>OX638395.1:34078229-35328229 GCA_951813805.1 Limnephilus auricula | reverse complement strand
TATCAAAAACCGAACCCTAAAACTAATTTAGGCCAGAAAAAAAGAAATAAATTCCCTAAATTTCTTCTCATATTTTTTTAAAAATAAGCTAATATTGCGTTCATTTAAAAAGTCTTGTTAAATTTTTATTTCTTGCATTTTTCCAATCCAATAAAAGAATAAAAATACACTGGGTTATGTTTTTACACGATTTATAAAAACGCAATTGAAAAATATTCGCCTGTGAAATTTTTGATGCTGTGTTGATGTTGGGTATTTAGATTCTTGAGCAATGTGGATTATAGGCCTTCAACATTTTCCTTAGACCTTCCACGGCCAATCTTTTAGCTCTAAGGGGTGGTTATGGAAACTTTAATAAGCTGCCTACAAGATTCTGTTGAGAAATAGTCATGCATTATCCATTAGCAGTAATGTCGTGGTTAAACAGTACTTAACTACTTCTTAACCTGTCCCTTCATTTAGTATTGTTGGGATTATTTTCTAAGAATGATTTTTTCTACTAACTTCATAATTAGGAATTACTAATCGAAGCTTATAAACCTCATTGCAAATTTAATGATTAAATAATATAATCTATTTAGATGATTATTTTAAAGCTACATTACTCATAGTGGCGTAAATTTCTAGTCAAAAGCGAATGATAGGAAAGGGAATCCATCAAATATTAAAACTGTTAATAATAAATAGTATCTAAAATAGAATCGGACCTACGTAAGAACCTTGAGGCACCCCACTTCTAGCTAGGAAATGACGTTGATGAAATCGAGAGATGTGGCTGGTTCAGAAAACACAATTCAGTTAAATAATTTTGTAAAAGCATATGGTTATAACAGTTCTCAGATATCAACCACCAAGAATATTGTTAGATCAGTAGTTCTATCAAATGTATCTAACAGTTGGTAATCTTAACGTTAGTGAGAATGTTATTAAAAAAATAGTTATCTATGACTATAAAAATATTTCTCTAAACCTCTCTGCTGAATCATGAATTTTCTTCCTACGTGGAACAAGTTTTCGATGTCAATTATAATTTTACAGACTTGGTAATTAGTCCTTGCTAATATTTGCCTTAAATGTGAACAAGAAACTAGTATACTATAATAATTTTAGTATCGGTGCCGCTATTTTCAAGAAGCTCCATTCAATAGAACTGCATCCCGTAAAAAGCGTATACTAACTATCACATTATAACCATATTAATGCTGCGCCTCTATTCCCGGCATATTTTCCATCTAGGAACGTGCATAAATAATATCTGGTACGGTATCCGCGATCGGAGGTTTTACAAATCAATTAGCAGGTGGAGGAAAGGTAGCTGGAGTAAATTCAATGCCGACGTCTCGGTACTGGAGGCTTCTCGGCTACGAAGGCTTCGACGGAGTCCATCGCAGCGCCCCGAGGCGGCCGGCTGAGATACCTAGAGTATACCCACCTAATGATTGGCATTTACTGCACAACTTATGGAAATGTCTAGAGCAGGTAATGGTTACGCTACCCATCAAATTCCGGTCTAATTTGAGAACATTATATATTATCGGACAAGACACAATATTTACATAATATCTAAGTTTTATCGTTTAACTTTGAATCGTCACAATTAATATTTATAAGAAAATTCTAACGTTGAGTTCATTGATACTTGGTGAATATATGACTATATTATTTCGGCGCTGTTCTCACTGTGACTGCACATTATTAATATTTGACCACACTGTAATAATTAATGTATTGTTTGGACTGTGCAAATTTTTGATAAGCGAATAGTAAAGGTAGATTCAGACTGGACGACGTACGTACCCATCGTTACGCCAAACAATGCTTAGCAACCCATACATTTTCTATGAAAATGGCCACAGACATCGCACGTCGCGTGTGGCCAATGTGATTCTATAACATAAATTTTCATAGAAAATCTATGGTTGCTAAGTAGCCCAGATATTGTTAGGCGTAGCGATGCATACGTACGTCAACCCAGTCTGAACCTACCATAATTCATCCGGTAAGGCTGATAGTTCTGTTAACAGGGACTTCGTATCGAAAAAAATATGCTTCTAAGTTTACCTTATTTAATAAATCAAAACCAAAATTTTCTCTGAATTCAAAATATCATATATATTATGTAACTTTTTTTATTTCAAATAAGGAAGCACACATTTTTTCCAGAGAAACTTCACTATCTCAAAGACAATTCTTTTTTCAAACTTTCTTCAGTCAGCTAGGTACCATAATATTGGAAAATTCCAAGTCCAAATAAACACGACGATATCACATTTAAAAAAATTACCATAGCATAGTCAGTTAGTCATCTAGTCAAAGAAAAGCTTGCTTGCATGATATAGAGAATTCTGCAGATTTCCATAAAGGAAAACAAACACATTTACAGACAGATGAAATGCTAAACAGTCGAGTTTAAATAGAGCTTCGCTACGCTCAGTCAGAAAATACCAACGCACGATAATACAAAGATTTTATGACCTGCTGACCACGGTAAGGTCTATGTTGAGAGGTTCAGCGTTACCTACATGTAGGTAATCCTTGCATTACCTACATTTCGTCAAACGTATCAGTAAAAGAAACAATGTTCATTTTTAACTAAATGCCTCATACTCGCGGCCTTTGATGTATTTTACTCTTATGGGTAACGTAGAAATAATAATACTGGTAATTTAGGTACTTTTAGGACGTTCTTGCGTCTCTTCTTTAGATCCTCGTGAATAAAATCATTACTTTTTTCCCCAGAAACCCTGAGCAACTCGGATTCTTCGGCACCGCGCGACAGCATCGGCAGCGGCTGCGAATCCCAGCAGAACAACGTGGTGCAGCCCTGTCACGGCAGCGGCGCGGCGAGCAACGCGGGCAGCGGTGCGGGCAGCGGCGCGGGCAGCGGTGCGGGCAGCGGAGGCGGCGGAGGGGGCGGCGGCGCGCGTCCCGGCGGCAGTCCCCCGCGGGAGGGCGCTCCGCCCCCCGGCCCCCCCGCCATGGACAAGCAATGGAACTACCCGGCTACCACACTCGATCTCATGACGACGGGAGCCGCCTTCTGGCAAAATTACTCAGGTGAGATAACTTCTAAGTCTTCGGCGGTTCTATGACAACTCAACAAAGTGACATTTCGACACCCCTTTGAAAAGCCATTAAAAATTATGAAAAAATTGAGAAATTGCCCATAACCTAACATAACGTAACCTATTTTGTGATTATTTTTTTTCTATCACTTTTATTGACTTTTCAAAGGAGTGATGAAGTTGAACATTGTCGAGTTGCCCGATCATCGTTTTTGACATATTGGATCATTTTTAAACATTTATTTGAGGCAGCGCAATTTTTTATTTGAAAAAATTAATATCGGAACAAATGTTTGTGGAGATATCTTTGATGTTTAATCATAAATATTAATTTTCCATCTCTCCGAGCTGCACGAATTCCTGTAACTATCATTCAATAACATTTTTGAGTTCAGAATGCTCCAATTGTATAATATCTTTGTTCCGCTCGTGAGGCCTCCCCTCGCGAGCCCAGTGTGGGTGGTGGGGTGGTGCGAAGGAAGTAGGTACAGCAACCCCACCCACCCATCTGAAGTAAGGAATTTTATTAAAAATTCGATTCGTACCCCATATCGCTCGCATAGCTACACTGCAAATTGCTCAGACATACGGAACGGCGGCGAAGAGAGCTCATTTTATACCTCGGTAAGTTGAAATTGATTCCAGCTTATAATTGAACCGCGGCTAGACGTACGCGAGGGTTCGAGATGATTGGGAAATAATTCCAGACTCTATAGCCGTATTTACCAGACGAAAGCGATCAAAAACAAGGAATCTGGAAAACATAAAACACTGGATTTAATCCGCCATCCGTTGGGGATAATTGAGCTGGGCCGCGCTAAAAAGTGGATTTTTTTGGGGCGCAAGACGCCCCGGGCTGCGCCGTATGGGTTTTGCACAACATCGGGTCTTTTTGCCCTTTTAAAAAACCCTTACTATCGATTAGTGGATTGTTTCGTCTAGCCGTATAAGGTCTATTACAGTCAGTGTTTTCAGCAGGTGATGAGTTAGTATCATCTTATTATCTTAATTAAATACAAACTTGGGTCTTTCTGGCATAGTTTTACCAATAAACAAAGATGAAAACTCAAATCACAAATGCATTATTTAATAATTCTAAAATGCTGACTGATAAAATTAATATTGTTCTGTTGATTTGTGGTAATCGGAGCATACTTTATAAAGGGAAAAATATTCCCGGTGATGCCTATCTAATCCTTAATAATAGCCAACACTTTAATGGAATAGTTCGCGCTCCCGGCTGCCTCTCAGAAGCAAAGCAGACTCCTGTGAATCCTACTTTATGCTCCTAACAGCTAACAGTGTCAGATGCATTGTCGGGACATAAATGCTTCCCTTTGTTGTCTTTTGCTACCTGTGCCGTCCTTTTCTCATTCGGTTTTAATTTATTTTGCTACTGTGTTGCGCCAACAAATGACTTTTGGTTCTCTCAGTGGCTACCGTAATGAGTTGCTGTTTTGGAAATGATTGATTCGAATGTCTCATTGCTGAGATAATTGAAATTAAAAGTCAGCGATTTTTATTCACATTCACGCTCTATGTATTATTTTTAATCAAGTAGTAGGCATTAACTTAATGATGCAAAAAGCCACACGATTAGTTATATATACAAAGGTTTAGATTATTTAATCTTGATAGGTTTAAGTCAATTATTTCTGTAAAGTTAAACTGTGTGAAGATCTAATTATTTCAAATCAAAATGCACAAATTTTCAATTACGTAAATTCTAGAAAACTAGACCAACCAACTAGACATTTAACAATGCCATTCCACCCTTTATGAATCAGCCGCCCAAAAAACCTAGGTGTGTTTCAATTAAATATTCAAATATCTTTTAAAGGTCTCAAATGGGAACTTAAACTATTTTATTGTTACGTAAGATGTCAAGCCTCCGCCGACAACTGTGGACCAGCACTTCTTCGAATTCTTCCCCTTTGGGAAAAAACCAAAATCCCTTCGAGGGCGTGACAGTTCACACCGTGACAATCCATTCCTCACAATCGAAATGATTGTGACGGCCTATCAAGAAAACTGCTTCTTAATAGACTGTAAACTATTAGGATTTTGGATTTTTTTCTCTACAACAGAGAAAGAAAAATCCTACAAGCCTCCACGTTCGCGTTCTACTGATTTTCGGATTGAATTCAAGTTTAAAATTTAAAACTAGCGTTTAAAAGAACCTTTGTAGTTTTTAATCGATTGGTTTATTTTCTTGATCGACCTTTATTTTAATACTAATAACTCGTCAACAACTTACGTAAAACCTCAACAAAAACTGATCACATTATCCTATCTTTCTCAATCGATTACTAGGGAATAAATCAAGAAGATAGATCGATTTGAAGATATTTCCATTATCGTGCCGATTGCTTGTCACGACTTGTCCATATTATCTAATGCCTCAATTATTTAGGAAAATTATTATTAACCCATTATTGGATCTCGTTTATGGAAGTAATTTGTGAAAGTCAATTAAGACCACCATTGAATAGGAAAGAGAGAACAAAGAAGTACATAATAAATTTTATAATTTTAAGCAATCTGTTGGTACAATTATTATTTAATGTGTTGATAGACTATAATCGTTTCGTGAGAATTCTTTCCAATACTTTCCCACCTACTCAACTTGTACAATATTTTCTCAATACCTACTGCATATATAAGCGATTAAAATTAATATTGATAAAACAATATTTTATCACAGCTTGATTGTGTGGGGTATACAAATACATGTGCATTGAGCAATCATAATGACAAAATACAATATCTAGTGTATTTATTTTATTATAATTATACATATATTGTTAATAATTATAACAATATATGATATAGTTATAATTTTTTTTAATTATTTACGCACCTGACTTTTAGGTCCGGGTTTAGTTTTCCCCATAGGAAAAACAAAACCCTTTCACACACTTTTCCATTAAAATGATCATCTAGTAAATCCTCGCTATGCAAGTGTATTATATAAGTATAATTAATGCAAAACAATACAAGGACAACATGTTAACTTACCAGACTATTAAATGGGAATATATATAAGATATTTTAATATCAGAGGGTTCGGCTAGGTGGAACTCCTATTTGACCGATAAACCCTACTGATTCCTCAATATAAATATTTAAAAAATCTTTCGTGATCCTACATGTATTTAAAATGGCTGATTTTTGCATTTTCATATACAAATTCTTTGACAAATCTAATATTCCTTAATTTTTAATGAGAGAGCTAGGTATAATATAATATATTTTAAGATTAGAAGAACAATTATGATTTGGATAAATTAATTAATAAATGTTTTTAAAGAGGGAACTTATAAAACCTGGAAATCTAGAAAGTAAAACAGAAAGAGAAGCAATTGCGAATACATTTATTAGAGAGTAATCAACTGATTGATTCAAAATAATATATCTAATAGACATAAGTTAAATGTTTTTTTCGTTGTTTGTTTTTGGGGTGTTATGCCGTGTTGTGCTACCTCCTTCTTTAGCCGGCGTTTCCGACAGCGTTGCAGTGTCCATCATCAGGGCAGATCCGGCAGATCCGACGGCATAACACCCCAAAAACAAACAACGAAAATGCTTTTGGCCGTAAAAATCTAAAAACGTATCTCATAAGTTAAATGGTTGAATATTACCCATATGCAACAGTTTTTCTTCAAAATTCCTTGCATCGATTAGATTTTTAAAACTTATTCCTTTATGCTTTTTTTCGTTAATGTGTGATTAAAGCGACTTTAGTTGATTAATTGCAAACAATAGTTATTGTTATAAGATAGGCAAGTGTATGAATTAGATATTAATGGAAACACGTTAGTCAGAGTAGGCAAATCACTTGAAATACCTTTGTTTGCGGTTCAGCGGGCAGATAGAGCAAGCAGCCCGGGCAGGCACGATTCGGGGACTAGCCAGAATTTAAGCTGGATGAATTGGTAATCACCTACAACCTACAATACGGACCTCCGTGGTTTGTGAGGAACAATGGGCCAATAGCGGCTTTAATCCGACGGAGAAACTGAGAGGCTTTGCTCAGAGCCTTGACACTAATACACCTGCATGAATATTCATCCCTGAATTGGAATCAAATCCTCGGGATCCTTTCACAATAGCGATGTAATGTTGTAATAGTGTTTAAGCCACAATAAATGAATGGTTTACAGTCATCGTGTATTCTATAATTTGTTTATTTATTTAGACATACACAGTACATTATAATACAAGTTATAAGGTATCTTAAATTAAATTATTACACGGTTATAGTACCTATTACATAAGTCCATAGAATGTCATGTGAACGGGTCTTAAAACTAAATTAATGAATGAATGAGTAATAGTAATAAAATGAATAAGGAGACATTTTAAAATCAAGGATTATATGCTCACTAATGGTAAAAGACTGACAATGTTCATCATCTAACTTCATTATTAAATCAATTAGGTTGGTACGTTCTAAGGTTCGCATAATTTGATGTTAGTGATTTTATGTAGTGGAAAGTATGTAATGGTTTTTTATATCTAGTACAAAAAAATTGAATTTGCTACATATCAATCGACCCGTTGATCTTCCAGTATGCAGTTACATGTTAAAGTGTACCCTCTCTGGTACAATACTCAGATTACTCATAAAAGCAACCACGTCAATTATAATGCCGATGTGTGTAGTGAATTTAAAAAAATATGTTGATATTGTCTGGATCGTCATTTCAAAATGTCATACTCATGAATGAGCATGACGCTTATGGATCCCGGTGTTATTTTATAGAATATTTAATATGTGAAAGTCAAACACGTGTTAATAATATTTGATTTCTTAGTATTTGGAGATGTCTGAATAATCGACTTGATGATCGATATACTAATACTAATTGGCGTTTTTAGTAGATTTGAAGGTGACGTTTGAGAGGTTGTATACCAGAAAGTGTCTCATTCTACACATATTTGTGCAATATTCTTGCACTCTAATAAAAATGTTATTGTTTTATTGTGATGAGTCGGGATTTTAACTGTTATCTCTTGACTTGAGCAAATAGAGAGTTCATTTACGAATAGATACCTAGTATTTAGGTATTCAACTTAAATAAAATCAACAAAAATACGAGTGTTCTTTAGACATAGACCACACGACTGAAGGAAATAATCCAATCTAATTTTCTTTCTGGCATCGAATAAAACCATTCCAATCATCAGTGTATAAGAATCTATATTGAAGATTCGTTTGGATTGTTACCAAACATCGTTTCAATACACTGAGTTCGCACACTCTAAACGAAAATTTGATAAATTTTATTATGAATGGGAATGTTGATTTAATTCTTACAAAGTTTAAAATAAAACTTTTGTGATGCGGATTCTAGTTAGAGAGCGACGTTTATTCACATCTGCAGCAGGAAATTCAAAAAATTCCCATCGAAAAATTGTTAGCTATTAGTTAAACGTCTTTACTATGGATTTGAGCACTGTTGTTACGTTTAGATTGTGAGGAATGGACCTCAAAATTAATTTAAATTTATTATTTTTCGCCTCCGTAACGATATTACGCCTCACGTAACGCTGTAATTTCCGTAACGCATTCGCCAGTTTACCCCTTAAGTCAAGCGTGCGTAAAGAAGTATTTACTTCAAAACATTATAAGTTGAATCCGTTTTATTTTTATTTAATTTGAATACATTGTATTTTATGATATAACGATGAAATCCAGAAGGCCCGAATGGTACAGAGAAAGAGACAGAGAAGTAGTAAAGGCTAAGCCGCACCTCTGCCCACCTCTCCTAAGCGTCAAACCGCACATTTAATTGTTTAGCCCGCGGAGATAATCTCGCCAGAGATAATGGCATTTCTCTCTCTCACTGCAAGAGATGAACTCCCAAATTAACTAGGCTGTGCTCCATATCTCTGTTGGCGGCAGACAGGGCTGGCAGCTACAAAGGTTTTCACTTATTGCTTGAATTATAGCAACGGTTCTAACGGAAGCTTTAAAATGTGGTTTAATTTAGTGACAATTCTGCACATTTTAAAACTTTCACTTTTTACCGAATAAACGCAAATGTCAACGTACCATACTAAGCAAGCTAGTTATACTAGGTGCCTACTTTAGCCTATATACATACTAGCTGACCCGCCCACGCGTTGCTGTGGATAACTAAATACATCGCCATATACTGGATGGTTACCTAACCTAGATAAAAAAAGTGTTGTGCCAATAAATTAACTCACACCGCCACCTGTCAGAAACATGGAACTTAAAAATAATTACAAATCATTTTCCTATAAAAAAACATTTATTAAGCCAAATTTCATCAAAATCGGTTAAGTAGTTTCGGAGTTTACCTCGGACGAACATTGTGACGCGAGATTTTTATATATAAAGATTAGTATCTACAACAAAATTTGTACATGATGTAATTATAAAGCATAACATAAGAATAATATCAGTTTTCATAGTCCTCCTCGGAAGGGTTTCCTGTCGTATGGAGACCTGCAGTTTAAAAAAAAAAAAATGTGTTTAGTCTCTAGTTGTCTTTAAATGAAATATTAAATTATTAAAAGTTATCACTCTTCTCTCAGCCATGTTTTATCTTTGGTTTAAAATTCTTTAGTTTTGTTATTTTTATGTTTGATATGGCAAGACATTATATATAGTTTCTCCCCGTGATATTTAATATGTTTGTCTATTCAGAAGCTGTATTGAAATAGGAAATTACCAATACATTTTGGAAATTACCAGTACATTTTGGAAATTACCAGTACATTTTGGAAATTACCAGTACATTTTGGAAATTACCAGTACATTTTGGAAATTACCAGTACATTTTGGAAATTACTAGTACATTTTGGCTTATTGCCCTGGTTGTATTATATTGTATGAGTATTTAAGCTAGGCAGTGGAGAATTCAGTTGTTTTTTGTATCAAGTATAAGTACATTGAAAAGTCGAAAGTTTTTGTAACTAATTGCACAAAGCCATCCCTCAAATGTCACCAGTTTAGTCGATCATTTGTGACTCTCTCCTACACACCACAACTAATCTAATAAAAACAATATTTTTCAGGCTTGCTCTTGTGAATTTACAGAGGTGCAGAAATATTTGAATAGGTCTCATCGATGATGTTTATTATTAAACCTTTCATACTTTGATAAATACCTACGTAAAGTAATTTCCAAGCATTTCTTCGCCCTACCTCTGTATTAGTAATTTAATAAATTCTTATTATTAAATAATAATAATACCAAAAATCATTTATCTGACAATAGATTGTTACTTTTTTTATTTTATTTTTATTTTTATTTAAGTCTATTAAGGAAACATACAGTTGTGTAAAAGATCATTTAACATAAGATAGTGAACATAATATCAACCAATTAAGTTCCATTTATACATTTTGGTTGTGATTATTGATTAAGAAGTAGTTAATTACAAGTTACATATTATGATTACATAATACTTTCTTTGGTTATATTGATTCAATTGACTAAAGGGTCACTGCTCAGTTGTACATTCCGGATTTTTCCAAGAATGATTTTCTGCAGTGCCTTTAAAATAATATCCGTAAATTATTTTTCTTCTTCCTTGCACTGTCCCAACTCATTGCCTAGGTAGGCTGTTGGGATAGGCTCTTCTCGTTCTCAGGTTACAACTTCTTCGGTTCTGGGTATCGCTTTAATCCAGGCCGTTCTTCTGTAGTATTTTGGAGCATTTAGTCACCCAGAAGTTCTTTGGTCTTCCTCTGGATGACTGTCGATGAAGCTCCATAGACATTGCCTGCTTCACTGTGAGGTCTGGTAGTCTATGTCTTATGTGCCCATACCATCTCATTGAATTTTATATATCCTTACATAAATAATTACATTATAATATCCTTACATTATGAGTATAATAAATAATTAAATAAAATGACCAAAATCCATTTATCCAAATAAATAATATAATCACAAACACAAATAGGTATACCTTTCATTGTAATTTCTATCGATTATGATGTTGTGCGCTTAACCAAAAGTAAAAATATTATTTACTTAATATTAGCACGTTTATCAAAACTCATTCGTAATACCAGTTGTTACGAATCGCGACACCTGTATAAGATTCACCTGACTTCCCATGACGAGTCCCTGCTAACCCTGTGTCTGTGAGTACCGTTCCCCAGATTTCCCATCTTCGGTCTGGCGGCTGTGAGCGGTGGTGTCTATTTGCATTTACAACGGGGGGATCGTTGTGTGTATTAAATCTTATTCCGACTCGACTGTTCATAATTCGCTTTCGCTTTAAGGGTGGATGCATTACTTAGGGCGCCAGCGGCTCTAGAGAAATTATTTCTTCTTTTTACAGACGATTTTTCTAACATAATTTCAAATGTACAATGATGCATTTCAAAATTTACTTTAGATTTTCATTTTCGTACCGCAGTAATTATAACTTTTTTTACAACAGAGTACTGATACTGTATTTTTTGTTTGTTTTTGAAAGCTGTTGATTTTTGACGAGATAAGCAGAATTTAAAAATGGTTGTTCCCATTTTTCTGTTCCCAAAAAATACATTTTACAATAATTCAATACGAATTCACTATAAAGAAATCAGAAATGATATTCTGTTGATTTTGGTTAACATTAAATCCCCACAGGAGACCCTGATAAAAATAATTTCCCTCAGAGCCTATGTCATCTTTGGAGATGCTGTATGGAGGATATTTTTGGGGAGAGAAGGTGTGAACATGCGTCTTGAAGAAACCCATGTTGTGGGAGGGAGGCAATACAGAGGCCGGCAAATCATTCCACAATCGAGCTGTTGAACTCAAGAACGAGTCGTAGAAGCGACCCGTTGCCATGTGAAAAATTTTAACCGTGTATGCATATTTTGGATATTGTCATTATTAAATATATTGGTTCTTCCCGCGGTGATTCTTCTGATCCCAGATTGTCCTGGTGTCCGCGAAAAACAGTAAATCATTTACAGTACGCATCATTTTTTTTTACACATCATGTATTTTTTTTTTTACTTTATGCAAATTTCATAACGCCAGAGCTCACCAGTATATATATATAGAAACCTTCACGGGCATGTTCACAACAGCTCACCAAATTTTCATCGCAATAAAATGAATAGTATAGGAAATAATTTCATAACGCCAGAGTTCAATAATTTAATATCCTATAATCATCCGGGGTATGCGCACATAATATCCCCAAAGTTTCATCGCAATAGGACGAATGGTATGGCAGCCCATAACATACGAAATAACAAACAAAAACATTAACGTTTATATTATAATTGGAATAATTTAAAAAAATGTAAATCAATATGTATAAATACCAATATTTATTAAAAAAAATCATACATTTTTGTTTTGCTAGCCCTGCTCTAAAACGCACGAAAAGTGTCCCGGTAAAAACACCAGTAACGTTTATATTACAAGCCCCGAGGTATTGCGCATTTCTCGTTCTGCTCTGCTCTGCGTCTCTGAAAATCGTATCCATTATATAAAGTGTTTTAGCTTTGGGATCTCGTTTGCATTCTCCATCCACTGCCCGCGGCCATAGACGCAGAAACGAATTTGGTGACGTTTAGAATTAGTATTGTCACCCCTTGTTTATGCTGTACACACGCCATGTTGGTTTTGACGGGAGACATTTAGTGATACCTCCCTTTAAAACAACAAAAACGCGGGAACCTGTTTAGTACTATACTTTTATTACAATAACAATAAACAAATGGCAAAGGTATAAGGTGAAAATCGTAGAATAAAGTACAACACCAATGTGATTTGTTTAGTGATCCAAAACTCTGGAATATTATCCATTGAATTTCAAATTTCAAATTACAAATTCTAAATCAAATTCAAAATCTAATTTTAAAGTGGTCTAAAACAAATTTATATATATTTTTATTCTAAATTATGGCGAGCCACAAAGTTAATGCTTAATGGAACACCTTTTTATTTCAGGGTCTATTATCTATTCAGTGGTAAAAATTCTCAATATTATATTGGATCTGTATTCTACATAATATATGATTCCAAAGTACCTAAACGTGACTTGTTCCGCAATTCGTCATGAGTCCGACTCAATGAAACACCTAAAAATCACAAAAAACCAACCCTTGAATGATGGTGCATATTTTTGGGACTTAAAAAAATGGCGAAAGATTTTTTTTAAAACATGAATCGAATTCCTACAATTATTTTTTTGATAGTTTTTTTAATATGTTTTTGATTAATAAAAACGTGAGCATTGCGAATTATTCCCGAGTAAAGGGCGTACCTGCTTACAAATTCATCCCCGGCGCCCTAAGGGATGAATTGATAAGATTGTTTCCTTTGAATCAGCCTTTTAAGAAGCAACAACAGAACGATTTTGGCTTTCTCATGGTGACAGGGGTTGCACACCTACCATCGCCTCGCACCCACACCCACCTTTCACCACCCCTGCCATCGTTTTGCTTTGCAAAACTTTATTCAATTTCACGCAAGGATGGCTGCTTATTACAATTTACAATTTAGTATAAAGCGTAATATTTTTTCATTGCTTAGGATGCTCGTTTTCCTTTTTACGTTTGGTTCGTCCCACGACACGTTTCTTTGAATACCATTCCAAAATATTTTTCTGCCTGTTGTTCATGATCATATATAAAACGCTTACCTTGAAAATATGTACTTTAAAGTTTAAACATGTTTTCTTGAAATGGTTCAGATTTCATAGGGGATAATTTTACTGACACACTTGTGAATGCATTGTGAATTATTATGCATTTTAGGATTTATGAAGCTGAAAGTATTTACAAAATAATTGCCTCTCAAAAATATAATTAGTTACCTTTCGAATAAACACCATAGATTAACATTAAAAATCGTCGGTGATCAGTTTTAAATCTGTTAAAAATTTAATGAATTGAATTATTATGTACGTACGCATTTTAAATTTAAAACTATCAATAAATAAAATGATTTTCGTTCGTAATTTATCGCCTGGTTACCACAATCAGTTCCAATTTTTAAAATTGAAAGTTCTTCGATCGTAATTATACCCGTTATACAGACAACCGAAAATGGTATTTTTAATCATTATTTTTTATAAACAATCTTAAATTTTGTAGATTAAAAATAATGACTCATTTAAAGAATTTTGAATTCTTTGTACCTATTGTGTTTGCCTGAGGTAAGGTAAAATTTGCCTTAGTTCTGGTGTGAAATTGATCAAACATTGTCAAATATCGAAATTCTTTATTTGTTAGTTAATCAATTTCATTGGCTTATTTGGGACCCAGGTGTCATGCGCCTTAACGGGAAGTTTCCATTCTGAATTAATGTTTCTGATCGGGATTATTTTTTTAAAGTGTTTTCCAACTCTGGAACGAATAGAAAATACATTATTATTAAAGTCCACGTGCTAATAATAACCTCGAATTAAAAAAAAAAGTATTTTGAATTCGAATTTTAAATGTGAGGCTTCTGGGTATAAATAAACGAATCTCACCACTCAATACTGTAGGCTGTCTTTTCAATAAGTGATGAAAAGTAAAACTTTAAATACACTAGTAACATATTCAAACAATTTTTTTCACTTTGTTCCACTTGTTTATTTACACAAGTGGAACAAAGTGAAAAAAATTGTTTAATTTCATTGAATGAATTAACAGTTAAAAAACTAGACTCAGTAACATATTCATCTGAAAAAGCTATATTGACAAATCTCATTTAAGCCAAACGCGCAGTTGGAAGAGCCCATCCGGTATAGAAATCTAATAAAAATGCCCTCCATAAACGATTCCTTGAAAGAGTTTACATATTTCTTTTGTTCCCCAACCCCCCAGAGTTTCCCAAAGGATTTAAGTAGGAAGGTAGTCGGAGTTTGAACGTTAAAATTACCCCCTTTTTACATTACAACTCAATCGGAATAAAATGATCTTCTTTTCTTTGTGTTTCCTAATATTTTTCCGCGTATTTGTTTCCAGCCCGGCGAAATTATAATATCCACCCCCGCCTCGAGAGCCCTCTCGCGTAATTTAAATTTCTGAAACAAACTTTTAAATCTGCTTTCTGCGCTTTAATATGTATTTTTTCCTTTTTACATTTCTATTACCTGTCCATGTATTGGGGGCGCATTTAATTTCGAAAGTTACTGTTTAAAAAGTCGTAAGCATGATGATACGGAGCCGGAGTCGGAATCAGATGAGCTCAAGATAACTTTTTCAATAAAACATAATTTTCTTTCTGCCTTTTCTTAGAACGCAGCATGGCATGAGGAGAAACGCTTCGGTACTAAGTACTGAGGAAGTCTTCTTTATTGCATTTCTCAAATTAATATTGTTCTGCTTTTATTGATAGCCTTGTTTCTGGTGTTACAGCAAATCTCAGAAAAACATTCATTTTCAGAACTATTATTAATAAACTGCTTAAAAACTAAGAAAATTTCCATTTAATGATAATTTTGGATGCTCTATCGCTGCTGGAGAACCAAATTCAGATATAAAAAAAGTTTACTAATTACAAAGGTTATGTGGGTTGTACCCGTCTGAAGTCCAGTTTTTGACATACAGGCCTACATTTTTCCATGAACCAGTGGTTTGCATCCAGTTATTTTTACGTCATCAGACCATCTCACCTGTGGAATACCATTGCTTTTCTTTCTCAACCATGGATGTCATCCGATGAATCTAATGGTTTGATTACATTGTTTATGTTGTGTATTTGTCCAAAGATTTTGCATGTTTTTGGGATATTTGTGTTTATTTGTACTAATTTGACTGTTTCCTTTGTTTCAGAATCTCTCGCCCAGGAGATCGAGATGGAGAGGAAGTCGCGAGCCCAGGCTCTGGACCGCGACGTCAAGTCCCCACTGGGTGACAGACCGGGCTACTACAAGAGCTCCGTGCTGTTCAGCAGCGCCACTTAGCTCGGGGCCGCCCAGCGCGAGCCGCCCAGCCCGCCCGCCCAGCCCGCCACGCCCCATGGGCCCGCTCTACCCGCCCTACCCGCTCTACCCGCCCTTTCCGCTGAGAGGAAGCCTCTCATCAGCGTCAAACCCGAGTTCCGGGAGGCGCCGGGACGCGCAGGACACTGATCGACGGCTGAACGTGTGAACGCACCCTTACTTAGACACTCCGAATAAATCCTGATAAAATCGTGATCCATAATTATTATTCAAAGTCATTACAATAGTAAAACTACAAAAACGCACCAGTACATGCACGATGGGAATTGGAGATTTTTCTCTCACACATTAAAAAAAAAGTAAATGCTTGTTAAAAATTACATATTCAGCGGGTTTTTAATGGTTACATTATGTACCAATGGTTTTAAAGGGTCTGGGTGGAGTGTCACTAAGATAAAATCTAGAAAATTAATTGCATAGAACTTGTAAATATTCATTCAATATATTCGTTTTCTCTATGAAGAGATTTGTAATCAATTAGAAGAATTTAATATTATCTATAACATATTCGTATTAATTAAATTAAATTTTTCATCGCTCGGAATGAAATTCGCTTAGTGGTTCATCGTTTTTAACACACACATAGATAGTTATTGTAAAGTTGATGATATTAGAGATACTTGTTATAAAATGAACACCTCATTTTATACTTCGAGCAGTTATTCATTATGTGAAATTAATTCAAAGAGTTGATCATGACAAAATATTATAATTTAGGTTTTCACCCAACGGAATAACATATCAAACTTCAGATTCAAATTATTGTTCGTATCTTGTGATTTTGGTATCATCTTTTTGTATAAATATTGTACCCGACTCATTATTATTTTACGAATAAGATCCATTAATGAAATATATAAATTAAAAAGACTGCTTAAAATGCAAATGTAAGTTTTATGTATTAGCCAAAAATTTGTTTATGTTAACTTTATTTTTCAACATGACTGACTTGACGCGTGTTTCAAATGGACAAAAAGCATTCTTGAAACATCATTAAGTGCGTCATGGTATAATTTCAACATTTTAAGATAGTTAAGGATATATAAATTTATCGATTTTTTGCGATCAAAGCAAATGGGGGGTCAGTTTTTAGTTGGATGAAAAATTCGCTTAGGGAACATAATGAAAACATAATTCTTCCATGTATCATAAAATAATCGAACCTTTTCTAATGCTGAAGAATCTTGTTCACTTTAAGCCATGGCTACGGTGGTTAAATCGATTTAGAATATATATTATGTTGATTGTACAAATTATTAATGTTAAATAAGTTATGTTGTGAATAATTGAATTGCGATTTGTAATAATTTCATTACGAAGTATATAATTTCTTATATCCATGATTCATTTGTCTATGCCATATATAGTTTGTAAAACATTAAATTAGACGTGAGTCACCCATTGTTACTGCCATTATTAAATTAAGGTAAAGATTTGAAAACAATACAAAAATAATTTGAATAGAACAGAATAAATATGTGTGCAGTCTGCGTCCACTGGCGATGACAGAAATATGTGTGCAGTCTGCGTCCACTGGCGATGACAGAAATATGATTGCAATAGTAAATAGTTTGTGAATAAATTGTAATATTATATAAAATGGCTAACGGCAGTTGACTGACTTCACGTTGTACTTACTTTAAACTAATAATTGGTAGATTAGACCGTGTCATTACAAATAGAATTATATTAAAATAACTAGATAAGACTTTGAAACCGTTCTTCTTAAACCTTATAGCTACTTTTATTACGCAATCAGTATCTTAAAATGGAGAACGACAACTATCATTACAAAGATATTATGTAATCAGTAATAATATAGATTATGTATAAGTGGTATCCTTTAACACCGTAATTCCCGATATCGAGTGAATAGTTGTTATATGTTTAGGATCGATCAGTGTGAACGCATTTGACGAATGAATGGTTTAACTTATGTTTTATTTTCCTAAATTCGTAGTGAAAATTTTCCTTTGAATTGTATAACGTACTTAGGCAAATCGTGCTAAAATGTGCAAATTGTTTTCCGACTGTGTGAATCAAACATACTTTAGAGTATCTCAGTTGTAAATTCACAAGTTTTCGCTTTCTCTAAGTATTGTGAAACGCTTAATGAATTGTTTTAAATTATTATTGTATCTATCTTAGCAGGATTGTTTTTCTTATGTAAATAAATTATGTGTGTGTGCCTTGTATCGTAGATGAAAAGACAAAAAATTAAAAATCAAGTTTAAATCGAAAATGCATTTTCTATTATAATGTTCCCCATTTCAAAATTTTCCTATTTATAGTAGGTACTAAAAAAACAAAAACCCACCAAATGGAGAAATCACTCCTAAGGCGCTCCGCTGACGAGGCAACTGAAAACCAACTAAAACCGGCTGTTTTCTCTGTCTTGATTGGTCAAAAAGCTTGTTTAACCATAGACGAAGAACAATCAGCTGACAGCTGGCAACTAGCAACGGCCGTCCAGGGCAATCAGCAGTGACAGTCGCAAGTCACCGCTTGCGTTACCATTGACAACGGGGTTTTGTGTGATTGTGAAGTGTGCGGGCCATCACATTGTCATACAAAGACAGTTGGCAGTTGAGAGTTTCAGTTGCCTCAGTGGGCGGAGGCGCTTATTGTAATGCATTTAAAATGAATGTGCATACCTAATTATCTAATGAATGGTCATTAGTTTGTATTGGGGTCTAGGATCTGACTCCTGTCATGGAAGTCTTCTGATGTTTTTTTCATGTTAATACCGCACAAAAGTCCCAACTAGTCCAAATCATCGGGAGCTAGTGAGAGTATGGCATCCCCAATTGGGGTATTTTGTGAGGCTGAAGATAATGGATAGGAAAGAAGGTGGAGAAGATGAAAGTGTTTTAACTAGGTTATAATAACTTGTTATTCAAATCTGGTCACCAAACAAGACTAAAGACATTTGAAGCAACATTTAAGTTCTGAATGGTGGTCTTACACCAGCAAATATATCTGCTATATATTATTTTTAATTGAAAACTAACACGAATTAAGAAAATAAATAAAAGTTATTTATTTTCATTTAATTAAAATGACACCACAAAGTGAACCGCGATCTCCGGATTGCTAGTCGAAAGTCTTATCCCTTGAGAAGTACAGGTCCTGAAGGGGTGAACAGACTCTTGAAAGAAAAAATGAATTCTAACTTCACGTTTGTAATACCGTACAGGTAAATGACAAAAATTGGAGGTAGAAAAATTTACTACTACTTCTATTAATACTACGAAGTGTTTTACTTAATAAATAAGGTGTATCAGATAAAATATTTAAAAAAAATTATTTAACCGCTTGGACACATAAGCTTGTTTTCACGATAATTTAACGTGGGTAGACATAGGAATGACGTATGGCCCCGTACCTGAGTTATTTTAAATATATATATATGGGAACCATAACTGGGCCTAAAATAAAGAGGTGAGTCCGAAGAAATCAGGATAGTAAAAATGTTGAATCGTTTGTCGGATCGTTAAAAAGTACTAACATGCTCGTAAATAAGCATGCTAAAAACGAGCAAGCCCTTCAACTGTGCACATTTGCTCTCAAATGGCATTCTTGTTTAAAGCATACTCACCAATAAGCGTGCTTAAAACAATCAATTGAACACACATGCTATTTATAAGCATGCTCTTGACCAAAATGGAAGATTTGTAAGAAAATACCAATAATTAAAGAGTGTCAGTAACTAAACAAAATAATCGCATTGCTGCAACGGAATTATTTTAGAACTTTTCGGCGAAAGAAAAAAAGTTAATGAAAAGGTCTATTTTATTCCGAAATCGAAAAAAATAACTAAAAGAGCAAGAAATCATTTATTGGTAATGCGAGAAGAAGATGTCAATGGTAATAAAAAACATTTACGCATATTTAAATTTGATGAATTATTCTCTATTATTTTTTTTTATCGAATCGATACTTTCATGCTCGTAAGCAAACTTGTTCAGTCATGCTCAGAGCACACTCCTTTCCATCGCGAATCCACTAGTGTGAGCAATGTGAGCATGCTCTATACTAGCAATGACGCTGTCACACATGCCAATAAATAGCATTATTTGTTCAATAGTAGCATGCTTTCGTGCTACTAATGAATATTTCTGTCCGTAGAATAAATGTGTATCTCGATTTTCATCGTCTGTCCTTGGATAAAATCGAATATTTTTATCATTGGAATGAGGGAACTTTTTTGAAATTGTTTTGCCCTGAGTCCTCACACAAAAATAATACCGGTTTTTATTGAATGTTTTGATTAAAAAATCTTTAATGTTTAAACCCTAACCGCCCATCACATCAAAGGCGAACAAAAATCATAAATCGAGGAATTTTCATATATCCATACTCGCCTATTTCGCGAATTCCAACGTTTTGTATAAAATGAAATATTTCGACAGTACAACCCACAATATCCCCGCGGATTATATTTCTAGTATTTTTTTGGTATTCTGCATTACAAATGTTTGGCCATCAAATAATAGTAAAGGGATGGGGCTCGTAAAATATGAATACAATTTGGGGTAGGTACTTCCCTCGCCCAAGGGCGGTGGAGGGGCGGTTGACCGATGTAATATCGATGTGCAATCGGCTGAGATATGAACATCCCTCAAGGGTTGGAACGAAATGCAATGTATCTTTAGGTACCTACACAAACATAGTTAAATAATCCCATTCGACAACAGATAGCCCGGATCGACAGCAGTGCCGGATTTATACTTTTCATAAGTACAGGCCACTGCATTTGCGCTGTCCCATCCTCATTTTTAGAAATTGCCACCTATCATAATCACCACTTGTAGGCTTGTATTAGGTGACACACATCTTTCAAAATATGTATTCAAATATAGGTTAAGTAGGTGTTGAAAAATGAAATAAACGAATGAATTAGTTATAAAGTAAAAGTGTAATATTAACAAGAATTTAAAAAAAATGCGGAGACTGTCGCTTTGCACAGTTTCGTAGAACAGGAATGAGTACTGGGAATTAGCGACTTTTACCAAATGATATTCAACATTAGATAGAACACTCTATCTATCAACTTGTTTTTTTGTTTATAATCGCACACAAACTTAAAGACTTACCACAGAGAGTGAGCGCCGCCCCCTGAAATCTGCCGCCCCTAGGCCGCGGCCTATATGGCCTATTGATAAATCCAGGACTGATCGACAGTTAAAACTTGAATAGGAAAATTCGATTAGAAAAATGTGATAAAAGTACAGTTTAATAAAACTGCTGGACGGAAAGGTATGACCACGTCATAATGATAGTGGACCTTTGCGAAACAAGGACTGAATAGTTTCGCCGGCCTCATGAGACACCGGATCAGTGGAGCTAGAAAGCGACTAATGGCTAGTGAGCACTGGGCTCGAGCTCACTCAAGATCACGCCCTAGATAATTGATTATTGTTCATTTATTAATTTTACTTGTTTTTTCATAATATGCATTGGATTTACATTTTATTTTACTATCGACATGAATATCTATATGGGACTTGTGGGATTGCACTATCCTCCCCAAATCCTGAAATAAAATTATTATTAATGACAAATTAAAACACTTTGTTTTTACCATGATAATCTTTATTTTAACACATCGACATGTTTCGAGAACGATGTTCTCTTCCTCAGGACATAAAATGTACTAAAACTAAATAATCAAGTATAAAGCTATGCGTGGGTAGAAATGGGAAGAGAACATCGTTCTCGAAACATGTCGATGTGTTAAAATAAAGATTATCGTGGTAAAAACAAAGTGTTTTAATTTGTCATTGATAAAATGGTGCCACAAAGTGAATTTGCAAAATTTGAAGAAGTAAAATTATTATCATTATTATTCCGTAATGGGCGCTGCCGGTTATCACGTAAAAAGGCATAATAACTATAATTAGAAACTAAATATACTCGTAGGTACCTACATATAAAAACTATTTTACTAGCAAAAACAACGAGCGACTTTAAAATTAATAATAGTACCTCGTACTTATTTGCCTGCTGAAGTAAGTTGACTCCTAAACCAGAAATGCAGCGGCTGAAAAGCGGGGTTAGTTTTGTCACCCTTATTGACAATCAATTGACATTTCACTCCTACCGCGGACAAAACGTTTTCCGAAGGGTCACACCAGCCCCGAAGGGAAGGGGGGGGGAAGGGGAGAGAGTAACTCAGCAATAGCCCCGGTCAGTCATATGGACACATTGTGAGGGCGCACAGTCATCCCCACGTACGCTGACATATCGCTACGGGCGATTGGGATACGGTAGAGCGGGGTTATTTTATGCACTTGGGGTTACTTAAATCAACTTTAAATAATTTCAATTTAAAAATCTTAAATTATACACTATACAAACACAATTTTTAAATAAATTAAACAAATAACTTTGCATTAACTACCATTATATAATCACAATTACCTACATGTTTCGAAACCGATGGTTTCTTCGTCAGGGTAGTAATGACATTAAATAACAAAAGAAACAGACAAGTATAGACTAAAAAGAACAGATTAAAAAGAACGAAGGACAAAAATATTATAGAGAGAGGTGATTAATTAATTTAAAAATATCGAAAAAAACAATTATTTAAAATTAAATATAAAAATTATTTTAGAATATGAAAAATTACATTATAATAATTATCAAAACATAATAAAGATGTTTATTTTTTTATGTTATTTATTTAATGTCATTACTAACGAAGAAACCATCGGTTCTGAAACATGTAGGTAATTGTGATCATTGAATACAAAGATTGATACAAAGTTATTTGTTTAATTTAATTCAAAATGACACCACAAAGTGATTTTGCGAAGTTTGAAGAAACAATTTTTAATTCCGAAAAAAGCCAAGCACAAGAGGCAGTTATCTTTATTGGAATAGACATAAAAATTGTTTAGTGCAAAGAGAACTATCGTAATTTGTCTTCTTAACAATTTTACACCTTGTTATCAATTTACATTAGGATACAGCTTTGAATTTAAAACTACCAGCATTTATGAAGTTTCAAAAGTGATAAATTAATTAAATATGTCTTATTCCTGTAATCCTGTGGTATAGTGGCTTAAGTATCATGGTATACAAACAGCATGTTGCTGTGTTGGCTAGTCACATAACTCATATTGTTAACCTTAGTTTTAAAAGTGACACTTTCCCTCTCATTGTAAGAATGCTAAGGTTGTACCACTTTTCAAAGGTGGAGATCACCTAGATCAATTACGAATCGACTAGTACTTTAGTCGCATTTGTTGGCAGGTTCCTTCGCACTGCTTTAATTTGCCTTAATTGAAAGAACCCCGTGCTTACAGTTCTATTCACTTGAATTTTCAGGGAAATATCAGCGTCCAGATTAACACCTAGTAGTTTTATGGGCGTTTTCCAAAAAAGATGTCGGTGACGTAATAGGAATTCCACTTAAGTGAGATGCTGCATTTCGATTAAAAATATACGTAAATTTATTAAAGAAAGAATGAACTTCATGACAAAAAGTATTTAAATAGAAAATGTCAATAAACTTCGAAAATAATTGCAATTTAAGTTTAATACTATTGGTAAGAAATTCTTTTACGTCACTTTTATCATAAAGTTTATAAAGAAAATTAAAAGAAATTCATTATTTCAGATTTTTATTTACGAATTGAAAACACAATCAGTCTCCTAAAAAATATGAATAATCAAGCTTATTGAATTAAATATTAAGTTTTTCAATAAAAATATTCTTTTACGCTACTTTTGGATACTTTGTACTGTATATTTTGCGTTCTAGAAAGACGAATATAAGTTTTTGTTTTACGAATGTTTAATTATAACAAATTTAAAATTAATCATGAACTATATCAATAAAAAAAAGAACAAATTTCTTTGAGATATAATAATTGATCTTAGAAAATAAATCACAGCAATAACAGGACAGTGGCGTAAGGGGAAAAATTTGGTAACGTTTAGGAATTCTAAGGCCTCGGCCAGACTGAGAGGCTTGCCCGGTAGCGACAGCGGGCGCGAAATATCAGTCGTATGTGTACGCACGTTGTGGCTACACTGCTGAAAGCGCGACAAGCGACTGGTATGGGAAGAGTGGAAGATACTCTCAGTATCACCCTGGTGTAAGACCACCATTCAGAATTGAAACGTTGCTTAATAATGACTTTAACCTGTTTAGTGACTAGATCTGAATAGCCAGGTACTTCCCCACCTTCCTCTTCCCCATCTCCTTCCTGTCCCCACTTACCTTCAGCCTCAAACGTACCCCAATTGGGGATTCCATAGTCTCACTGGCTCCAGATGGGAGCAGTTAAGACTCATGTGAGGTATTCTCTATAAAAAAGGACGATTTTACGTACTACCGCCACCGTGGAAGGCCCCCCGCGCAAGTACTTTTTCTTCCACTTGTTCTTTTTTCTTTTCTTTTTTTTTTCGTTTCTGTTCTCTCCAACGTCTTCTTTTTTCTATTCTTCTTTGGTTAGCTCTCTGATTATATTTTGATGTTATTTTTGTCTTTGTAACTCTTTTTTCATAAAGGCTTCATATTTTTCAGGGTCGTTTTTAATTTTGTCTCTGTACCTTTTTGATTTTTCTGCAGCTTTCAACGGCATATTTGAACATAAAATTAAAATAAATTATTTATAAAAATGCACAAATAATTAGATAGGTAATAATGGGCTACACGTGCATACCGTGTATAGCCTGAAATAGGTAACTAAGCTGAAAGGGTATTAAAGTACTTGTTAATGTACACAACTTTAATTAGGTACAGGATTAACTAAAACACACAGGAACATAAATCATGCTACATTTTATACTTACTTAATCAAAATTGTATGAACCAGCTGATTTTATACTGAATTTCAGAGTTGCCTCTACAGTAATAGTTGCTCATATTGCTGTCTATATTAGTACTTCGACACCATTTCGACTCTTTCAGAATTAATCTTTAATAATCTTAATTAATAAAAAAAAGAAAAAAAAATATACACATAAAAATCAAATAATTTTTTCTTTTAAGCTATGCTGTTCTTTTTTTTTCAATGCTACATATATCACTCAACCCACATATCTACATGTAATAGTTACATTTTGAAGATACATGCAAAATATAAATTTAATTAGAAAATTGTAACACACCCAAATACCCTAAAAGACGGACAGAGTGAACCGACCTTTAGAATTCCATTACGTCACTTTTAAGTTCCATTCACGACACCGTTGCGTAAGAGAAGTGGCGTAATCGCGTCAATATTTTTTCGAAATGTATTTATCAATAAATTGTTTGTTCTAACTAAACATTTCATAAAACAATAAATGAATCAATTTAATACAAAGTAGAGTCTAATACATTCTGGTAAATTACCTGGAGAAATACGGAAGCGTTGGTGGAACACTTTTTTAGTACAGCCGAGAACGACCAATTTTGTTACGATTTCTTGGCAAACTGGCTGTAAAAAACCAAGCATGGCCGCCCTTCATAGACTAAATAGGGTTACTATTTTCGAAAATATTCATCAATTTGGTAATATTTTTATTGGAAGACGTCAATAATGTGGTGGCGTAGGCGGAAATTCCACCATACGCTATTTCGTAGGACAACTCAATATCTGGTATTTAAATTATGTTGCACGATAATTAATCTATATTATGGTTGCAAATCGAAAATATTATCATATACTATTAGTAGAATTAGAAATAAATACTGGGATAACATTAAATAACATTAATTTTTGAACTCTTACTGGTAGTGGTAGGTGTAGGACATACCAGAAACAGTGACCTGTAGTCTTACTTATTTTAAAATAATATCGAAATTTAATAGATTTATTCATTATTTTTAGTCCATAAAGGTATTTATTTGTTATTATATTGGTAAAATATATGGTTGGTCATTAAAACCGACACAACAAAAGTTACTGATCCTGAAAGTGATGGGACACTGACTTTTATCTATGTACACTTTTTTTGAAAAACGCCCACATACAATACTTTGGTATTGTCACTTCCTGAAATGGTTATTGCGAATTTATCAATGTTACGCTGACGTCTGCTTGTGGCGGTTTAGAGAAACTCAGTCTTTGAAGGATTCAGTTTCAATCTATTTGAGGTCATCCGGCGGGTGATCCGCAGTATAGCAGTGAGATAGAAAACCAAATGATTAGATTATTATAACAATATCATTTGTGAAGAGGATGAAGAGAAGTGGGCCCAGAACAGACACCTGGTGTGCTAGCATGTTCGATCGATATTAAGTTACCGACCGATTGTCGGAAACTCCTCATCGTTCCCTAGGACAACTGCAGATCGCTAAAGTACAAACGACAGTTGATTTCGAATATATGAAGGACACTTAGTCATTGTGAACTGTCACCTAATCATTTGCGATCTGCAGTTGTCCCAGGGAACGATGAGAATTTACCGACAATCGGTCGGTAACTTCATATCGATCGACCATGCTAGCACCCCTGGGGTACTCCTTCAGCTTAATGCTTTAGTGGGTACCCATTGTCTGTAAGAAATGTTGATGTGACAATATTTTTCTTTGAAGTATTGTTTTTGTTTATCTATATTATTTTGTGTTATTTTTATCCTTAATAATTGTTAATCTCAACACAGATTTGTCCTAGTGAGGTTGAAAATTGGATTTTAAACTTAAATCTAACATGTGCACCAATTCATTGTTACGCGGATGACAGTACAGTCCATGATAGCTTTTTGTTTGACAAGCCCCCAAAGGGTGCACAAATTCCAATGGCTCGGAGGGCTTTGAAGCAAAGAATGGACGCTTACCTCGAGAGTGTTTTCTCTTGGGGTAAGAATAATCTCGTCGAATTCAATGTATCAAAGACCCAATCATGTCTGATTACGTCTAAAAGGGATCGAAATGACTATCTAGTCTCCTTCAACGGTAGCATTCTTCCGAACAGGTCTTCCATTGATATGCTCGGTGTAACTCTAAGTGACCAGCTCAGATATGGGGGCTCCATCGAGGCCAGAGTTAAGTTAGCCTCTCAGAAACTGGGCGTACTGTACAGGGCCCGCAGATACTTTAATAGTACACAACTGCTAACCCTGTACAAATCGCAAGTGCGCCCCACGGTTGAATTTGGCAGCCACCTCTGGTCTGGAGCCCCAAAGTACCTGAAAAACACCCTCGACTCTGTGCAGAAACGGGCGGTCCGTTTGATAGATTCTCCCATCTTAACAAACGGATTGCAATCTTTAGAGCACAGGCGTCGGGTAGGAATGCTTTCCTTGTTCTACCGGTATTTCAATGGAAGATGCTCCGAGGAACTAGCCTCATTGATCCCCTCGGCACCGGTGCATAGTCGGGAAACACGCCAAACGCTCGCCCAACATATGTACACGGTTGACATTTGTCACATGAGAACGGGACGCTTCTACGACTCGTTCTTGTGTTCAACAGCTCGGCTGTGGAACGATTTGCCGGCCTCTGTGTTTCCTCCTTCCTATAACATGGGTCTCTTCAAGACCCACGTTCACTCCTTCCTCTCCTCAAAAAGACCCTCCTCACAGCATCTTCAAAGATGACATAGGCCCTGAGGGAAATTATTTTCCTCAGGGCCTCCTGTGTGGAGTTAATGTAAAAAAAAAAAAAAAAAAATGTGAAGAAACAATAAATAAAAATGGTTTTAAGGGACGCACTTGACTTACATTAAACAGTGATTCCTGACATTATTTAGAGTAATTTTTTTTTTTTTTAAACCAAACAACTTATTTTATACATTTCGTTACAGGTAACTTAGCCGAATAGCCACCTAATCCCTCACTCCGACCATAACTGTCCAATACGTTTGGTTTTTTTTAAATATAAAAAAACACAGGAGATCAAAAACTTATTTCCTTTTTTACACCAAATAATGTCAGCAATCACTGTTTAAAGTAAATCAACTCCTGTCTAAAAAAATAACTTTTTTTAATGCCATTATACTGTTTAATATTATTAACAGTAACAATATTATAATTTTAGAATGCAAGGTTGTAAGCGGAATTAATAAGATTAAGAAAGTGACGCTTAGATGGTATGAGTATGTTGAACGAATGAACGAAAAAAATAGTGTGTTAGTTAATTGCTTCATTACAATTCAAATGACTGAAAGTTTAAAAAAATTATCGAAGAAACTAACACTTTGTTGCTGACATTATACAAAATGAAACAAATTCTTTATTTTAAACCACTTTATATTTATTTATAATCGTCGATCGGTTTCGGTTGAACTCAACCTTCTTCGGGAAAATAATAATATAAACTATTGACTAGTTTATTGTATTGAAGAAGGTTAAGTTCAACCGAAACTGGTCAACGAATATACATTAAAATAAGGTGGTTTAAAACAAAGTATTTGTTTCATTTTGATAAAAAAATATTTGGGAAGTATGTTTACGAGAGATGGGAAGGCTGATGGGGATATTGAAAGAAGGGTTAATGCAGGTAACTCCATTAATAGAGGATTGAACGCCGTTGGAGCCAACAAAAAGTTGTCCACATAAGCGAAGCTAGCAGTCCACAATGGAGTACTGGTACCTACCCTGATGTATGGCAGTAAAGCATGGAACTGGCAGAGAAAGGATTAAAGTAGACAGAATGCTGTAGAAATGAGATCCCTGAGGCGTATGTGTGGTAAAACCATGTATGATCGTGTGAGGAATGTGGAGATCCGAAAATAATGCAAGGCTGTGTGGTGTGAGTGTAATAAGTAAGATTAAGAAAGGGACGCTTAGATGGTTTGGGCATGTTGGGCGAATGAATGAAGAAAGGAGTTCAAAGAGAATTTATGACGCGAATGTGAATGGAGAAGAAGCCAAGGACGCCCAAGGAAGGCGTGGCTCAATCAAGTGAATCAGATACTTGAGTCGGACCATATCAAGAGTCAGAATAATAGAAGAGTATGTATGAGAAGATGTATGAATGTGAATGAGGCAAGGAGTGTGTGTCAAGACTGAGTTGTTTAGCGGTCCGTCCTCTCTGCCTACCCCTGCGTGGAAACGGCGTGATGGTTAGTTAGTTAGTTTAGTTAGTTGTTAAAAAATATTTTAATACGAAAATTATAAAAGTAGGTAGCGAAAAGTGTGAGTATTGGATTTTAACTGTATTGAAACAAAGAATTGATTAATTTCGATTAAAGAAAGTAGAAATAAATAAAAAAAATGAGTCCGTTGGACAAAGTTACGACACTCTACCTGGAGCCTTTTCCTCTCCCACAGCTGAAATGGGTTTGCGAGTGGATTTCAATGAATATTGAGTTTACATATCACCGGACGGATGGGGTAAATTTTATTGACATATGTATAAAAACACCCCAAGGCTATTGACTTTAATATGAACGCAATGTTGGAATTTGACCACCGCTCAAGGCGATGTTCAAATTTGTAATGGAATGTTTATTTGACTGTAATTATTTGGTTTTGAAGTTATGATTGGCATTTTTGGACAGCGGGATGACGCAACGTGAATTTATGTATTAGTTAATAAGAGTTATATAAAATAATGAAGTTCATAAAATACGTCAGTATACTTTGGAAAATTATTTTACGACTAACCCTGTTGACGCAATCATGTACATCTTCTTCCAACCTACTACCCATATACATATACTCTGACAAGGTGTGTGGCCAATATTACTTACAAGTGAAAGTTGTAACAATAACTCAAGGAACAACCAGTCTATTGAAGTGGCACGTTCAACAATAACTACTATATTGATCTCTCAGTTCTTTAATGTCGACTTCGTTAAAGAAGCCATGTGCAATGATCTCTCAGTATGTTTAATTGAAGTCTATTGAAGGAACCAGTGCATTGATCCTATATTGATCTCTCACTCTTTAATATTGACTACATGTGCCTCTGTGCAATGTTCAACCCATGGTGATCTCTCTTTCGGATGCTGTATTTGTACACAATTCTACAGTTTTATTCAGATTTTGATGTAATTTTGTATACTTGACATTTAAAACCAATAAAATTCACTATCTATGTGAGATTTCAAAAAAATTCTTCCAACGCTTTTTCCTACCTCTTAAAAGCGGAATTTTGATACTACTAGATGAATAGTTTAACATTTGACATTCAAAATTATAAAAAAAATTACGAGCAGTCGAGGACTTTAGCTATATATCTATATATGTAAAGACGAGTGTCCTAGTGTGGTGTTGTGTGATGCAAATCTACAGTTTTATGCCGCGATTGATGAAACTTTGCACACTTGACCTTCGAAACAAGATAAAGGTCGCTGTTCACAAAAGATTTAAAAAACTACCCCTTATTCTCTTTTTTCATCCCTTAAAGTAAAAGATATATCTTGATGACCAAAATTAAAGAATCATTAATGTCTCCAACTGAAATCGATAAACATAATTATTTAAAAAGAAAAAATGAATTACCCTAAATATTGGTGGTTCAATTTAATAAATATCCTAGCTCGTAGGACCAATGATGGTGGCGCTGGTTTTACAATTACTTCGATCGCAGTGTGATGTAAATTACACATTAAATTAATTAAAATAGATTTGCCTTTAATGCATAAGAAAGGTTGGGAGCCCAAAGACTTACCTAGTCTACTGCAAATGTCTCTTCAATAATCCACTGTTAGTCAGTTCAATGCCGCTGGTTTTTCTTCTCATTTCTTTTACATATAAAACACAATAGTTCTATTATTCTATAAAACAACCACAAATATATAGTTTTGGCGGGGTACAACAAAATACGACGAATTACAGCGGATAATTTGATTATTATCAAATTAAAAACAATAATGTTTGCGGTGCGATTCACAGTAATCCATATTGCGACTTTTTTCGGCGTGTGGAACGAAACGGACTTCATTTGTTTTCGAAGCGCTCAATTTCAAAAGTCTCTGGGCAAAATAAAGGGAAGGGAGGTATGGAACATTAAAAGGCTATTTGAATTACTCTGATTAATAGCAATCGAAAGTACTTAATCAACTCGCGAAAACAAATATTACCTAAATTGTAAGTTTAATGAATATCGAACTCTCAAACATAAAAACGATTGCTTCTCATTAACACAACGACACCAATAAAGCACCAAAATACGAACAAGACAACCAACATCCCCATAAATCTCCGTTGCAATTCTCAGAAAATTTATCGTTCCCGCTGAAATTAATTTCATTATAACTGCGCCATTACAAGACCTACCCGATCTATTCTAATTCGAGAAGAATTATAGCAGAAGACACGTCATGGGCGTACCGAGAACAAGTATTGCCCCCGCTTACCTGTGCCCGGGAACTGAGAAGTTGGGGCCAAGTTCCAGGTTTCCAGGTTTCTCTTCCACCCTTAGTTCGGTCTTCCCTCCCACCTGAGGGTGTTAGAGAGGTGTTTCAGCACATAGTATTTTCATTAAAAGCGACACATGTAGTGAGTTAATATAACGCACATAAATATCGGGCGCTTTACCTTTCGGATATGTCGACTTGTTGTGTTCTGTAAGGGGTGCTTCGGTGCGTACAGTGTGTCACGGAGTTAGTGTGATGTTCTTATCACACTTATATCGCTGAAAATACAGATGTTTATACCATAGAGATTTAAAAAAAATAACGATAAATAATTTTTATATTAATCCTAAATTTTAATTGGCATATTTTATTTATTACGGGAATAAAACTTTTCAGTTGCTATTAGCCTATTATTTTTATTAAATAAATTACAAAAATTAAATTCTGAATGCTACAAATACGAAATGTAAAAATCCGAACGAAAGCCCAACAATATTTTGGAAAATAAAGTAACAAACATTAATAATAATAATAAATGTATAATTTGTAGAGCGCCGTTTTTGTGAGAAATCACCTCAAGGGCGATGACAATATCTTCACTAACAATAAAGTTAATGTACTTAAAAATTAAAAACGGTTATACAGTATTGAAAGACCATTATTCAGATTTGAAACGTTGATTGAAATGACTTTAGACATGTTTGGTGATCTGAAATGAATAGCCGGGTACTACCGAAGCTTCGTCTCTCCCATCTCCTTCCTTTCCCATCCCTTTCAACCTCACAATTTACCCACTTGGTGATGCCAAAGTCCCACTGGCTCCGGTCAGTCAAATGACTTGAAATGGCTTTAGCAATGTTTGTTAACATGAACTGAATGGCAAGGTACTTCAAAAGCTTCGTTTCCCCCATCCATTTCCTTCCTCATCCCTTTCAGTCTCACATTTTATCTCGCTTGGTTCCCTCTGGCTCCTGTCAATGAGAAGCAGTTACAGTTAAAGCCATGTTTGGTGATCTGAAATGAAGAGACGGGTACTACCAAAGCTTCGTCTCTCCCATCCCCTTTCTTCCTCATCTCTTTGAGAATCACAATTTACCCCGTTTGGTTCCCACTGGCTCCTTTCAATGAGAATCAAATATTATATTAATTTGCTCGGGCGTATCTGCAAATATTATAATGCCCTCAGAGATATTGACATTTTCCGCTAAACCCTTAAATCGTTTAATAGTCAAAATAACCTTTTAGTGTATCTACTTAAATCAAAACTATTATTTCTGTGATGTTTATTAATATTTTTTAAATAATTTTTTACTCACAGTATGTACTATCATATCTTTAATAACTATGTACTTGCTTCCTAATCAGTAACCATCACAAAATATTATAAATGGAACTTAACCGGTTTATATCATACTTAATATTTTACGTTCAATGATTTTATATACAACTCTATGATTCCCAAATAAATAAAAAAAAAATAACATTATTCAAGCAATGAAAATGAAGGTGTATAAATTTTCCCAAACATCTAATTATATATAATGTTTCAAAGTGTAATGTAAATATTATCTATTTGACCACTGCTAAGTGTTAATTTTTACTAATTTAATTTAAGATTTTTTTTTGCTAAGGTACGAATCTTACTTTTATAACTTTGTAAGGCACCTTGAACTAACATTTTACATGAAAAATGGCAACATAGAAATTAATTTAATGTTTTAGTTAATTTAATTAACTGTTCACCCGTCTAACTTCTAGACGAATGAGCTGTAGTGCCCCCATACATCACCGTGGAATATCTTCATTTCTGTATGGAATATCTATAAGGACTTTCTACCTGTGGGTCCCACGGCAATAATTCACATAGCAGACATAATTGGAATTTTCTCAGCAGTTTGTGGAACTTACGCGCTTATGCTGTCATTGGAACCTATCTACCTACCTATTTAATATGTGGAAGAATGTACTTTGGTATTATCTTCTCTACGTCGACACTTACATTCTTTGAAACAGTTGAAATATGTGGAAATGTTATTAGAAGCCTCATCTACATTATTTCAATTACCTATTATATATATAACCTTCCCTTTTGTTAATAAATGTGTTTTTAAATATTACAGAATTGATAAACAACCATTTTCGATATCTTAATAATTGTTAATCAATTGTGTAAAATTTAAAACACATTTTTGATGAAAAGGAGAAAACTGTAGGTGCCGATTGGAAAAAACTCCCGATGTCACGATTTTCATATAAGACCTCTTGACTTCTAGGCCACATACAGGTTAATAAAATGATTATCTAAATAGATGATTTATAAATATATATAAAAATTAAAGTTCTTCGTTTTTCCCTTATTATTTGCTATGCCATTGGTGTGGCGATGGCACTGAAATGAACACTGGCGTTATGAAGTTTGTATAAAAATATTTGCAATTCCAATTGTTTGGAAATGTCTTAATTCCATATAGTTTAGCGGCAGGAAGGGAAAGACGCAAGGGGACGGGAATCTGGTAGAAGGAGAAAACAAAGAAGGAGGAAGAGCGACGAGGGTTGGTGGAAGGCGGGGGAGGTGGAAAGGGAACTTGGGAGGGGAGATCAGTGGAGAAATCGCGAGAAGGAAAGTTCACGAGATGGAGTGATGAGAGAGGGGATGAAGGAGGGGGAGGTCACGAAAGGACACGAAGGGGTGGGTAGACGTAGTGGGGGGCAGACGGAGGGATTTGAAGGAGACACAGTAGCGGTAGGGGATAACAGGGTAAAACTGGAAAACCCATGCTTCTCACGCGGTCAGCTATATGTGGCCTGCTCACACGTCGGATAACTTTCTGATTTATGTACGCGATTGACGGGAAAAACATAAAAAATATATAACACAATATATTATAGTAACACTTTCTTTTAGTGGCATTGCAACGCATGCCGGGTACATGCTAGTTATAATATTAATATATTGGGGATGAAATGATTATCTATTGAAGAAAGAATTTTGACGTTTAAACATGTTTGATCTATTTAACCAGTAGAAAGATAAAAATAAACTTACGTCGGCACACAGACATACCCACAACACATTTCTATCGGTTTACCTGTTTATTGTTTTGGTACCTAGTATACCAAATTGTACAAAAATCTGTTTTTAGTTGGTACCTATTTGGTTTGTTTATTCCAGTCACTGAAAATTAATACACCCACAATACTAATATCTCGTCGAAACTTGTTCCACTATTATCATATTAGTAACAGTGCGCGGTAATCAAATTAGATGGAGGTCAAATTGGTCGAATTGTAGGTAAAAAACGTTGAAACCCTTTTTAGACTTCGTGTCTCATCTATGGAGTCAGAATTTTCGACAAATCAGTTCGAATTTTTAAAATGGCAATTAAAACACATTATTCGTTCATAATTTATCGTTTGTCTGAATACTCCAAAACATCACTTTCAATTTTGAAAATTAAACTTACATTCAGATCAAAAGTTCTAGGGTTCGTTGAACGGGAGTTACAGATAGTCACAACCGAAATTAGCATTTTTAATTATGAAAAGGTGACAGTTAACCTTGTATAGTATTTTCTTTCATTTTCGCAAACTGACTACCGCCATTATTGCACTACACGTAAACTAGATACAAAAAAACACATTGACAAAGTGTAAGTGTATTCCAACAGCCGCATATTTAAATGGAAGTTGTGTAATTAACATGGTAATATTTCTCCTGGAGGCTGCGGCGCTGCTAGGGCAGGGGGGTCCCGTCGGCTCACTGGGAATGATTTATCTCGCGAAATGTAAATAGCATACAACACACACCTCACACCTTACATCTCACACCTCGCACCTCATCTCTCGGCTTTAAATTCAATTACCCCGGGATGCTTCGCTTTTAACTTCAGGTGCTTCAACAGTCAGCTAATAAAGTTCATGAAATTAATTGTATGCTGACCGTTTTTTTCTTCTGATTTCTGCAGTAAGACGACAACAAACGAAGGTTTGTATACAGTTGGGCACACTCGCTCGCCCTCTTCCGAACCCAGAACTCCGCTAGCATATACTTTGAACATCGCAATATCGCGTAATCAAATGAATCATTGTCATTTACTGGAGACTATTTAGTAAATCCTTTTAAAACATTGGCGCAGCCTGTAGGATTTTAAATAACATCTATTCATTTATTGACAATCACAGCTAATAATAAGTTAACTGAACTATTTGTTACTATTACCTACACTAATCGCAGAATCAAGCTATTTTAATGTGTCGCGTACAATAATAAAAGCTGTAGCGTTCAGCATGATTTTGAAAAATAATTTTAAAAAATGTTTGTTTAAACCAAAAAAAATATTAAACGAAAAAAACAATCTTTATTTAAACCAATATTTTTATTAAAAATATCAACATATTTCAAATCCAAAGTGGTTTTTTCATCAGTATGATTTATATCCAAGTTATCAATTAAAATTATAATTAATTTCAATGTATGAAATATGTATTTTTACTGAAAATAAATTTGTGTTTTCGTTTTATGTGTGAAAAGAATATAAATTTAATTTTTTTATTTGCTACTTACCCGGATGAATATTTGTAAGTATAAGAAAAACCGGTAGTCGAGAAATATAACACGCAAAAACGTTAGTAGTGCTTCTAGATTCTTAAAGAAGTATAATGTTTCTTATATCAGAACAAACGCGTATTTTTTTTTCTATTCTCATAATGCAGTTTACAGATGTTCACAGTTTACATATATAATAATGAGTACAAGTGTTTTATAAAATATTAATAATAAGTATGTAATAATCAAGGTTAGTAGAAGTTTTATTAATAGTTTCATACTCCGATTTTTATTTCATAGACAACACCATAGATTTACAACACACACATTTTCACATTTTCCAAGGTATCTACCAATGCTAAAATAGTAATAAAGATTGCCATACCGCAAAAATCGAGGCTAGATTTGAAGCTATTTGAAGCTACCACGAAATCTGGGCGTGTTTGGTAAACACTAATTTACCGGATTTTTGGAAATAAAATGACGTAAGAAAACATGTTTTTAATTTCAGTAAATATTTTTTATAAATTTTATTCACTTTTGTATCACGAACCATGTTACACAAACCTAGCGTAGCCGCTAAACTACTTGAAAACTAATATGTTTTTATTGCCTTGACGCGAGCAGGCGCTACGAAGGGGGCACTTTCTTTTGTATCACAAACTATGTTACACAAACCTAGCGTAGCCGCTAAACTACTTGAAAACCGGGATGTTTTTCTTGCCTTGACGCGAGCAGGCGCTACGAAGGGGCACTTTCTTTTGTATCACAAACCATGTTACACAAACTTAGCGTAGCCGCTAAACTACTAGAAAAATCAAAATCCGTGTATCGAACTTCGACAAGAAATATTCCGTATTATCCGGTAAGCGGAGTAGTAAACATTTGCCGAAGTCATTTTTGAACACCTCACTAGGAAAACCTGTGCTGAGGTGTTCGCTTGTTATAGATAAAGTGTTATTTTGCCGTCATAAGTAAAAACACAGCATCGTTCTTGAGACCCACAAGGAGGACATTGCGGTTAATCTCATAGCGGCAGTATTGTATAATAGGTAAGTAGCAGTTCAAGTACATCATAAAATTATTTAGACATAATGCAATAGCAGTGCTGTGAAAAGAAAGGAAAATATATTAATAATTTTATCCAAATCAACAATGATCATATATTAAGTGAAGATTTTTTATTGCGTGACCTAAATACGCATCTATTATTTTTAAATGTCAAATATCTAGGGATCACTATAGAAAGCAACATGAAATTTAAGAAACACGTTGAAAACTGTGTCAAAAGAATTAGAAAACTTACTTACATTTTTATACGATTAAGAAATATCTTAAATCTTTCAAATATTAAAATAGTTTACTTTGCGCTTGTACAGTCAGTTTTGCAGTACGGCATAATCGCCTGGGGAAGCATATATAAGAATAACCTGTATCCGATAGTAACAACACAAAAAATGATCATGAAAGTTATTATTAAAAAACCAAGAATTTTTCCAACCAAGGAACTTTTTGAAAAATTTAAAGTCCTGTCGGTTACAAAACTATTTGAAAAAAATGCAATTTTAACAGTTTTTAAAGAATCTGAAGTGTCCTCAACACGAAGTAAACGACCTAGAACATCTGGGAACATATATGTACCTAGATGCAACACGACAGCTGCACAACAACATTATGAATATGTAGGCCCAAAGCTATTTAACGATTTACCCGATACAATAAAAAGTGAAAAAACGATTTTAAATTAAAAAAAAAACTATCGTTGTATTTTTACAGATAAGCAAAAGATTGACTTATTTTTTATTGATGATTTTCAGATATATTCCGTATTCTGTTGCTAATATTTTGTTGAAATTCCATTGCTATAATATATGTATTTTTCTCATTGTACAATATTTTGTAATATCTTACAGTATTTTATTTCCATTTTGTAACTATACATATTATCTATAAGCAGTTCTAAATGTATAACATAAGTACATAGACTAGCTCCCCAGTTAGACTCGAGAATATTACTCTACAAATTGAGTAACTAAAAAATTGATGAATGATATGTAATGAAATGATATTATAATTGTGAATGATATTATATGTTACAAATAATAATAATAGAAAATGTATGGCTTTTCCGGAAACTATAGAACACATTATATCAGGATGTTCTATATTAGCGCCGTCTGAGTATACATTTAGGCACAATCAGGTTTTAAAAATAATTCACCAAAGTTTGGTAATTAAACATAACTTGATTGACTGTCTTAATATAGTACCATATTATGAATACGAACCAAATTCATTTTTAGAAAATAATTTCTTTAAAATTTACTATGATAAAACTATACTAACAGACAGACCAATTGGTCATAATAGACCTGATATAGTTTTACATGACAAAATTAAAAAAATAACTTATATTATTGATGTAGCTATTCCAAATTCCTGTAATATTCAAAAATCTGTTTCTGAAAAAATAAGAAAGTATACAGATTTAGGAAATGAAATTAAAAGAATTTGGCATTCTCAGACTATAAAAATATTACCTTTTGTTATTTCGGCTACTGGCATTATACCTAGCTCTCTTATTAAAAATTTAGGCATATTAGATTTGTCAAAGAATTTGTATATAAAAATGCAAAAATCAGTCATTTTAAATGCATGTAGAATTACGAAAGATTTTTTAAATATTTATGTTGAGGGATCAGTAGGATTTATCGGTCAAATTAGAAATTCCACAGAGCCGAACCCTCTGATATGAAAATATCTGGAGACGGTGAATTATATTCCCATTTAATAGTTTGGTAGATTAACGTGTTGTTCTTGTATTGTTTTGTATTAATTATACTTATATAATACACTTGCATAACGTGGATTTACTAGATGATCATTTATATGGAAAAGTGTATGAAAGGGTTTAGTTTTTCCTATGGGAAAAACTAAACCCGTTCCTGTAAATCTGGTGAATAAAAAAAATTAAATATGTCATACATAGGAATTTATTAAACAAGTATGAATGTGTAACAAAATAGATTTACACTGTTATTTATTTTCAATTCACGAAAAAAATCTTACGTTTTTTTTAATTTTTTTACACTTGAATTCAAACTGTCGCCAATGTTTCATTAGCCAGTACTATCTACTTGGCAGATAGATACCTACTGCACAAAATACTGACGTACAGATTATAAATTTAAGTTAGGAAACACAAAAATCATTATTGTTCTAATGAATAGCAAAACGTTAGATATTTTGTAAAATTAATGTAAATATACGATCTAACAGTTTCACCATGTTGTGCAAGAATTTACTGGTATGTCGGAATCAATTAACTCCTTTGATAATTGGCAAACATGATGCAATGTTGTCATTATTACAAGCTTTTGACGGCTCATGGGGAGTGGTATGGAGATGATGGATCTTCTGATCATGGCAAACTAACTTCTTTAAAATTATATATTCTCACGAATGCCAGTTTTGAAAGGGCATTCATTTATCAAAACTAACATACAAATGTACCTAGCATGAAGATGTTCTAACGTATTGATTTAACATAATCTGCATGTTAAAAATATGTATGAAGCGATTTCCATTAAACGTAATGAATAGGTTACTACATTAAAGCGATGCACCGCACGTCGTATAAAATTCGGTATCAGGCCACTAACGCCTTATGGAGATGGCTGCAAGGTTTAAATTCCCTTTTAACATCTCTGTTTTAAGTTCCCCTTTAACACTTGAACAAATCATTAAAAAAAACATAGGCAAAAAGCGTATTTTTAATTTATTTTGTGAAGCTCAGGCACAAATCTATATCTAAATGCTTTACGATCATCTTAATATATAAAACAAAGTCGGGTTAGTTACACTATTTATAACTCAAGAACGGCTGGACCGATTTTTATGATCTTTGATTTGTTGGATTTGTCTCCGTCCCGATTAACAGAATAACTATTAAAACGTTGGAAAAAATCACGGGAAAAATAATTATGAAGAAAATAAATTTTTTCATATATTTTGTATGGAACGGCTTTTCAAATAATGTGCGTTGGTCGACATAATTTGAACCAATTCGAACAGCTAATAAATGAAACACAACATTTATTGATTCTGAGGCGGTACGAAGTTTGCCGGGTCAGCTAGTTTTAAATAAAAACCATAAACGAAAAGTGGTTCGTAAGATATTTGGATAGTTAAATAAGTTTTTATACGTCTGATACTATTTTTTCTGGCCTTATAAAAAGACTAATAAAAAAATCACACATTTATTTCAAACTCACAGTATTTAAAAATTATAGCATCTAAAGTATTTCTAAGCGATCTAAGTTTCAAACCAAAGTCGCATGATTTTACATTACTTAGTAGATTTTACATTACTTAAGAGAAGAAATACCTACTTATAAAACAACAACACACAAAATTATATATTTCTGGTGTAAACAATCCAAAGTACCTACATATTGGCAATTCTGATAACAGCTTTTGATAACATAACCAGAAAAAATAATATAACACTAGAAGTGCCTTCCGTACAAATCTGTAAAAAATTGCCACTAACTTGGTAGGTAATTGTTAGTTCTAGACCATTTAGCACGTGGTCTGTCTTTCTTACACTTGTCTGAAATTGTAAATCGTCATCCTATTTGGATAACTACGGAAAAATAGGTCGAAATTTAGGTCTAGAACATTATCACAAAACACGCCCACAAGGCACTTCTTGTGTACATATATTTTATTATATATATGAGATGATATTTATAAAACTTTCTAATAAAAATATAATAAGTGAGCTGCCAGATACTTAAATTTTCTTTATCTGTTTGTAAAAAATAAAGAGCGTGAAAACTCATATAAATTGTATAGCGCCCTTGAGGTGATTTCTCACAAAAACAGCGCTCTACAAATTATCCAATGATGAAGGTTAAACTGATGAAATGAATAACTTTATTCGAAATTGAATTGTTTTTTTTAATACAAAAGTACTTGGAATAATATTCTGTTTTAAAATTAAAAATATGTGTTTTTTACGGAAGATTTTTTTCTCCGTACAAACAGTGCTATTTTTTCCAGAAATCTAGCTTTAAAACCATTGAAATTTCTAAAAAGATAAACATTTTTTTAATCTTGTCCTCCCAAAGTTAGTATAGTTTATCCCCGGGAACCTTGTATTTTAAGAAGAAATGAGCTTTACGATATGCAGCTAAAAGATATTGTCGGTCTAATATGTTTTATTATTCCAAATCATTTATTTTTTACTTTGAAAAAAGAGTTAGCAATAATTCATTGTTGTTAGTTTCATACCTGTTCTGAGGTCTACAGGTGAACCTGCTAAATAATTTAAGTATTGCGTAGTACACAAAAATGTTAAAATAAAAATTTGCAAAATATCTGTAAATCTCACATTCCTTGATACCCATTGCAGACGGTGTGACCGACGTATATTATATAATCATTTTCAAAGGGGTCCATAACATCTTGCACTGCCACAAAACAAACTTGGGCACCAATCAAACCGGGTCGGTTTTTTAAAAACAAAAAAAACGTCGGGTCCGTATTACTGAGACCCCAAATCTAAATGGTGAGAGGTATCTAATAGTCAACATTATATTAATGGGCATTTTATCAAAATAGTAATTTAATTCATATAATAGAGGCTTCGGATAAACGGTCCGGGATCGATATATTTTTTATCGATCTCAAATTGACGGATTCTAATCGACGTTTTATTTTCGTACGGCTTTTTGAATTGAGTCTCATGATATATGTCCCGGAGTTATGATTTATATTTATAATTAAATCGAAGTTTTTATTACTTCCTTCGATTATACGTCACTGAATGATTTTAAATGAAGACCACTTATTAGCTACCCACATTTTATGACCTACTAATTTATTTTTATTACTATATATTCTACTTACTACCTAAATTGAACACATAGATATATTCGACACCCAAAATAGTTATAAATGTTTGTCGTATTAAAAAAAAATATTCATAACGCGTGAACAAACAAACGTGAAACAGTGAGAAACATGCTTGTTGTAAATAAATCTAAACGATAATATGAAAAAGAAAAAGACACAGGAAAATAAAAAGGTAACGGTTGCAACTCGTACTCGAATCCAGGATCTCTTGTCTTACCGGGACAAACGACTAAACCAACTCAGCCATTGGCACCTTTTATTTTGAAGTCATTTTTTTGATCTCATATTTAAAATTCAAAAGTAACAATTATTTTCGACTAATTTTTCGCATCTTTTTTGGCTGCTACCTTTTTCATTGATCACAAAGTTCCAAAGAATTAGTTTGTAACCTGTATAATGTCATTAATTTTTTTATTTTTTTATTATTAGTTCCTCACATTTTCTCTTTTATTTTTAGTAGTTTGTATTTTAATTCATCTTTTCCTCAAAGATATTATTGATATCCATTAAAATTTGCGTGTAAACCTTAGAAATATGTATATCATAAAACACTTTGTAAATTGAAGATGCACTTAATCAGATTTTTTTGTTTTAGGTATATTGTTATTATATCTAAATGTTATTTTATTGGTCAATGGCATAAACATATTTATTCACTGTCATTTATAACGCACATAAATAAAATAAAATAGTGCCTCGGATAACACAAACCTACATATCTGATATTGTTTATATCAGACACCTATTTACCATTTCTAAAAGTCTAAATCAATATTTCATTTTATTGGAATAATTCTTGTTATAATATCCATTAATGTAATATATTATAATATGTTTGAATTATAATAAATATCATTAAAGAAAACTTCCGTGGCAAAAGCTCTACAGTATCCATAGGTTGGCGGGTTCGAAACCCTGCATGGGCAAACAATATAGTACCTATATTTAAATCGGTTATTTCACAGAAGTAGCAATAGGATGCATATTATTCGGGTACATGCTGTTATACCGTACAGTTTCAACTGCTAGTTAAACTATTGCATAACCTTTGCATAGGTTTTTTTGCATCATGCATAGGATGAAATTCTCTTAGAAACGCCCTGTGAGAGACCACAATAAAAAATAAACGTTTCTTGAAATGGATTTGAAGATATCAAATAACATGATTAGCCAGATGATACTTCCCAACCTTTCACTTCTTACTTCTTACCCCAAATGGTGATTCAATAGTTTAAGAGCGATTGACCAGCGGCTGAGAATAAAAGTTTAAAAATGCTTGCAACTGTACAGGCAGGTTCCAATGAGAAAGATCAATTATTCCCGTATCAAATGTTTTAAATAAAAAATTTAATATTGATTTATTTCATTCAAAACTTGCTTTAATATATACGTACATTCAAGTAAGCAATAAAATTGCTCAAAACGCAAGATGATAAATTATTAAATATCGTGTACTTCTTGTAAGTATTTTTTTTATCTAAGTATTTAGGATTTTATAATGATATCTAAACAAAATAAGTGTGTTAAATTTTTTTTAAATATTATAGTTTGTAAGACCTTAAATAAATAGAAAAACTGGGGTATTTTTCTCACAAAACGCATTATCGGATTTATTTTTTTAGGATTTTAATTGAACTAAAATTAAAATGACGAAATCTGTGTTTACTAGATTATGTATTGATTTATTTTGGTGTATGATTATATGATTTGAAATTTGTGTTGTTTAATAGAATATATCGTTTGAAAATTCAACAAATTTGCCAACGACCAACAATATAACCTTAGTATATTAAAAATACACTAAGTTTTTCAAAAAAAAAAATGCGTGTATTAGATAAAATAAAAATCTTTCAAAATCAATTTTTTTTTGTAAAAAAGAGTAAATACGTCTAGAATTTGATTTAAAAAGGACTAATTTCTGGTATTCTCTGGTACAATTTCATACATATAATAAATACCCTCTCAACTAGTAGTTGAAACTGTACAGTCTGTACAGGGTATAACAGCATGTACCCGAATAATTTTAACCAGCGATTACTAAGCATTTTCGGAGTAAAAGTCATTTTTCTGTGCGGTGATATTTTTGTCAATTAAAAACAAAAATATATGTTTTTATCACATGTCGCCACCGATCACACTGCTACTCGTCGCGACGGGATTGGGTAATACGCGTTCTCTTTCGTCTGTTACCGTGCTGCTAGAACGTGACGGAGTGCGTATAACGTGACCCTAACTGTACCCAACAATTTAGTTGCGATGTGTGATGGAAAAAATTATTATTGTTTTTAATTGAAAAAAATAATATCGGTCGGAAAATGACTAATAAATTTTTGACTACAAATACTCTTAGGAATCGCTGGTTAAAATACTTGGGGTACGTGCTTTGACACCCTGTATTTCTTTTCTTTTACCTCATCTTGAGAATAAAATAGCTCAGGATTCTCCAGACAAGCTTACGACACGTACCTATACTAAAATTAAAGGCTCTTTTTGTATCTTTTTAAAAAATAATTTCCAGTAAGTAGGTATATCTGTTTTAATAATGCAGATTACAAAGAAAACAATGAGCCCCGCGAATAATCAAGTTGTGAAGCCAAAAACATTAACACGCTTTGATCTTAATTCTCAACCCCTTTCTTTCATTCTTCCGTTTATTATTTTACCGAATGGAACATCAGAGTTAAATAAAATCAGTGTTAATGTTTCCCTTAAAACAACCCTTGCTTTGTTACAGATTAGAAGAAGACGTTTCTCCCCAGGGGTGTGGGGTCGGGGTAGGGGGGGAGGGTCGGCCAAGGGTAGATTCTGTGTTTGTGCAACGCAATTGGATTTAAATGGGGATAATTGACTGGCAAGAGGAATTAAGGGGTTTAACACTAAGACAAAGAGCTTTTACTTCAAAGCGCTGTTCGGAGGTGCTGTGAGGTCAATGGAGTGTCTTGATATTCAGCAAGAATGATAACCGTCTGACGGGACATAAATAAATAATAATAAAACGCCTTCATTGAATTCTATTTTTTTTTTCAATTCCATTATCATTCAAGGTATGTTAGATGTCTTTTACGTGATCAGTCCAATATATTATGGACGAGCCGATAAAATCCTCGATTACAATCCAGAGTTCAAATTCCGGTGTCAGTTCCTCAACACTACTATTCAGGGTCGTATTTAAAATCCATAGAACCCAGGGCCGAACTTGTGATGCGGGCCCCACCTGGGGGTCTTGGGAGTAATCCACAACCCCCAGTAATCCGGGAAGGTCGCCTCCAGAAATGTTTTGAAAATTAACTCAAAAATCGCATTTCATAGCGATTTTCTAACTAAAACCAAACAATTAAAAATTAACTTTATTTTTAAACAATTAACTTTATTTTTAAATTGCATTAAATTTTACTAAACCGTATTTAGAAGTTGATGAAATGATGAGACATTTTTTTTCAACACTAATTTATAAAAATTGCTATGAAGATCTATACCAATTAAAAATAACAGATTAAGATTCATATGAATGTTTCAAAATTTGCAAAAATAAGTTTTTTTATTTAAAATAAATCATTAAACAATATAATTTCTGATGTCATGTTAGAAGGTATGTATCATTCATATATAAAAAAAAGGATAATTTTTACTTAATTTTCAGTACATTAAATTAATTTATGACGCTGTTCGTAATTATCTATCACAAAAAAAATATATTTTTTGAAAATTGTGTAATGACTAACACAATATATAAACATAAAATATATAGCAAATTTAAAAATTGTAAGTTTTTTCTCAATATAATGGGTTACGTTAGTAGTTTTAGGTCTTATAGTTATTTCACAAAATGTGTTTTGTTGTTAAGTAAGTTTAGCAACCTTTGTTGAAAATATAACCTAACCTAAATAAATATATTTTTTTTAATTTAGTTTATTACTTTTTAATGGGTTCTAACCTCTCTTTTCTTGCTTTCATTATTATCTAGAAGCAAATCGTTTTTATTATTTTAAAATTATTTCAGTATATTAAATTTTAACGTATATAATTTCAAACATGTAACTATCTAGATTCGATATTTAACAATAATAACAACAACAAAAATCAGGGCACTTGAGCAATTTTTGAAAGGAAATATTATTGCGAACTTGAATATATTTATTTATTTATTTGTTAAAAAAAATACATTTACAGTTTAATGACGCTTTGACTGCCCAACTAGGTAGGTCAATTAGGTAGGTAGGACAATCAAATTTTCGTACATATTAGGTAGGGAGTTACATGATGATTCATATAGTGTTAAATAAAGTTAAGATTCACAAATTCCAATTACATAATTATAATATATGATACAGTCGAGTACTAGGAATCAATTAAGTATTATTGATTTTATAGATTCACAAAAATAAGGAAAGCCCCTAAGTACTTGTATAAATCTGACACCATTAAACCAGACCTTGAAAGGGTTGCTTTCGTCTTTCTTAAAATAGAGGGGCTGTTTTATAGATAGAAAACCATCACTAAAAGATTATTCACCGTAAAACAAATATTTCTTATCGTGATTAGGTAACTTCAAATAATTTTTCTATTTTAACGTTTTAAATATTATTACACACATTATATTGTCCTATTAATTTTTACTTTATAAATAGTTTCATGACAAAACAGATGATAATTGAAGAAAAGTGAAGATATATGTTTTCAAATAAACCTAGTCTAAATTAGCTTAACATATCCTTGTAGGTATTTTTCATGTTCTAACTGTATGTTAATGATCTGTTTTATAAGGTTATCTTTACAAATAATTTAACATTTATTTGGAATTACTAATACATGTACGTTGATGTCTTTTGCCAATTAATCATTCTAATTCAATGTTGTGATTATTCGTTATTTTCCAATATTTAACAAGAATATTCGTTAATGTGGCCGACAGACTCGCAGCTCACATCAAAAAGATACTTATAACACAATGGCGATCGTCATACAATCCCATACAGACCCGCCAGACGTAAAAATATCATGTGTTATAAGCGCGGTTTGATCATCAATATCAATAGTTTGATATCTTCGCTAATCGGCGTTATTTTTCATATTCGCTACCGTCGCGATATCAGAAAAGTAATGCGACCCCCCCTTCGCCGTAAACAGGAGAGGGGGTCATTTTGAATACACGGAGCATGCACGGAGCCGTCAAGTTGACATATCCAGTACAAAGAAATGATATTCTCTCGACCGCTTCCGAATTCAACTGACCCCTTCTCCTGCCGTAGGAAGAAATATTTTATGACGTAGTGTGTCAGTAGAAAAGATAATTTATAACACAGTATCTTTTATGTGAGCTTCGAGTCTGTGCCGTGCTTAAATATGAAAGGTTTTTCACATGCTTAAGTCTTAAATGTAGAATCATAATCATTACCATTAAGTATTCAGATTTCATAGCCGCCTAAAACATCAGCATATAATAAATGCACCTAATGTAAAATCCACATGAGTGAATTGTATTTCCATCGCTCGTTTAAAGTTTTATTACTGTGTTAAACTAAAGCACACTGTTGTGAACGCCAAAACGATCTCTATCTTTTGTTTTAACATAAATTCTTGTATCGTATTCCATAAAATTGGGTTAACCAGGTCATTAAAACTCTTTCATTGTTAATTTATCAACGATCTTGTCGGATTCACCTACCCATAAGTAAAGAAATTATTCGTGTTGTAATTTAAGTATCTGTTTCCACTTTAAAAAATCCTTCTTGTATTCGGAAATCAAAGTATATAATTAATCATTGATATTTAGATTATGGGTGAACTTTTCAAACTGTTTGGAGATGTACTCTGTTGATAGTGCTAAGACCATCCCGGATGAGTAAATAGATAATGAAGACATCGGTTAATGTTACTATTTAAAGATGTTCGCATGGCTGACAGCTTCGAAAAGAGGAGCACCATTTCGGAATAATTTTGCTGTAACATAAATGGATGGTGGGAATTTATGAATTAAATAGATTTAAATTTGGAATGCTAAGTGCTAAAACGGACCGAGAGGTTGTATGCAAATATGTTTTCTAATAGCGAGAACTCTTCCTATAGATACAGACGAAAGATGGCATCTTATGTATTATACTCGTATTTTACTTCCAAGGTTCCGGGCATAAGACTAAGTGGAAATTGAAATTGTATTAAATGACGAGGGGGTGACTAGGGGAAGAACGATTATTGCGGTTATTTCAGATGTTCTTTAGCACTTAATGTACATTATCGATTATATTTTACCATTTTACGAAATAATTTAAGGGAATAATAAAATGCTCAGTTCAATCCTAGATACTATTAATAATTCATTGTTTATGGCGTAAAATCAATATCCTTTGAGGAAAAAATATGTTTTTTTTTTTGCTTTTTAAGAGAATATTTCAGTATTATAAGGGGTAAGCGTAAATTATTTTTAATTATTTTTTCATTGAAGAAGAAGATACTACTAATAAATCTAAACAATAATGTGAAAATAACAAGACACCAAAAAATAACACTAACCGAGACTTGACCCCATGATCTCACATCTTACAACGCCTTAAGCAACTCGGCCATTGGGACTTCTTATTTTTATGTCATTTTTGTCGATCTCTTATTTCAAATTCAGAATAAACAAATTTTCTTAGAAAACTTTTTTAACATATTTTTAAACTAATTTTGGTTTGGTGATCATATCTGAATAACCAAATACTTCCCCATTCCCTCATTCCTGGGGAGTGCTATAGTCTCATAGGCTCCAGACGGTTAGGAGTAGATGGAACTATTGTGCTGTATTCACATACAACGAATATGTACCTACCTACCTGTGTGCTGAAATTCAATTATGGGTTGCTTTTAAAATTCTATTAAAATGTATTGTGCATATATTACATTACTTGGAACGAATACTTGTTGTTGAAATTATGTAAAATACGCAACATAAAATGAATTATTTTGTCCATATTTTATATGCCTGGGGGAGTTTGCAGTGATGAAGGAACATCTATCAACATTTCCTCTCTGCTGTTTTGAACTGACTTTGACAATAACACAGGTGGAAACACTGTGAATAATTTCTTCTAATAATCATATTTATAAAGACGAAAAAAACACGACCACTTTTGATGTCCACCCAATATGTTGGCCTATTTTGGTAGTCACAAGATCTGCAAATGTAAAAAATGCCGAGAAGAATTAAAAAAAACGAACCACTGTAATTTTATTTTCAACGAAGTAGTAATAATTATTTATACTGCCCGACTTAACAAGATAAGGGTAGGTATCACATGCTTTTTTATATTTTAGAAACCTCATTGCAATTTGATATTATATTGATATAGATTATCTCAACGCAAATTTTAAACAGACAGTGAAAAAAATAAATAAGGTATTAGTCACAACTAGACTCGAACCTAGGTCTTCTGCGGACTTACCGGGACTGGCGCTCTATCTATTGAGCTATTGCCAGCTGATTACTCTTACTGCCACCATTTTTATCAATCTTATACATCCATTATTTGCATTACTCATTATCTGCAATTATATTTATATTGTTACAATTGGGGAGGCGGATATGGCTACTGCCGCCCCGGAAACCATTTATTAGATAACCAACACCTCTGCCATTGGTCCAGGAGACTTAGCGGGGGTGCCCGTATTCATAGGGTGAGGTTTGTCCGGATCTTGGTGGCGAATGCGTCTACCTACCAACTGCGTGGCAGGCCGGATCAGGAAAGACTGGCTGAGAGAGACCTTTCGACCTCTCCATCAGAGCTCTCTCAGAATATCGCCTTGAATCGTTGTGTGAGGGATGGATTCATACGTTCGTCACTCCTAGACACATTGAACCCCAGATTTCTACCCACCTCCCATACCTCTTTCCTTCCCAGAACTTCCTCTCATTTCTTTACTACTAGACTTTCTAAGACTCTCCACACAGCATCCCAGAGGAATTAATTTCTTCAGGACCTCCTGTGTGGAGCTAATGTAAAAAAAAAAATTAAATGTCCCCATCCAAACCGAAAAATAACGTGCGTGTTGGAATTTTTTCTACCCATATATACATGGATAAATTACAACTCGATAGCTGTTAGAAACAAATGACGGTAGATAGTTCAGACGTAGGTACCTACCTGTATTTTTTATATATATATATTTATGAATATTCCATCAATCACGAATACATATTTAATTATTTTTAACTGATAATACTTAGGTCAGTTCGTTGCACTTAGCCGGCCATTTAAAAATAATTACAATAATTATAAAATTATTTTTTCAACAACACTTTAAACGCAATGCAAGTGCGTGTATGCACATAATATTTTAAGTCAACCTCTTATATTAATTAGTTCGCATAAGATAACAGTACGCCATATTTGATAACGACACGGTTTTTTTAATTATTTTTTTCCCTTTTAACGAAAATGGTGCATTCTATAATGTTTTCAAAATAATCGTATGTAATATTATAACAATATATTTATCAATATTGTGAGAGTTATAATTTGAATTAAATGCATGTCATATCAATAAAACTAATTAAATATACCAACTGAGAGCACCATTTTTGAATTGCATGTAATTTGTCTTAATCACAATTTTCTTATTGGATTAATATTATTCGAAGTCTTACACATCAATCTCTTATCGAGGACAAATCACATTTAGGATGTAAATATTCCAATCAAATGCTTTATTTTACTGCCATGAAAAATGATGCTATTGCTTTCCCAAACACGTTCATTAAAGAACATTATTCACTGGAGCGATTTAGTTCCAAATTTAAACCTCTTTTATTTATCTTCGATTGATATCAGTCCATAGTTGGACCACATTTAACGAACCTACAAATAATATGAGATAAAAATAATACGGACAGCTCCCAACCGTCTGGTGCTACTGAGACTATAGCATCCCCAATTGAAGTATGTTGTGAGGCTGAAAGTAGTAGAGAGAAGCAGACGGGGCAGAGGAAGTTGGGGAAGTACCTGGCTATTCAGATCTGGTCACCAAACAACGTATCAATTCTGGAATGAATGGAGGTCTTACTCCAAGGCGATATTGAGAGATCTTCCACTCTGGAACGTACCGCAAAAGTAACGTTTATTATTTAAAATTAATAAATTTTGAAATAAAAATTATTTATAACCCGACGACAGAGGCTGTCAATAAACACTGTTGAAAAATGAGCCCATATTTTTTATTTCTATAAGTAACAATCTTGTAAATTTTATGTTTAATAAGATTTGTGTTCAATAAGTGGGTGGGTTAATACTGTTGTGTAAAAATTGAAAAGAAAATTCTTTAGTTATTATAGTTGTCAAATTTAATTGGTAGAACTCCATTTTTTTTTTTACTGTTTTATATTCAATAATATAATATTTCAATTTATAAAAACAGTTTATTTATGAACAAGTTCTGCTTAGCGTATTTTGTTTATTAAAAACTGATTTTATAAATGAAATAACTATATTATTGGATAATATATGATTTAAAAAAAATCTTAAGCATTATCACCCAATCCTCAAGCCCCTAACTTGGGTTGGACTTATCTAACTCCAACAATGGTCTTCTCAAATGACTTCACCGCGCGCTCGTTTGATACCTCTTCACTTCACGTCGTTTCGGGTTTCAACTTGTATCCATGTATACTTGTATACATCAATGCTCAAATCGACCGTTCTTTTCTTCTGCGAAGCAGTTTCGCTCGTAGTATTATATTTAACAAGCTGCATAATATTTTTACATTCTCAGCATTTAAGTGGTAAGATCATTGGCTGTCGGCTCCGAGGTTGAGTGTTCAAATCCACTGTAAGAAAATTCCAATTAAAAATCCTAATGTTGTTTAAACTTAAGCTAAACAGCTATAACTCACATCTTCCTTTTCTCTTCCATAATTTCCTATAAAAATCACAAAATAAGGGATGTTCTTTATTCCTAGAGACTCCGGGGTGGAACTCTTCCCACATAAAAACACAAAAAACCCTAGTTATACCTTTTGTGTACGACTTTTCCTTCGATTAATTTGTATTTGTGTTTTCACCGTCAGTGACAAACAATAATACTACACGTATAAGTTGACGATGGCGTAAATATGAACTAACGCTTTATTTTTGCATTTTAATCCGGCAACCACACCAATTGAGGTTATGTCGTAGACGACAGCGCCCCCATTTTTCGCCAACTTATACCTACATGTAGCAAAATAATTCTTCTAGTCAGATACCAAGAAATTCAATTAATATTACGATTGAATGAAAGCAAAGCACTTCGTATACACCACGGATATAATCAAAATTATCTACATGTTTCGAAACGAAAGGTTTCTTCGTCAGGATATGATGTATCCTGGAGAATTAAAAATGACGCCACAAAGTGAATTTGCTAAGATTGAAGAAGTAAATATTACGATTCACTGAACCAAATTTTTCCAGAAGAATACACCTCTATTCAATTAATGATTTTTCCTTCAATTCTCTCTTAATCATTTCGCCCGCCACGCCTTTCCAAGACCTTCCGCGCTGTCAACTCTAATAAATAAAATTTAGTTTAAGGCATCACATGATATCACGGACCCTCTCTTGATGTAGGTGCAAAGGTGCGGATCGTTTTTCTGCATGTCGATTTAAATTGTAGCAGATTTTAAATACGACCAACAAAATTCTTACAGTGGAATGGCGTCACCACAACGCAATTTTACTAGAATGTATGTTCACGATATGCCCCTTTACTATTCATAGGTTTCCACATTGCCGTGCTCATTTCATCCAACATATGCGTAACTGTATCCTTTAAATACAATATTATTTGTTGCACAAAACACCGAAATAATACTGCTCTAATGAGGCGTACTTCGTACATTCAACTGTGAGTAATTCAACTCCATTGCAATGACGTTGAAGCTTACACACATTATTACCCCACTCTACGTTACTCATTCAAGACAATGAGTTATTAATTCGACAATACTGAAGTGCTATATTTATTAAGAATAAGGAACTCTAGTTAATTTTTTTAGTAATTATTATGACATTCCAACTTATATAACAACATTTTTATTTTTATAATAAATTTTTGATAGTTAAATAAATTTCCAAAGTTTTAATTCTTCGATGTTCGCTAAAACGCCTTTTACGTCATAATGAGTCTAGTGACGTCAACAGTAAATATTTTTTTAACTTCAGAAAAGTACATCTATGCTCATCTTAACTAAAATAATAATAGTTATTCTATTTTCTTTTTTATTGCGGTGAAATATATAATTTAAGCAGTGTTAGAAATATATAACACCACGCTTTGTGTTTGCATCCAAAAGCTTGCCAAACGCTCCCAAATAATGATGATATAATATTCCAAAATAAATTTAATTAAATTCGAAAGATGTGTCAGATTTTGTCAATATAATATCTATATTATTATTAATATAATATATTCAAAATCAGCGTCTGTTGATATTTTTATTAAAAATTAGCTCCACACAGGAGGCCCTGAGGAAAAAAAATCCTGAGGGTCTATGTCATCATTCGGGATGCTGTGTGATGCTATATAAGGTAAAATGAAGGAGTGTAGGTTCTGGGAGGGGTAATGGTATGAGTGATGGGTAGGATTCTGGAAGTCGATGTATCCAGGAGTGAAGGCATGAATCCATCCCTCTCAATTCGGTGCAAGGCGATGAGTACGAAAAGAGGGGTCAAAAGGACTCCCTCAACCAGTCTCTCCCGATCAGGCCCCTAGGCAAACCTAACCCCATGAATCCTTCTAAGTCACCAAAAGTAGCGAATTACTTTAGGTGACTTATGGCAGGGGTATAGGTTATACAATAACTGATTCAGTAGCGCCGGTAATTATAACCGCCTCCCAAATTGTTAATTAAAGACATTTTTACATGTTTTTTTCCTAATTTTTTGTATTTCTTGGGCATTAACTATGTAACAATTTCTAGACATTTTGTTTTGAAGAGTTTTAATTTTCAATGTACTATCGTTACTTAAATTTTAATTTTTATGCTACCGGTTTCGACACATCCGTGTCATTCACTAGCAAACTTAAAACTAAACTTAAAATTTATTTCCTGCCTATGCATCGAATCCAATCCCGAACCACTACGCCATTAACGTCGGCTGGGAGTCAGCATGGGTCGCGCGTGCAGATTTTGCAGGAATTGTAGGACCTGTGCGAAGCATGTCTGCCTCTCAACATACGCTGTTTCATATATTACAAAACAAATTCTGCACGTGCGACAAATGTTGACTCCCAGCTTACGCCGACCCTTAAGGCCGCCTGAATTGTACTAATTTGATTTTAAGGCAACACCATAATATAATGTAGGTTTTTAGGAAAACCCGCTTCTTTAACATCTTAAAAACATAAATATTTTCTTACTTCAAGCTTTGCAAAATTACTTTGTGGCAAATTTTAATTAAATGAAACAAATTACTTTGTGTAACGCACTATATAATCACAGGTTTATAATATTTGCATATTTCAAAACCGATTGTTTCTTAATAATATTTGAAAAATAACAAAAAAAATATTTGACTATTGATTTTCAGTAAAGGGTTTACTAATGAATCAATTCCTTAATTGTTAGCAAAATTGATTTTTTTTTTTAAACTTCTAAAATACATGATCATCGAAAAATAATGCCAACGTTTAAAATAACTGTTATAAAAAAACTATTAGAGGTAATTCAATGGTTTTGATCCTAAGATGTACGGAAAAGGATACATTGTTCTCGTACCTTAGTATGTTTTGATGTGTGCACCGTTCGTTGCTCTGCAGATGTCTAGTCTTTATTCGATTTCTTGCCACGTAATTGCAATAATTTTTTCTCCTTCCTACAACATGGGTCTCTTCAAGACCCATGTTCACTCCTTTCTCCCCTCAAGAAGACCCCCCACGCAGCATCATCAAAGATGACATAGGCCCTGAGGGAAATTATTTTTCTCAGGGCCTCTTGTGGGAAGTTAATATTAAAATAAAAACTGTCAAGATAGCGGCAGAAATTCTCTCCCCCAGGTGATCCAAATCCGAATCTTTTCTGCGTTTTTAATGCACCCCCAAAAAAAGAAATCCAATGGGGGTAAGGTCAGGACTTCTTGGAGACTTGTTGACCTTGCCGACCTTGGCTACTGCACATCTAGTGTGCGCATAACAAGATCACGCCACCTCCAAAACAAAACTTAAGTTCACCAGCAAGCGTTCAGTGACAAAATAACTTGGGTTTCGGTGCTATAATTTTTTTAAATGTTGGCATTATTTTTCGAAGATCCTGAATTTGAAATTTTTTACGGCCAAAAGTATTATCGTTATTTATTTTTGGGTTATTACGCGTTACCTCGTTCTTAATTTAACGTTTCGATACTGGACACTGTAATGTTGTCCAAAACGCTGACTAAAGAATGAGGTAGCGCAACATGGCATGATAACCCAAAAATATTACAATAAGTCTTCTGAGATCTGTAAACATATTTACAGTTCAACTTTTTACCCATTCTCAAAGATGTTACAGATAAATCTGTCCAAAGCTATTATTCCCATTTCTAATATTCTCACGGATCAGCAAATCTACCAATAAAATAATTGAACTATAAAGAATATTTCTAAATCCAATAAAAACTGCTAATAAAAATTAAATGTGTTCTCGAACCCAAATTTCTCATATCTCCCATCAGCTCCGATAAAATTAAGCATAAAAATTCTTCTACAGTTCTGATCCAAGAGATTTCATTCCAGGATAAAAAAAACTTTCCTAATAATAGGCTTCCAAATTTATATGGGTTATAATATTTGTGTATAGCCTGGGGAGGGAGAATTGGTTTCTTTGCAGTCAGAAACAATATCCTAAACCCTTTTTGATGTTATTTTCCGTTATTATTTTTGGATCATTAAAATACGTTTTGACCGTGAAGCTTTCATAATTCTATTGATAAAGGTGTTAAATTGTATAATTAAATTTACTACGTTATTTGTTTATTTATTGTACGTTATTTGTCAGTGAAATGGCTCTCTAAAGAAAACATTTTTTTATTACTCTGCTTATTTTTGACTTGTAGTTAAGTATACTATACAAATCTCACCATACTAAGCATATTCAAGATTTTCACGGCTAACTGAAAATTGTTTCTTCCGCGATTGAAATGAAACATAAATAGATATTGATATTTTCCACTGTAACCAGGAAACATTTTATATCAACTTAACCTGACAATGAACTTAAATCAAAAATATAATTTTTTTTTTGTAATTTTTTTTCTTTTTATTCTTGCTTTACCTATACTATTAAGACTTAATATCACTATCTTCCTAATCTATAACCATAATTTTTTTTAAATAAATGGATCTTAATTTTTTTAGATTATACTTACTATTAACTGTAAAATGATTTTATGTAATATATACCTATGTATACAACTGTATAATACCTAAATAAACATGAAAAAGTTTTATTTCGCGAAATTGAAGCATAAAAGAGATACAAATTTATTAAAAACTAGCTGATACCCGGTATGCATTGCAATCCCAATTAAATAATTAAATTGTTTCTCCCTTCGTGTCATATCCCATTCGTCTCCGTTCCCCTTCCGACTCCTCTTCCTCTTCCCTTTGCGTTCCGCATTCCGCATACCCCTTCCCCAGCCTTTTTTCACTGCCGCATAACTCCATTAAATACACCCATTTTTCCAACAACTCCTATTTAATTTTTTTATTCAAATTTCATAATGCCAGAGCTCACTATTATACATATACATAGAAGTATTCACGGGCATGTTCACAACAATTAAAAAAAACATAATGGCAATCGGATGAAATTTTAATCGCAATCGTATGAATAATATAGGAAATAATTTCATAACGCCAGAATCACTATCCTATAACCATCCCGGGTATGCGCACATCGTATTCCCAAATTTTCATCGCAATCGGATGAAAGGGTATGCCCGCGCATAAGGTACGAACAAACTATTAAACGAACATTAATTTTTATACTATAATATTTTTTTTTAAAGATTAAAGATAAAAAATTGGAGATATAAAAGTGTTAACTTTTCGCATTAATTAACAACAAAATAATGGTACATCTCTACGTCTTTATGTTGTACCTCCATTTCAAGCCAGCTCCAGTTTCGGTCTCGAACATTTCTACGTTTCAGAATTTCTCCCTCGTCTGCATATTCCATTAAATAACATTACTAGAGCGCAAAGCGTCCAGACTGGCTGCAAGACGATATTCCACCTAAAAAATAAAGAGACTTCTTTAATAAAGAAGACGGCGCACGGTGGACGGAATGCAGAAAAAACACGAATTAATTGTTTGCTGGCTAAATATTGATGCAATTTTTTTGTTGTTGATCTTATTAATGAATTATAACTATTTTGAAGTAAAAATTAATAATTTACTCTTGCGTAAAAATTTACAACAACAAAATAATACATTTTGAAGATATAAAAAATATCTAGGAAAATAAAACATTTAAACTTTACATATTATAATTCAGATCTATGAACACAAAAATAGAAAAATTGTAGAAAATCTAAGTGCTTAAGGTGTCTCCGTTGTCATCAGAGTCTAAATCATCACTCAAATTTACAGAATCATTGGACGGAATTCGTAGTAGACTTAAAACTTCCGTAGGTAACACAGAACTTTTTTTTTTTATTAAGTGGTCGAATAGAGGAAATTACAGGGTCTGATGAGATTAACAAATTATTGAATATATCTTGATTGGTGCTGGTTCTGGAAACTTTTCGGCTATGGTGTTCTCGGTAGTACCTTATCTCTTTATGCCTCGATTCTTGTAAATCTCCAATTGGGAATAAAAATAATTTCATTACTGTCGCACCATGTGTTAGGATTTTATGAACACTTGTCGGCATGGGGTACCAATTAAATAGACGTACATAAAGCCAGGCAGTGTATAAAGCATATTGTTCGAAACTATTTTCGTCGATGATATATCCACTTATATCCAATGGACATTACTGTAAAATTAGCATCGATACCTGTTATTTCCGAAGACAGAATATGATTGTCAAAAAATCGATGGGCAGTATTGACATCATTGGTACTACCGAAGCCCTGCTTTGGCATATCTACCAGTACGATATTTTTTTCTCTGAACTCTGAACTCATTAATAATGTTTCTCTTTCTTGATCCAACTTTTAGTTAATTTTCTTGTCCACGTACTTGCCATGATTTACTTTCGAGACGATATGAAATATGCAATAGACATTCAAAAAATCTAATTTGTGCATGCAACGTTGACAGACCAAATGAAACGTGCTAACCCCGCACTCTAGATTTACAACTTTACTGAGATCATTCATGTATTTGGGCCTGGCTTTAGATAAATAGCACATTTGTGTCCAGTTATTGTTTGTCAGTGAGTTGCAAACCTTCAAAATGTTCGAACCTACCACTATGTGGTATTTTTGTATTATATAATTAATTAAAAACTCATTTGATTCCACGGAAGTGGCATTTAATATACCCCGTTCTTTTAATGCCTCGAATAATTCTCCCCGGGGAATGCATATGGACCTTCCTGAAAATAACAAAATTGTTCAAGGAAGGACAAAAAAGGAACACAATTTATATATGACATAAAAGGTGAGACTTTCGTCTACAATACGTATATACTCACAAATGGGAACAAATGATGTTTTGTTTCTAAACGCTAAATGAAATAAGCATTTTAACAGCAAAAAAATACAAAAATAGCAGAAAATTAGATGTTAGTTCAAATCTCACATACGTGTGATATTGATTTATAGTTTAGTAAATTAAATAAAGAATACATTGAGAAACGTTAGTCGTAACAAACTTTTGTAAATATATCCAAACGTCACTCAATACACAACCGTCTCTGCTCATGCGTAGGAGCAAACTGAAAAAAGCTATGCCAAACATCCAATTTACGACACACTTTGCGGCGTTACCAAACTTTTATCAAGCGCTATTGACATATTTAAATAAACACATAAAATGCAGAAACTATTTTGCTATACTAAAAAAAATAAATGTATTTAAAATTATAACGTTTGCAAAAACCACTTAATTCGGGTTTTTTCTCCATTCCGTCCATAGTGCGGCGTCTAAAGGAAGGTGCTTGAGAATAACTCAGAACTCGCAACGCAAAGACGGGAGATGAGTCTAGCGTTACTCATACGAAACATTTCAAGTATCTTATTTTGCATTCAGAGCTTGGATATTGGATCTCTCTCTATATTTTCAGACTTTTAAATGCTTTTTAGTTACATTTATATTTAATTTTATCGGAATAACTTTTTAAAATACCTTTTGAGGGTTATACCAATTAAATTTAAAAAAATTAACATTTGCCAACTTTTTTCATAATTTTGCCAATTTTTAATATTTGTATTTTATTATATTTAAATTTATTAATTAAGTATTAATTTTTTTAACCTGCAAACTTTGCAAAACTATAAAGTTTTTTCCACATTAGCTCCACAAAGGAGGCCACGAGGAAAATAATTTCAGTAAGGCCCTAAGTCGTCTTTCAGGATGCTGCGTGGAGGGCTTTTATAATGAAATGTGGGAAAGGAAAATCTTGGAAGAAAAGGGGCATAAGAGGTGGGTAGGAATCTGGGATTCAGCATGCCAAGGAGTGACGGAATCATGAAACCTTCCCTCCCACTGTGGTGCAAAACGATGGGTCGAGAGAGTAGCGCTGGAGAGGTAAAATGTCTCCCTCAACCAGTTTCTCCAAATCCAGCCTGCCACATCTTAGGTGGCAGAGGCACCGGCCGCTTTCTACTTATACCATTTCTCTATTTGTCAAATTGTTATATATATTCCGTGCTGGTCCCCTAGCACAATCGATCGATAAGGATTAATATGATATTTTTCAGTAACTTCTTCAAGTATCTTCAACTCTGCAATGTTATTTTCCAGTATCATCGCAAACGAATACGTAACAGTTCACAATAAATAAGTGTTCATAATATATTCTTAATGTATTAGCGATCTGCAGTTGTCCTAGGGAATGATGAGACGTTAGCGAAAGTTATCCTCCTAAGTTATCCTGAGTTATCAAATCTTATTGATCGACCGTGCGAGAAGGCCAGTAAAATCCTCACTCCAACGTGCCGAACCAATTGGGGTTACCTACGGCAGAGGAGTTGGTTATCCAATAAATGGTTCTTGGGGCGGCGGTACCCATACCCGCCTCCAAAATTATCAACATCTTGAACACTGAGATTGTCAAAATGTTATAAAAAATTGTTGAAATTATTACCACATTGGTTATCCAATAAATCTTCAATAAATCTGTTTCTCGTTGACATACATACTTTTATTTAAAATCGATTTTGGCATTAGAAAGAAAGCAATTGATTGTATCAATTATTAAAAGTAGGTTCCACCGCAAAGATATTACTAATAAATCGCTGTTTAGTATTAATTTTTTAATCATGTCACATTTATTAGAATGCTAGTAGGTCCGCTATTTATAAACAATGCATTTGTCGGCAATATAATACACTCGTCATTCCTGTCGGGCTCGATGCAGCGGCGCAGTAAACGGCAAATGCAGTGCCGCCCACGTCGGCGACTGCGTTCAATGCACATTGGACATAATGCACATGAATACTCAGAGTAACGTATGGCTACGTTGGATAAAGTAAGGCAAGCAGACCCGCAGCCACTTGGAAGTACTGTCCGCGTCTATCAGACTTATTGCCTGGTATTATTCTGGTTGAGCGATCCTTTGTCGTATGCTCGTGCGTGCTGAACACACTGTAGGTATCTATTTATAGTCGAGATGCAGGCTGTGAAAATGCTTATGTCCGTTGTGGAATCTAGTTCCTGCAATACTGATTGTAAGTAAGTGGTAAATCACCTTTAAAATTAATCTTTCTGGGGGATTATGGCACCTCAACTGTTAAATTTTGTATGGTGGAAGGGAATGGGAGTACGAAAAGACAAAATGAATAATAAAGTTTTGTTTTATAACTAGTTACTCAAAACTTAATACAAAACTAACAAAAAAACTAGTTGCAAAACTAACAAAAAAACCAGTTACAAAACTAACAAAAAAACTAGTTACAAAACTAACAAAAAAACCAGTTACAAAACTAACAAAAAACTAGTTACAAAACTAACAAAAAACAATTCAAGCAACAAAAACAAATCAGTTTATATTTAGACACATGCAAACATATTAAAAAAAAACGAAAGGTTCAAATAGCTTAGTTACGTATTTTTTTTAACAAAAGACAAACATTCCCGAGTTATACGAAAAACGTGACAATATTTAAAAATCTCTTACACCATCACAGAAAGCAGAAAATTTTGCTTGTATCATGATGGAGGATTTAGACAGACGATGATTTAACTTACGACGCATGTGTGAAAAACAGACAAACAGGTAACCAGAAAACTAAGTCACTGACCTATCGAATTTCTTAGCAATCGATTCTCGCACTCTCTAAGGATCAACTTATGCAACTTTACAGATTAAGACCCATTGACCAGCGACTGAGAATTAAAGTTTCAAAATGCTTGCAACAGTACAGGGAGGTTCCGATGAGAATGATCGATTATTCCCCGCACCAAATGTTTTCAACTAAAAAATTAATAACGATCTATTTCATTCAAAACTTGCTTTAATATATACCTACATTCAATTAAGCAATAAAAATGATCAAAATGCATGATAATAAATTATTTAATATCGTGTGCTTCTTAGACCTTAAATAAATTTAAAAAAAAGTGAGGTAAATTCGTCACAAAACACGTTTTCGGATTTATTTTTTAATGATTTTAATTGAACTAAAATTAAAATACTGAAAATTGTCTTTACTACTAATATATTGATTTATTTTTCTGTATGATTATACGAATTGAAATTTGTGTTGTATAATACAATATTTCGTTTGAAAATTTAACAAACCTGCCAACGACAAACGGTTTGATTAGTATACTAAAAAGTACTATTTTAAACTTAGTTTTTCAAAACTTTGAAAGTGTATTTACCAGATAAAATCTTTCAAAATCAATTTATGTTTTTTTGTAAAAAAAAAAGAGGCAAAACGTTTAGAATTTGATTTAAAATGGACAAATTTCCGGTATTTCCTGACCTTCTTAAGACTTGCTGACCCGCTGTAATGTTTTTTTTAATTTCACAAATAATTTGATGAACATGGGTTTCCTTAAAAAAATCTGAACAAGTACATGTACCCATTATAGGTTTCCGATCTTATGCATGGAAAGACTATAAATCTAAAGAATCATAAAGAATTCTGTATCTATCACGCCACATAAAGTAACATTCTAAATTATGTACAGAAATCGAACAATTTTCCTCAAGTCTGCATACATGCATTTAAAGTAGCTACCCACCTTAATACAAAGTTTATTTGCACACTTTTCAAAACCTCATTACAAAATCTGCAATCAACGCCATTTAGATGGCAGTACGGTGATATTATTTGATGTAAAATAATAATAACTCATAATAATTATAATGTTTCCGTTAGGTGCCCGTTAATGGCGCTCAATCTTACATACGACATGTCAGCTCCCTTCAATATCCGCCAACAACCATTTTGTGGCGTGATGAGGGGTGGACTGGACACTGGCCGCCGGGAATTTAATTTATTAAATACTAGCTCAAGTTCCCGGCGTTACCCTGACTTCAGACAACAGTCTTACGAAACCAGATGTTTTTTTTTTATAATAGCTCCACACAGGTGGCCGTGAAGAAAATAATTCCCCTCAGGGCCTATGTCATCTTTGGGGATGCTGTGTGGGGGTTCTTTTTAGGAAAGGAATGAGAGGATGTGTTGGGAAGGAAAAATGTATGAGGGTTGGGTAGGAATGTGGGAGTCAGAGTGTCTAGGAGTGACGGACGAATAACTCAATCGGTTGAGAGTCCGACTGAAGAGGTCTAGGATAGTAATCATAACCAGTCTCTCCCAATCTGGCCTGCCACGCAATTTTTTGGGCAGGCGAATCCGCCGCCAAGACCCGGACAAACCTCACCCCGAGAACCCGAGCACCCCTGCTAAGTCACTAAACGTAGCGAATTACTTGGGGTAACCTATGGCAGAGGTGTTGGTTATCCAATAAATGGCGGCGTTAACCATACCCGCCTACCAAATTAGAGAGGGAGATATATTTTGATCGTCAAGTGTGCAAAATTTCACCAAGAAATATCAAAAGACTGTTTAAAGGAATAATAAAAGGGTTTAGAGGTAGTTTTTTAAAAATCGTAAAGACAGTGTTTTGAAGATCAATTTGGAAAAATTTCATCAATCTTGAAATAAAATGTATATAAATCAAATTCATGATGCCCAACATTCTTCTTTGTATAAATAGATGATGTTACATTTTGTATATATACATGTGTAATGTAGAAGTGTACAAAAAAATATTTTTATTGTAACATCTCACATAAGTTTCTAAGTATCCACGACTGGAAAAGTGTATCGCAACCCGGATGTGCTACGCCATGTAACATTTACATTACGCAACTAGTTGTATGCAAGTTCCAAATAATTGCGTGACACCGAAAGTTGTGCAAATTTTGTGTTGCGTAACTTTAAATGTCACACCAACCATGGCACCATCAACATCAAAGCTTTTTCTGCAATGCGCAATGTTGTAGACAGGACGATGTACAAAATAAAGAAAAGACTATCACGAAATAAAATACTGTGTTGGTTATCTATAAAACGTTTGGGTGCAATACATTTAATCTCTGAATTAACAGATGAAGATCCTAAAGCTATAAACACTATTTTCTAGTGCGCGAATCTTTGTTTAATACTTTATTGAACATTCTAGTGTTGATTTGTCATTTCAAATTAAAACTCTCAGGCAGTTACAAAAAAAAACACAAGTCCTCTCAGATGAAATGCTTTCGCGACACTAGTTGCATCCCGTTTTTACTATGTTGAATACTAGCGGTGCCGTGATTTGATTGAGCGAGATTCTCATTTTGTGGCATACAACTAATGCATGCATGATGACACTATATATTTACACGTGAATCTAGCAATGCTACTAATATCATAAAATAATTTGGGCGCAACTAGTTGTTTAGTTAAATGCCGTTACCTCAATAGACAAGCTTGCTGTTTTGAGTTTTAGGAAATCTCTGATGTTTCTAGTTTCCGTCGCTCTACCTCTTATTACCGCCAAGCATCGTATAAAAACTTTGACAAGTAGGTAAATATTATAATAATGTACTTACCAATATAATATGAATTATAATAATAATTGGACATTTTGTAAAGAGATGGTTTTATAAAAAAAAATTATGCTTTCATAGGTTTTCTCTAATTTTATTATTTTCAAACAGATAAAGGAAAAGTACTAACCTGGCAGTTCACTTCGGATAAACACACTTTTATTTGAAAGTTACGTTTGGAAAAAAATATTCATTTTCACGCAAATGACATATTAAAATCTCTAAATATTGCAAGATTTTAAATTGCTATTTTACTATCCGTTACTATTGATATAATATATTATCATTTATTAGAAGAATAGCGGCAAAAGTAATGTTCACATTTATTTCAAAAGATCGATATCTTAGGACAGGAGAATATTTATGAAATGTCTTTAGAAAGCTTACAGATTATTAGTTGTTTACATTTTGTACATATTTCGTTATGTTTTTGGGTGTTATGGAAATTGGTATATTATACAAATCATTTATATTAATGATTGTCGGTCCGCCCCTGCGAATGTTAGTATTAAGTTCGATAGCATTACTTACGATAGTAAAATGTTCGACGGTATGATACCTTCCGTTCCTTTATTCTCGGAACGCAATCATCGCTAATTTATATCAACCGGCGCAATTTCAATCATTTATCATAAAATTATATAAAATATTCCGCGCAGTTTGTCGGCCGGAACACGGATGGTGAATTCCTGCGATCGATGTCGATGGTGCCGACGAGATGTGTTCGTGTTCTTTTAGTTTTATTGCTGATAATTCCAAGTTGCTTGCACACTTCGATTACACACGACGACGGTGTGTGCTGTGTGCGTCAATATCATCACGAGCTGGACGGAGACGAGATTATATGGATAGATCACAATTGTATTTAATTCCGCCATTAAGCCGCGCACACACGCAGATTGCTTTCAAATTTATCTGTGATTATCTCAGCTCTTATTATTTTCATATCCACACCTTATAAACCAATGACGTGCGATTCGTTGTAACGGATTGACACATATCTGAAAGAATATTTTTTTTTAATTTATCAAGAAACAATATGAATATTAGTTACTTATAACAGGTAAGTATGTATAAATCTTTAAACGGAGTTCTACAATTATCAAATTCAAAATGATTACAGTAAAAAAAATAATTTAATGTCACTTTTATGTATTTTTCAGAAATAATGTCCAAACCTACTTAGTTAAACCTAACCTAACCTAACCTTGTAACAAGTAATATTATACATTACACGTTATCTTTTCTGATAATGTATACGTGGCCAAAGATGACATCAAATATAATATTTTGTAAAATATATATAGAGATATATTCTTTATTAAAAATTCTGTTCACATCTCTCGTTAGAAGTATTCTAGAATACAACTCTACAATTTGGTCACCTGTCTTTAATAATCACATTAATACCATTGAAAGAGTCCAACGCAATTTTTTGAGGTGTATTAATTTTAGACTTAATATTCCTTTAGAAACAATAGATTGTGATTTTTTTATTACAATCATTGAAATTGCTTAAGTTAAGTGATAGAAGAAAAAAAAATAATCTAAAAAAATTATCATTTGGATAGCCCTGACATATTAATGTTGATATAATTTCATGTACCTACCATTAGATCAAGGTCCTCTTGTATGTATTATTGTGACAATTATACCACAGTCCCAGGATATAACTCAGTTATAAATAGATTGCACACACTTGGAAACTTTTATGCTAAAATCGCTGATATTCTTAATATGCCCCTTGTAAAGTACAAATCTACACTAATTAAACATTTACTGTCATTCTTAAACTTGTTATTATTTTATTTGTTATGTTTTAATTTAATTCTATAATTTTTCACTCATCAAAATTTACTACTGTACTATGTTTGTGTAAAATATATATATATATATATATATATATATATATATATATATATATATATGTATGTAAATGGCACTAGTGCCGTAAATTCTAAATAAATATTTAAATAAATATAAATGTAACCCATATTCTTCATATTACGATAAATAACATATAATGTATGCATTGTATACTATATTGTTGAATTTTGTTATGCTTACATCCCTGATTTTTTTTAGTTTTTTTATCATATTTTGTGTATCAGAAACTTGACGATAATAATGCTTTACAACGATTTTCACAAGTTAACAGAGAGTGTCTGTAACCGCACGCCACTGACTTAAGTTCTTACATTTATGAGGCATGTAATATAACATGATCTTGGTTGCAAACGTTCCAAGGTCGCCGAATTTTTTTACGGCAACATTTTATCATGCCTTTCACCTACAATTTGTTTACTTTTACTGGTGTGTGTTTACTTTACGAAACGTGTTAATATTATAATTAGGATATGATAATACCTACTACAATTTAGCTTATGTGTCGAGTGACATGCTTTCCAAATAACATTTATTGGTCAACCGATACCCCTGCCATAGTGCCAAATGGTTCGCTTCGTTGGTGACTTTGCAGGAGCGCCTGGGTTCTTGGAGAGTTGTTTTGTCTAGGTCTTGGCGGCAAATGCGTTAACCACCTACTGCCTGGCGGTTCCTGCCACGCAGTAGGTTAGGGAGAGACCGGATGAGGGGGCCTTTTTTTCCTCTCCAGCCGGACACTCTTGATCCATGGCCTTGTACCGCAGTGGGAGGGATGGATTCATAAAGAGTACGTTATAAATTTTCCTTCCCAGAACTTCCATTCCCCAAAAAACCATCCAAACAGAATCCCCAGAGATGAGATGGTCTCTTCTGTGGAGCAAATGCTAAAAAAGTATATTTAACAATTGCGTCGAGAGATCAATTTAAAAAAAAGTTATTGCAAACATAATGCTCTTTGGGGATCAAAATCATCACATTATTATTTGACAGACAATGATTAAATTTATAATTTATACAAGATTATTTTTTATCAACAAAAATGTATGACTCTTTTCGGGCTATAAAAGGAGGAAGATACTTAAATGACTTAGATGCGTCAGGACACATAAATGTTGAAATGGTGTCATTGACTCGTTTATTACCGAAATGGACGCCCTGATACCTAATGTTTAATGTTGGTATTTAATTTATTCTATCAAAAGCTGTTGTCGTACATGATTCATGATAAATTATAATATTATATACCAAGTAAACTCACACGAATAGTCGACTAGTGAGAAAGTGGTGCCCTCAACCTTTTTTCTGACTGTCAAGAGTGTTAAATATTTCAAGTTCAAAACGAGAGATTAAAAAATTCTAAGAATTCTAACAAGTCAACACCACTGCTCACATCGTAAATACTTAAATAATTATTGTAATTTAGTCAGTGCATTGACTTCAAATGTTCGCAAATTTAATGGTATAATCAAGGTTATATTACAAAAAGTATGTACTTACAATCAAAGAATAAAGATTATTATCTCACTTGTAGGAACGGGTTGTACGTAATTACTTGTTTTTTTCGTGCACGAAGGCTCTACTAGTTATCGTTTTATAAAATCATGTTATTCAACTTTAAACAACATTAAAAACGCACAGAAATAGGTACATCTAACTTGATCTCGATGCGTAAAGCAACCTTATTATAGCTTATTTTTAAAATCGGTTCATAATTTTTTTACGGAGTTCAGGTTAAGGCTTCAAATGTTTTGCTGGATTGAGAAAGATGACGATTATACTTCGTCAATGCGTTACATGTAAGAAATATTTTAGGGGATTGATTATTTGGATTGGGTGGCACTTACATACTGAGCTTTGCCATATATTGCGAGACCACCATTCAGTGTCTGAAAGTAGAGTAGATAATAGATAAGTAGAGTAGAGTAGAGATACAGCTTTGTTGCCATATCTGAACAGCCAGCTAGTTTCTCGACCTTCCTCTCCCACACTCCATTTCCCTTCTGCAATTCATTTAACATTGCGATCAACCACCAGAATCAAAATATAACTTAAATAACTTTACTTATATATAAGTGCTCTGTTTAAAAATACGACGGCAATCGTGGCCGATGGATAAGACTCTTGTATTTCACAATGTTATTTAAAATAACATATATCGCTTATTTTCGGCACATTGCAGAGTTTAAGAACTCTCAGTATCACTACGGTGAACGATTCAGAATTGAAACACAGCTTGAAATGGCGTTAGCCTTGTTTGATGACCAGATCTGAATAGCTAGGTGCTTTCCCCTTTATTATTTCCCCCTTCTTCTTTCCCCTTCCTCTTTCCCATTACCTTCCACAACCCAGCACCATCAGACACACGATATTGGGGATGCCATAGTTTAACTGGCTCAATAGGGGAGCAGTTGGGACTATTGTGTGGGAATATATAGTATGTGACCATCAGGGTATTTTTTAGTTAAAGGAAGTCGAGGAAAATTCCAGAAATCCAGTGCAGCACCACTGCGCTTTGCCAGGAGCGCATGAAAATGCATCGGTACATACATTAACATATTTAATGCGACCGGAGTACCACGCAGTATGGACGGGTCTCGTTGTTGAATATGTAAGGAGTTAGGGCGGGGGACCGGGGGGCGGCCAGGGAGAGGGGGAGGGCGGACTCCTCCCAACCAATGGTCTCAGAAGGCCCGCCCACTCCGACCAAATCCTAATCGCACTGCCGAGTCGGAGAAACGTAATAATGAAATAGCGGAATGCAGCATGAAGAGTTTTGAGGCCAGCCGCAGTTAATGATGCGTCCCGCGCGTGTTTTGATGGATATCTTCATTCTAGCGCGTTAACAAGGCGTTTTCTATTATATCATTATTCACACATGAACGGTAATAATATGACCAACAACTAGGTAGTCACTAGTCACTAGTCACTATCATCAATAGTCACTTCTGCTGCTTCCGTAAACTGACTACAAAAAACGTGCAACCACAAAAAATGAAGACGGCCAAATTTATGTATTCATAATATTTTTTGATGGAATGCTTTAAAGAAAACTTGTAAATCTTGTTGTTATTTTACGTATTACAAAACAAGATACAAACATCTGACGATTCAATAAATTTTTTGTTTCGATATACTCGGATTGTGATATATGATGTTAATTAACTGAAAGAGAGACAGAGGGCATGCGCTGAACGTGATAGATCCAAAAATGTATTAATTCAATTGTGATATTGGTTTCCATTCTAATCTACATGGATGTCATTTCTAATGGGTACGTATAATTAATTCAGTTTTTTTTTCATAACATGATTATCTCGAGTCACTGATCTTTGACTTATTAATAGATACCTATAAACAACTATTTTTGTAATTGTGCCACCACAGCAAAGAAAATACGAAGTTTGGTAAGTAGGTACCTAGAAGATAGTAAATAGCAACAGGCAACATTGTAAAGAGAACACCCTTAAATGTCGTAAGCGCCGAGGATATCGAAAATTTCTAAAAAGTTTTTCGAACTAGTTTGGAACACCCGCCCGCCATCCCCTCTTACCCCGTAAACATCCAAAGATAGTGGGTACATAGCAACATTTATCAATTCCATTTAAATTTATACTTGTAATTTAATTCGTCATTAATTTATATAATACATTAATTTCGTTTTGCTTTTTTTTCTTTCTTCAGTTTCCTAACAAAAGCAAAATTATTATTAAACCAAATAATATTTTGATCCTTCCAGTACACCACCACAAATCTAGGGTTTCTAATAAATGAATTACCTACCTGTAAACATACTTGCAATCACACAATACGTACAAAAAACAACAGTTATTTCAAGTAATTCTTATTTTTTGGAAGATAGTATCTTTCCAAAGTACTGAAAATCAAGGTTGATACCGTTCAACCACAAAGAAATAAAGCAAATAATAATGTTAATCTCAATAAAATGTTAAAAGATTTTTAAAATATATATATTGTGGGATCAGTAGAATTTATCGGTCAAATTAGGAGTTCCACCGAGCCGAACCCGCTGATATGAAAATATCTGGAGTCGGTGAATTATATTCCATTTAATAGTCTGGTAGGTGAACATGTTGTTCTTGAATTATTTTGTATTAATTATACTTATATAATACACTTGCATAGCGTGGATTTACTAGATGATCATTTTTATGGAAAAGTGTGTGAAAGGGTTTAGTTTTTCCTACGGGGAAAACTAAAAGTCTGGTGCGTAAAAAAAAACGTAGAAGACAATATTAACTACTCAAAATTAGCAACGATCAAACGAACATTTGAAACAGAAAAATCAGACTACCTAGGGTCTTCAATGATTAAATATTAGGCACAATTTGAGGTATTCCAAAAATAAAAATGATGTTTTATTATGATTATTCTGTTTCTTAATGGAATTATTAAAACGAGGTTTTTTCAAGGAAAGTGTAAAATTATAAATATGTACGTGATTTATTTAAGTACTTACTGATTGTAGTTTTTTTTTTAACATTGGATTAGTAAATTTTCATTTCAAACTAAAAGAAACGTGTTAATCAACGCAGTCCTAATATAAATACAGAGAGTAGCTTCACAAGTAACTTATAATAACGTACTTAATCCGTTGTTTTTTGTTCTATCGAACGAGCACATGAGATTGAAATGATGGAAGTCCATTGAATTCAATGCTTTTCGAATTCGTGCTTAGACCAGATGTACCTACCGATCTATAACTATTAACTATGGTACGAATGACGGATCCGGAGTCGGCATTGAATACACAATGAACACGATTGAAAAATTATTCACGCGTTACTTTCAAAGTCAATCACAGTCCTGCCACTTTTTTATTCGGCTCGTAGCCGAGCATTCATCGCAGGCCAATATTAATTGATATTCCACAACAATGGAAGTGGTAGTCTCGGGTTTTTGAGGCCATCAGGAATGGGATTAGACATTATTAGACAAATATCCAAGGCAAATAGGAGCCGGCACCGGGAATACTATGATTGAGCTGCCTCTTGGCCAATAAGCCGCTGAAAAGGCTTGTCCGTCATTTAATTCGGGCCAATCAACGCGCCGAATAATTATTTTTACAGCAGCGGCTTTATTATAAGAAGATCATTGATATATTTTAACTAGATGGATCCTCCAATATCTCTGAAACCATTGCTTATTCATGTTACATCACTTTTACCGCTTCTGAATATGACCAATTTACAATTAAAAATTGTTCTCTCTTCCTTCAAAATGTTTTTGTATTACTTTATCCGCCGACAATGTTTCTTCACTAAACATTTTTAATATTTATATTTTTATTTTTAACTTTTTAACTTAAAGAGTTAAACCTCAAATTATAATATTTTAATTAACGAAGATAATATTAGCGAAAGTCAATCGAAAATCTGAAACAGAAAAATCAGAAAAAGATACGGATACATCTGGGACTCGAACCCAGGTCCTCCGGCAATCCGGGCCGACGCGCTAACCAACTGCGCAGTTGGTTAGCGCGTCGGCCCGGATTGCCGGAGGACCTGGGTTCGAGTCCCAGATGTATCCGTATCTTTTTCTGATTTTTCTGTTTCAGATTTTCGATTGACTTTCGCTAATATTATCTTCGTTAATTAAAATATTAAACATTTTTAAGTTACTTGATTTCATTTTAAACTTTCGCAAATGTGTTTGGCATTGCCAATTTTAGAGATGATCAGAAATTTACCTTTCATATGAACACCATTAGTAATCTTAAAAATTACGACACTGAAATACATATTTCAGAATTATTAATTAATGAATTTAAAAAAAATATTTTGTACTTATGCCTAAAAGATGGCACTTACATACATTCAATCGACTTCCAAGTTCTAGAGTTCATTGATCCGGAGATACAGACAGAATCATAATCGAAATTACTATTTTGAATAATATTAATATACCTTTGGGTCTTTTGGGGGAGATGAACATGTGATCGTGGGTCTCGAAGAGATCCACGTTACAGGAAAGAGTTAACATAAAGTCGGTCTGGTTTTAGAGTCGAGTTTTCTGGGTATGAAGAAAATATTTATGATAACTTCCATTGAAACAATTAGTAAATAATAACCACAAATCTGTGCATCGAAAACTGCGATCCATCCGATAAAATAGGACCTGTAACATAATTAAATATTGTTTGTACTTACACAGAATCATTGGTTTTATAACTTTAACGGAGTTCAAATGTTTGTGTTTATCAAAACCTGTCATATTACCAGCAATGCTACCATTGAAGAAGTTATCTACATCAAAATGGTAGATTAAATGAATGTTACTAATTAGGTAAACAACTATAAACGTAATTTTTTGTTATTTTTCAATTCGTATTTCAGCAAGGTGCATAGAGTAAAAATATTATAATAGCTTTATTATAATGTAATTGAAGTACTACTAACCAGTGATCAGCCACAACAACACGGGCATGTGCTTAGGATGGTGGTCGAAAAATGCTCAATTCATGTAACAAACAATTCAATGAATAAAGAAAACTTTTTTAAAAATGTACAATAACACTTTATATAGAAAATGGGAACAGCTCACCATAGGTTCTTCTAGTGAGGTGTTTACAAAACAACACTTCTTTACCAACATACGGTTACAGATTGTTTTACAATTTACTACCACGCCCATAACAAACAGTTATATAAGGCGGAAGGGAAGAACCTAACCTAACCTAACCAAACCTATATGTAAGACAAGCTTCTTCCCGCGACTTCGCCTGCGCAGGATTAGTATTTCTATTAGCCTTGGTGCCATTTATGTTTATACCAAAATTCTCAACATATTTATTTAAAATATCCATAATTCTTAATTCGATTCAAAGTAGTAGGCGAGTACTTTAAAGAAATTCACAAATTTTCTAAAATTAGTGAAAATAATTTTGCTTTAAATGCAATTTGATTGTTTTGCAAAATGTCATTCTCAAATTTTGATATTTTATATTAAACAATAATTATTATTTCTAACATATTGAAAAAAGCTAGCTTTATAAAGCCTATGTGTTATTCTGACATATGAGCTATATTATTGTAAAGAATAACCAACACACGTACATCCATACAAACTTTCGCGTTAATAATATTAGCTGTATTAGAAAGATTATAGACACAAATAAATAAATAACTAAGCGGATTGAATATCTTTATTGTCAAATTTAAAAAAAAACGACATTTAGGAAATAGTTGAGACGAGTTATTCAGTGACCATAAGTTTACACTACTGTATTGTATATCAATGGAGATGACGAACACCGCTTAGATCTCAAACCAGAAGGGACTCACAGTACAATGATCTATCAGGATTTTTAAACGGTTAATTGTTGAAGGATTCTGCCGCCATCGCCCTTTGTCGGAAGGAACCATAAGTAGGACCTACGTCTCCAAAAGGGCTGATCATTCCTAATTATTTAAGGTCGAACAAAGAAATCAATAAACCCTTCGATTTTTTAGATCACGTCGGAAGGTGTTTAATCTGTTGTCGTTAGAAATTAATTTAAATTCATTTTCAATTCGTTAATTTCCTCATTTTAGGCATTATTGTTGGTTTTCCTGCGTGTCCTTACACATGTTAGTAAGGACATATGGCTCCGTTGTTATTTATTATATCCCTCTTTCTCATAAAGGAAGCACTTAACAGAACGGGAGTTGAAAAATATTTATTTATTTATGTATTCATGTTTTCCATAAAATTTTCTTTAATTTCGGTTATTTTTTTTTTAATTTTATTTTTTATTTTGCAGAAACAAACAGTACATAATTACATTTAAGAAAATAGTTACAAAGTTATAGAAAATAATACAATAATAGGTACCAATGACATGTCGCTGTTATATGTATATATATGATATATTATACATTATACCTAAATTAAGTTAGTATATTATGGATGGAGAGAGGGAATAGTGTTTGTGTGTGTGTGTGTGTGTGTGCGTGTGGTTGTGTGTGTTATGTGTGCGAGTTCAGTATGGTAGAAAAGTTTTTCTTAAATAGGGGGAGGGAATCAAAAAATATATCGGTATTTGTGCCTTTTTGAGTTGTGTTGAATGTTTGAAGGATGCGGGAAATTGGGGAGTTGCCTGCAGCGTTTGTTTTATTACTAGCTGTGTAGAAAAGGTTGGTGTGTCGACTTCTTTTAAATGGGATGTTAAAATTTATTTGGGATAGAAGTTCTGGGCAGTTATGGTTATGTTATGGTTATGCACCAATATATCACATTGCAATTCAAATTTGAGGTACATGTAAGTATAAAGAGGTCATTAGGGCAGTTTTATTTTTTGTGACATACGTCAAAAGATGCTTGCTGAACTGTCTGTAAGTAATGTTGAAAATATTGATGGTCATTGCAGAATCGTTAAGCAGTTAAGTCGCTCTGTTCCGATACACAGAAATCCTCGCTTTCGGACCATAAAAAAGTGCACGGGATCTACCACGAGTATATTTGTTTGGCACAGATAAGTTAATATCTTTCAACATAGGTGGATTAGGTATAGTTGCAGAGATTAACTTTAAAAAATGTTTACCAAAAATAATGTTCGAAGGATATCAAAAACAGTTAATGCGAAACATCCTAAATTGTTATCAAAAGAGGACTACCACGTATGAGTTTGTATCATCTGTCCATTGGGAACTTGATTCTGTGCAAAGGAGGGTGTTCCATCTGATTGATAATCCATTGTTAACATAAGACGTACACGACATACTGCACTGTTCTACACGCTGAATTGCAAAACAAATGCAGCAACTAATTCGCCAATTAACCGTGCTCTTCATACATTCAATAATATTTGCCTAAATTCTAACATTGACATTTTCTCCGATTCACTGCCCAAATTTAAAAAGAGCATCATTTCAATGATTTAAACATGTCAACGATATAAACTATTCAATGCGCATACACTTCTCACACCTACCAACATACTCATATATACATACCCTCACGCACACATACACTACGCACATCACCCGGTAATTACAAATAAGACATTCAAAGAAACATATCATAGGTACCCACCATGAAATATCATTTAATATCTGTAAACTGTCTCATCACTGTAACCAATGTACTGTTTGTTTCTGTAATATAAAATAAATAAAAAAATTAAAAAAATTAGATACGTCATTTTCAGTAACTTCTATGACGATATTTTCTAAAACACTAAAGCCAAGATTTGGAGGATTTAAATTAGTTATTTATTAGTTGATTTATTTTGTCTGATACTGAGTGGAAATTTGTGACAAATATGTTTAAAGATAAAAAATTAAAGCTCATCTGCCCATAAGGTTAAATGTCAAATGAAAAAATGATTAACTTTATTGAATCTTTCAATTTAATTAATACATTTTTATAATTTTAGAATTTCTATGCCAGTAAAGAAAACCAGCCATTAAGCTTGACGTAGGAGAATTATTTTATTATAATTATTTCCTCTTAGTTATTGGAAAATCACTCACTTGTAAAATCTTTTATACTTTTTCGTGTATAATAGAAAAAGCTTGTAAGACTATGTATGAATATAAATACGAATGTACGAACAAAGCTAATATTTTCCTTATCATCACTTCAAATACTTCGCATGCTTCAGAATTATTCTACATTCTTAAAACGTTACCAATGAACTGTCATTATGTTTCTTTCCAAGAAGGTTTAATATGGACCTTACTTTTATTTATAAAACAATTACCTGCCGTAATTGAATGCCCTGGAATTAATTTTCAGGCATATTACTTTTATTTTGAATACGTGCGAGTTTTTTAAAGTTTTATTTTCGTACTCGTATCGAGACACCGAACCACCGAGCCGTCGCGTCGTCTGGCTCTGTCTGTGAGTGTGCACGTGAAGGACGGGTACAGTCAAAACACACGTGTTATCCGTAATCATAAATAATAACAAATAATAAATGAGAAGCTTATAGAAGACGAAATTTTTCTGATAAATATGTGTCCACACATAACATACCTATTTTGAAAAAAATCTTAATGCATTCTTCTCCTAGTGCCCTTTCCTCTGAATTTTAGCTCTAGGCGCACGTTTTAAACAGCTTGCCAATTTCCTGCAAAATATTACAGTTTCATATAAGATAAATGATTCATACTACACATTTTTCAAGTCAGTTGATGACAAAAAGAAAATGGTTTTAATTTTATTTTCACCAGAGACCAGATCGAATTAGTTTCGAATCATTATCATTTTATTTAGTTTTCTTCCATATTGCTTTACCGCATTGACTTCCCTTAAAATATATATACTTGGTTGTGATGTTCAATCAAACCGGCGCTCAAACTTTTTAACATTTAATTACTATTTAATATCGATATTATGTGTCAATTAAGATAAATACATTTATGGAGGGATCTTCTAGCTCCGTTCATAAGAATTAATATTATTCGAGTTTTTAATACAATCCTATTTATGTATAATTTATCTACAGTAATTTTTAGCTTCTTTTTTTAATTGATAATATACTTAAAAGTATATAACCTATCTTCTTTAATTTCATTCATTATAGGATTTGTATCATTCTACTCGAAAACATTATTTTTAAACCGTTACATTGCCGCCCAATCGAGGATATTAGGTGTGATTTTAAAAGTATTATAGAGTCTGTCAAACGATAAAAAAGCAAAAAATATGACCATTAAAACACTTGAACGGTCAGTCGGATAAAAATCATTGTAAACAATGTACACGGCTTTTCCTGACTGCGATTATAATTACATACATTGTTCACGAAATTAACACGGCTTTTCCTGATCACTATTATTATTATATACAATGTTCACGAAATTAACACGGCTTTTCCTGACCACGATCATTATTACATACATTGTTCACGAAATTACCACGGCTTTTCCTGACCACGATTATTATCACATACATTGTTCACGAAATTAACACGGCTTTTCCTGACCACGATTATTATCACATACATTATTCACGAAATTAACACGGCTTTTCCTGACCACGATTATAATCACATACATTATTCACGAAATTAACACGGCTTTTCCTGACCACGATTATTATTACATACATTGTTCACGAAATTAACCCGGCTTTTCCTGACCACGATTATTATTACATACATTGTTCACGAAATTAACACGGCTTTTCCTGACAACGATTGTTATCACATTGTATCTGCACAACTGTTTTCCACTAGCAACTGCTTTGCCATAATCAGCTATGAAGCTTTGAAATATGCCTTTAACCACAATATAACAAAATTATAATTCTTTTTTTTTAAATTTTTTATTACTGTGTTTGATTAAATCTATTCAATCTGAGAACAAAAATTAAATCTTCATATTTAACTTAATAGGTAAAACCTTTAATTATTATAATATTTTAATTAATGAAGAGAAGATGAGCGAAACTCAATCGAAAATCTGAAATAGAAAAATCTGAAAAAATTCATCATCTGGGACTCGACATTTAATTAATTTAAATAAAATATTGTAATTTGAGGTTTTACCTATTAAGTTAAAAATAAATATTAATTGCGGAAAAGTCAATAGATGTCACACATCAAATAAAAATGCATACATTTATCCAAGACACTATCTTGATAGCATTTAGTTCAGGTTTGAATCTTGCAATCATCCATAAAGATGAAATGAAGATAATGTTGATAGTTCCCAATCTTACTAATCAATTACTAATCCAAAATTTTGGCTTAGTAATTGATTAGTGCACAACTACGCTTTTTCCAACACACAAGTATCGCTTAAGCATTTATCTTAACCGGATTAAACTCGTTTCAGCCGCCTCAGTTTTGGACTAGTTCTTAAAAGTGTCAAAAGAGTAGAAAAAATACCGCGAAAACAATGGTCGATGACATATCACTTTGACAGAAGACACAGTTTCGCGCTCATTTCACTTCTGTTGTATTGCGTTTATCAATTATCATTTTAATTAATATGGATTGAGAAGTTCGGATGCATGCGGAGCAGAGACGAAAAACGGTTAATTTATGCGAAAAACTATGTCGATTTCGAATATTCGCCAAGCCAAGTGTCAAGTCCAGTACCTACGGTCAAGCTGACACTTTATTTTATATACGTTTGTTTAAAAAATATAAAGTGTCAGTTTATGGATAAAAATATTTTAAATAAATTACGTGTATATAATAAATACAACAATTAACTCTATAATATTAATTTAACTTCGAAAGTTCTTACGTTGATGTCATTTTATTGTCTATAAAAGTGGGCGAGGACAGATAACATAAGATGTTTGGGGACAACATAAATCGAGGGCTACCCTACAAAATGCTTGGCTGATCGCGGCCTCAGATGAATCCATTTAAAAGTTAGAAACAGCGGCCGTAAGTATGGATACAGTTAAATATGACCGAATCGGATAAGGACACATTAGCTCAATCCGTAGAGCTGCGGTTCGAGTTCCAGATGTGACCGTATCTTTTTCTGAATTTTCTGTTTCAGATTTTCGATCAAGTTTCGCTAATATTATCTTCAATAATTAAAAAAATTAAATAACTTTATTGAAGTAATACGTCTTTAGGGGCATTACATCGGGAAACTCAAATCTTTTTTGGACGGAAGTAACATTAACGGAAATGACGTTCGATTTATATTTCATCATATTAACGTCGTAGTTATTTATGGCAACAAACTCAAACATTTTTGTTTACTAATGTATAAGGTAAGTTCAACAGGTTTTTGTTGTTTTGTTGATTATTATATGATTTAACTGAAGATTTTAGTTGAACCTTTTGATTTGTATTATTTTTGACTATAAATATTAACCCTTTTTTCTCTCTGATTCTTGTGAATTGTAGCTATTGAAGTAAAAAGTAGCAGAAGTGTGACACAAAAAATAGTGTTATTTAGAATTCAAATGGCTAAATCGCAAGAAAATTTTACCCTTTCGTCTAAAAATAATTATAAACGAAAAAAATCAGTAATCTAACCATGTTTTGCCGCCTAAAAATGTAAGTTTTTATTTAGTTTTTAGTCAAATATGTTTTACTTCAACCCCGCGTATAGGTTAGGTGCACTCATTTTTTAAAAACTTAATTCAAACTCTGATTAAGAATCCAATACTGCGCTTTGAAGAGAATATTGTAATATGCTGGCTAGGATTCATTATTGAGTTCTCCGTTACCGTTCTGTGAAATTTCTTGTGAACTTTCCCGGTACTTTCCCATAGAAATATTCCCAATACGGCTGCACTAGAGTTGCGCCGCAGGTACACTCTTTTGAATTGCATTCTGAATTAGTTATGATAAGGGCACGAGCACGAGCCGGTCCACGTAGAACCACGAGCCAATCAGACAGTGTATATATAGCTAATAGCGCGCCCAGTCAATGTATATTCGAGGCTTATTCATCAATATACAGGAGCCTCATAAAATACAGCAACTATAAATAAAGTTTTGTGGAAAAAAAAAATTACATTTTTTAAAAATTATTTTTGTCGGTCTAAAAAAATGTTTTTAGAAGATGGCTAGTGTGGTGCATACGATTATATATATAGTTTCAATATCCGTTAACAGATGTAGTTAGTATAGGTAATTAAATTTGGGTTTGAGGTGTCTCAACAGATGTCAGTTAAGTAGTACCTTAGAAGAGTGGTGACTTTCGCCGTTCGTGTCTAACGGTTACGTTACGTCAAATTTTATTTAGTTGTAATATTTTGACATTTTATCTTTTCTAAGACTATCTACATACTAAAATTGTGACTTCACAACATAAAACATAATTCACGAAAAACTGCAAGACGTTTAGCCTCCTGAACATTTAAAGGGAATTCATTGAACATTTTAAAACTTTTATGAAAAATATTGTTTTGTATTCCCGATAAATTTGTTTTATGAAGTCTAAAATCGTTGCAGTTTCTCGTAGGAATAATGAATTCTACTATTAATTCTAACATTAATCAACATATAATCTGGTAACAATTCATTTTTTAACTTATAAATACATACTAAGGTATTATAAACTAATCGTTACCACAGACATAGGATGTTGCGTTGGCGTTGCATGGTTTTTATCCTAGTATATTTGCTATAGCACAATATAGACCTCATGCCCCTTTTTGAATTATTTCCCTTATTTCAATTTGTGTTTTACTGCTTAGAAATATTACACTTGAGCAGTAATTTAGGTGGGATGCTAGAGTGGTATTGTAGACTAATATCCTTGCTTTATTGTCCAATGTTCCCTTTATCCTACTTAAGAAATTAAGCAAGCAATTTTTTTAGTTAACATTTCAAAGTTCGTTTTGTTTTAAGTATTCAATTTCTTTTACTTCTTCAATATTTTGATTGTCTATATTTAGATCAACAGGCTTGTTTAGTTTTTTCCCTAATACCATGAATTTACTTTTAGTTACGTTTAATTTCAGTATATTTTTTCACAAGCGTTTTCAGTGCTCCTACCCCTAAGTGATATTCCTTTCATAATTTATTTTCCTTATTATAAATATTCGTTACTGTAATCCATTATGTTGGAATCATAACATGACAATAACTTAAATATAATAACAATTTGTTAATCCGTTAGCGAGGTAACATAATTAAGTTAGATCATGGTAAAATGACGTAGATATATATTTTATTGGGTACAAAAGGATACATAAGTTACAAATACATATTTTTTTACAGTGATTAATTACATAATATATGTATTTGATGTATCTCCACAAATAAGCCGGGATTGTGTGTATGGGGGGTGTTATTACATTGTGTGCATGGGGGGGTGTTATTTATTTGACATGATTCAGTTCAAGTTTTCAGTATAATTTTTAAGGTGTTATAATAATTATATATAATAATTCACGTCGAACATCCTACTTACGTAGGTAATTATATTTATTTAGGTTTCACCGTTCAACAGAATAATAAGTTCTTCAAACACAGGAAACTTTTTTGTTGCACAATTTCAATTAAAAATAATTATTTTACTTAGTTTTCACCACTTTTTATTATTTAAAAAGTTTTTAAAACTAAGTACAATATTAAATTAAGGTTTTGCACCAACTCATGTAAAATTCTGGATCAGGCCGCTAATAATAACACTCCTTACGTTAATGGCGATAAGGTTTAAATTCCCGTTTAAAACTATCCGCCTGTTTTGATTTACTCACGAAAAAATGTCGCAAAAGGCATGTTTTATTTTCATTTTGCGAAGCTCAGGCACGAACATTTAAATATTTTAAGATCATTTTCGAAATCAAATGCGAATCGAAAGGGGGTTCGTAATTTGGGGAATTTGAACTTTAAAGCAATTTTTATAGGTCTTATACTTTATTTTTTTTCTGGGCTAATCAAAAAAAAGATGCTCGATTATTTTAAAGGCAAATATGTGTTCTACTCGCAATATTTAATTAAAGCATCTAAAATATTTCAGAGCGATCTAATTTTTCAAAATGATTTTGCATTGCTTAATAGTGCATCAACTTAAGTATTTCGTTTAGTTATGTCTTTTAACATATGTCAATCCTGTTTTGGTCTTCGGAAAATAATTTTCTTTTGAAGGAGATGCATTGAACCAAAACATTGAGAATACAGTAACGTGTCTGAAAATCAGAATATTAATACTTAATATTTTATCAAGTAAACATCATTGTTCGTTTTCTTTGGATAGTCAAAAGGAGTACCTACCCACCACGTGGTATGGCCGTACAACTTATAACGTATAACGAATACGTATAACGCTCTCTAGACATGCGATTCCTTATGGAGGAATATTAACTGTGTGCTATTCACTGTTCTGTGCGGTGGCAGCCATATTGCTTTTGAAAAAACCTATCGTGTGAGACGCAAATATAAAATATACACGTGTAAGTAGCTAGGCTGTGCAGTGTCGTGTGAGAAAATAGGTAGGAAAGGAAGCGAGTATGAAATAAAAAATAAATTAAAAGTGTTTTTAAGTGCCTTAACCCGGTATTGGTCGTGTTTTTGACAAACCCGAGTTTTAAGTTCAGCGTCGATAAATAGAACTTGAAATAAAGGCACTGTCTATTCGTCGGTGCGCGCCGTTATGTTAACGGAGGAATAATATTAATATTTAACAATAGCTACACACATGAGGCCCTGAAAAAAATAATTTCCTCAGAGCCTACGTCATCTTTGGGGATGCTGCGTGGAGCGTTTTTTTAGGGAAGGGAGGAGAGGATGTTCTGGTGAGGAAAAGTTTAAGAGGGGTGGGGAGTTTGGGAGGGGAAATCTGGGGTCAGTGTGTCCAGGAGTGACGGACGAATGATTCCATATCTCCCACTCCGGTGCAAGGTGATGTTCAAAGAGAACCTTGCTGGAATAGTCAAAAGTTTTCCCTCAACCAGTCTCTCCCGATCTGGCCCGCTACGCAATTGATTGGCAGACGCATCCGCCGCCAAGACCGAGTAAACCTCACTCCATTAACCTGGGCACCTCTGCTTAGTCACCAAACGTGGCGAACCACTTGGAGTGACCTATGTCAGAGGGGTTGGTCATCCAAAAAATGGTTCCCGGGGCGGCGGTACCCATACCCGCCTATAAAATTGTATACCTTAATAAATTTATTGTGATTTTATATATTACTAGCTGACCCGGCAAACTTCGTACCGCCTCAGAATAAATAAATGTTGTGTTTAATGTATTAACTGTTCGAATTGATTCAAATTATGTCGACCAACGCACATTATTTAAAAAGCCGTTCCATACAAAATATATGAAAAAAAAAATTTCTTCATAATTATTTTTCCCGTGATTTTTTTCGATATTTCTATTGTCATTCTGTTAATCGGGACGGAGACAAATCCAACAAATCAAAGATCATGAAAATCGGTCCAGCCGTTCTTGAGTTATAAATGGTGTAACTAACCCGACTTTGTTTTATATATTAAGATTTATATAATGGTACTGTGTAAGTCTTAATAAACAAATATCAAATAAGTAGATTACAATGAAGCAACTAGGTTCACTATCAAAGTTTCAACTTTTGAACATTTAGAACAAACACTTGGAGCGTTTTTACTTTGCCTTGAACATTGCTTGAAATAGCTTGTGTGTTTGATGAATCCCAATTCTTCTGCATCTTCTTCGTCTCCTTCCCTTCCCCACAACCCTCAGTCTCACAAAATCTCCTATTGAGAAATCCGTATACTCAGCAAAAACCAACATGAGAATTTTTAATCGTTTTAACTGAAGTTGGGAGAAGATGTAGTGTTAAAAACTTTTAATTTAATAATATTTTTTTATTTCGAAAAACTAACATTTCTATTCACATAAATTCTATAAAACTACATGTTTACTGATTTACGTAAACCAGTGAATTTCCGGCTTGAGATACATTAATACGTTAGGCGTATGAGAATATATTTCATATAGTCAGGATACAATTATTCACATTTCCGCAATAACGTAAAAAGGTAGTAGAATTTTCCTTAAAAATAGATGTATTTACTATCCATAGAAAAATTGTGTAAGTAAAGTACTTGCCGGGTTAACGTAGGTAACTAACCTCTACTAGATTATTCAGCGTCTATCCGCACAAATGCATTAGCCGCTTAAAATCAATGGTACTCGGTTAATTTATTATTAGTTTTACTATAAAGTTTTACTAATAGTTTTAAAATAATCATACAACCAAAGCAACACATGCTTTATAGTATTGTCTCCTTGCTACCGCATACCTATCTAAAAATATAAAAATTGGAAAAAAATGTGCAAAGAATTGTGCATAGTTTTTAAAAAAAGTTTCAAACTATTTGGAACACTCTCCCGCAGCCTCTTACCCCACAAATGCGGAAAACACTGGTTGCGTAGCGGCGTTTATTAATTCCGTTCAATTTTGGACCCACGACTCTATTCCACAAATTTTGTTTAATTAATCTAAAAAAAGCTTCCTTACCAAAACTAAATTATTATTATATTATATTATTTTATTTATTTTATCTTTCCAGCACTCCACTACGTAAGTAAAGGTCTCTAATGATTTAACCGTGGATTACTTTTGACTACGATCTTCCAGGAGCTTATTAGTGTAATTTAATCATCGTTGGTAAAACGGTTTGTTCCAAATTTGACTTATTAAGAATATACCGAAAACGATAAATGAATTCCACAAAGAAATGAAATCTTGAAGATTTTGTTTGCTTGTTCGAATCTCCAAGAAATCTTAGAATTTCATTTATTTTTCATCAATAGAATTTCTTGGCACATCGATTACAAAATATATACAAAATCTGTGCACCAAATATATCACAATATATATTATAATCCAGATAAATTATTACTATAATTTTAATAAAACCGGTTTCAAAAAATACAATTTAAAATCATTGGTTTCAGAGGAGGGGCCGATGATTGAAAATGACTCGTCATTACCAAAGCAAATCGTCAAATTGTCCAACCAAATCGATTATTTTTTTATCATCAAATAAAAATTTACAAAAAATATCATTAAGTCTCAATAGAGACTAGGAATCTTTATCACGAGCTAGTTCTAGATCTGATGGAATTAAATGTTACATAAAACTTATAACAAATGAGATGTGAGGTACCTAGTCAATACAATGCTGAAGGCCTTAGAGAGTTCTCATTGATTTGATGAACCATAATTTACACACCACAAAAAGCAGATAATTTATATTATGAAGCCTTCCGCGCACATTGATAAAAAAGGAGTGTATAGAAGTCGAATGTAATATTGTTAGTACGGGGACTGGTTCGAAGGACAATTTGTATTTTAATTCCAAATAACAGGTACCTTCACCGTCTAGACATGTTAATAATCCAGTTTGATCTAAAACATCGGTGTAACTATGATGGAACTAAAACAGTGTGTACCTATAACCCATAACATCACATCTCGTTATATCGTTTTAGCGTTTTGAAATAAGTGTTTCTTCGTTAAAAATGCTTATGTGAAACGGACATGACATATGACAAAGATTATATATTCCTACTGATATAAAATTTCACGTAATAATTACGTTATTAAATTAAACAAATAACTTTGTATCAACCACTATTATATAATCACAATTACCTTACATGTTTCGAAACCGATGGTTTCTTCGTCAGGGTAGTAATGACAATAAATAACAAAAGAAACAAACACGTATAGACTAAAAAGAACAGATTAAAAAGAACTATGGACAAAAATATTATAGAGAGAGGTGATTAATTATTTTAGAATATGACAAAATTACATTATTATATAAATTATCAAAACATAATAAAGATGTTTAAACAACAAAAATAAATTATTTTAAATATAAGTATTAATAAGAAAATAAATTTAAGAGATGGGCTATGTGTTTGTGTGTAAAATTTTTAACCCTTTATTTATATCAAAAGAATGATTTGTTTCTAAAATGTAGTTGGCAAATTCAGAATAATTATTATTATTCAAACAATAATTAATTAATAATAATTAAATACGAAGAAACCGTCGGTTTCGAAACATGTAGGTAATTGTGATTATATAATAGTGGTTGACACAAAGTGATTTTACGAAGTTTGAAGAAATAATTACGTTATTATTTTAATATCTTTATATATTCATTTATTGTTTTAAACATTTACAAAGTATTAAAAACAACAATTATTACATTATTTAAATTGCCGTTGGGATGTGCAAAGATATTATTACTCTAATTAAAAATGTTCACAGAATGCGTAAATTAAGTAGTTACTGGGTGGAGATGCTACTAGTGAAACAACAGTTATAAATAATAAGCAAAATAAAATATAAAACATAGTAAGTATGTAGTACATATAATGAAAAGAAAGAAAGAAAGAAAAGACATAATAAAGCAATCACATAATTTTTTGTTTTAAATACTTAAATTTGCCATGACGTCATATTAACTTATAACTAATAAAATTATCAAAATAATTAAAAATTATACGAGGATGTTTATAAAGATGTCAATATCAATATCACATTTATTGGAATTGTACAATCTACACATTCCAGTGGATTGAAATAGACAATACCTATAATTTTTAAATAACGCAAGATCAAATATTTTATGTCTCCTTAAATAACGCCTATTAGGAACTTTAATGTGAATATTCCTTAGAACTTAGACATAGAGAGGATTCAAGCTTGTTTTGAAAATTTTTGTGTAAAAATACTAAGTCATAGATTGTCTTATTTTTTATAATGTAAGAAAATATCTAAACTATCAATATAAAATCATGTAAAATCGCTGCAAATTTAACAAAACTGTATTATTGACTGAGCCTAGCTAAGTTCTGTTTCTCAACTGTTTTGGAATTCATCTTTTTGTAAATTTTCCTTTCCGTTTCCATATGGCGGCCGTGTTAAGTAGGTACTTAATATAGCCTTCTTATCCCACAAGAGTTTGTATGAGCGTAAATACTTCTACGAGATGTTAAATCGTAATTTACAATATATCATGGCAATACCTAAGCAAAGAAAGATGGAAATGGACAAATTGTATAATTACTCATATGATTTTTTTTTTAAATGTTACATTTGCTGAGAAACAATTTTTCGAATACACAGTTAGCATCACGCAGATGTTCACAGAAACAATGTTTGGGAGATCTTGTCATCCACGTCAGGTAGTTGTTCCGAAACAAACACATAACCAACATTTTTGAACATCATAAAATTTCCATTAAAATTTTTCGGAAACAGTTTTGGGTCCACACTCTGTCAAAACTGATTTTTTTCTGTGTTCTCCATCGCCAGCGGGCAGCATAGAAACATAGTCGGAAATATGTAGTGTTTACCGCAACAGATTTTGTTTCAGAAACACGTAGATTTCGTATTTGAAACAGTGTTTATAGACATTTTTTTCACTGTATTTCATGGGTAAAATATATGGTTTATAATTAAGTAGGTTTTTAATTTATGTACCTACCTACAAATCTTATAACTTCAGGGGAAATTTCTGTTTGCATTTATTAGGCAACTGAAAAAAACCAGTTTGAAACCAAACTCGCTTTCCTGTGTATGTCAATGTGATGGTCCGCACACTACACAGCTTCTCAAAAACCCGTTGTCGATGAAAACGCAAGCAGTGACTCGAAACTCGCTGTGATAGTTGCTACCATTGCCACGATGACAGCTGATTGTTCTTCGTCTATGGTTAAATGGTCTATGGAAGTTTGGTTGGAAACCATAGCAATTAGCCGGTTTTGGTTTGGTTTCGATTTCTCCGGTGAGTGGTGCGCCTTAGAAACATATTTTTTATGCGGGTTTGATTGTTTACAGAACTTTAAGTAATATTATATCAAATGCATACATGCAAAAAAAATCTTTTTATAATATGATTAAAAAGCTGTTCTTAAAATAAAAGAAAATACTAAAAACGCAAGCAAATTTGTATCCAATTTGGAAATAGGTTGTCACCTACGATACATTTTATTACTGAAGAAATTATGTGATTTAAACGTATCGGGTATGTAAATTTCCGCAAGTTTCTTTTCCGCGAAGCTCGCTGGGAAACTCTGCAATACATCTTGGATACTAAATACAACTTGACAGTGTGTACATTCAGCTGGAAACCACTTGATTGATAGCGGAGCTATTTTTAAGCTAATCGCTCGCTGCTCGCTAGCGGTGGCCATTTGTTTACTATCCAGTTCCCACAATCCAAGCTTTTAAAAAAATACATTCGATAAAAAAATACTAAGCATAAATAATTCAAATATTAATACCGATAAATTATAAATAACTTGCTGCAATACAAGTTTTTTTTTTCAAATCAACATCTTACAAATAATTTGAAAAATTATTGGAAGGATTATTTAAGGAGATGATGAAGTGAACATGTAGGAGGGAGGAAAAATAGAGAACGGAAAATCGTTCCACAGCCAAGCTAGTGAACTCAAGAATGAGTCGTAGAAACTTCACGTTCTCATGTGACAAATAACGTTAACCGTGTACAAATGAAGGGCGCACGTTTCCCGCAGTGTACCGGCGCCAAAGGGATCAATGACGCTAGTTAATCGGAGCATCTTCCATTGAAATACCGGTAAAACAAGGACAGAATTCTCACGCCTGTGCTTTAAAGATTGCAATCCGTGTGTTAAGATAGCGGAATCTATCAAGCGGTCCGCAATCAGTTATAGCTCAGCAACATTAGCTAGTTATTTATGTAAATATCCTCACATAAAATAAATGTATCATTTTATACTCGAAAATATGGTAAGTTATAGTTCTGGGTAATAAGGTAGATTAATTAATAGTTTCTAAAGTAAAAACAAGTTATCTATGCTATTAAATATTTCTATGAAAAACTATGCAACCTCAGTTTGAAAGTGGTTGTGGCTACATCAGACTTAAGCGATCCGCTCACTGAGGCAACTGAAAACTCTCAACTGCCAAGTGTCTTTGTATGACAATGTGATGGCCCGCAAACTTCACAATCACAAAAAACCTCGTTTTCAATGGTAACGCAAGTGGTGACTCGCGACTCGCACTGCTGATTGCCGTGGCCGGCCGTCGCTAGTTGCCAGATGTCAGCTGATTGTTCTTCGTCTATGGTTAAACAAGCTTCTTGACCAATCAAGACATAGAAACCAGCCGGTTTTAGTTTGGTTTCATTTTCCTCGTCAGCGGAGCGCCTCAGAACAAAGTAGTAACAATAGTTCTTAAAGTAAAAATCTACGCAATCACTGCCTTTTAATTTGAACATTTTTGATTTGTTCGTTTGGATTATTGGTTTGCTTTTCTAGTTCTAGATAATTTTGCAGTGTGAATTTTTCAAAGATTAGTTTTGCAAATGGTAGATTTTTACCTTGACCACATAATTTATGAATTAATTTTTAAAAAACTTTGTATAAACCACATAATATTTTTCATCAATTCTTCCGCCGATTTGGGTTTGCTCCTCCCCTTGCCCTCTAACCCTTCTCCTAATGTTATTCTATAACATTTAACTTTAGTACACGACTCAGTCTGATGACATTGTTCTCAAAACTTGTAGATTCTGTACATTCTACAATGGATTATAGTCTAAATTTGTTCTATGAGCTGTTTTTCTAAGCAAAATTAAAGCCACCATGTTATATGTTTCTAAGTAACAAAAGAATCGTAGAAGAAGATTATAATTACGTAGCAATCTCGCCAAATCTACACAGGTAGTAAATTATCAAACTAACATGCAAATAAATGATATAAAAAAATTGAAGTTTAAAATATGCCTAAACAATTTTTCTATGCCAAAATATTATTTCTGATAATTTCAGGTGAATATTATTCCATTTTTTTTTTAATTTTATCCAATTAAAAACACTTAAGTGTAATTATTTCTTGTAACCATTTTTTTTACCAAACTATGTAGGATAAACTTGCAAACATTTCATGTACCAAATGCCCAAATGCCCATGAAATATATACAATATATATAAAAATATTAAAAAATAAAAACATCAATAAACAAATAAATAAATAAAATAAACTCTTTCTCTTAACCATCTTAAAAATTGTCAAAAAGATATGTATCACTAATTAGTTTAATTTTTAAGTAGTGGAATATCTCCATTACCACTGGAGCGACAGAGCAATTAAAATATTTTTTCTCGGATTGCTAAAGGAAATTTTTCCGCCCACATTAAAAAAATCATACCTCCGAATTTGAATATGGAGACATACAAACTGATTATAGTTCTACGTAGCCAATAAATTTCCCAATCTTTTGTTTATTTTAACATATTTATAGGATTTATAAAAACAATATAATTAAATCTTTAACCTTAACACATTTTTAAAAATATAGATAATATTTATTTTGTTATATTTTGAATGTACAATATATTATATAGTCGTTTTGATAAAAAATATAATAATAATTTGCCACATTCTGGCAACAAAGCAATCCGAGGTTGTGGAAATAGTGCCATAATGTGGCAAAAAGCGCTCGAGTGGATAACCGAATATTGAACTTGGTATACCTACCTGATGATGTAAGCAGATAAGTTTAAATGATGAACGTAGGTAAGTATTAAATGCCTACCCAGATATTAGTTCTAACAGTTTTCTGCGATCACTTTAACGTATTAATTTACAACATAACCTACATTTTCAACATTAATGTCTTCTGCTTTCAGCAGGTTACAAATCGGACACGGAAGCTCCCAACAAAGGCGACCTCAATTAATATGAGCACAATTTCGCTAGATTGAAAAGCAATTTATTGTGAGGAAATGGATCATTTGAAACTGTCATCACATTCCCGGGACTGAAAAGCCGATCCATTCATCAAGTCACACCCGCCGGGTGATCGCTTTGTTTTCATCCAGAATGTTCTACGCCCCTTGCAAGTGTATAGACTGGTATTTATTCACAAGAGAAAAGCACGCAGTAAGCGCCAAAGTAAAAAGAAACGCTACGAACCTGAAAAATATATATTGTAAATTTTTATATTCATGTCATCAATTCTTGGTATCGCCAATAATACCACCAACAATAAAATAGACATGTTTGATAATATTGCCGTCACAAGCAAAAAGGCAGTTTGAAATTGTCAATGGTCATATTCTTATGTAGCTACTTTGCATTATAATCAGTCGATAAACATGTAAGGTGAACATTAAACACATCTGCCCTGGTGATGGACACTGTAACGTTGACTAAAGAGGGAGGTAGCTCAACATGGCATAATAACCCAAAACTAAATCACTATAACAAGAAAGGTCGTTTGTCTGAATGTGCCCATTGAAAATTTCCATCTGCCTCTTTGCTTATGACGGCAGAATATTAGGAGCATTTACATTATTGAAATGAGTTTTGCACTTTAGGGAACGCTACAGCTTAGTGTTTATCACTTTTTATAAATATAAGCATACCAACCGGTTTCGCCTAAACATGCTTTTACCAAGAAAATTCTTAAGTACCTACCGTTTAGTGTTACAGATAATTTCCAAGACCTAATTCTTACTTCCTATTACCGTATAATATAAATCCGAGCGGTTTTAAAAATGTTTCATAGATGGGTAAATTGTTAATGTTATCAGCAAAATAATACATTTTTACACGGAGAAAAATGTTATTTTAAAATACGATCATTTTATTCGTAAAAACGGTTAAAAACGGGACTGAAGTTCTTACGAACAAATTAACAGTGTTTCAATGTTTATTGGCGGGAAAATGTAAGAATAATTTGTACACGTAAATTCGTACGTATACCAACAAATTATTCTTACATGTTCCCGCCAGTAAACATGTTAATTTGTTCGTAAGAACTTCAGTCCCGTTTTTAACCGTTTTTACGAATAAAATGATCGTATTTTAGAATAACATTTTTCTCCGTCTAACTTCTTCTATTATTCGCTCCTTTTCTGACGATACTAATATGCTCTTTACATAGCATGGTCAATAGCCAAATACAAAATCAGCTCTATTTATTTTAGTTCATCTCTAAAGTATAACACAAATTTGTCTATGGATGGTTAAATCTATTTTTTTAATAAGCGAACTTTTTCTACTTGTGGTTCAAATTTACATGTTCCCCTGCATACTGTTATTCCTCTTCAGTCAGCTTAATAGCAACTGCTTATTCTATTGTAGTGCCCACTGTATCAAGTCCGCCGATACTTTTAGTTACCATTCATGAGGTAATCGCGGCGCACTGTGAAAACACCGGCGACCTTCGTCAGCCACCTGCCCCGGGCTGGCAGACGCGACTCGGCTCCCAACGCACGTCAAATGGTGTTACAGGCCGCATCAGGTCGCATCGGCCGTGCTTCAAGCCTGCGTCAATTGCAGACTTGGAGATTGCATTCGTTGAGTGCAACCGTTTTTCCAAGTATCAATATTTGTACTTGTATTTTATACATACTTATTTGTACCTGTATTTGTTATCTGTACCTGGACTTCTGAGCAAACGTTTTAATTAAATTTTATTTTATTATTCTACTTTATTAATTATTTTACAATTAGTAATGTGCTACGCCTATCTGATGAGGAATTCATGTATTGAGAGCAAGCGCAGTTTAAAACAAGCAATTTTTAACAAATTTACAAATAATAAGACAGTATTACATTTAAAATAAAAGACAATCCACATCGTACCATTAGTAATGCGTATTAATAAGTGGAGACGCAGTGGATTATATATGTGAGTCTGGGACGTGTAAATAGTCCCAGATCTCTCTGGGCGTAATACCCAAAAATATATAATTGTGAATTTATTTGCGCGAACAATATATCACAGAAGAATGGCTGTCTGTACAATTTCTATTGAAAAACAGAAACACTAACCTTTGAATGTAATTCTCTGCAAACGTGGAAGGCCTCCCAAATGATTCCAATTCATGTGCAGATCACCAGCACAATTCTTGATAATATTTGGATCCGCAAATGTTCCGAAGTCAAGATTACACGGCGGAAATATATCCACAATCATAAAATGCGACTTGCTCGAAAATTACAAAAATGGAGAAATTGTTTTTTTCATAATAACAATTTCCATGACGACAGTTTCCAAGAGAGAATTTCCATGACTACAATACAATATATTAGTGTTTCTATTATCAACGAAGACTGTCAAGCAACCATTTATGTAACATAAAAATATTTTAATTATTTTTTCGAACAAACAAAACAAAACATATTATAATGCCTAACCACGAAGTTTATAACAAAAATACAAATAACAACCCGACGTTACTTTTAAAATAAATTGCAATCATTATACTTATTCATTGGTTTTGATCAAATCTTTGATTTTAGATCTGTCTTTACTGATGATCCCTGATCTGTCTTGACCGGTGATGAGACTTGATGTCTGATTTATATGTAAAATAAGTTGTTTTCTGTCTAATGGTGCATTTCAAATTATCTTATGTAGCTTTGTTAAAATTTCTTTGACCAAAAGTTGTTTTAGCGAAAGTGATATTTATGACCTTTGGTTCTAGTAACTTAACTTCACTTAAAGGTTAAATAGCAGTTGTACGTTTTAAGTGACAATTTTATTATTATGTAATAGCTTTGAGAGATAAATCTTTTAAGATATGTAGTAGGCTTTTATATTACGTCAGAAGTTGTTAGAGGTCGCATCAGCCAGCGTCAAACCTGCATCAAACTTGTGTCTTTTGTAATTGCATCCCGAGAATGCAACTACAATTTTTAATAGTGCATAACAGTTCATATACAATGTTAATTTTTTTTTAAATATAATATTTTTTTAATCTTGTTAAACATGTTACTGAAAAAAGTTTTAAAGTGTGTCAAATACTAACCTATTTCATTAACAAGCATTGAGGTTCTCAATAAAATATAAATGTAGATCCTTAGATCTACATGCAAGTCGTTGTGCTCTGCAATTTGGTGAGTAAAATGACAGTAAAAAAATACTTGTAATAAAACTTTGCGATAATCAAACTTATATAAAACAACCTAGTAGGTTTACATGAAAACCCGATTTACACCGAAAAAATATTTTTGCATCCAAAAATACTGGTTACACGCAAGATTAAAATTTTGCTTTGAAGAGTTTGATTTTCCATGTACATTTGTTACTTAAATATTTATTTCAAAACTAAAAAAATTAATTATGTTTCTAATAAATTCGAAAAAAAGGGTTTAACACTTTGGAATGTAATGATTATAATTAGAAGGAGGATGGCGGTGGCAAAATGAAGAAATCCCAGAGCCGCTCATTATTAAAGGCAAAACAATTAAATTATCGCTATTTAACGGGTAAAATTTGTTTTAAACAGAGTGTAGTTCTTGCAGGTGGCTCGCGTATACAAGCGTCTTCCGCGAGAGGCCTGGTCTGAACTAATTCTTAAGTTTGCAATATTTTTTAACGAAATTAGTTTTCATATAGGAAATACCCAAATACAACATTACTATCCATAAAAATATATTTGATTTTCAGTCTGGAGGTTGTGTGAATATCAGTTGAGTTTTTTAAAGAAATATTATATTAATTTTAAGAAATATTATATGAAGTGTCGAAAAAATGAATTAAAAGTTTAATTATAAATACGTTACAGTTTGTCGCTGGTATTTTTATATGGCCAGATGGCGAGCTACTGTAATTTGACAAACAAAAGATTGCGACATACAAAAGTTGAGTTTAGATGGAAAAGTATAATCAATCACACATAAATAATATGAAATTGCAAATTGCATCTTTATCCTTTTTTGTACTAATAATTACTTTACTCGACTTCCCAGTTGTGTCTCATCACAGGATAGATGAAATTCGATCCGATTGTTCACCATATTATGTAAGATAAAGATAATATTCATTTGGTCCTTTTCTTTCCAATGGAAAAAATATGTAAAAGAAAAGAGACAATATTATCGGGATGTCTTATTTTAAAACAATCCTTTCAAAGTACAAGGGGATATTTAACTTTGTTTTCATTAGTTACGAAAGTTTATTTATGGTTACGAATAAGGATTCTCAATAACAACAGTATTGTAATATTTGCTCGATATGGCTTAAATTAAAAAAAAATTTACGTTAGCTCCACACAGGAGGCCCTGAGGAAAAAAAATCCCTCAGGGCCTATGTCATCTTTGGGGATGCTGTTTGGAGGGTCTTTTAAGGGAAAGGAAGGAGTGGAAGTTCTGGGAAGGAAAAAGGTAAGAGGGGTGGGTAGGAATCTGGGGGTCAATGTGTCTAGGAGAGACGAATGTACGAATCCATCCCTCCCACTGCGATGCAAGGTGATGGGTCAAATGAGTCTGGCTGGAGAGGTCTAAATCAAGTCTCCTTCAACCAGTCTCTCCTCATCCGGCTCGCAAAGCAGTAGGTGGGCAAACGCATTCACCGTCAAGATCCAGACAAACCTCACCCCGTGAACCCGGGCACCCCTGCTAAGTCACCAAACGTAGCGAACCACTTGGGGTGACCTATGGCAGGGGTGTTGGTACCCATACCCGCCTCCCAAATTGAAATCCATAATTGAATCAATGCATGGATAAAACCCCACCCGGAACTAAAATTTGATCGTGGGGTGATTTATTGTGACGTACCTATGTAGTATTTATTTAACACAATTAAAAAATATACAGTTTTTAAGCACGTTTCTAGCAGAAATCATTTGATAAGGAAGACAAATGATACCTCACAAACAGATTTGAATTTTGATTAAGCCATGTTTTTAGTTTGCTGTAATATCCCGTGGAAAAAACTAAACAATGTTAATTTCCGTCTTTTTTTTCTAAATATTTGTGTTGTAATGTTCTACTATTGATTTTCCGAGTGAAAGTGTTCTCCGAAAAGTGTATTTAAATAAAGTATTTTGTAGTGAAATTAACGATATCAGAAAAACTTTGAAACATTCATATATATGGGCGACAGTTGATGAAACAACCGATAAGTTTGGACGAAATATAGCCAATCTGGTTGTAAAACCACTGGGAGACATTGTAACTCGATCATCTTTGATTGCTAGCAAAGTTTTACCGAAAACTAATGCCGATACCATATGTGAATTTGTTAAAAATGGCTTAATTTTTTTATGGCCGGAATCTGCAGTCAATAATTGTGACAAACTTTTAATTCTGACAACAGACTCTGCCCCTTCTATGCTAAAAGCAGAACGCGAACTTAAAAGTGTGTTTCCCAATATGATTCACTTTACCTGTTTTCATTCATTGAACCTAGTCGCTTCAACTGTGCAAGATAAATATAAAAAAAGTGGATGAACTTATTTCCTGTGTTAAAAAAATATTTTTGAAAGCACCTAAAAGAATCTTTAAAACCATGATCCCAGATATTGCACTACCACCAGAGCCAATATTCCCGTTGGGGAACTTGGCTCAAAGCTGCTGATTAATATGGGCAACATTTCGAAAAAATAAAAAGTGTAATTTCAATTTTAAATGAAAAGGACCCTGTGGAAATAGCGAAAGCGAAATAAGGACAGTATTATCGTGGAGTAATGAAGATTGGACAGAGAAAAGATTAGATGCCATTGAACCGTAATCCGGGCTACGATGAGTTACGGTCCATCAGGGAAAATTTACATGTTAAAATCGATTCAACACAACTTTATAAATTTGCTCCGCTGATATCTTCTGTCGATGTCGAACGGTCATTTTCGATACACTAGTGGATTTTTCCTTGAGTACGACACTGTAATAGCCCCAGCGTGGCCGCCTTCTAATTATAATATAATGTAATGATACGGGAATCAGGGAATATGAACTCTGTTTACGGTTAAAAATTATTCTGAATTTGCCAATCATTTAATATAAACATGCCACAGCTTTAACAAAGAAAAAACCAAATTTAAACATGCAAGCATAAATTCTTACTTTAAATTCTGCGCTTTAAATACTTAGGAAATAAAAAAAAATAAAAAATCAAAATTAATTTTGTCAAAAAAATAATAGGTCCATGTAAATCACCATTATTGATATAATTCCCATATTATCTTGACTTCTCTAACTGTTCTCCCCCTCCCCCAAAAACACCCTTCCCGCTACCTCTACATAATAAAGTTTAATCATTTCTGTACTTGTATACACATTTTATGTCAGTTTTAATTTTGCTAGTGAATGCCACGGATGTGTCGAAACCGTTAGCAGATAAATAAAAAAATAAGTAACAAATGTACATGGAAAATAGAACTCTTCAAAACAAAATGTCTAGAAATTACATAGTTAATGCCCGAGAAATACAAAATATTATTTTAATAATTAAAGATGATAATATAGATATTGGTGATACGTTAATATGTATAACATAATAATTGTGAGGAATTGTACCTATACCAACATTTCTAAATAAACATTGGAAAGCAAAATAATTTAACCTAAGCAAAGTAAGTTTTTTAAACCTCATAAATAGAACAAATGAACTCAGGATAGAATGTGAGTATTTATAGATACCTTAAAACATATTTTTCTTTACTCGTATTAAAATATACTATCTACTTATTTCACTGGTACAAGTGCCATTCCGTAGAGTTCTTTCGGACTTTTTTAAATGTGAAGCCAAATGTTGTGAAGTTATGTTTTGAGGCTGAAGGTAGTAGAGAGGGGAAAGGAGATGGGGATAAGGAAGGGGGAGAAGTACCTGGCTATTCAAATCTGATCATCAAACATGGATAAATCCATTTCAAGCAACACCAAGGCGATACTGAGAGTATATTCAATTCTAGAACTTACCACACATTTTTAATACTTTATATTATTTTTAAAGAATAAATTGTGATATAACACAATTCAATCAAATAAAATGTAATTGTGCACGGTGCGGTGACAATTTAAAGGGTGAAGTTTGCTCTGATGAATATCCTATCTCCAATAGGTATTTTTTTTTTAAATTTAATTTAAATTAAATGTAATAATGTTTATTATTAAGTTCTGCAAGTGTTATAGTTTTTATTATTGTGACTTGCAGAACTTAATAATAAACATTATTAAATTTAATTTAAATTAAATTTCAAAAAAATTAAATGGAGTTCTACGAATTAAACATAAAAACAATTAATAATCCAATAGGTAAATTACATACTAATATATTATATTGCAATCCGCGTAGCAAAGAATTTTCCGAGTTAGAAAGTTTCCGAGAAAGAAACACCGTTACATTGTATAATCTAGGTTACAACTTATAAATAACTAATATTCACCTCCTTTAGTCGATGTTTTACGCTTCCCTCTAAAAAGGGATGAAAAGAAAATTCTGAGCTACGAGAAATACTAAGTAGTAAAAAATATCACCACAAACACAAAATTCTTTTAATAACTGTACTTTTCGAAGAAAATAAATACTTAAGCGTCTGGTATTACGACTAAATTTTAATGTTTTTTAAATTAAAGTTTATTTTTTTCAGGACGAAAATAAACAGCAATGTTTTAATAATTTATAAATCGGATGTTTGTTAACCGCTGGAATATGTGAAAACTGTTGTGGTAAATTACCTGTATTGTGATATTAGCATTCGGAGCGTATGGAGTATGGACGGCTATTTATATTTTATTATTGATAGATATCCGACCCTTCGCCGGGGTCCTCCGGATGTTACCATGAAAATTCTGCTCTATTATATCAATAATTTCATTAGGTAGAGGGCTTAGATAGTTCAAACCTTTTCATTATTAAAAAACATTGTTGTTATAAGATATTTTGTTGCTAACATGTAATGAATTTTTTTTAAATCTTTCTCTTCGCTGAATAGAATATACCAACGTAGCGTAATGAGTGAAAACTGATGTCACCAGTTTTTTTAAAACGTTTCGAATTCTAAGGTCAAAACAGTTCAAAAACGAGATTTTTAATCTTAATTTAAAGTAGTATAATAAAACAAATTTAAAACTTTTTCCACTTTTTATTTAAAGGTTTTCATCGATTTCCCGTAAGAACAAATAATAAACCTTTCCTCAGGCACCCCTACAAGACAATACTCTCTTCTGTATATTTATATAACTGTTTCTGTTTATTTAACTATCTCATAATAATAATTGAGGTTAACAATTTTATGACGAGTCTGTCGACATCTTCAATTTATCACTTAATAAATACAAAAGACTGTTGCTTAAGTTCAGTTATATATTTTTTAAAACCTGTAGGTATAAGAGAAATGGAAGTGTGTCAAAGTTTAACTATTCTTTTCTAAATGCCCCTTAAAAGGGAGTTAATAAATACATAAATTGAGATATATGTGAAATGATCAACCTGATTTTTATCAATTATGGTCCAAACTTATGTACAAGTCGCATTTTTTCCAAAAATATTTCATTTAAGCTATTTAAGACACCACACATTTAATCATACACACCTAAAATTATTTAAGAAATTGGATTTTGTAATTGAATGTGTAGGTGGGATTTGGTAAAAACACACTATCTTTTGATATAAATAAGTGATAAAAAATATATAATGTATAGGTACAACAATTGTATTTAAATTACTAAATAAAGTAAATTAATTTCCTTGCCTATTAAAAATATAAGACATTCAATTGTCCATTATATTTTACCATGAAAACACCAATCAAGATCATGGGACATGACAAAAAGCAATCTCAACGCACGTGATATTAGAACAATACAACTTATAGGTAAACCTAGAAAGTGATAACCTTTACCCTTTGATGTATTATACGAGTATATTGCGAATATTTAATCCCCATCTCAGTGTTTCATACGCACTTATGGGTGTTGTTAATTCCACTACCTCCTCACATCTCCTGCCACCCCGGGAAATGCATGCATGCTGTAGGATGTGTGTTGTGTGCAAGGGGATCACAGGAGTAAATACCGAGTGAGGAGGTCGTTTCGCTCGCGTGTAACACCCGCATAGGTGTGCGGATACTATCTTGCAAGGTAATAATCAAATTACAAGTTGAGAGAGATTAGTCCAGAATTTAATTAGCCCACGAACAAGCAGAGGAGCGTTAGACTCGCGTCGGGCTGTCATCGCCATTGCTGCTCCGCAATCTCCGTCGCGCGCCGCCCTGATCCCTGCAAATCCTTTCTGCTCTCCCGATACGACAGGTAATGGAATACAAATCTCATTTAGTCGAATTACAATTACTATTTCCAGGAGTTGCAATATCACTCAAAATAATATCCAGGTAATGGAATACAAATCTCATTTAGTCAAATTACAATTACTATTTCCAGGTGTTGCAATATCACTCAAAATAATATCCAGGTAATGGAATACAAATCTCATTTAGTCAAATTACAATTACTATTTCTAGAAACAAAACCGCATCATAAGGATCGATAAAACCCTATATCAATACAATATTGACTAAATAATAATCCGTCATCTATTGTCAGCTATCAACATTTGCGATCATGGTGAACAGTTGGTAAGAGATATTTCAACCGATGATTAATAAATTTTAGCCCGGACTCCATGTTATCAGAGAAGTTTCGGTTCAATATACGCTTATTTGGATAATATCGTTTGATACACAAATTTACTGGCTTATTAATTAATGGAGTTCAACTAACGAAGCTCTAAGAATTGAAAGAAGTCGTATACGCGATACATATACTTAAATAATTCATTAGTATTAAAAAGCAATTCAACAGTGCCATTTTATTATTACTTTTACGTGATTGTTCGGCGTTTGACATTTTGTATATCAAATTATTATTTTTTCGCTGTTAATATCGGTTTGGCTGTCAACGATAAAACCGTACTCGGAACATTGAAATAAAATTAACGGAAGTTACGCTTATCGATCCGATGTCGTTAAGTTATCGATTTTACTGTGCTATAGAGCTCCGGGGAATCTTTCGATTTTACTTCAATATTTTAACAAAATCATACATCGGTTTCATAAGTTAAGTGGATTTTATTATAAAAAGTGTAAATTTAGTGATTTAATTTAAAATGAAATAGTACCCATTCAAGGAAATGATTTATAAATTGACCGGAGAGAATGATTTCTACTCGAGTAAAGATAACTTATGGGCAATTTCCCAAATAGTATTTTGTTTGCCATAAATTGCGCTCCAAGTCGCGTGATATGATACCATGCCAATTATTTATTGGAAATTTTATTTATTGCTTGTATAAATCTCTTCTTGTCTGTTTGTTCTGAAAGAAGTTCGGTAAATACGCGCATTATACAATATTTTTCTTCCCCTGTAATCACCGAAATTTTCTTTTCAAATCCATCAACGAAATTGTGTTAACGTCTGGTTGTTAATTTCACGTGGAAATTAACTTTGGCTTCATCGAAAGGTGCCCTCGAAATTAACTAAATAAGATATGGATCAAATTATAAATTTTGTGTGTAGAACCCACAAACCAAATAATTACGTTTAATTATTACCATAAATCAGCATTGTCAACGATCTCTGTAATCATGGCATGGATATTTTCGCTCTGTTCTATAATTACAACATAAATGTAATAAAATATTCATTGTTAAACCGTATTCCGAGTGCGTTATAATATATTACATTATTAACTTTAATGTGAATTTAGGCTGCTTGTTCTTGTACTGCCGCCGTGTTTTTTGTACATAAATTGAGTTTTTATTCATCCACGGAGGTCAAACGAATTAAAACTTTAATACGAACACATACGTATGTGTTGAGTAGAGTAGTTTAAAGAGTTCTCCTATCCGAAATGAGATAAATTAAACAAGACAAAGGAATACTAATTTTAATTGCTTTCACCATATTAAATAATTCCCTGAAAACAAAGGTTAGTCAACTTTAATAAAGATGAATCACGCAAATTAATTTGATATGTGATATTGTGTCTTCGGTCTTCAGCCATTGATCTTTTCCTATGATGCACGGAGAAAAATGTTATTCTAAAATATGATCATTTTATTCGTAAAAACGGTTGAAAACGGGACTGAAGTTCTTACGAACAAATTAACAGGGTTTCAATATTTATCGGCGGGAACATGTAAGAATAATTTGTTGGTATACGTAATTTCGTATGTATACCAACTAATTATTCTTACATTTTCCCGCCAAAAAACATTGAAACCCTATTAATTTGGATACGTTTTTAGATTTTACTTATTTTTAGTTATTAAAACCCCAAAAACAAACAACGAAAAAAACCTTATTAATTTGTTCGAAACAACTTCAGTCCCGTTTTTAACCGTTTTTACGAATAAAATGATCGTATTTTAGAATAACATTTTTCTCCGTGTGTTCTTAAACGGCAACTATTTTCCGGTTTTCAGCGTTATTATCACCTCTCATACATGTGCCTAGTGATTATTTGGACTTGGCACACTTTATCATTTTTTTATTTACATTAGCTCCACACAGGATCGTGTCATCTTTGGAGATGCTGTGGAGAGGGTCTTGTAAAGGTAAGGAAGCAGAGGAAGTTCTGAGAAAGAAAATGTTTTTTTTAACGTTAGCTCTACACGGAAGGCTCTAAGGAAAAAAATCGTCAAGGCCTGTGTCATCTTTGGGAATGCTATATGGACGGTTTTTGATTTAAAAATAAACTTCTTATTCTGAACAAATATACCGTCTGACAACGATTTATATCTACACATATAAAATTTTTAATTTTCGAATAAAACTTCTTCTAACGTTGTTAATAAATTGCAGAGCAACAGTAATAATTATTGTTGTTAATAACAAAGCAGATATAATTAACAAGCAAAAAAAAATAATAAACCCTTTTTTGAACATCTTCCCACTTAACCGGTCATTTCCTTCTAATGATATTATAATACCTATTTCTAATAAACTTCCCTCACTCTTATTCCTCACCATAGGTGATCTGTAATTGATTTTTAACTTTAGTATATATTTATTCCTGATGATGTGAAAATTGTTCACAAAACATGTAGCTTGTGTTAACTAAGTTATTTGTTTATTTATTTAAACATATTAAATTATGCAATACTTTCTCCGTTCACCCAAGTGAGATTCCGTCCCTTGGATGTGTAATGTGTAATCCCCCCAAATATGGGCAAAGCAAGCGCCCACCCCATATATAAGTTGAAGACGCGTGTGGTGAGTGGGTAGGAGTTGAGAAATGGGAGGCAGGAGGTAAGGGTAGTGTGTACCTCTCGGGAAGGACAATCAAAGCATAACTTGTCCCTTGAATCGTCAGCGGGTCTGTGTGACCGCCATGCTCCGTTTCTCAGATATTCTGAGGTCTCGGTAGGAATTCGAGCGATGCTTTACGATTGCGAGTAATGCACGGAGTTATTTGTCTTTCTGGGACCATTTCTTGGAGATATGAAGCATGCCGAACCACGCGTGCCTCAAACTTGACATGTCCCGCAAGTTTCAAACATTCAGGAATTCCGTATTTTATTTTCTCAAGGGTTAAATCGTTTGTTGTCTTTCTTCTGTCGTTGTTTCATGTGTGTATTAAGTATTCGGAAGCAAGAAGGTGTACCTGCGCAGTACGCATGTTCGGCAGAAAGCAGAAATTATGAGATTTATTTATTTATTTATCTACGCCTATTAAGGCTTTTACATACATAACATTTTTTTACAAAATTATAGAAATAAATAGTGCAGGAAACAACACTTGCACAAAAATAAACATGAAGAAAAAAATTATTGAATTTGATCCACAGAGTATGTAGTTTTGTAGTTATTATATTATTGTAGTTTTCACATTTTGACCTCATATGCTGTTATTTATATTTGATGCTCAAAATGTGTTATTAGTCAATTTAAATAGTTTTATCAAATTATTTCCCTACTTGGTGTTAAAAACTTCAATAAGGTATGCTTATATATTAAAATTGATGCACTAAATATATCAACAACATCGGAGTATTTATTTCCTAACTGTTGAATCCATCGCATAGGAGTGTAATATTGGGACGTTGATGTAGAATTGCTACAACAATATGGTAGGTACTGTCTTATAACTGACCTGCCTGGAGGATGAAAAGAGATATCATATAATAAATCAGGAGTATCAATCCTTTCAATTTTTATAAATCTCTCATGTAGGTAGATAGCATTGTTTGAAGGCGTTTAATTAAAAATTAGTTCCATGAAAGAATTTTGAAGTTGTACGGTAATATAAAATGATTGAATATATTTTAAATTAGAAATATACTAAATTTTTAAAATATATATATATTTAAATTAAATTACATCGGTGATGTGCTGTGCCTGTCTCGCTAGGAACTCCTGTGTTGAGAACAGGCGCAGTTTAACATAAGCAGTTTGTCTAGAAATAAAAAATAACAACAACAATATTTTATTTTTATTCAGCGTCGTACCAATGGGAATACAGATGTATACCGGTTTTTACATTTGACCGGTCAGTGGCTGAGTGGGCATCACGTTTGGGTCCCACCCAGGCGTTCCTTGTTTGATTCCTCGGCTGGTTAAGTCCTCCATCAAAACACAAGCAACTTCTTCCGCTTAGTATGGTGGTAGTAGGTGATTTTCAAATGTTGCCAGGTTATCCGTAACCCTGGAATGTGTCTCTTTCTTTAAAATTTAAAAAAAAAATAGTACGTTTTAATAAAATCATTGATGCTTGATTTGTCTTGTTAGTTATATTATTGGTTATTGATATTAATATAAATTTTATATAATTTTTTATTCGGTGTGGAATAATCCAATCAGCCCTTCTTATCGATGATAAATAATCAGATAACACCCCCCCAATTCCGTCTACTTGAAACTACCCCTAGCATTCGTCTATATTGTTAATTTAACATCCACCTTAATTTCCGGCCGACACATTGGATCGCAGCATCTTCGATCCATATTAATGCCGGTCCTAACCGCCGCTTCCGGTCGCAGACTGAGGGATGCGGATGGACCGAACCACCCTCACGAGAGAGATCTTAGTTAATAATTCCCCGCTACGGATGTGGCGCGGAAGACCTTTAAGCCCGGAGGCTGATCGGAGATCACGTGACCAAACGTATGAACCACCTACCACTGCTAGTTGCTAGGTACACGACTGATGCTACTCACTGCTAAACTGATACAGCCAACTATCCCCCTTCCCCTCAATAGAACCACTAGACCCAAGGGTTTAAAATGTTACAACTACGAAATCTACCACATTTCAAAATATACTTTGAATATTAGATCAAGCTTTTAATATTTAATTTAGGCGAAGTTTACGTGTATTTTTTAATAAATATCAATCTGATTATTAGATTAATATTTCGTGACTCCTTGGTTTTCCTTTCCACCAAATATGAGCATTTTTTTAAAAATTTGATTTAAATTAAATTTAATAATGTTATTATTAAGTTCTGCAAGTATTTTCATTTGTATTTTTGTTACAGCTGTGTCGGCTTCCAAGGCCATTTTCAAACTGTGGCTGAAACCACGTTTAGACGACTTATATACGATTTTAAAAGTCAATTTTGAACGTGCATAAATTGATTTTTACCCGTTTTACCAGTGTATATTTTCTCCGCACTTATTGTTAATGCGTTCTTAATTGTTTAATAATGACGTTATTGCTTTGAATTATTTAAAAAAAAAAAAATGGACTTCTACGAATAAAACTCAAAAACCATAAATAAAAAAATATATATTTATTTATTACTCTTTTTGAAATCAACTGTTGAATACATATTATCATTATTTATTTTATTTATTTTATTTTACGTCCAAATGGCATTTTCATATATGCATAAAGGCAGTAAGTACACTTTAACATGAGAAAAAAATATATACATACAAATATGATATAAAAATAAAGTCAACAAAAAATTAAGTACACAAATACAGTTAATTATAGATTTCCTCCCTCATTTATAAATTAACAGAAATACATAAAACAAAAACAAAAAACCATTATATTAAAATATAATAAAAATATTATATTAGATCAACATTATTTAAAACGTTATCCACAAAAACTCACTCATGATAATAATACAGAATAACTTCTTTTTTTTTTCAGTATACATACATAAAAAAAAAAGATTATTTCAAGAATTTAAAGTCCCTTCACTACGCATTATTTATAAAAAAAATTCACTTTTACAAATACACAAAGATTGTTTCAACAACGATACCTCAATATCTATTTCAAACAGCAAAAGACCAAGTATTCTTGGCTCTATAACTATCCCGCGTTGTAATACCACCACAGCCCAACAATTTTATAAATATTTTGGAGTCAAATGGTTTAACCAATTACCCCTTAACTTAAGATTGGAAACAAACTATAAAAAATTCAAAAGGTTAATTAAAACAATATATTGATAACATATTACAACCATTGTGACTGTGACTTTGGAAATCCTTTTTCTTTTATACTGTTTTTTATTTTCTCTCTTCTTCTTCTTTTATATCTTTTCTTTATTCAATTCTGTTTCACGTATAATGTATGAAATACATAGATATATAAAAAAATTAAATATTATAATTTTCATTATCCTTACTACACATTTTAAAAATATATGTTGAATTGTTTTTCGCTGCTCCACCTTTTTTACACGAGCATTGCTCAAAAAAAAGGTGAATCACGATATTTAAAAAATGTATAAAAAATATAAATATACAATGTATAACAACTGTATTTGTAAAAAAAAAATTAAATAAAATAAATAAATATACCTTTAGTCACGGTCATTAATTGGTGACTATAAGACAGGATGTACATTAAAAAAACGAGTGTGCTTTAGACCACACGACTGAAGTTAAACTTCTAGAGAGAAAGAAAATGTGCGCGTGCACTACTCTCTCTTGCTCCTACATTATTTATAAAATTGCTCAGGAACGAATTGAAATTACGAAATATCTTCATGCACTGGCTGTGAGAGGAAGAGAGAAAGAAAATGTTCGCGGGCACTGCTCTCTCTTGCTCCTACAGTGTGATACAGCCCGTTTTTCTCGCTTACTACACTTTTCGTAACGCTCTCGTCACGCATTCGCCAGCTTACCCCCCAAGTCAAGCGTGCGTAAAGAAGTTTTACTTAAAAAAAAACGAGTGTGCTTTAGACCACACGACTGAAGTTAAACTTGTGCGTCTGCACTGTGTCTTAGATATACGAAACGTAACTGGCTATGAGAGAAAGAGAGAAAGAAAATGTGTCCGCGCACCTCTCTCTCTTGCCCCTTCAGTAATATACGAAACGTAACTCTCTCTCTTTCTGTATTCACCAACTTATATCTCCCTCTCAACTTCCGTTCGCCTGGACTGATCACACTTTCGTAACGCTCTCGTCACGCATTCACCAGCTTACTCCCCAAGTCAAGCGTGCGTAATGAAGTTTTACTTCAAAAATTCATTTAGTTAGAACAGAATTATAAATATGAACAACAGAAAAGTTATATACTCAAGTACAATATATACAATATCGACTACCATAATACGGGCATTTGCCTAGCTTGGTAAAATAAACCTGTAACAAACAAAATAAATAAAGAAAATTAAAAAAAAAAAAAATCAGAGAAATATTATTTTATGGATTTTTTATATTTTTTAAGCCAATTGAAAGTGTTATTTTGATAGTATTTATTGCATAGTATGGTCAGGCAAGAATTTTTTAAATGGTCGTTTTGCATTGATCGACTTTGAACAGGACAGAGGAGTGTATAAAGCGAGCAGGTACATTTATTTTTAACTAATTTATTCAGGAACACTGCTTCTATATGATGCCTTTGTACAATCAAGGAATCAATTTTAAAGTATAAATCGGCCTCTGCGTAAATATTAAATATTACATATACTTTTTGTAAATACTTAATAAAAATTAAGAGGGTATTATTACCAGAGAATACCGGAAATTTGTCATTTTTAAATCAAATTCTAGACGTACTATTTTTTACAAGAAAACATAAATTGATTTTGAAAGATTTTATCTGGTAAACGCAATTTTTAAATTTTGAAAGGCTAAGTTTATTTTTAATATACTATGGTTATACCGCTGGTCGTAGGCAGATTTGTTTAATTTTCAAACGAAATATTGTATTATACAACACAAATTTTAAATCATATAACGATACAACAAAATAAATCAATACATAATCTAGTAAAAGACGTACATACATAAGAAGTACACGGTATTAAATAATTTATCATCGTGCGATTTGAGCATTTTTATTGATTACTTGAATGTAGGTATATATTAAATCAAGTTTTGAATGAAATAAATCGATATCAAATTTTTAATTTAAAAAATTTGATACGGCGAATAATCGATCTTTCTCATTGGAACCTCCGTGTACAGTTGCAAGCATTTTTAAACTTTTATTCTCAGCCACTGGTCAATGGCTCTTAATGGTTAAATGAAGTTAAAAGTGAACGTATGATGATTGTAATTCCATCAAAAACTCTATAATTCATTTCAATTTTATCGAGAGAGAATTAAAGCTTCGATTCCCAAAATTATGATTGATTAAACATCACGTTGGTCATTAATTTAGCATAACAGTTACTTTTGAGGTCAAATTTAACGATGGAGTACAAACAACAGACCGCTGAAGAGAGATAAAATCTGTTGAAACACTGTTAAAGTGATTATGACATGTACAAGTGGTTTGAACTCTCGTAGCCTTCATTAAAAACCAATAATCAAAATTGTAATACTTCACCCATAAACTGATAGCGACGGGAGTGGATCCACCCTACCCCCGGCTGTAAAAGGGTTAAAAGTGTCAGGTCATTAAGGGTTGAACTATTTACCTTGCAGTTTAAGTGTTATTAACTTTGACTCGTGTTTGAAGAATCCAAAAATAAAGGTACTCCGAAGTATTATTTTCCGTCGATAATAGGTACTACTACAAAATGACTACGTCTAAACAAGCAAGTGAAAAATAATGATTTCTTCCATCCAAATATATTTTTTAACTATCATGAATCTTTTGAATGAAATATGAAATATCAGATTTTGTCTTAAATTTTAAACAGGTATCTCATAATGAGAAAGAATTTTAAAACTTTGTCTCGTTCTTTAAATTCCTTAAATATTATTATCTCTAACAGGTGTCACCAATTTATAATTAAAAGGCTTTTTTAATTCAATTGTTAATCTAATACCTCAATTGTTAATCTAATGAATCGTCTTCAATTGACTTCAATATCCGTGTATTACGAAAACTTCGTTGTTGTTCAATAATACACAAATATGTGTTGTTTAAATATGTATTTTACTGAAAGATATTAATTATTTCACTATTTTTCAGTTATTTTTCTTCCATCGTAAAGTTCCAAATAAGATAATTTTTGTATTTGGGAAGTATGTTTACGAGAGATGGGAAGGCTGATAGGGATATTGAAAGAAGGGTGAATGCGGGTAACTCCATTAATGGATGACTGAACGCCGTTGGAGCCAACAAAAAGTTGTCTATAGAAGCGAAGCTAGCAGTTCACAATGGGGTGCTGGTACCTACCCTGATGTATGGCAGTGGAGCATTAGAAAGCAGAGAAAAGATGAAAGTAGACTGGATGCTGTAGAAATGAGATCCCTGAGGCGCATGTCTGTAAAACCATGCATGATCGTGTGAGGAATGTGGAGATTTGAAAAGAATGCAAGGTTGATGTGAGCGTAATAAGTAAGAAAGAAAAGGACGCATTGATTTGAGCATGTTGAGTGAATGAATGAAGAAAGAAGTGTAAAGAAAATTTATGACGCGAATGTGAATGGTAGAAGAAGTCGAGGACGCCCAAGGAAGACGTGGCACGATCAAGTGAATTAGATACTTGAGTCGGGCTATATCAAGAGTCAGAATAACAGAATAGAGCGTGTGCCAATACCGAGTTGTTTGGTGGTCCGTCCACTCTGGCTACCCCTCCGGGGAAATGGCGTTGTAGTTGGCTAGTTAGTTGAATAGAAGTATTAGGGATTTTATATACATAATAATATTGTGTAATATTGATCATACGGTGAATTTTGTTAATGCAATTAAAGTGTAGAACCCATCAGTGAGAAGAATAATATTATATTCATTAGTAGTTATTAAGAGATGTATTATTAAAGCCTTCTTCTTGAACCTAATTATATTGGAAGCAGCTGAACACTTCTATAATTTCTGCAAAAGAATTGCTAACATTCTGTAATATAGGTACAAGGGAGTGGAAGATCACCATTCACAATTGAAACGTTGCTTGAAATGGCTTTAGCCGTGTTTGGTGAATATATCTGAATAGCCAAGAAATTCCCCACCTTCCTCTCCCCCATCTCCTTCCCCTCTCCACTACCTTTAGCCTCACAACATACCCTAATTGGGAATGTCACAGTCTCACAGGCTCCAAATGGGAGTAGTTGGGAATCTTGTGCGGTTTTCACATTAATATTTTTTTTAAATTACTCAATCCTGATATTATATCTACAATTAAATATAATTTTGGATCGAGCAGTGGTAGTTGGTATACTGAAGGCAATTAGGTATTACTCACGTCACAAAGGTTTTATTTCTATTATTATGTAGGTCGAATTTGAATCCTTTTCAATAAAGATATTTTTGAGAAAAAATGCAGGTATTTTCGATCTCGTATTACTTATATCTGAAACCATTGAAAGAATGCGAAAAAATATTAAGTGCCACATTACAAATACATGGTATCTTATCTTACAAAGGAGACTTCTTATTATCATCAAAGCAAAACGTAACATTCTGAAATCCAGACACATTTATTAAAATTAATTTTAAACCATTTTGTGCTAACCCTTCTGCAAATTCCCAGCTTCACACACGAAAGTGAGAGTACCAAAACCCTAATTTTTGTTGCAGCAAAGTAATCGAAAATATAAATGAATTAAAAACAGGCGATTTTGAAATATGCCCGCGAGATGATCGCACGTGATGCTCTTGGGCCCAATCGCATCCCCACTGCATGACTGGCCAAAGCCATTTAGCCGGTGTTTAAATATAGAAATAAAAAATTGAAAAAAATTATCAAATAATCGCACATTAGTCGGATTTTGGCGTTTAGTCGAGACTTTTATTTATGTATTGTTTGAAACATTTACAGGGTGTTAACAATTACTACATTACTGGTATTGCATTTGGAATGTGCGCAGATGTTAACATTCCAATTAAAAATGTTCCCAGCATGCGTAATCAAGTTTTATTTGTTACTAGGCGGAGATTATGGTAGTGAAAAAAAAACAATAAATACTAATAATCAAAATGGAATATAAACGCACAAGATATTAAACGTAGTAATTGTACATACCTACACCCCTTGAGGTGATTACTCACAAAAACGGCGCTCTACAAATTATCCAATTATTATTATTATTACAGAGATATATAAGAAAAAAAGATATAAAAAACGTAAGAACAAAACAAAAAAAAAAACAAAACACATAATAATAAAGCAATTACTGTTCTCATTGCCATCATGGTAGAAGATTGCTGAGTTGGTTTTTAATGTATACGAGATTATTTGTATTTTTATATAATATTTTTTATTATATTAATTTATTTGCAACTTCTAACGGGAAGAATTAAATATATGTAATGTTGCACTAACTTTCATCGTGATGAAAATGCAGTTTTTACACTTTTATAAAACCTATTATTTTGTGAATGATCTTGTCTATATTTGAAGCATCCACAAAGCAATGGGGAATCGATACAATTTGTTTATGTTATAAATATTCTTTTCTTTTACTACCAATAATTGGTTGAAAAAAACTCATTCCGGTAAACAAAATATCATATTATGAAAGCAGTAGATACAAAGATGTAAATTCAAGTATTTACTATTATGTATACCTATCGGTTATCATGGGAAATTAAGACTTATCCATAGGTAATAAATATCTAATAACAAACAAACAAATAATAATAAAAAACTAATAACAAATCCAAATTGAACAAACGTGTTGAGGACTCACATTGATAACATTCAAATACGTATGTGGTAGTACTCACGACTAGAAGCGGGTTCAAATCCCGGTGTGCGCAAGTAAATTTTGTTTGATTGATTTGTGTTATTTCACAATTTAAGAGGGTATAACCAGAGAATACCTGAAATAAGTCCTTTTTCAATCAAATTCCAGACGTATTGACCCTTTTTTACAAAAAAACATAAATTGATTTTGAAAGATTGTTATTTTATCTGGTACACGCAATTTTAAAATTTTGATAAATTAAGTAAATTTTTAATATACTAAGGTTATACCATTGGTCGTTGGCAGATTTGTTTAATTTTCAAACGATAGATTCTATTAAATAACACAAATTTCAAATCATATAATCATTCAAGAAAATAAATCAATACATAATCTAGTCAACACAGTTTAAAAAAATTATATTATATTTAAATTCAAATCATTAAAAAATAAATCCGAGAACGTGTCTTGTGACAAAAATACCGCAGTATTTATTTAAGGTCTTACAAACTAAATTATTTCAATTTTTTTTTTACATACTTATTTTGTTCAGACATTATTAAAAAATCATAAATACTTATGATCAAAAAATACTTACAAGAAGTACACGATATTTTCAGCATTTTTTTTACTTGAATGTAGGTATTTATTAAAGCAAGTTTTGAATGAAATAAATCGATATTAAATTTTTTATTTAAAAAATTTGATCCGGGGAATAATCGATCTTTCTCATTGGAACCTCCATGTACAGTTGCGGGCATTTTTAAACTTTTATTCTCAGCCGCTGGTCAATCGCTCTTAAGCAATTGAAATAATATGCCTATAGTATATTTTCAGCACGTTCCAAAACGAGAGATACTATCAGTATCGCCCAGGTGTAAGACTATCATTCAGAATTGAAACATTGCTTGAAATGGCTTCAGCCGTGTTTATTTATTTATTTATTTATTTATTGGTAAGAGACAGACAGCTTATACATAAAATATAAAGATAAATATATACATTGTTAAATGAAGTCAAGCCAAAAAAAGTCTCCTATGTTAAAGTTGAATGGAGATGGAGTTTTATTACATACAATTAGTTTTGGGTGAGAAGGAGAGGAAGAGGAATATAGGATGAGGATAGGAGATGCTCCGAATACATTCCACACTCTTGTATTAATTTTCGATCGTACGTGTTACTTCTAATCGATATTTGTGAAGTGTATTGTTAAATATGTCAATATTTTGAAATTTTGTGTTATATGTGCACAAGCACATATACGGGGAATTGGTGAATTTTTTCTAAAGTTAGTTCTATGTGTAGGCAAATGAAACAAATGGGATTGCCGTGTTGATCTTGTCGGAATATGAATATTTATTAAGTTGGTTAGTTCTGGCGAGTCCAGGCAATTATTAAGAATTTTAAATAATAAGATTTGGTCAAAAATTAAACGTCGTGTATGAAGGGAGTCGAAGTTATGATAATTAATAGATTCGGCGTAATTTGAGAAGTTTATTTTTTTTTTATAATTTATGTGTTTAAAAAACTTTTTTTGAATTCTTTCGATTCTTTCAATGTGAGCTTGGTAAAAAGGAGTCCAAATCGGTGTGCAGTGTTCTAAGTAGGGACGGATGAACGCTGTGTAGAGGGAATATAGAGTCTTAAGGTTGCGGAAAGGTTTCGTTATTCGAATGATAAATCCTAGCATTTTGTTGGCTTTGTTAATGATTTCATCAGTGTGTTGTATAAAGTTTAATTTAACATCCAGTACTACCCCAAGGTCCCTGATAGATTCTACTTCTTTGATATATGTCCCGTTTAATGTATACATAAAGGGAATTTTATTTTTGTTATGTGTAAATGTTATTTTATTGCATTTTGAGGTATTAACTACAAGTTTGTTTGATTCAATAGTTTGTTTGTTTGTTGACCCGATCTGAATAGCCAGGTACTTTCAGATTCTCCTACCCCTTCGCATATCCTTCAGCGGCACAACATACCCCAATTGAAGATAGCATAGTCTCGCTGGCGCCAGAGGAGCAGTTGGAAGTCTTGAGCGGTACTCACATAAAAAAGATACCTATAGGTGTATAGGTATGAGTTTAGATTTTCTTTATAATGGTATAGTAATTTCTACTTAACCGTATGTTTCCCAGCGTTTACATACTTAAAATAAGAAACATTATAAAATTTTTGGGAATTCGATTTGACGCATTCTTCCCAAAAAAATATCTTATGACATTCTTTGGCTTGGAATTTTACCAAAAAAAGATATACCTTCGCCGTAAAAACTAACTAATTCCTATCTTATTCACAGTGCCATTATAACATTGTGGTTTTATAAACTCCCGTGTTCACAAAAGGTGCAATAAAAGTTGCGTAAATGCCCTTAAATAATAACCCAAAAATTGTTTCTTCAGAAAATGATTCAAATTATCCCATCTTTTTTAACCTGACTAAATTCGATTTGAGATACTAAACAGGTTATAAAAAAGTCTGTAGATTAAACAGTGAGGCCATCGTTATTATAGAATAAACGGGGTAGGCCTTCACGGCTTCAAAAATGATCTCGAATCGTTTGGTCTACCTTCTACAAAGTCAAGACTGTCACGTCTTATTGCTTCCTACCCATAAAAATCTGTACTTTTTGTATATCTCATTCTTCATAAATAAAGTAAACAATGAATCTTAGGCGATCCCTACACGTTCAATATTTATTGTGATCCGTCACTATTTATCAAATATCGTGATATTTATTGAACGTGTAGGCTAGCGTATTGAAGAATCACCATATTTATCGCAGATGTTGAATTCCGTATCGTGAACCCACGGATCGTGATAAATATTGATGCGTAGGCTACATGTTCAATATTTGACATGATCCATATCACGATCCGGATTGATAATTGAATCTAGAAATCCTGTGATCCATATTGTGATTCGTCAATACGGTAGACTACACATTCAATTTCGTCAATGCATTCAATAAATATCACGATATATTGACGGATCACAATAAATATTGAACGTCGAAGGTAGCACTCCGATCCACGCCTCACAATAATGGTAGATTCAGACTGGGTCGACGTACGTATGCATCGCTACGCCTAACAATATCTGGGCTACTTAGCAACCATAGATTTTCAATGAAAATTTATGTTTTAGAATCACATTGGCCACACGCATCGCGACGTGCGATGTCTGTGGCCATTTTCATAGAAAATGTATGGGTTGCTAAGCATTATTTGGCGTAGCGATGCGTACGTACGTCGTCCAGTCTGAATCTACCTTAATACGTAAGCACTATACCGACATTGCGACAATACTTCAATTTCAGTCATATTTGAAGTGATCGGAAACGGATAACGTGTTTAAAGCAATTGCCATATTTTTTTTATGTTTACAAGATTTGTCTTATTCTGTGCAGTTGATATCATGCCTATTTTCTAGTTGTGGGATCACCTAACGTTTACAGTCTCAACGGATTTCATAGACATTTAGGGATGGCAAGACATTTATGTTTTTTGCTCCAATATTTTGTTGATGGCGTTTTGTCCGATTGGCAACCCACGGGCGCGGGCGTCCCTCCTGCTTCTCGCTAACTATTGTAATGTTATTGTAATAACTATGATTGTGCCTCAAAGCATGGCATTAAATCAAACCATTTGTATTCATACGATACTTAAAACCGGCAGAACCGCATCGTGATACTTGGATTAACAACGATGTTGCCAATCACGACGCTACTTACAACTGAGGAGGTTTTACGTGTACTTTTGAGAGGTATGAAAAAGCAGTCATTTAGACTGATGACAGGTGCTGGACCACGAAATCTGAATAGGTTATTTTAACAAAACATTTATAAAACTTGGGCCATCTTCTGTATTTCTTTACTGCACGCCTCGTTAATCCTGTTCATTTCAATTATTGTCGGTTATCCAATGACTGTGATAGTTATTTTATTTTATCATTTGTGTTTTTGTTTTTTCTCTTCCTCGTGAAAGTTTACGTCAGATATTATAAGAAAATTCAATCATGCCCGTCACTATAATCCACAATAATCGTTAGCAAATTATTTACCAGACTTGTCTTGCATATCTGTTATGAAGATTGCCTGCAAATCAGGCGTCAGTTTAAATATGCTGGAAACTGTATTTTATAAATACAATGTTTATCCTTGTATTGTTATATTGTCTAGCTATCAATATAAACAGGAAGGTAGAATTGACACTAAATGATTTAACTGCGGACATAATTACAGAAAATCATCATATATAGAACATTTTTTATAGCTTGTTAACATTGTTATAAAAATATTGTAGGAAAAAAAGTCATTTAGACATTCACGTGTGCCTAGATTGCACAATGCACAATGTTTGCAATAAATGGTCACCAATCGACCGGTCTGTGGCCGAGTTGGCATCGCGTTTGGGTCCCACGTATGCGTCCCGTGTTCAATTCTTCGGCTGGCCTAAGTCCTCTATCACGACTTCAACACATTTTTCGCTTACTGTGGTGGTACACGGAGAAAAATGTTATTCTAAAATACGATCATTTTATTCGTAAAACGGTTAAAAATGGGACTGAAGTTCTTACGAACAAATTAACAGGTGTCAATGTTTATTGTCGGGAAAATGTAAGAATAAATTATTATTATTAATTATTAGAACATATTTCGTATTTTTTTGTTGCATCTTTTTGTTGTCTTATCAGGGCAACTAGATAAAATATTTCTAAACGAATGTTTTATAAATATGGATATTTTATCGTGAGGGTCAAAATCGATTTTTCTCCGCGTAGCAGGAAACTTTCAAATATGTTCAGGTTATTCTATACTATACTAGATAAAACATTTCTAAACGAATGTTTTATAAATATGGATATATTATCGTGAGGGTCAAAATCGATTTTTCTCCGCGTAGCAGGAAACTTTCAAATATGTTCAGGTTATTCTATACTATACTAGATAAAACATTTCTAAACGAATGTTTTATAAATATGGATATATTATCGTGAGGGTCAAAATCGATTTTTCTCTTCAACTTCAAATATGTTCAGGTTATTCGTAACCCGGGAATATTTAAAAAAAATATATATATATATTTTCCCTCAGGGCACATGTCATCTTTGGGGGTGCTAGTATAGTATATAATATAGTCTTATTGCGGAAATCTTATAGTATATAATATAGTCTTATTGGTGCTAATATAGTATATAATATAGTCTTATTGCGGAAAGGCAAAGAAGTTCTCTGGACCGGGGGATTAGTGGGTCCAGGAGTGACAAGCATATGAATCCATCCCTCCCACTGCGGTGCAAGGCGATTTTTTTTTTTTTTTTATGTTTCTTTATTCTTTGAATAGTAAATATATAACAATTGTGGAATTTATGGCCGCCATACTAGGCACATGCCCGTGTTATGGTGGCCGAGAGAGTCCGGCTGGCGAGAGAGTCCGGCTGGCGAGGGCAAATGGTCTCCCTCAGTCCTCAACTAGTATCTTCTGATCCGGCCCGCCATCCGATAAATAGGCAAACGCGTCCGCTGCTAAGACCTAGATAAACCTAACCCCATGAACTCGGACATCCCTGCTAGTGTCCTGTGTATGTGACTTGTGGCAGAGGTATTGGTTATCCAATAAATGGTACCCCATAGGGCGGTATCCATACCCACCTCCCCAATTGAATGGAATAATATTGTTTTCATAAATGGGCCTTTATTTATACAGATTTCTATATTTATATAAAGCAAATGCCTACGTACGTACCTACCAATCGCCAGCTTCTGATTAGAAACAAAATTCAAACTTGTAACAATAATTCGGCCCTGTAGATCGAATCGTTATCGAGATGAATTGCCTTCAATTTGTGATTCGGGCGCGCCATTACGTTGATTGGTCGTGGTTTTCAGGCTCGTTCTCTGATTGGCTGATGCCTCGCCGGATAGACAAAACAGTCCATCACTTATCAGCATTTGCTGTATTTAATCTACTCAAATGAATTATATTAACTGTGATTTCCTAATACGAATATATCGATTGAAATGCTTAGCAGACGTTGCCCCCTTTTTAAATGCTTCTAGTTGTATGGAAAGGTCAATATCATGACTAACACGATTTAGTAAAAGTTTTACCTCTGAAATCACAGTATTAACCATTTAAAAAAAGAATTGGATTGACTACATAAATATTGTAGGTAATTAGTTACCCAATTGTCGCGAATAATACAAAAAAAACTACAAATTTATCATTATTTCGCGCTTCCATACGGCCGCGGTGCGATAACTTTTTATAATGTACGGAACCTATTTAAAATGTATATAAACATGTATATAGGAACTGGGGAGCTTTTAATTTCATTTCGTAAAAATTCTCCAGTCATAAAGAGAGCTAAATTAATTAATAAATATCAACTTTACAATTACCACTAATGTTCTCTTAAATATAATATCAATTAAAGGCAGCAAATGTAAAATCATCCAAAGTACATTTTTGTATTTGTTTGCAAATAACAACATTAGAAGGAGCCCAATAATGAGCTACATAATAAATTGTACATCGCACTTGAGATGATTTTTCAGAAAAACGGCGCTCTACAAATTATCCAGTTATTATTATTATATTAATCTTATAATAGCTAACAGCGGTAAATCAAAACAAACAAGCAATTAAACCTAACTAATTTGTTAATTGACTTTGAACAATGAATATGTCAATACAAATCTTAAGAATTTAGATTTCATCACATCAGCAGATCAGTTTTTTGTAATAAGGAAATAATATATAAACCCATTTTCTATGTATATAGTTTAAAAGGTTTGTATTAGAAATAGTAAAATACTGCTGTTTATATATATATATATCTAGCGCATAACAATTTATTGTGTCGCATTTTCACTGATGATTTTTTACCCACTTTTATAAAGTATTATAAAAAGATTAATTCATTGTATGTATTATCAATTTTTTACACATGAAATTTGAATCATTAACCTACCTAAGACATTGAAATAATTCAATAACTTCCCTGATGAGGACGTTATAAGCTGCGACCATTTATAACGGGTATATTTAATTCTAATAAGCATTCATTTAATTCTCTGTCCTATAATTACAGCACTGGAAGGATATAAAGCAATCCCTGAATACTGAATACTAAAACATCGATTTTCCCAGAAGGCAAGACCGAAATGAATCGGATTAAAATTCATATTAAAAACGAGAGTATCTCATCCATCAATCTACAAATAACGAATACGGAAAAAAATATTCCTGGGTTAACTCGCCCTGTGGAGGGTAGGCAGGCTGTAATTACTGGGTATCGTTATTCGTTATTAGTTATTCGACCACCGAACCTTCAATAAAATTACATTTAAAAGAAAAGCTATTACGGACGCTTAAACGTACTCCCGCTGTATTGTGTTCTGTATGTATATTTGTGTTTGTGTTTTTACTGTCTGTGTTTCCATCTGGAATCACCTTGCTGAACCACAAAAACGCAATAATTACCATTTGTAAAAAGTGTGATTTTCTTCCGAAATCAGAAAAATAACTAGGCTTCCTGTCTTATTTTATGGCATTCTTTATTTTTCAGTTTGATCGCTTACAGCGGAATTGGTGGTATGTACTGACTAATTTTTGCAGTGGGCCAGATATTGCAGTCAGAAAAAGTTATTCAAAATTATAGTGTTAATTAGATTATAAAACCACTTAATCCAAAACGTATATGTCTGTGTACGTAAATAGAACGAAGATATTCGAATATAATTTTTCGGTTTTCTAATTTTCTTGTTATTATTATTTTCAATTTTTATTAATTATATGACATTATTATTTTAGCGTGAATTCCCTCGTCAAACACATCTAATTAAACCACAAAAACTTCGAGGTTATTAGCAAATTATCTGTCCGATTAATGGTCCGAAGCATCCGGTTCTCACCCAGACGTCGTGGGTTCATTTCTCCGCACTAGATAAGTCCTCCATCCTTTCTAAAGAATCATTTGCGCTTATTGTGATAGTTTTAAGAGGATAATTCGTAATCTAGAATGTTTTTACTATTTTTGTGGATGTTCATGGACCATGACGAAGAACTCTGAAATATTCGACAATTGTTTTAGAATTTCTTATCTTACTATGAAGGCTTTCAAATTTACTTCAAGTTATGGAAACTGTTGTAAAAGTAGATTATATATTCTTTAATGGTCTGAAAATGGAAATATTTTCTTATAAAGCATGTGAATGTCAAAAGAATTCATATTAAAGGAATTCATAGAAAAGCTAATAAATACAATATTGGATTCAATCACCAATGAAATATTGTATGTGTTAGCCTTTCTTGAAAGATGGAGTTTTTTAATTGACAAAACTATTTATTAATATTCATATTGCTTGTTTACTCCCGCGAACACTAAATGTTTCCTAATATTTCCAAGCATAACTTGTAAAAAGCGTTTATAAATTTAAAAAAATACTATACGCGCGCCATCTACAAAAGCGTAGAATATGAATTCTTTTGACATTCACCTTAATTATACAAATTCTTCAATTGGTTCATTTTGGCTAAAAGAGAAATCTGTTTTCTGAAAATCGGTGAAAAGCTGGGCTCTGGCATCATGACATTTGCTAAGCTATGACTGTCTTGATTCTCGGCTTGCAAGATCAGCATTGATCTTTGAAATACCTACTCAATTAAATATATACTAATTCATTCATTGTACACTCTCAAAGGAATTGTATAACTAGTCTCGCTGAGTTTTCTTTAGTAAATTCAGTACATTTCTGTTATAAAAGTATCTGTGCTTTTCTATTGTTTTTTCTGTTATCCTGTGCTTTTCGTAGGAAAGTGTATTGTATTCACCTCAGGAGGATACTGCAATATTTGTTCATCGATTCAAAAATTTGCAGGATTTTTTAAGACAATTGTATATTATTGAAAAGCAATCAGATCGATGCCTTCTTATAAATACAAGTCCAATGCAGCTTTCAGATAAAAAAGTCGATTTAATTGGTGTTAATAAATTGTACTTAAAGGTTTGTAAAAAAAACCTAGCAGGTTGCTTTTTAATGATATTGAACAAAAAAATGTTTAAAAGATTGCCATAATATAATATCTGAAAGCGTTTGTTACAACTTATACCCGTGCCCTTATCAAGGGGCACATCGTTCAAACGATATTAAACACGTTATATAGAAAACCGCTCAGCAATGTGCCTCATGAATCAAATGCCCATCAGTCATCGGCCGTAACAAAAAAATCGGACGGATCCGAAATGCCCTCTAGAAAGTCACGACGGACAATACAACACCGCCACCGGCACAGGCGAGCTTTCACAGATCGCAGAGCTTTAAACGCGGTGTAGTGACTTTGTAAGGCATCTTTATAACATCATTATTTTAACAACATTTCTATAAACACACTTAAGGCTGGCGAAAATAAGGAACCAATTAGAAAAAAAGAAATTTATTTTAAACCAATATATCTTTGACAATAATATGTACATTTGAATGATTTTTTCAATATAGTACTCATCACATACCAACTATAAAAGCATTGTCCAAAATTATAACTTATTTTATAATAGGACTCCGTAAACAGAAGTTGAAGTCAGTGTCGGGCCATTTGGTGACGTTTTATGTGTAAATAATGTAGGTATTTTATTACATTACTTTAGTACAAATCATTTTATTTATTTATTTATTTATATAATACATGTTACATAATTGTGACATTTACATAAAGTTGATATATTAAATCACCATACTAGGCGGCTGCCTGTATCATGGTGACCAATATAGTATAGTTACATTGTATGAAATATGAAGTCAAGTGTAAACATGGAATTAGTATAAATCATGTTAAATATTGGAAAAATTATAATAAAAAGTAGAAAATAGAAAGGAGAAAAAAGTACATTAGCATTAGATTATATAAACAGGCTTCTAATTCTATCACATTCACTCATCAAAAAGTCTCCAAGCGTCTTGAAAGTCACTTTGATTTAATATTCTTCCATACAAGAGACAGCATTACATATAAATGTATATGGAAATGGTCATACAGTCGGGACCCTTAGGAAAGAAAAAAATGGTTAAATAATATTACTAAACAATATAACATCGGATGTGATGTGATGTATGGTATTCCCAGGCAGAGCGATCCACCTCAGAGCGGAGTATTTCAATTACGCCGTAACTTGCTTGTTACAATATTGTTGGAGGACGAACAATCTTCTATAATTAACCGGACTCTTACGCTTAGGAAAATAGAATCTTACGTTTAGGAAATAAAATACATATATATAAAGACGTAGTATTAATAAGCACCTACATCAATATTGAGATTTATAAGGTTTTATTGGCGAAGCTAGCAGTCCACAACGGAGTGCTGGCACCTAACCTGATGTATGGCAGTAAAGCATGGAACTGGCAGAGGAAGGATGAAAGTAGACTGAATGCCGCAGAGATGTGATCCCTGAGGGCGGTGAGACGTATTTGTTGTAAAACCATGTATGATCGTGTGAGAAATGTGGATATCCGCAAAGAATGTAAGGCTGATGTAAGCGTAATGAGTAAGATTAAGAAAGGGACCCTCAGATGGTTTGGGCATGTAGAGCGAATGAACGAAGAAAGGACTGTAAGGAGGATATATGACGCAAAAGTGAATGAAAGAAGAAGTTTTGGACGCCCGAGAAAGACGTGGCACGATCAAGTGAACCAGATACTTGAATCGGGCCATGTCAGGAGTCTTTTTTTTGTTTTTTTAATATTAATTTTTGTTTTCATCAAAAATAAAACAAATTAATATAAAAATATTTTAAAAAACTATTCATTTGATATTGTGGGAGGGGTGTGTTCCAATTTTGCTGTGGTGGGGTTTTAGGCATCTAGCAAGTTTCTTTAAATTCTTTTTCAATTGCTTGTCACAACCAAATTCCCGCAATTCGCATACAACCGCTAGTAGAGACCAATTCTGACCTTACCCATCTTAATTCTGGTGATGAAAATGTCGTTTCAATTGAAAATTTAACGGGGCCATAGTTTCAAAATGAAGCATTTGTGGAATATTTTGTTGATAATATTCCATCGTCACGACCACTCGTCATCATCGAAATATTCCACAAATGCATCATTTGTGTGCAAATTTTGCTTATTTGATCGCATTTTTTTAAAGAAAAGAAAGTTTTTTTTGCATTGACAAGCAACTTAAATCTATTTAAAGAAAACATTTAGGCGCCCATAGCCCTACCGTACCAAAATTGGTACACAAAATTTTCGTAAACAAAAAGTGTTGTTAAATTACGTGACATATGATTTTTGTTTCCATATAAAAAAATGCAGTTGTTGATGTTGATGCAGAGAACATATTTTTTCATATACTTTTAAAGCATTGTAATACACACATATATTTATACTCAGGTTCTAATATACATGTTTTTCGATTTTGTGATATCCAAACTTCAATTAATTTTTTTAATCAAATCACCAGAACAAGTATGCTGTTGAAATCGTAAAGGCTAGTCTACAATAACACAAACTGTGGACAAAGTCATTTTTCCTATATTTTAAATGTTCTTATAATTATTTTTTGTTCGGAACCTAAAGTGGTACGGTAGGGCTACGTGGGTTAATAGAATATTGTTTCCTCAGCAGTCTTTAATTCCTTCTTTGGAATTGATACTATTTTACAGTAACACCGCACGCTTCCGCAGTCATCTAAAATATTCTAAATCATATGCGAATAATGTAATAGTCGAAGATTTTCAAGAAAACATGTTTTTTGGGGATGTTGAACCGTGTTTTGATTTATTTTTATTGAGCCATTATATCGCACGAATTGCCACAACGATTCCCAAATAACAACTAACATTTTGCTAAAAATACCTATCGAGAATTAGAAAAAAATACTCAAAATTTTAAAATTTAAATTTAAAAATTACGTGGTCACATTACTGACATGATTGTAAAAACTACAATTTACCTAATATGTCGAAGGTAATAAGGACAATAACTTAGCACATAATATTAATATAACGATAATAACAAATTATTTTTACGGTAAAATTATTAACTAAATTTCTACCTTATCGCTTTCGAATTTTTTTAACACCGTGTGCGTTTTATGATTATTTTATTTGTGGATTATTTTTGCCTGTTTATAAACTTGTAATATCACTAAAGTTCTAACATTAAAAAAAACGTACGTTCGTCTAATGTCTATGGGAATATGATCAAAGACATCGTAGTACATATCTTCCGTCTTAAAAATATCGTTAATAATTTTGTAGAATTTCAAGACAAGAAGGAAAAAAAACGGCAAAACGATTCTGATAATTCAGACCTCTTGGAGTGATTTTCACATAAATCACGATGTAAAATTAGCCATGTTTTATTATCATAAAATATAGAAGGATTTAATCCTTTTTCAATCCGAATACACAAAGGTATAACAAGCAGGTACCTCAACATCTCCATCGAAATAATTCGATCCATTGAAGATATGGTTTCGAAGTAAGAAATAACTAAAACAAGTTTTCGGGCATGTAAAACGATTTTAAATTTGATGGGTTGTCTCATTGCTTTTATATTAATTTGAAGATACGTTTTCTTAAGACTATATTGCTTTGAAATGAAACGACCAGAGGCTAAGAAGGTGTTTTCAATGTTTCTAGTAAATATCAAAACATCATATTTTTCTCTTGTGATGTTATATTATTAAATAACGGACATTTATTCATCTCTTTGTATTGTTTGATTCCGTTGATTTCTCAACGATTGGGCTCTCCGCATACTTATATGCAATATGCCATCCGTTTAGGGAAAATAAGGTATAGCCACTTACACAATTAACTAAGTGTCACCGAAGGGGAGTGAAGAGAGGATTTACCGCCGAATAACTTCCTTGCAAACATACAAAACCAAATTATTCATTTTTTGTCTTTTTATTCAACTTTAACCAATCAAATAATTCAAACAGTCAATTGCATTTAGTAAGTACATATTTTTTTATTTCAAAGCATAACTTTTTCTCCACCTACATTCTTCCTTTTTGTTATTATTAGTCATCCAATGTTTGATTCTTATCAACAGTTTCATCATAATTTTAAGTTTTAAAACCCAGGCGAAATTACTTAATGACATTTACAGATTTAGGTAAATTTTAAGTTAAGAAAGTGAAATGTAAATTCCTTTAAAATTAAATTTAAAAAAAACGTACAAAACCATGTAACTTATTTGACATACCTTACACCTTATATTTAAGAGCCATTGACCAGCGGCTGAGAATGAAAGTTAAAAAATGCTTGCAACTGTACAGAGAGGTTCCGATGAGAAAGATGGATTATTCCCCGTATCAAATTTTTTAAATTAAAAATTTAATATCGTTATATTTCATTCAAAACTTGATTATAGCTACATTCAAGTAAGCAATAAAAATGCTCAACACGCACGATAATAAATTATTAAATATCTTGTAAGTATTTTTTTATCATAAGTAATTATGATTTTTCAATAAAGTCTAAACAAAATAAGTGTGTAAAAAATTTAAAATATTTTAGTTTGTAAGACCTTAAATAAATAGAAAAACTGAGGTATTTTCGTTACAAAACACGTTCGCGGATATATTTTTTAATGATTTTAATTAATTGATTTATTTTGCTGTATTATGATTTGAAATTTGTGTTGTATAATACAATATTTCGTTTGAAAATTGAACAAATCTGCCAATGATCAACGGTATAACCTTAGTATATTAAAAATAAACTTAGTTTTTCAAATTTTAAAAAGTGCCTTTACTTGATGAAATAACAATCTTTCAAAATCAATTTTTTGTAAAAAAGAGTCAATACGTCTAGAAGCTGATTTAAAAAGGACTAACTTCCAATACCCTCTGGTAATACCCGCTTAATGTACTGTGTATATCTTATAAACAAACAAATAATAAAAATACAAAATATTTATCTATTCAAATGCATCATTTTGCAATTTGACGGCCGGCGTGGTCGAGAGGGAAGGCTCTGGACTACCAATCCGAACATCCAACAGAACCAAAGATCTGCTATTATTTTGTTGATCTCTGACAATGACGAAGTTGTTAACAAATATACTTGAGTATAGCTACTTTTGCTTTGATTATCAAAACATACATTTTCCAGGAGTTGAATAAAAAAGAGTGTTGAAACCAATTATATATACATTTCAAAATCTTGTGGTAAAACTAAACGTTTTCTTATTGCTTTTTAATGACAATTATCAAGCATATGTGTTTTCCCCAATACATGCATAGGGGATGAATTTACAAAAATACCATGATTTTGAAAATTCTGGAGAATTTCCGAAAAAATAAAACTACAAAAAGTATTGGAAAGAAAATATATTCCTTTGTGTTAAAGTTGATCTTCCCTGTTTCCAAACCATATGAGAATGAATCGAAAATCGAAGAATCCCAAAGAAACATTGTTTTCATTATTATTATATTAAATGGAAACCGAAATCATCGGTCGCATCTTCCTAAGGTATGGAGCCGGCGGGTGGCGGGATTGGTGGGGGGGAGGATTCCTGGGGGGGAAGGAATGGTCGCGCATACAAATTCATCTTAATAGTTTGAGATGCGATGCCCGCATCTCATGGGCTGATATCACAGCTAAAGCTTAGAAACGTTTAGCAGGGAATGGTAGATAAACAGGTATAAATAAATTAACCTTTTTTATTACATAATTTTCTGTTTTTCGGCTCGGCTTTATGGAAGGTAAAACCGCACAGGATTCAATTGTAAAATGAACTAGCCTTGTTCACATTTAAAAAGACAAATTATTAAAATGTATTGGAATTTGTATAGGTCTCAAAAAAGCGTTGGTTAGCAAATCACATAACAAACTTATAAGTAATATATATGTCATTACTACCCTGACGAAGAAACCATCGGTTTTGAAACATGTAGGTTATTGTGATTATATTAGTGGTTTAAACAAAGTTATTTGTTTTAATTTAATTTAAAAAAAAAAAAATATATATATATATATATATATAAAAAATCATTCATTCTTATTCTTCTCGTGTCCTGTCCGTTCAATGTTGGCTATGCGGACTCTGTCTGGAACAGCTCTTCAGTAGACTGGCCAAACCACTGTCTCAAGTTTTTCAGCCACGATGTCCTCCTTCCAGGGCCCCATCTTCATTACCAAAAAAAATTAGAAAGATGAATACTAATATAAAAGAATTTATAACTCACCTTAAAAATTATACTGAAAATTTGAACTGAATCAAACCAATGTAATAACACCCTCCATACACACAATCCCTGCTTATTTATGGAGGTTCATCAAATACACCTAATATAATTAATTACCCTATAAAATGTATTTTTAATTATTTATATTTTTGTACACAGTCTTTTACACGTTTTTCGGTTACCACACTATGTAGACACATGTGCATATTTGTATATGTAATAGTCGAAATTTGTGCATGTAATTATTTAAATGTAGTTGTAATCTGTTAATATTGAAACAATACGTTGTAAAAAAAGAAGCTTAGGCACATCAGATCTCCTCATAAAATTACCATAACTCCTAAAGTATTTTTTCATGATTTTAACGCATCCATTATTCTGTAAAACAACCATGCTCATTTAAAAAATATAGAACTCGTTCAAAAAATATATATCTAAGCCTAACACTCGATTGTTATTTTAATAATGATATACATGTACAAAAAGTTTGCACACGGTTAAGAGCTATGTAGAGCAAACTTTATAGACTGGTGTTTTTGATTCTACCAAATACACTTAGAATAGTAAATCTGTCGTTGGCGGAATCCCTAATAAGATGTGGAATAACTACATGGGGACATTCAACAAAAACAAATCTTCTTTCAGTGCAAATTTTACAATATTCTATGGTAAAATTTGCACTAAACAAAGCTAAATACGAACAAAGAAATGATGTACCAAAATTTTTAATATACAGCCCTGTGTTTTATGATCTGTTTGTGCTATATTGTGGCAATCCGAAAAAAATAGTGGTACATGTTCATAACACAAGATTAACTGCAAACGATGGACTTGTAATTCCCAAAAATACAACATGTTCCCCAATTCAAAAATTGTATTAACCTTTGTTTTTCTTCTTTTCATTTTAAATATTTTTTTTCCATTATTATTATATTTTTTTCATTTTCTTTCATCCATTTTATCTGCTCTTTACTTTTTTTATAAATGTTATTAACAACATTTCTTAAAAAAATGTATATAAAGATATGTTGGTAGATATATATTATGAACTTGTATATAATATAATAATGTGTATATTTTATGTACCTGCTTAGATTTTTAGAAAGTAATTGTTTGAAGAACCCGTTGACAAACTAATATCAATCAGTTTAAAGAGACTTAATGTTAAATTTTTTAAATATTTAAAAAAAAAAAAATTAAAAACAACAGTTAAATTATTTACAATTTTATACATCTGCAAGATATAACAATAACATTAAAATGGTACATTTATAATGAATACCAAGCATATTCAAAATACCAATCTCCATCTAGGAATTGGCTCATAAGGCTCCTCCACTCCTCGCGGTTCTGCGCTGCGTGGAGAGCTAAGGACACCGACGACGCGCGACACACCACGCCATTGATACGTACACGGAGAAAAATGTTTTTCAAAATACGATCATTTTATTCGTAAAAACGGTTAAAAACGGGACTGACGATCTTACGAACAAATTAACAGTGTTTCAATGTTTATTGGCGGGAAAATGTAAGAATAATTTGTTGGTATACGTACGAAATTACGTATACCAACAAATTATTCTTACATTTTCCCGTCAGTAAACATTGAAACCCTGTTAATTTGTTTGTAAGAACTTCAGTCCCGTTTTTAACCATTTTTTACGAATAAAATGATGGTATCTCCTTGTGCTCACTCCAGCTCATTGGTGACCTTCCTCTGCTACTCCCGCCTTCCGCTTTTCCAGTGACTATGAGTTTCTCTATACCGGAGTTCTCAGTATGACAAGAAACGTGTCCATAGTATCTTTAAAAACGCTATTGTGATGTAAAACAAAGTTATTCTTTTATTTTACGTTACGTTTAAATCTATTTTAAATTTATTTTTCACCATAATATGGGAAAGAAGAGCAGAAGTCGCACACATATGATTTGGGCAAAAGATCAAAACTTGAACAAATTTGAGCGAGGCCTATGCTCAAAGTAAACAAGTTCAATGCCAGAAAACTTTGAAGGAGAAGAAAAATTGAACATTCAATTTGCAGGTGATTTAAAATAATAATTGTATGTATTATAATATATGGCTAGATGGCTAAAATTTCTGTAAAATTTTCAGAAATATTTCGAACTTATTTTATGATGAACACAATCGCGTGTACGAGCTTCGTTTGTGTTCCTGCCCAATCGTCCAATTTGGTTAAGGGCAGCGGAATCAAAAGCTCGCCTCACCTACTATATAATTTGGTAATGGCGATCAGTGGGGCCCCCAGCCCATAAAATAAACCGAAAAGCAATGTTAGGCGGATGCGTCTGTTATGGCGCACCGTCAGTATCTGATCCAATGCTCAATCAAAGAGTGTGGGTAATATAGTGCTGACGCGGCATTCGGATCAACAAATATTTTATTGCGAGAAATGAGTTAATTGACACACTTGCAGAGTGAAAACAAAACCACCTACTGTCCAATTGCTACAAAAATTTATGAAATGAAACATCTGCAAATTAATATAGAATTAATAAGTTAGTAGGAGGCGGGAATGGGAATCGCCTCCCCGGAAAACCAAGTTGTTTAATACGTTTGGTGGTAGCAGGGGTGTCCGGGTTCATGGGGTGAGGATTTTCTGGGTCTTTGCGGCAATTTACACACTGATCATACTTTTTTTTTCTCAGAAAGTCATCTCCTTCCTTTCCTTAAAAAGACCATCCGCACAGCATCCCCAAAGGTGATATATGGCCTGAGGGAACTTATTTTCCTCAGGGCCTCCTGTGTGAAGCTAATGTAAAAATAATAATAATAAAAGTCCGAAAGTTGAAAAAAATTTGACTCGTGTCCAATCGGGACGAAGAATTATCCTCATGACAATGAAAAATGTAGAGATGCACCAACTTAGTAGTCCAAAAGATGTTCGTAAGGCCAGCGTTTCCAAACATTTTTAGACCTGCGGACAGGCAAAAATTTTTGTATTATTTCTTGGACCGGCTGATGACTAAGACTTTGTATGATACATACTGGTTTTACCAGTACAGTAAAACTAAATGTTTTTTCTAATATCCATAAAAATATACATCGTCAATCGACGTTTGAAAAATAAGTCGAAAATCTATTTATTAATTTATTTATTGTATTTAATTCGTAGAATTCCTTTAATTTTTTTTTCGAAATTGTTTTCTAAACACGTCGATAACATGCATAAGATTCACATTCCTGGCTTTATATAATTTTCGTTGTTGTTGATGATTATATATTAGTCGCAGGCCTGGGCTAACCGCGCATTTTTGTTCAACACGTGAGCTATAATTGCTCGTAATGTGGACTATTTCTATGGTCACTTGTTATTTTTAATCCAATCTAAAAAATTACTACAACTTAGTTCACGATTAACTTCGCAGCGGAACACAACCTTTGCAGCTGATTCAAATATGTTTCCTCAAACCATTTTCGTGTTCTGACTGTAATTTTAATTTAAACGAACACTAATTAAAATTATGTTTTGTATCACACAGCGTAGATAAACCATCCTCGTGTTCTGACTGCAGTATTCTTGTTCATAAACTGGAACGTATCGTAAGTTTAGCCATCAAGAAAGCTTGATTTTCGATCGAGCTCAGCGAATGAAATCATAAATTTGTTTTAATGAATTACATTCTAGGTACTTCTTTAAAAATACAAACCTATGTTCTAAATAAAGTATTTCATCATCTCGGAAATCAAAACAAATGTTCGAGACCGTTGAGAAAGAAATCATGACATGTTTCAAATGAAATTATTAACTACATATCTGTATAGCATCTGTGAGCACTGGAAAGAAACCATTCCGATGTTGTGAGGAAAATATATAAAGTTCTCTTAAATTATTTCGAGAAAATCATATTCTAACGAGCTCTTTAAAGAAACCATTCCCATTATCTGAAGGAAGGCTTTCTTCATCTCTGACATCAAATTCGTTAAGGAAATTGCTCGGACCATTGGGAGAGAAATCATTTCCATGCAATGAATAATGTTATCATAAATTACCTTTTAAGAATCATATTCTTTCTAGCTCTATTAAGAAATCAATTCCATGTTCTGAGTGCAAAGCATAATTTCTCTACGAATAACATTCTAGAGAGGTTTGTGAAAAAAATATTCCCAAGAAAAATTCCCAAAAAAAATATTGTTCAGCAAAAAGTAGTTATTGTAAATATTGGTATAATTACGCCAGCCTTGAGTCCGTTTTCAGGCAGGTTTAACTATATCTACTCCATGATAATAAGTCAAGTTTTCACTATACTGACCTCACTACTTGCATAATGTTGGCATTGAATTGTATGCGTCCATTAGTCTTCATTCAGATACAGTGACTAGCGGATAAACTGTTTACAACTCGCAAGTAAGTTAAGAAATACATAAACATTGGTGGGATGTCCAAATACATTACAAGAATCAAAATTGATTTCGTACACTTTATTTTTCGTTTTTGAATATTTTATTATATATTTGCTCTTTGTGAATCAGTCATGTTCATTGTGCAAACTGTTTGAGTGGTTCATTATTTGCAGCTAATGAGTATTTCATTATCTGACGAGCAGGAAATCTCCGGTACGGAGAATGGCAGTTGGGAAACGCTGCGCTAGGACATCGCCTGAGTTAAAAATGTCCGCGTGGTGTCCAATCGGGATAAAGAGTAGTTTAAAAAAAAATTGTACATACAAAAGATAAAACGATGTGAATTTCGAAACGATTAAAAAATTCCGTATTTCTTAATAATGTCGCCTGTAGTCTTAATATAGCTGATATTGTAATTATAACATTCAGGCACGAAAGCATTAGAGTACATAATTTCAACGAAAATAACATCCGAACACAAAACCAACATGTAGGTACTTTTTAATTACTTGCATAATTTCTTTAAACTTGGAATAATAACTGATTAAACCAAACACACAACGGAAAACTTTTATAAGATTTGTCATTATTGCAAAAAGTGTTCAAACAGTTGCAAAGCCTTCTTTTCGGAGCACTACCGTATACTATATTGACAAAAAAATAAGGAAAATTAAAATTAAATTTTAATACACAATTAAAATATGGAGTAAAGAACAAAAAACCAATATTACTAAACTCTTTTAATACCTATAAAATAATAAAACTTATACACTTAACACACAATACCATCATCACACACGTCATTTTTATGTATTTTATTAAAATGAATTACTCTACTTTATTTTTTACGTATTGAATTTTTATGTTAGTTTTGTATTACTTTAATTTATTACTGAATAATTTTTTGTATTATAATTTTTTTATGTGTTTGTTTCTGTGTACATGCAAATATGATTACTGCTGACACATTAGTCTAGGGATATTTATATTTTTATTTCATTTTGTTTTATATTACCAACAAGAATGTTCTATAAATATCCTGTTGGTGTCTCAAAAAAAAATTAGGGCCTTAGTACGGGGAAGCCACTCAGTGAGGCCATCGTTAACAAAATAAATTGTAAAATCTAAATTATTGTACCGAAATAAAAAATAAATTTACAAATCTATGTTGCAAACAAACAAAATTTTAAAAAAGAAACATTTAACATCATTTTAATATACATATTGAATAAATCGACTGATTGCTGTTTTCGCAAAAATAGCTGCGGCAGTGTCCAACACTACCTATCTACAATATTTTTTCACGATTTTTAGATCGAAGTGTCTTTGCAAATATGCAGTCGGAACACGTCCACCGATGGTATCCGACATTTCTCAAACGCATTTGCTCCCTCCCCCATTCCAGCTACCACCCAAACGCCCCACATCGCCATATTTAATTCGTGATTTGAGTTAGAAGGTGTGGATACGTGTGAAATATGTTACTATTACCACGTGGGTATTTCCTTTCTACCTCGAAGACGCCAAACTACATATCAGACGAAAATCAACCAATTATGTATTTTGTTGTAAAAACCATTCTCCTATATACATTTGAGCATTCACCTAACTAACTAACCAGTGAGGTAACTAACTACTAGGTGTATTGAACGTCGCGGTCGGAAATTGTACAGTGAACGAAACCTATTATGTCTTTGATTAATGATCTTAGAAATACTAAGTGGTAATTTTAAATAATTTTCTTTTTTTATTAATTTCTGTTAACATTGTTTTTTATCTATAAATATAATTTTTTTTTTGTCTAACACTCCAAATTTTTCCAAAATAATTTGTAAACTTTCATAAGGATATTGCGCATTTCTCTCATCTCTCTAATTGTATAATAATATTCTCATTTATATATTTTTTCCCTTTATTTTTATTTATAAGTAAAAAATATGTGTATCTGTTTATATCTGCTGTTTGAGTCAATTAGTGAAAAAAAATGGTTCGGATGCAGGTGAGTTCTCTAGTTGTTTTTATGAATTATGAATTTATTTATTTGTTTATAAGATTTACACAGTACATTAAATATAAGTTGTAAGGTATTTTAAATAAATTAAATGGTTTTGTACCTATTACGTAAACCTGTAAAATGTCAATAGGTAATTTCACATGGGTTTTAAAACTAAATTATGATGAAGTTAATGAAAAGAATCAAACATTGGTTGACTAATAAAACATAAATGAAAGAGTATGGGTGGAGAAAATTTTACATTTTAAAATCAAAAATTATTTGCTCACTAAAGTTTAATAAAACGACAAGAAATTTAATAATTTTAATTTTATGAATTGACATCTATATCTGTATTTTCTTCTTAATAAAAAAAATATTGATTGTAGGTCAAACAAAATAAGTATTTTACAAAATATTTTCATTTAATTAATTAATTTAACGTAGATTTCATCTTTTTAGGAATATTTAAAATCAAGCAATGTCATTTATAACTTTAAATGCCGCGGATTCTATTTCAATTAGCGCATTACATTCTTAAATCAACTCTTTGTAAGAATTTTCAAAAGTTTCCAACCCCAGAGCTAAATAGGTTCTGATGTTTCCAACTTTTTTGGTTCTTTTCAATTATGAAGCATCCTACATCGCTTGTAGCTACTCGCTCTTAATAGGGAAATTGTATTTTTTCGGTGTTAACAAAACCTCAACTTTTTCTTTAACGAGAGTTTTTCGTGGAAAATTTGCAGAAACTTAAAAAAATAAACTTCCACCAAATAATATATGGATGAGAACGAGGACGAGGACGAGGACGAGGACGACGACGAGGACGACGACGACGACGGGGACGGGGACGGGGACGGGGACGGGGACGGGGACGGGGACGGGGACGGGGACGGGGACGGGGACGGGGACGGGGACGGGGACGGGGACGGGGACGGGGACGGGGACGGGGACGGGGACGGGGACGGGGACGGGGACGGGGACGGGGACGGGGACGGGGACGGGGACGGGGACGGGGACGGGGACGGGGACGGGGACGGGGACGGGGACGGGGACGGGGACGGGGACGGGGACGGGGACGGGGACGGGGACGGGGACGGGGACGGGGACGGGGACGGGGACGGGGACGGGGACGGGGACGGGGACGGGGACGGGGACGGGGACGGAGACGGGGACGGGGACGGGGACGGGGACGGGGACGGGGACGGGGACGGGGACGGGGACGGGGACGGGGACGTGGACGGGGACGGGGACGGGGACGGGGACGGGGAGGGGGACGGGGAGGGGGACGGGGACGGGGACGGGGACGGGGACGGGGACGGGGACGGGGACGGGGACGGGGACGGGGACGGGGACGGGGACGGGGACGGGGACGGGGACGGGGACGGGGACGGGGACGGGGACGGGGACGGGGACGGGGACGGGGACGATGGATACATTATTATAGATTGTTGTGATTCGAAATAACATTATATTTTTTTAAGTTATATTATATATATATATTATATTTTCACGGATGAAAAACACAGGTATTTCGAAAAAGTTTAAAATTTTTGAAAACGCATATCATAATATTTGGTCTCCTGAAATTCTAAGATATTTAGCGATTATAAATTAATAATAATACGGCCCTCCAAAAACATGAAAAACAAATGAAAAATGTTTTATGTTAGGGTTAGCCGCGATTTGTAGCTTACTCAGATTGAATAATTTATTTTTCAAATGTTGAATTCGGTTTTTGGAGGGTTTTACTATTACGTTTTACCATAAATAAAATCTATTTGAAAGTATAGCAATATAAGTAGGTAACGTGTTGCTGTTTGCACATTGGAACCCTCTCTTAATTACCGAGTGGGGTTGACCCAAACACTGCGCAAGATGGCCGAATTAATGTTGGCCCCACTAATTAAATTGTTGTTGATTCTAAGGAAAGTGTGCAGAGGATATTTTAATGAGATACTTCAATACAAACTCTGTCAGTCTTCTTTAGTATCCTCAAAGTAGACTGGAGACTATAATAATATGAAAGATGTATCATAGAACATTTTTTTAAATTATTATTATATGAAGTACTCTGAAAACTGACAATACCTTCCTTCTGTAATATTATTCTGAAGAAATTTCAGTTTAGTGAAGTGCATTTTCGTTCAATCGACTGGGCGTTGACGTGAATTTGTGGTAGTCTAGAGATAACTTTTTTACTTTGCATATTATGAATGGCTTGACTTTCTGGAAGTAGGAAAACAGTTTGATTTACAAAAATCAATATAATTATTTCGAAACTTGAATAAAAAATTATATTTGGAAAAGTAAATAATTATTTTATATCTTTTTTTGTTTTTTTTTTTCTTCAAAATATTTATTTTTCTTTCACATGCAATCATTGGTCGCTCGGCCGAGTAACCAAAAAAATTCCTCACCCTTCTAGTGATTTTTAGTTTGAAAGAAAACATTAAAATTGTCACCGGAGACCAAAATTTCATTTTCATTATTTATTCCAAATAATGTGAGGAATCACAGGTTAAACTAAGTCAAGTATAAAATCCTGTGTATATGTTTCTAAAAATTATTTTTTGATGTAAATTAATTAATTATAACCTTCAAAGGTTATTCCTTTAAAATATAGATATTAAAATACTCGTTAGTAATAAAAATTTATTTATTCAATGATTTAAACGCCTTAAAAAAGGCATTTTTCATTCAAGTGATTCATAAGTTTATAATGATACACAGGAGAGAAACAGATTATGAACAATAATATCGAAATATATCTCAAGAAATAACATCAAGTATATCTATTCATACATACATAGTTTTATTTGCATTCGTTAAATTCTATGAATTGAAATGTTTACACTAATTTTGTATTGGGTTATTGAGTATTTTCACCCACAAAACTATACTTGTTTGAAATGGCACTGTAAGTACTTAGAGTTAGGCTGTGATAAAACAGGGCTGCCAGTTAGAAGTTTATAAAACATATATTTATTATAATTTTTAAAAATTATTTTGTAAATGATTACGCATGTTTCAGCCAACACTCCTCCGTCTGACAGTTCAGAAATCAGAAGTAAGCAGTTTAGAATCTGCAGTAAAATATAAATCAGAAGCCATGCAGAAGAATGGTTTCATGACTAACAATGTTTGTTGTGATTGAGGTACTTATTATAGCCTTCTTATAACTATATTCCGTGCAGTTTAACACATCTACTACTTCTGAGAAAGCATTGCCAACTGCATGCAATCTAGGTATAAGCGAGTATCTGATGACTCAGTCCTGATATTGTTGTTACAATTAAAAATAATTTTGGATCGAGTAGTCTTGAGGGTATATGGAACGTAATATTAATCAGAAAGTAAAAAAAACGATTTCCTAGAACAGCAAAAACTTGAAGCAGTAACTTCTGGCATCTAAAAAATTTCCCCTCGCAAAATAATGTCATCATGGGGTTCGTATCTTGGAAGTATATATACACTTAGGAATAAGTCAAGAAATTTAGTTAGAAGCCTAAAAAACGTACGTACAATGTTGAATCTCGTGCGAAGAAATCACGTGTCGATAAGGCTTAATACAGTTACCAGTATAAAATTTACAAAACGTATATGTGATATAACCTTAAATATTTTAATAATAAAGGCATAGTTAGTATGTTTATATATGAACTGTACCTAATTATGATCGTAAAAACTAATGAAATGATTACTGTGAATAATGGTCATTACACTGATTACCAATTAGTTTTGTAAAACTTTTGATAGGTTATTGTCTAAGAAATATGAAGAAAACATCATTGTTCAAAGTTCTATTAACGCAATATTAACAAAATCATCAATGGCCATTATTATAAATGATCCAAAAATAATTGTTTTCTAGCATATGGAGCAGGAATACAATATATCATAAAACATAATGGTTGGAATTTAAATTATAATAATCTATTTCACTACCGGATTTTCTTCTAAATTTCATTCTACTATGTATTTTTACATAGTAAAATATATATTTTTTAAATTAGTTTCAATAACCACTGGTTGGTCAATTTGCAAAAATCCGCGAGCGTCCGCTGGCCATAATGTAGCCAACTTGAAGAGATATTTAAAAAATTGAAATTAAATTTATTGAAATTATTTCAAATGTTCCCGCGCGTTGTAATCTTCGATTTCACAAAGCTAATTTAATTGTTTTACAGTTTACAAAAGATGTCTCGCATCTCTTCTGAATTATTTGTTATTGACATTTCGCGAACCCAATTTATTGAATGTTTTTTCTTACAAATCGTTGATCATGTGTCAAATTTAATTTATATCTGTGACTAGCTGATACCCGGCTTGCATTGTAATGCCATTTAAATTAAGAAATTGTTTAGCCCTGCGTGTCCTTTCCCATTCATCTTCGTTCCCATTCCGCCACCTCTTCCTCACCCTCGTATCCTTCCCCTCCTTTTTTGCAAATTTCATAACTCCAGAACTCACCAATATAGAAACCTTCATAGGCATATACACAACAACTCACCAAATTTTTATCGCAATCAGATGAATAATATTGGAAATATCTCTAAATATATCAAACGCGCGAACTGTCAAACATGCGAAGTTAAAATAGTCGTCAAGTTTTCTGAAATTATCCAATTTTCTGCGCAATTTTCTTAATTTTTCTTTCCGTAAAAACCTTCTACAAAGTATTAGAAAACTAAAAAAAAAATATGAAATAGGTTAATTATTATCAACTAGGGCATAGACAATACACATAAGTCATATTATATTGAATATTGCTCCGAGTAGACACAAACGCAAATTTATAGTAAATTATAAGCTAAATTATCGCGTTTATTTTTTTACGCACCAGATTTTCAGGTCCGGGTTTAGTTTTTCCCATAGGAATATTAAAAATAGTTCCATTTATATTATTATTTTTTTGAAACCTAAAAATATGTGATAAACAGTTAAATATAAGTGCATTCAATGGCTATTAACACTTTAATCAGTAAATATGTCTACAAATTTTAGAAGGTATGATTTTTTGAAAAAGGGCTGTAAATTTCCAAACCGAACGCGTAAAAATTTCCGAGCGCTCAAGGCTGAAATTCATTATCCAGAATGTCCGGGGGTAAACTTCGGGAGGTGATTTTACATGATAGTATAAGTAAAAAAGATTAATAACTTTTTTCGAACTTCCAACTTTTAGGGGCACTTTTTTGATAAAAAGATAAAATTAGTCCGGCGTGTGCGCCCGGCACTAGTATGTATTTCCGCTGTTACAATACGGGCCACTCGAAACCAGCATCGCCCCAGTCGTGCCCTTATGACTCACAGCAAATTTATCGATTTAGTTTGTACCTTACACTAAGGATTTTTAATAGGTACGTCTTTTTGTATGGGAAAAAAAAGGTTGGAATTTCGAAAAAAGTTATTAATATTTTTTACTCCTACCATCATGTAGAATCACCTCCCGAAGTTAATGCACTTTACCCACGGACACCTGTATAGCGGAATGATCCAGTGGCTAACATTTCAGAATTAATTTGGTCATGTTTAAAATCATTTACTTACCATTAATGAATTAATTTAGTTGTCTAGTTTCTGATAACACTAACAGATGTCGTATGTAAACTGATGAAACACATCAATATCGACGTTAAAATCTTACGGCGCTGTAGAAATTATCATAGCTATATATTTTTGCATATGATTATCATTTTTATCGACAGATAACTTTATTCTTTAGGGTATAATTAAAGTTTGGATCAGCTGCCCATGGTGGTGTTCCTTGTGTTGAAAGTCAAGTGTTATTTAATAGGGCTTCATATATTATTTAAAATCATTTTCATGTGAAGGGCAGGAAATTGAATTCAATCAAGAAGAGGCTAAAATATTGCTCCGTTGAGCCTTAGTAAATATGTACTTTATTTTATTGTCAACTTCCTGAGCTAGTCAACGTTTCATTAAGTTAAAAATTTGGCTTTCACTCATCTCGAATTTGCATCTATCATTTGGAATCCTCAATACCAAACTTATATTAACCGAATTGAAAACATTTAAAAAAAATTCCTGCAACATCTGTTGTATCGTTTTGAAAATCATCAGTGTAATCCTGTTGCTCTTTACAAACGAAGAATTTCTGACGTACTGTTTCTGTACAAAATTGTGAACTGCCTCATTGACTCCCGAGCCCTATTAGAAAATACTGCATTTCGTTGCCCTGAACGCAATACCAGATCGAATACCTTATATTATATACAAAATTTTAAATCGAAATACGCACAAAACTCCTTACCTTAAGCGATATTGACATTTTCCACTGTACCCATAAATCTTTTAAATTCAAATTATCTTTACAATGTACTTAAATCAAAACAATACATTGTTTATTATATTATTGTACTTCTATATTGTTTATTATGTTCTTTTAAATATTTTTTCACTCAAACTTTATATCTACTTTTATAACTTGTAATTACTTACTTCCTAATCAGTAATCACAACAAAAATATATAAATGGAACTTAATTGGTTGATATTATATTCACTATCTTATGTTAAATGATCTTTTACACAATTGTATGTTTCCTTAATAGACTTAAATAAAAAAAATAAAAATTATGGGTGATTTGGCCATATCAGATTTTTTCTTAAATGAATGACAGTTTTTTAACTAAAGTTAAATCGAAGAAACAAACTTATTTATAACGACGATTCTAGAAGAGTCACTAACATAAACACTACATAGTATCTAATAGTAATCACAAAATTGCAACCTGTGAACAAAAGCGGGCACAACAATTCAATAAACTGATTATTTCTAAACAAATGCTGAAATTGTTAAAGCTTGTTTATTTGACCCCATTTGACACATTTCTTAAAGAATTTGGGCTTATTGTTTTTCTCTTATGTTTGTGACGTTTATTCATCATTTTCAAGAGTTTTCTCCAATCCAATCATCAATCAGTGACATTAGCCCACCTTCACGTGATAAAAACCTAATCAAATAATAACAACAAAATGTTTTCAAGTCTGTGTAAAATGTGTTTTATTTGCAAGTGAAACCACTACAAAGGGTAAGGAACATTTAATTACGTTTCCACAATATACGGCAGTGCTAACGCCTTTTCAATCTGGCAGATTTAATTTCAGCCGCGCATGTGCGACCCGTCAAAGGAAAACTTCTTTGTAAGCTCAGAGTATTATTAAGCTGGAGTTGTTTATATTTCAGCGCATGAGTTTTTCACAAGTCCGGTGCAGGCAGGGCTGGCTTCTGAACACTCTTTCGTTGATTTCAATTCTTTTAATTTTCATTTCTTTTATCTAAATATCGTACTCCAATATGTTTACGTGATATTTTCAAATCATTAATATGAATATTGTTATGTATTTTTTCTTCATTTCCAAACACAACATGTCGGTAATAATCAGTCACATGATTAGCAGCGGTTATAAAAAAAGCCATTTATCTCACATGAAATATGGTTGAGAGGTAGGGTCTTCTATGAAAGAGAGGTCTTCAGGTTTGAGAGTTTAACTGTGTCTGTTTTTACAATTAAGAGATAGTGTTTCAATTTATATAAGAGATTTTTTCGATATTTCAATTTATATCAAGATTTACACCAATTTTTTACGTATTGTAAGCATCAATAAAAATTATACTTCCTAGATGCTACCGAATCTTTTTCTAATTTTTCTGTTTAACGTATTTTGTTTGAGTCATTGTTTTCAATAATTTAATATTACAATTTGAGGTTTTACTCAATAAGTAATTCCAAAAATAAATAAAATAATAATATCTTCGATGGCGTTTTGAAGAGAGAAAGAGAGAGATCTCTGGTGACAAAACAATATATAAAAAAAGACATATTTTAAAACATTTACTTGAAATATTTAAAAAGTTCCTGCGCTTTGAAATCTTCGATTAAATCATAAAGGCTCCGTCAAACAGGAGGCGTACTTACGCGCGTCAAGGCGTTAAAACGTCCCGGACGTATAACGCTGCGTTGTGTTGTACTGAACACGTCGAAGCCGTTCCAACAGAAAGTACGCGACGTTACAGCGCGTTGGTGCCTGTTTGAAGGAGCATTTACGCTGACGCCTTGACGTGCGGTAAGTACAGCTAACTTAGTAGTTCTACACTTTAACAAGAGATGTCTCACATCTCTTCTGAAGTATTTAAAAAAATGTAATACTTTTCTAGGCAAACATGCTACTTCTAACACATTTTCTAATTCTCCCTTGCGTTAGATATAAAATATGAATTTAATTACAATATATATGACGTAATATTAAGGAAAATTAATAAAATAGAAAAAATTGTACATTCTAGCGCACCTAGTGCGGGTCCCGCTCCTGGGCAGGTATTGCGTACACAAAGGTCCCGGCACCGTGAGTGATTGGGACTTGGCACGAAACCATCACGAGTCTGGCCAATACACCCTCTACCCCTCCACTCTACACTATAAACCCTATACCTACACTCTGCAGTTACTTCACTGTTAAATAGCTACTCGCACTACTGTAGGCAGTTGGGAATTAACGCTTACAAAAAGTAGGTAGTAAATTGGAGTATGTAGATAGAAATATCCGGGTAAAAAATTATTTGGAAAAAAGTGCAAATATTAATTTATAATTTGTATTAATATATTGTTTCCTGCACATGTTTTAACCATTAATTGCAGACTTTTCTGTTTTAGAAAAAAAAATGCCGTTTACTTATTTATATAGACAATCAAAATACATAATACAAATTACTTTTTTAATTTAAAACGTATGAACGTACCATAGTCTTCATAAAATATTATAATTATACACCAATATGTCCATAAAGAGTACATTTCTTGCCATAACATTATTATTATTTTTTTAAATTTTATATGTATTCCGCACGAGAGTCCCAACTGCTCCCGTCGGGGGCCAGTGAGACTATGGCATCCTCAATTTGGGTGTGTTGTGAGGCTGGAGGTAGTGAGGGGGAGAAGGAGATGGGGAAGAAGAAGGTGGGGAAGTACCTGGCTATTCAGATCTGGTCTCCAAAGACAGCTAAAGCCATTTAAAGCAACGTTTTAATTCGGAATGGTGGTCTTACACAAGGGCGATACTAAGAGTATCTTCCACTCTGGCAAGTGCCGCAAATATACTATATATTATTTTTAATTAATTAATCGTTAAATAACACAAACTACTCCAATAAAATTCGGATCTTCGGACCTTCGGATTGGGAGTGGAGAGTCTAGCCACTCGACCACGCCAGCCGTCAGAATATCATAATTCACGTTAAACGTCATATTAAATGTAACCTCAAACATTCAAATGTTTAATAACATTATCATATTGATAAAAGCAAATCCATTGGAATTCTTCGGCCGAAAAAAATCTCAAACTAACCCACAGATGTCAGGATTGATAAGAAATTAAAAAAATTTAATTATATCAGATATGTTAGGCGATCCGCTCACTGAGGCAACTGAAAACTGTCAACTAGCAACTGTATTTATGTACAATACAATGTAATGGCCCGCACAATACACAATCACTCAAAAACCCGTTGTCAATGGTAACGCAAGCGGTGACTCGCGACTCGCACTGCGGATTGCCGTGGCCGGCCGTTGCTAGTTGCCGACTGTCAGCTGATTGTTCTTCGTCTATGGTTAAACAAGCTTATTGACCAATGAGACCATGCAATAAAGAGATAATAGTGAAGAAACCAGTAGGCAACGTGAAATATTCAAAACAATGCAAATAACACTAAATTTTCACTGTTATTTTTAGTATTCGCGAAGAATAATATCATTAAATATATATTTTTTTTAAACGCATTTTCATGGTAATTTAACGTAAAGGGCACCTACCTAAGAACATTCGTGATGTCGGACGTTAATCAAACAAGCGTTTTTCCTTTCAAGAAAATGTTTTATAAATAATATTTTTTATTTATACACCTTGTTGAAACCAGTATTTACTTACTGATAAAAATAAATTATTTATGAAATGCTTTCTCCGACCCGCGACCGTGGAAATATTTAATTACAGGGTAATTTTCATCGAGTGGGTAAAATATTGCTCACAATAAAGACATTATTTTAGCTGGAAAAGCAAATAAAACACCAATTTGCCAGTCATCTAAAAATAATTACAGATCAAAGATTATGCCTCCTTAGAATAAATAGCAATTTAACTTATGACTAGGGACAAACTTCATCTGATTTAAATATTCGGAGGAAAAAATGAGTCGGACATTGATGACAAAAACATGTGGGGTTGTTGCCGCATAATTCGAATAGGGTAGCTTTTTATAATGCAAAATTACCCCTGATGTTGAATTTAATCCTATCTTATCCAATGTTGTGTTATTTGACAAAAAGCAATGAATCCATCAAAAACAGCTCAGATTCGTCAAGCTGGACGCTCAATTTTTTAAGGGTCTTGAATCAATAATATTTCTATCAGCTTGTCCAATTTTCAAAGTCTGATAAAAATTTATATTTTGTTATTAGCATGTGTTTGAAAACATTATGTGTGGTGCTTCTCAATGACGTATTGTATTTGAAAAAGAAGATAATACTGATAAATCTAAACGAACATAAAAATAAAAAAGGTAACGGTCGCAACTGTAATACGAACCCAGAATCTTTTGTCGTATCGGGAAATAGTACTTTAACTAATTCGGCTATTCGGAAATTTTTGTCGATTTCATATTCCTTCATTTTTCATTTCTCTTCCACTAATTTTCACCCATATTTTAAGCAGCTATCTTTTTTAAAGATTACAAAGTTCTTTAACGAATTTATTTGTACCTTGGTAGTTTCTCGTTTAAACATACATGGTTTTATTTATATGGGACAATTGCTGACTTTTCTAAATAGACATTTTTTATTGAAATAACTTTAGATGATTATATTCTCAATGTAATATACCGTCGAAGAAGAAGATAATGCTAATAAATCTAAACGAAACATAAAACAGAACAAGATACATAAAAATAAAAAAGGTAACGGTCGTAACTGGGACGGACATATTGTATGTATTTCTTTACACTTCATATTATTCCTGTATTAAAATATCCCACTGGAAATCGGCAACAAACCTATTTATCCATATTACTGAGATCGCACGACGAATAAATGATGATACATGATACATCCAACCAAGTCCAATTGCAAAAAATGGTCTATTCTTTTATATAACCTAAAACTTCAAGTAGGATCTACCACCACTCAAGTGATTTATATATAAGGAATATTTAACTATTGGTTATTTTGAAGGACAGTCCGGATTCTGATATTTTTCAAAAGGAATTTTTTTCTTTATTTGTAAAATATTTTTGGTATTAAAAATATGGTATTTAAAACTAGTAGAGCCTTAAATTTCTTCTATGATAGGTACTGTTCTCAATTTTTTTTTTTAAATAAATGAGTAGCGTCCGCATCAACTTACTTCCAGGGCTTCCAAAAGAACGGGTCGCAGCCCCGAAACAAAACACAATCGGTTATTGCAGTGAGGTGACTGCGCACTTTCCGTAATATGGTTGACAATAAATAAATCTGGAGCCGTGGACGAGCCGCGGGCCGCTGGAAAGTGGGGAATGGGGATGGGATGGGGTAGGGGGTTGGGGCGGAAAGAGGTAAATATATATTAACGTCATTGACGGCGATATATAAATTCCTCTGTGCTTTTAATACATGTTACTTGTAAACCTTAGTAAAGATAGTTTTAATTATTAAAATTCACTAAAAAGATATCTTTCATTCCGTTTTCTTAATTTTTATTTTATTTATTTATTAATTTTCAATGCCCTGATAGGCTATTACTTATTTTATAAACTTATAGAAATGAACATTATAAGAATTGTAGGTAAAAAAGTAAGTGAAACTAACATATTATTAGAAAAGAGAAAAAATAAAAATAAATTACACAGAAACCAGTTTTTAAATTACAGATGGCATAAAAATAAAAATATAGTGTGGGTTAATATGAGAATTTTACTGGTGAATAATGCATGACAAAGTTCACAATACAGAAAAGGAAAAGAGAGTAAAAAGTTTTTACTTTATAGATACATAGAAGGAATACAAAAATATATGCAACAGCTCCTTGATTATAAAAATATCATCCAGGTATCTCTTAAATAATGGTAAACTCATTTGAGGTGAATTTGTTTCTTAGTTTGTGAAAGCGAGGAATAGGTGCATATATGAGTATGTGGTAGTTGGTTACAGAATAGTATGTGTTGCCTAGTTGCTTGATTAGGTATCTTGAAGTCGATGAGATGCAGGAGATCACAACAGTCTAATTCTGAATGAAATCAACTTAAAATAATGGCACTTGGAAATGTTTTATAATTGTATTCCGAGCAAGTATTAGAAAAATTTTTATTTTGACATTACACGTGCCATTAATGGATTTCAAGAACTCAGAGGGTAGGGGTTGAAAATCTAAAAAATAGCTTGGTTTAATCGAGATGAAATCCTAGAGATTTCGACATTCTAAGAGATGTGAATGGAAAATGTGTTGTCATTCAGTTAACCAACTATTCGCACCCCTACTTATCCCCTTCCCCCACCCACTAACACCACCGCCCCACCCATACCTACTAATACTTATGTTTAGACATATTTATGTAGATTAATTATTGTTATCACCGTGTTTTCGCAAGACGAGATGTTGTAGCAATGACTTAGTACATTGAAAGTATGAGAGGGTTAGAGATTATTTTAATCTACTAATTCTGATGTAAGATTTTTGCTACATGTTTTTTATAAATGTGATTAGACTGATTAGTATCAGAACGAGTTTGAAGTGAAAAAAAATTAATAATGAAATCCAAGAACATTAACTTTAACTATAAATGAAAGAAATGTAACAATATTCTTATTTCAAGTATAATTTTGTTTTACCTATATTATTTTGTGCTATTTTTGTTACATTGTAGAATTTTTAACCTCAACGCAGGCTTGTCCTTGTGAGGTTAAAGATTTGGATTGTACAGTATGTGTACTATGCCCTACGCTGCTAACGCCCTACCGCTGGACTACGGCCGGCGTAGTCTAGGTAGGGCGTTACCTCCATTCCGAAGGCCGCGGGTCGAACCCGGCGTGCGCAAATAAATTTTATTTAATTGATTTGTGTTATTTCACAATTAATTTTTTAAAATAATATATGGCATATTTTCAGCACGTTCCAGAGTGGAAGATACTCTTAGTATTGCCCTGGTGTAAGTCTACCATTCAGAATTGAAACGTTGCTTGAAATGGCTTTAGCCGTGTTTAGTGACTAGATCTGAATAGCCAGGTACTTCCCCACATTCCTTTTTCTCGTCTCCTTCCCTTCCCCACTTACCTTCAGCCTCATAACACACCCCAATTGGGGATGCCATAGTCTCACTGGCTCCAGACGGGAGCAGTTAGGACTCTTGTGAGGTATTCACAAAAAAAAATCTACCAAATAAAGAAATAACAAAACAAAAAAAACTTCAGTTTTACAAGACTTTTCTGCGTAATACAATTTTAATAATATATATACAGTTCCTACTTCAGAATTCATATACGCATGTTTTTTTAATAACGTATTAATATAATGTATTAAAAGTACATATCTTTACTATTAAATTTATATGGTCGGGTGCGTCGCTATTGTATACAGCTAAATCCAAAAAATCCAATAAATAAAATCTTTTGGCCAATTGCACAGGGAGGTTAGTCAATCTAAAACAGTTCTTGATAGTTTTATCCGATTGAGTACTATTGCACAAATTGCGCAAAATAAATTTATTGGTGTTATATGTTTCTAATAATATCTAATTGAAAAATCCCCGTCTACATGGGATAATAGTTTTAGGATTTGTGGCGCTCACAGGATTTAATGTATATCAAAAAATAATTATAGAGACGAACAGAAATTTACCAATTGAATGAACACTGTTAGTAAACTTTATAAATCACAAGTGATTTAGATTTGTTTATTTAAAAAAAAAATTAACAAAATAAATACAATTTCAAACACAGAATTATTATTAACTGCCTTCTGCCCGCCACTTCGTCTGCTCAGGTACTCGTACTTCGAGTAGCCTATTTTTTTTTCCTATGTCCCATTTATGTTTATACCAAAATTCTTAACCTATTTATTTAAAAAATGTATAATTCTTGATTTCATTTAAATTATTAGGCGAGTACATCAAATAAATTCACTAATTTAAATATATTTAACAATCATTGTTTTGCAAAATGTAATTTTCAAATTTTGTCATTTTTTGTTAAACAATAATAATTATTTGTAATATATAGGAAAGCTTTATAAATTTAGCCTATATGTTATTCTGATGTATGAGCTATATTATTGTAAAGTTTCAATAAAATCCATTCAGCAGTTTTGAAACAACTTTCATATTTTTTTTAAGTTTTCCAATACTTTGTAGAAAAGGTTCCTACGGAAAGAAAAATTAAGAAAGTTGCGCAGTAAATTGGATAATTTCAGAAAACTTAGCGACTATTTTGACCGTATGCGCGTTTGATAAATTTAGAGATATTTCCTATACTATACATCCGATTACAATAAAATTTTTTAGCAATATTTCTATGTGGTGTGTAAAAAATTGCAATAGGAAACATGCAAGTTGTTTGAAAAATTAGTGTATTTTATGGAGTTTAGCGGCAGGGAAAAAAGGCGGAGGGGGATTTCGGTAGGGGCGGAGGGGAATGAAGGAGGGATGGTTCGAGGAAGGGGGAAGGTGGAGAAGTTTGAAGGGGAATTCGTGGGGAGGAGGTTTGTGAGAAGGGGGACAGCGGGAGAGGGGAGGGGGCACGGTGAAAAGGAAACTCGGGAGGGGAAATGGACGGGGGTGAGGAAGAGGTGACGGAAGGGAACGGGTACGAATGGGAAAGGACACGCAGGAAGAAACAATTTCTTTATTTAACTGGCATTGAAACGCATGCCGGGTATCAGCTAGTATATAATATAATAGTAAGATTTAAATAACGTTGGTACCTACTTTATCACTTGGGTCCCACAATCAGTTCCGTTTAATGAACTTTTAATTTCAAAAATTAAATTTTTATTTAACGTGAATAATATAATTTTATACTTTACATTATGCGAAAATACGCAGAAATATTTTTAATCGATTTTTGACGTTTTTGTTTTTAATATCATTATTGACGGCCGGCGCAGTCCAGATGCAAGGGCTTTGGACTCCCATTCCGAAGGTCGCGGATTCGAACCCGCCTAATAAATTTTATTTGTGTTATTTCACAATTAATTAATTAAAAATTATTAAACACTATATTTGCGGCACGTTCCAGAGTGGAATATACTCTCAGTATGGTGTAGGACCACCATTCAGAATTGAAACGTTGCTTGAGATGGCTTTAGCCATATTTAGTGACTAGATCTGAATAGCCAGGTACATCCCCACTCCCCACCTTCGTCTTCCCCATATTTTTCTCTACCCCGCCTACCTTCAGCCTCACAACATACCCTAATTAGGAATGCCATAGTCTCACTGGCTCCAGACGGGAGTACTTGGGATTCTTGTGAGGTGTTCACTATAAAAAAAAACCTTTTGTAAGTTAACTACCCAACTATGCTAGGAACGTTTGCCAACAATGAGTTTTTACTTCTTTTAATTCAATCCTCTATAAATCATACAACTTATCTTCACCAAAACACTAGATGAAACAAAACACATTTTTATGCAACTTAATAAATCACAGTTTAAGCGCCTCGACTTCTCGGTGGTGTCGCTGTACGGAGACATTCATCATCACATCAGCCATCAGCAATCAGCCCTCAACTCCCCCAGAGGCTATGATAAATGACCATTTTGCAGCCAGGGTAAGTAGGTTCTAGTACTCAATACCTACTGGAGCTATCTTGAGAATTTTCATATTTTTGCAAGAAGTTTGTAGAGTACAAAGACATCCGCAATGCTGCTAAGGGGAGACGTTTTTTGTTGTTGTTGTAACTTATTATTGAACCGATTGTTACGTTCCCTTTATTTTCAATTTTATTCAAAATGTATTAAATATCTGAATTTGGATGCTAAAGATAAGATAATAAAATAGTTAAAAAATACAATCTCTATTTAATTTTTTATCAGAAAAACTCTCTTTTTAACTTTTGAAGGTTATTCCTATTAATATAATATATCATTGAAAAAGAAGAAAACAATAATAATCTAAATTAAAATATGAAAATGAACAAGACACAAAAGACAATAAAAGATAACGATATCTCATCCTACCGGGACGTGCGCTCTACAATTAATTAATAAATTATGGTGGTTTTATTATAGGTGGCAATGACTGAATTGATAGAGCGCACGTCCCGGTAAGACGAGAGATCTGGGTTCGAGTCCCAGTTGCGACCGTTATGTTTTATTATTTTTCTGTGTCTTGTTCATTTTCATATTTTAATTTAGATTATAATTGGTATCTTCTTCTTCAATAATCCCTATTTACTTTGACGAAAATGATAAAATATATATTTTTTTTTTATTTTCTTTTTTTTAATTAATATTTTTTTTATTTTTTTATTTTTTTTTAAAGTTTTTTTTACAATAAATACACAATTTTTACATTTTATACAGTGGTAAAATAGTAGATAAGAATAGTTTTTCTCACCATAAGAGACGAGGCTCTTGTGTTTGGTGAGGGAATTTTAGTTCAATTATATAATATCGTGTGTGTTTATAATATCTATTTTTTACAGGCTTTTCAACTACCACACCAGTTAATGTTTATTATTATATAGTACAGCGATGACGAACTCCTTAGCTTAATGCTCTTCATATTTTTCTACCGTATAAAGTATCTTGAGAGTAACTCTTGGATGTAAAGTGAAAAATCAAATTTATTAGGAAAATACATCGCGTTCTAGTAAAACTCCCGAAACTGCTTCCCGCGTAACTGCCGAGCTCTGCCGATTGCCTGCCGTGTCGGGCGAGGTAATTTTTAGAAACACTCCCTCCTTTTCCCATTTTATTACATTTGCTGAAACTGATTAGAATATTTCTTTGCTTAAACTACTTTTGTTTACAAGTCTCGCAATTATAAGAAACTAATAACGTCCTTTTAGCAAGCCTTTTCCCGTAGTTTGTCATGGGAAAATAAAAATAGTAATTATTATTTATTTTGAAAACACTGAACACAACAAGAATCGAATGCCATATTGCCGGGGTATGCATGAACAATATTAGCTCTGCAGGTGACATGGTCATACTAGCCCCTTTGGTAAGAGCAATGAGAAAATTTCAGACAATATTCAAAGCATACGTTGGTAGTCAAGGGCTGATGTACAATGTTAAAAAATCATCACTATTAATATTTTAAGCAAAAACCGGTCCCACTGTCATTCCACCCATACGTCTGGCGGAGCCAATCTCAAAATCTGCAGAGAAATTAAATATTTGATACGTGTCGTCACCGATGACCTAAACGATAAAAATGACATAGAACGCCAAAGAAGAGTGTGCGAGCCAACATGCTCCTTAGGAGATTACTGTACAGACATACTGTATGAGCTTTTACACTAGCGAGCTATGGACGAGATACACACAAGGCGTCATGGGACCAACACAATCCAAGTACAGTATGACCACGCATACAGAGCCCTGTTTGGCCTCCCCTGGCGATGCAGCGCCTCGCAGATGTTCACAGAGGGAAGGGTGCATGGGTTCGCTGCTTTGATGCGCCACAGAGTAGCCGGGACGAGTCATCGCTACCGGAGATCGGAAAACACTCTTGTCCAGGCCGTCGGCCGCCCAGTTGCGGGGAGCGCCCCTACACCATAGATGGAAAAATTTTCTCAAGCTACTATTGTTAAAATCTAATGTGGTCACCATTTTATTTTATTTATTTTTATATTATATTTCATATTATGTATTTTATTTAGATGTAAAATTTTATATGGCAGGCAGAGTATTGCACACACCGCTCTGTTCAGCTGAACATTATTATTATTATTCTGACTTTTATGTCCGGGTTAAATCTTCCCCACATGAAATACTTAGCCCTTCAACACACTTTTTTACGAATGATCATCTAGTCAATCCATGCTATGTAATTGTACTATTTAAGTATAATAAATACAAAACAATACAAGAACAACACGTCAACCCACCAGAGACCAAATGGGAAAATAATTCACCGACTCCAGATATTCTCATACCAGAGGGTTCGGCTAGGTAGAACTCCTAACTGGACCGATAATGTATTTAAAATAACTGATTTTTGAATTTTTATGTATAAATTCAGTGACAAATCTAATACGCCTAAATTTTTAATGAGAGAGCTAGGTATAATGCCAGTAGCCGAAATAATAAATAGTTATATTTTTATAGTCTGAGAATTCTTTTGATCTCATTTAATTAAATTCTTTTAATCTCATTTCCTAAATCTGTATATTTTCTTATTTTTTCAGAAACAGATTTTTCAATATTACACGAATTTGGAATAGCTACATCAATGATATTATTATTATTTTTTTTAAATTTTGTCATGTAAAACTATATCGGGTCTATTATGACTAATTGTTCTGTCTGTTAGTAAAATTTAATCAGAATATATATTTTTTTTAATTTAAAAAAAAAATTAAATTAAAAAAATTTAAATAAAATTCATTTTCTAAAAATGAGAAAAATTCATTTTCTAAAAATGAGTTTGGTTCGTATTCATAATTTGGTACTATATTACAGCAGTCAATTACCAAACTTGGGTGAATTATTTTTGAAACCTGATTGTGCCTAAATGTATCCTAGGACGGCGCTAATACAGAACATCCCGTTATAATATGTTCTATATTTTCCGAAAAAATCATACATTTTCTATGTAAATCATCAATTTTATTTGTATCTTTGAATATATTTAGTATTAATGACTCTATCTTGAATAGCAAGCATAAATCCTTCTATTTCTGCGCTCAACTCTCGAAAACTCAACCCTATGTCTGACGAAAGTTTGTCAACATACGTTTGTTTGAGATAATTGTTTTGCTTGAATAATTTTATTTGACCAGGAATCTAATAATTTCTGGTTGGTATTTATAAAAATGTTGGCATTCTCATTGCATAAATTTAAATGTGTAATGTTTCTAGGTATCTGCCTTGCAAATTATTTTGTGCTTTTCTGAGCTTAGGTTTCCGATGGAAAAAAATTCTTAACAATTTTACCTGAGTGTGTTTCAAAGAAGTTATTTTAACTATACCTCCTAAATTTCTCGGTAAATTCATTCGTTCATTATTCGTTCATTTTTTTTTCAATAGATTTACAGGAACGGGTTTAGTTTTTCCCATAGGAAAAACTAAACCCTTTCATACACTTTTCCATATAAATGATCATCTAGTAAATCCACGTTATGCAAGTGTATTATATAAGTATAATTAATACAAAACAATACAAGAACAACACGTTCATCTACCAAACTATTAAATGGGAATATAATTCACCGTCTCCAGATATTTTCATATCAGAGGGTTCGGCTCTGTGGAATTCCTAATTTGACCGATAAATCCTACTGATCCCTCAATATAAATATTTAAAAAATCTTTCGTAATTCTACATGTATTTAAAATGACTGATTTTTGCATTTTTATATACAAATTCTTTGACAAATCTAATATGCCTAAATTTTTAATAAGAGAGCTAGGTATAATGCCAGTAGCCGAAATAACAAAAGGTAATATTTTTATAGTCTGAGAATGCCAAATTCTTTTAATTTCATTTCCTAAATCTGTATACTTTCTTATTTTTTCAGAAACAGATTTTTGAATATTACAGGAATTTGGAATAGCTACATCAATAATATCAGTTATTTTTTTAAATTTTGTCATGTAAAACTATGTCAGGTATATTAAGACCAATTGGTCTGTCTGTTAGTATAGTTTTATCATAGTAAATTTTAAAGAAATTATTTTCTAAAAATGAATTTTGTTCGTATTCATAATATGGTACTATATTATGCCAGTCAAACAAGTTATGTTTAATTACCAAACTTTGGTGAATTATTTTTTAAACCTGATTGTGCCTAAATGTATACTCAGACGGCGCTAATATAGAACATCCTGATATAATGTGTTCTATAGTTTCCGGAAAAGCCATACATTTTCTACATAAATCATCAATTTGATTTGGATCTTTATTATTATTATGAAGAATTAAGATTATTTCACCTAATTTATATGAACCAACAGAGTGATTTAAGGATCGCATTCGTCAAAAAAACACGTTCAGTTAAAAATTATCAGCATTACTGGGTTTACCGAGTGAGCGTACGCCATCTATTGGGCAAACTGGCGTCCAATTTTATTCATAGTCCACCTGAAACGATGGCAATGAAATTATTTTATCACTCCAGACTCCTGGAGACCCCTGATTCCTACCTATCACTCATAACTTTTTCCTTGCCAGAACTTCCTATCTTTCCTTTCCTCAAAGGACCTCCTTTCTGGAGCTAATGTAAAAAAAGCTAGAAGTTTTAAGTTTAAATGGTAGATATGTGTCTTTCGCGCATTTAAGCAACCCATTTTTTAAAGTTAAGCTTTCCTTAGCGCTTGCTCAGTTTTTGTAGTAGTAAGGGCCCCACCTTTTTTACAATGAACTAATTGTAAAAAAAGTATTAAAAAAATAATAATCACTCCATTAAATTAACCAAAACCGTATTTAAGAAGAGCAATAACAATTTTCTTAAAAGCACTCAAATAAGATAATGTAATTATTGTATCAATTCTAATATAATCTCCCCTAAGATATACATTTTGATTCGCAGAAAAGGTCCTTACATTATGCTTAACGCTTATTGCCCGAAAGCTCGTAGGTACTCTGCAGCTTTTATTACCTCCAATAACTGTAACAACTTGTCATTGGAAAATAAGTCCTCGCCCCGAAGACGAGCGTCATTAATTTTTACAACGTCGCGAATGGCACCAGACTTATTCAGGTGGGAGGATGGAAAATAAAGATCGAATTATAGCGGAACAGGAATAAATTGGCGACGCTCCTTTTGAATTTTATTTTCCTGGAAGAATCCTGGCAGACGACATATTCGAGAGATTAAAATACAGGGCATATTTTCGGCACTAATTTAAACATTTATGGAAAGAAAGTAAAGCGTATTTCAAGGAATTGTGATTTTAAAAATAACTTGCGAAATGATTTTGAAATGTAACACAAATTTAATAAAACTCTAATTTAATATAAAAATTATATAATATAACACTTCATTGTTGTCATTTTCATTATTTTTAAATAAATAATCACTTACGATTTTATTAAACATAGTATTTTCTATCAGTGTTTAAAATCCGTAATAGGACGGCTGTGAGAGATGTTTATTTATTTATTTATTTATTTATTCATATTTAAACGCCCATAGGGCTTTTACATACATAAAGCAATACATGTTTCGATTAATTACAGTCAAGAGTTAGAAGTGAATAAAATACAGGTAAGTAACAGAAAATATAAAGACACATAATATAGGTCAGATAAAATATGATTTGACAAAATGTAGGTAATACAGAATATAAATAAAGTAAAAATAGATAGCCCGACAATATCCTCCAAATCAATAATAATAGGTATTAATAAAAATGTATAAAATTGGTATTTACAATTGTTTATGAATTAAGTAAAAATAGTTCGCACATCCGGCGTTTAAAGTTTGCCAAATTCAAATTATTGTCAAATACATCAATATTGTTTAAATATTGGTTACCAAGACTATGTAATCGTTGTATTGGGGAATGCAATTTATAGTTAGAATGAGATGTGTATATATAAAATGTTAATGTTTGTCTAGTAGTTCGTGTAGGTACATTTAGATTTATTAAATGCAAGAGTTCATTAAAAGGTTTCTTTATTACATATTAAAAAAAACGCAACACCGAAGAAGATAACAATAATCTAAATGAAATTATGAAAATAAACAAGACACAGAAAAATAATACATAACCCAGTTGCGACCGTTATCTTTATTTTTCTGTGTCTGGTTCATTTTCATATAGTTTATTAGTGTTATCTTCTTCTTCAATGACATGTTAAATTTACCTATGGGGAGCTCAACCATAACTAGCCAATAAATTCAGAATTCTCTGAGAACAACATCAAAATTTCTGGATCGATTAAGACCAGTGGTGACACGTCTAAAACTTTGTCATTTTTACCCCCTCGTGAAATATCCGGCATGCAAATGGGGGGCAGATCTCTCCCCACCAGTGGCGTGCAGACTCCAGCCCACCCCTATCAACCCCCAGGCACGCCACTGGTCTAGAATAGGATGGTATTGGCAGGTTGGGAAGATAAGTTGTTTTTTTTCTCAAGAAGGAAGTACCACTACTTGGGAAGAGCTTCTTGGGCACAAAACTTTAAAAGAAGAATCGAATTAGTAAAGCGTGAGTTTTTATATAACGCATTGTCGGATCGGAGATACATAAAAACATCACGATTTAATTGTACAATTTCTAGTATGTCTTGTTGCAATGATCTGACCGCCTCCGTAGTCAAGAGGCAAGGCTCTCGACTAGCGATCCGGAGGTCGCAGGGGCAAATACCGGCGTGCGCAGATAAATTTTATTTTTTTGATTTCTATTTTCATCTCTTATTATTTAAATCATTTTAAATAATATGATATGTATTTGCGGCACGTTCCAGAGTAGAAGATACTCTCAGTATCGCCCTGGTGAAAGAGCACCATTTAGAACTGAAACGTGGCTTGAAATGGTTTTGTGATATAACTAGATCTGAATAGCCAGGTACTTCCCCACTTTCCTTTTCCCCACTTCCTTCCCCTTCAGCCTCAGCCTCACAACATACCCCAATTGGGAATGCCATAGTCTCACTGGCTCCGGATGGGAGCCGTTGCAAAAATGGTAAAAAAATGTATCCATTATATTATGCAGTTTGTTAGGGTATGGTAGGTTATTATTCGGTATATTTGCAAATAACGATTTTATGACATACTTGACATGTGCGAGAAGGTAATAAAGCTATTGCTATATTACACAAATCCACATAACAATAGGGAAATAAATACCATTAGCTTGTGCCATTTGACCTAAAATAAAAATTTATATTGGTTATCCAATCTTTTCAGTCTAACAAAACTGATTTGTCATAAAAAAAGAACATGATTGATGTCTTTCTGGTAAGTTATCTTACTAATAATTACTCAGTCGTTTTATTTTGCAACAACAACTAAAGTGAAAATAAAATAGGCTAATGTCTTAAAAGATTCGTCAAAAAACACCACATCGACCTAGCTTATATCGGCCACATAAAAAAGAAGTAATCAATCGGCGATTTTATTTTAAAAAAAACTATGGACTTATATGGTTTATTGAGGCTAACTTAGACAAAATTACAAGTACTTCGGAATCTAGGTATCTATTCTGAAACAAGTCTCACTCGCCAATAGTTGGGATGTATCAAATATAATTTATCTGTTTAGAATCTTAAACAATATATTATATGATTTATCTTTAATGAAACATATTAATCTTAATATAAAACCTTATTTAACGATACTGGTAATAAATGTGTTTTACTGGCCAACGTCAAAAATTACTCGATTATCTACTGAGATCGTGAAGTCTAGGATATATTTTCGAATTCAGTCACTACCTTCAGAAGGAACTTATACTTGCACTAGCCGACCCGCCCACGCTGCTGTGGCTAACGAAACACAACACCAATGCCATGGGGGGTACCTAACCTAGATAATCAAGTGTTGTGTCAATAAATTAACTCATACTGCCATCTGTCAGAAACTAATGGATTTTACAAATAATTTCAAATTATTGTCCCATAATAAACATTTAATTCGCAAAAATAAATATTGAGGTCAATAATCGAGATAAAAACTACCCTAACTTTTAAGTTGGGCCAAATTACTCACAGTTAGCCAAATTTCATCAAAATAGGTTAAGTAGTTTCGGGGTTTTTCGAGATTAGATTTATATGTATAAAGAAATAATAAATAATCTCCGCACTTAGAGACACTTTTTTATTATTGTTTCACATACCAACTTATGCATTGGCTTTATAATTTGTGTATATATGTATGTGCGTGGGTACTCATATACATAGGTGTAACATACATATATATGTTATGTACTTACAATTTAAACTAAGGCACAAATTATTTTGTGATGAATGGTGTCCTCACCTATAATTTGAATCATCGCTATAACCATAAGTTATAATATATAAAAAAATATGTTTGTTTGTTTGTTAGCGTTCATCCGATTGCGATGAATCTTGGGGATTTGATGTGCGCATGCCCGCGGTGGTTATAGGATAGTGAGCTCTTGGGTTATGAAATTTTTCTTAACAATTCATCCGATTGCGATGAAAAATTGTTGTTTGTATCTTATTTGCTGCCATACCGTTCATCCGATTGCGATGAAACTTAGGGATTTGATGTGCGCATGCCCTCGATGGTTGTAGGATAGTGAGCTCTTGCGTTGTGAATTTTTTTCTTAACTATTCATCCGATTGCGATGAAAAATTGGTGAGTTGTTGTGAACATGCTCACGAAGGTTTCTAATAGCGGTATTTCTAGGTTGATGAGCTCTGGCGTTATGAGATTTGCAAAAAAAATCAGTACGTCACAAGCAAGTTGTTTAAAAAATGGGTGTATTTTATGGAGTTTAGCGGCAAGGAAAAAAGGCGGGAGGGGGGGGGAATCCAGGAGAGTGGTGGGAGAATGCGGGGAAGGTGTGAGGGGAATACGAGAAGGGGAAGGAGACGCTGAAAGGGAAGAGAAAACAATTTCTTTTTTTAAGTTGCATTCAACGCACGCCGGGTGTCAGCTAGTTGAAAAAATTAATTACTTTAATAATTATGTGATTCATTCTGTTGGCGAGCCAACAAATAAATAATAAAAAAGTAAACATTAAAAGTGAGAAGATTGTTTTCATTACCGGAGATACGTAAATGATATCTGATTCCACCCCTGTTCCATAAGTGGTGCCACCGATGTAAAATAATATACGGCGATAGATATCTCGGGAGATAATCGTGACTTTTCAGACTTTTTGATACCTCTTCAGGACTTTGGGGTGGTGTGGGGTCGCGACAGAGGGGGAGGTGGGAGGGGGCTCAAAGGTAAGTGGCCTGGGCGGGGAGGATGAATGCGTGTGGCTGGGAGGTTTAGGTGTTACAATGTCACTTGATATTTTTATGAATCTCTCTCTATTGGTGAAAAACATATTCGTTGTTTTATCAATAACTGTGTTAATTTTAATATATTTTATGCATGTGTAACAATATATATTGAGTAATTACTAGCACAGGGGGCCTAGTCTCTATCTTTCGGTTTCACAAACAAGCACGTTTGCCGTTTAACCTTTCTTGACGGTGCTGTGAACTAAGCTGTCACGGTTTGTATTTACTGAAATATCTTTGTAAATATACTAAACATAGAGTTAACATTTTAGGTATTCCTCCACAATACATTTATGTATTGGATTAAATAAATACATTACACTAATATTTACTGAGTGTACAGCATCGGAGCGCGAGAAAGTTTTTAGCACGGTCAGAGGAGGGTTAATACGGATTCGTGACGTAGCTAAACCCGCGTTACGGGCGCTGTGAGAGATATAGACTAGGCCCCCAGGCCCTTAAAAAATCGCGGGAAATTAAAATTGTAGGATTTGTGAAGCTGAAAGTATTTATAGATATAACAAATATTTGCATTTCAAAAGACGATCAGAATTTTTCACATTTCAAATGTAGAATTATTAATAAATAAATTAAAAGAAATAATTTTGACAGTTACTTACCTACTTTATAGCTTGTCAATATCAATTCCAGTTTTGAAAATCAAAGCAAATCATTCAACACCACTGAAATTATTATTTTTGATGGATACACAAAAGGGTTCTGTTGACGTCGTGGTTTTGGCTTTTTGACTTCACATAACATTGGCCAGTGTCGAGGATAACTGTTGGTTATGATTTTTATAGCGACTTTTTATGCGAAAACAATCACTTCAATTGCGCTTTAACTTAATCAATCGTGAAAACAAATAAAATTAGTTTAATTAACTAATTCCACGTAAACAACTATTCAAACATTAATTTGTACAGGCGAACCTCTCACTGAGGCAACTGAAAACTGCCAACTGGCAACTGTCTTTGCATGAAAATGTGATGGCCCGCACACTTCCCAATCACTCAAACACCCGTTGTCAATGTTAACGCAAGCGGTGACTCGTGACTCGCACTGCTGATTGCCCTGGCCTATCGTTGCTAGTTGCGAGCTGTCAGCTGATTGTTCTTCGTCTATGGTTCAACAAGCTTTTTGACCAATCAAGACATAGAAAACAGCTGGTTTTAGTTTGTTTTCAGTTGCCTCGTCAGCGGAGCGCCTTAGTTTGGATCAATTTACCAAACAAGTTGGAATCCTGCCTGAGAAAGCGTCATAGGTAATGAAAAACATATTATTGTATTCTATTGTTTTTAATCAAAATGAGTATATTTTATTCAGAAGGCATAATAATAACTACACAGCAGAACGTTTTTTTATAATTAAACTATTTTTATAAAATTTATAATAATATTATTTAACATGTAAAAGAAAAAAAAATTAAAACATAATATATATATATATATTTATATATATATATCAATATATATTATATATATGTCAATGTATATATTATATACATTAGTTATACCGAAACCACTTTATTAATAATCTGACATAAAGATTTAATTTCAATTAGAATTTATTTATTTTTTCTATAAAACTAACCAAAAAAAGGTCATCACTGGTTACTCGGCTGAGCAACCCCTCAAACCGACCCTAACTGTCTAATATCTACTGATTTTTGATGTTTTTTAAAATGAAAAAAAAACATTAAAAATGTCACCGGAGACATGATCACTGGAGTGATTCCTTTACGCCCTGTATATTATTTTAGTTTTATCTCTCCCATTAAGAAGTCCCCATAGAAGTCCCACATAGAAGAAGTCGAGGACGCCCGAGGAAGACATGGCACGATCAAGTGAATCAGATACTTGAGTCGGGCCATGTCAAGAGTCAGAATAATAGAAGAGCATGTATGATAAGATGTATGAATGTGAATGAGGCGAGGAGTGTATGCCAAGATCGAGTTGTTTGGCGGTCCGTCCTCTCTGCCTACCCCTGCGGGGAAACGGCGTGATGGTTAGTTAGTTAGTTAGTTAGTTAGTTATCTCTCCCATTTTCAGCAAAGTTTTAATGTATTAACCTTCTTTTAATATAATTTTATGTTCCGATTGTAACAGTTATCTTTTTTTATTTTCGTTGCCTTAATCTATTTTCATTGAGAGCTTTTAAAATTAATTAAATGTTTAGAATTGCAAAATCACAAAAGACGAGCATTTACCACACCTAAGCGTAAAAATATGTATAGATTGACATCTTAATTTCACCTGCAAAAAATGACAAAGAATCCTAGTAATTGTCAGGTGGCTGTCGTATCTCTTGAAATCAGCTGATGTATTTGGTTTGGTTAGACAAAGGGATCCGTCAGATAAAAGGGGATGCTGCGATCTGCTTTGTTCCACTGCCACTAGTGTCGTGAACCATTGTTCCGATGCCTACTGAGAGAGATATCCTAACCACTCCACTCTCCCCTCGATGATGAGCATATCCGATCTTTGGTCTGCCGCATTGAAAGCTTCAATTAATATGGTATTATTAGCATTGGATCAATACAATGTTTGTACTTAGTATTTAATTAATAGAGTATCATAAAAAGGTGAGATCAATTTTTAAATTTAGTTCCCAAGAAATACTTATACCTGAACGGATATTCTTACTTAGAGGCAGCTCACGCTCCATAGCAAGAATGCCTAAAAAAAAAATGATTTGTCATTTTGGGGAGTTTGGTCCAGCCGATTAAAAAAAACGCCTTTTTTGTTTGCTTAAAAATTTTCCTACACATGTGGAATATACATTCCAAAAGTTATAGCATCATAATCTTTAAATGTAGTTAGGAGCCTTATCCTTGCCTTGAGCCTTATAAGGTTATCCTTGTTCTACCGGTATTTCAATGGAAGATGCTCCGAGGAGCTAGCGTCATTGATCCCCTCGGCACCGGTGCATAGTCGGGAAACACGCCAAACGCGCGCCCAACATATGTACACAGTTGACATTTGTCACATGAGAACGGAACGCTTCTACGACTCGTTCTTGTGTTCAACAGCTCGGCTGTGGAACGATTTGCCGGCCTCTGTGTTTTCTCCCTCCTATAACATGGGTCTCTTCAAGACCCACGTTCACTCCTTCCTCTCCTCAAAAGGACCCTCCTCACAGCATCTTCAAAGATGACATAGGCCCTGAGGGAAATTATTTTCCTCAGGGCCTCCTGTGTGGAGTTAATGTAAAAAAAAAAAAGGAGCGGTGTGCGCCAAACAGGTAGAATTATAAAAATGTAGTGTCAACGATAAACTGTTGCAGCTCACATAACCACTCGAGCGATTGGTATTCAGTTTTTCATTTAGCAATTCAATTTAATTAATATCATTCCTCAAAATATTAATACGGGAAAATATAAACTGTTTACTGCGCTTTAAAGCTAATGAATCCATCTAGATTTCACATTTTATACCATACTACCTGACCCGTCAAACTTTGTACTGCCTCAGAATCAATAAATTTTGTGTTTAATTTATTAACTGTTCGAATTGATTCAAATTATGTCGACCAACGCACATTATTTGAAAAGCCGTTCCATACAAAATATATGAAAAAAAGTATTTTCTTCATAATTATTTTTCCCGTGTTTTTTTCCGATCTTTTAATAGTTAATCGGGACGGAGACAAATCCAACAAATCAAAGATCATAAAAATCGGTCCAGCCGTTCTTGAGTTATAAATGGTGTAACTAACCCGACTTTGTTTTTGTTTTTTTTTTTTTTTTTTTAATGTTTGTTTATTCTTTGAATGGTAAATATATAACATTTGTGGAATTTATGGCCGCCATACTAGGCACATGCCCGTGTTATGGTGGCCGATTATGTATTAAGATTTGTAGGTTCGTTAAATGTGGTCTAATTTTGAACCGATATCAATCGTAGAAAAATAAAAGCGGTCCAAATTTGGACCTTAATCGCTTCAGTGGATAACAATAAATCACGATATCGCTCTCACTGGACATGGTGTAGTGAACACTATCACTGGTTGTTGAAGAATGAACTATGAGCATTCGCTCACCCGATCTAAACATCTCTAGAGCATCTGCAAGAATTCTGATACCTACCCCCCATAATTTTTCCTTCTTAGAAATTCTTTCCTTTCTTCCTTTCCATAAAAAGACCCCCTACTCAGCATCCCCTAAGCATCCCGAGAGAAAATATTTTTCTCAGGGCCTCGTATGTGGAACTAAAATAAAAAAAAAATATAAAACATGAATATTATCAACAGTAGCAAATAAATTATTTTTATTTACCAGCGATTTTTGTACTGTTAATTTTACTTTGTTATAAAGTTACCAAAAAGTTGAGAATTACAGAATTTGTACCAAAAATTTAATATTATGATGGACTAGATGAAACATAAATGTACCTATATTTTTTCTCTATTTTGGTCAATTTTTGAAATGTGCATCCATCATGTATCATGAAAACACAATTTAAAATAAAAAAATGCTGTGCTTTATTAAGTGAATTAAACGTGTGTCCATAAATCCTAATGAAAGTGTGACTAATACATTCACCCTTGTTCTAAAATATCATATTCTGGATAAATAATTTCGCTTAGTTTTATCTATAAATCAGGATAAAATATATACTTAGTTGTTATTTTATGATTAATAATGATTCTTCGGATTGCCTAGAATTTGCCCAAACTGGGCGTGAACTATTGTGAAGCAAGTAATGGGCATGGATTGAGTTGTTAGCTCCTTAATGGCCAGGGAGATTTATGTAACTCGCATGTGGTTTTCACTTCATATAATATTAACTGGATACCGTATTCAGGGACGAGTTAATAAAGTGATTAAGTTTTGTTAGGCTCAGTTTTAGGCCATCCAATAAAACTTACTTTGGTCGTCATGATGGTGATCACCATATTCATAAACACACTCACGCATGGGCCTACTACTATCTACTTATATATATTTTTACCTTCGAAAATCGGAAAGTAAAAATATTTCTGCTTCGCATTCAAATCCAAATAAATGGAATATTTATGAACGTATCCAAAAACTATTCCTGAAAGGTGATGAAATACGCAATGAAATTTTACAAACGAAAGAAACAAATTAAAGTTATTATTACAAATAAAAATATAATTTTGTTAAGCATTAAAATTTTTAACACAAAAATAAAAAGTATAAAAAACCGCTCACCTTGACAGCGAAACAAAATAAAAACACATACATTTTTTATTAGAAAAATAGTTTAATTATGGTTTTATAGAGGTGGATATTTAAATATTTGAACGGTTAATTTCTAGATTTGAATATATAGCGTACTTCTAATACCGTTAAAATCATATTTTTCAACATAACAGTAAGGGATATACAACTATTTATTTGAAACCTATGTGAGCTAGGACAAATATGGTCTCCTGTGATTCAAAGGTTTAAACTTTAAACAATAATAAATGTAATCGATAAGGCATTGCATATGTACTGTATGATTTAATGAAATACTAAATTTATCAATGAACTTGTAACTTTTTTGCACGTGTGAATAATTATTAGGGGTGTTTATTAATTTCGAGTATATCCGTATTTTTGTTGGTTCGAAATTCAGAAGTATCTAATGATTATTCATAAACGTCATGTGAAATGTTTAGGCAAAGAAAAACACAATATATTTTCGTGCTGTACCTTACACGAGCCACGAGGCCAAATAACACAGGCGTGAATTACACGTACCAATATCACATTCTCTACCAGAATTACACATGGACAAAATTACGTATAATATTACGCCAAAACTTGATCCCCTGGACCTTTGATCCCCGGACAGTCGATCCGTCGGATGGTTGATACCCGGACAGTTGATCTCTCTATCAGTTGATCCCTCGGACAGTTTATACCCAAAATGATTATTTCTGCTTTACGTCCTAATTTTTAAAGCAAGTATTCAATGAGAGTATACGTCCGCATGGCAAAGTCAATATTATTATATCTGCCGGCGTCTTGTGGAAATCGGCCACACAAAATATGTTTACCAAACTATTACCGAGTTCCGAAGGAGCGTGCAGTTAGGATATACGGCCGAATAACAAAATACAACCTATTTATGCGTGTATATTTACATTAAAATACACTATAGGTTCCTACTTGCATATAATATAACTAGATGTCCCCGAAGAAGTAAGCAAAGAGAATATACGGCCGTAGTTATAAAAATGTTGACATTTCTATATCTGCAGACGTCTTGAGTTGAAATCTGCTATACATATAATTTTCGGAGGGATAGTGCCCGGGGGCCAACTGTAGGGGGGTAACTATTAAGTCAATTATTTAAACCATATATGCTTGTGTTACGCACGTCAAAAATCTGTTCTTTTAAATAGGTTCAAATTGAAGACTGTTGTGTGATATATCGGTACGTTGATTTTCACACACGTGTAATTTCATCGCGTAAACAAGCTAAGGTGTGTCTTTAAGTACGAAAAGTCGAAATAAATGTCTAAAATATATTTTAATCGTGTTTACATATGATTTTGAGGAATTAAGGTTTATTTTTTAAACAATTGAGAAAGGTTCTATCGTTTCATGTTTTTTCCAGGTGGGTACGATTTTGAGTAGGTGCTACCTTCCTCCTAAATTCAACGTTCCAAAAATAGAATTTCATAATCAACAAACATATTTTTTTAAGGTGGCAAAAACTCCCCTCTTTTGATAAAAATAATTATCTTCCTAAATACTTGACAGACCTTTTTCAGCTACCGTTGTCAGCCGCAAATTTTATTTATAATTGGAATTATGCAATCAATTAATTTTGTTTGTTCATTTTCGCGTCACAATAAATTAAAGCGAATCTGTTTAGGATTAATATTCATAAATATATCATACATATTCATAGAGCGAATCTTGTCAGAAACGCATAACTGCCACTTACAATTAATTTTTAATAGAGAAGATTTAACTCATGATTAATTTGCGCCGTTTGGTTAATTTGAATTTAGCAAATAATCGTTGGTAAACGGTTTAGATACAATATTTAAATATTAAACTTTTAAAGAGATTTTTTTTGAGAACTATTTTCGGTATTAATTTGGCTGATAAATTCAGAACTAGAGACAGGTGAAAATAAATCATATTTCTATGTTACATAACCTACTGCTTATGGATAAGAATAGTAATTCTCACGAAGACGATATGAAGGCTACGATTGAATAGGGAAGAAAGATGCCATGAATCAAATTGATAGAGGATTTTCCCAATCTCAAGTTGGAAGCCAGACCTTCGGCTTTCCGGTCCGCGACTATACCAACTAATCTAATGTGTTCCTATCTGATTTGGTCATATTTAACTGTATCATAATTCGACTGAGCACCCAACATTATTTTCATTTTCTTAACGCATATTTTTATTGGCTGCTATCTCTATGTATGATTGCAAAATTCAAGTCGAACCAAATGCTATCTAGTTAGTGTCTTGGATAAATCTGGGTTGGGTTCGTAACCGTATCTTTTTCTGGATTTTTCTGTTTCAGATTATCGATTAAGTTTCGCTAATGTTGTCCTCATTCATTAAAATATTACAATTTGAGGTTAACACATTAAGTTAAAAAAAAAAAAAATTATATTTACTTGCCCGAACCCCGAACCCGCCACCTCCAGAATCGTAATAGAGGATATAACGAGGTCGTTTTTTTCGTGTGAACATAAATTAAGTACATTTCATTAATGTTTTTCAAAATATTACATTTAAGGAGAATTCTTGGTCACGTATCATTAGAAAAAATGATAGAATACCTTCTTTAGTACTTATTATAGATTCGTAAAGTAAATATTAATGAACAATTCTGAATACTGTTTATTTTTAATTATGTGAAGGACTAAAGATTCCCACTAATTAATTAGCTATAATTATTATTTTCATGCATCAATAATCTTAACAAGCCGGAGTTAATATTATAATATTTACTATAACATGCAAGGGAAAAATACGGTTACCTTTTACATCCGGTTGATTGTGTAAAATGCAATAAATAAAATGATTCTGAGTTTTTTTTATGTAAATACCGCACAACTATTTCCCTCTCCCTAAAACCAGTGGGCCTATCGCAACCCAAGTTGGGAAATGTTTTGAGGCTGAAGAACGTGGTGATTCAAATCAGGTAACCAAACACAGCCAATGCCATTTCTATCAAAACAGTTTCCATTTTGATAGGTGATCTTTCACCGGGGCGATACTCTTAGTATTTACCACCTTTACTACCATTTACTACCAATTTTATTTTTATCTATGCTGTGCTAAACTAAACTAACCATTATAATCAGAATTTGTTTTGTCTAGAAACATCGCCTGAATACTAAATTTAAAATGTATTAGGCAAATATAATATTGTTATGTAGTAATATATTATAGGATAAAACATTATCACGTGTAAAATCCGTGAGGGATCTCGGTGTCGTCTTTGATTGTGAACTGAAATTCTCTGATTATATATCGCAGCTCACTCGGTCTTGCTACAAACTTTCGTTAAGCAGTTTAATAACCGAGAAGCTATGTTAGCATTGTTCGATGGCTTACAGAGAAGTAAGCTGGAGTACGCGTGCTATGTTTGGGCACCATACCAGCGGTGGTACACTGATATGTTGGAGCAAATCCAGAAGAAATTCCTCAGGTATGTCTATATGCGGACGCATGGAACCTATCCCAGTTTCATGCACCATATTGACTTACTTGAAGAAACTGATTCTGTGAGTCTGGAAACTATGCGGAAAGCAAGTCTCGCTATTATGCCTTTCAAAATTTGAAACAATTTTATCGATAGCCAATTCCTCCTGAAATGCTTTATATTTAGCGAGCCACTACAGCTGGGGTTGATACCACGACCCATTCAGAGTACCAAAAGGCAAAACCGACGTCCTGGCAAAACTGATGTCCTGGCAAAGCCTAACATGACGAGCCAAACCTGACCTTACCTAACCTAACCTAAGATGACGAGGGGAGTGTTGCTTTTAAACGATCTTGCAAAGAATTTGGATGTACATGACTGTTCTCTAAATGACTTAAAACAATTATTGAAGAGTCACCTGCTTAAATGCTGATATGTCGATGTGGTGAAATTCTACTGTAAATGTAATAATAGCGCGTAAAACAATACAAAATTTTTCTCTTGTTGTTATAACAACCATAGAATAAAGAAGAACACAAGAAATGCTATGTAGGCGAGTTTCGTGATCAAATGAAATGGCGAAAAAGATGTCACGCAGCGTAAGAGAGACAGAGTAAGCAATGTTGATTGGCTGTCCTGATCTAGTCCAAGGGTCAATATCAACTGTACTACGACCCAGTTGTTTCTAAGAAATTCAAGTGTTACAAAGTCATCAAATGCCCATTCAGCACCATTTCATTTTTTGACAGTTGAAAGATGCGTGGTAAGTGCTGATTCTAAGTCAGTTTGACCTTTTTAACAAATTGTGAATAGCATAAGAGGACAGCTATGCTGTTAAGCTTATCAATTCATTACAATTTATTAAAAAACCGAAAAGCAACTGTAATCGGCGGTTAGCGGGGCTTTTACAAATGAAAAAAAAAAGAATAAAAGAATGGCGCAGGATGCTATTAGATGACAAAATTACGTAGGAATTTCTGCGAAACGACTGGTCCTAAATCTACATGAAAGGCATTTTAATTTGTAGGTATGTATTATCTACTCCGTGGTTAAAATCCACTTCCAGTTACGATCGTGCCAAATTCTTCAAATTGCTCTTCCATTAAAATGAATAAAAAAGGTATCTTCCAATAAAATCATCTCCAAACAAAAGTGGTCCCTTTCTCTTGCCAGTTTTCTGACTAATCATTTTGTATATTTGCACAAATAATATCAAAAAGCAATTTAGCAGCGGCGACGTTACGAGTACCTGTGTCCCCTTCCCCCAACTCTTTTATTTAGCAGAGGAAAAAATTCACGATAACTTAAAATATTCATGGCTTGCACTCGATCGTATTTAAATATTTACATAAGTAATACACTCTGCGAGGAGCCCACTTGGATAAATAAAACGGAAAACGGATCGGGACGGAGAAAGGAATAAGGACTTATGAAAAAATAACTGGCATTATATTTGGGTAAACAGCCCTCAAACGGCTTTCTTCTCCTTTTGCATTTATCACGGTTTTGTGCGTCACTTTCCATTGTTGGATTTCACGAATAATTTGGCAGATTTTCATTTTAAATGGATTAGCTTTTGTATTTCCGATTTGTGTATAATCTGTAAGCTTTTGTACCTACATCAGATTTTTTTTGTTTAATTTCTTTATCTTTTTCAGTAATTTTTACAATGGTATCATATTTTATAAAAAAATGTTTATTTCGTACATGTTGCTAGTTGATATAAAGTTATCATTATAAATAGGAACCCACATAAGCGCTGCCTGTATGTGAGTAACATAAGTAATAATAATAATTGGATAATTTGTATAGCGGCGTTTTTGTAAGAAATCACCTCTAGGGCGATTATAGTAATTATAATTAATTATTTTTAATTGATAAACTGATGTTTCAGACAAGATTTTTTTTATGCATAGCACAAATGATAACAATAATTTAAAATATTTATAACACAATGAAAATAATTTCATTAAAATTTACTATGATAAAACTATACTAACAGACAGACCAATTGGTCATAATAGACCTGATATAGTTTTACATGACAAAATTTAAAAAATAACTTATATTATTGATGTAGCTATTCCAAATTCCTGTAATATTCAAAAATCTGTTTCTGAAAAAATAAGAAAGAATACAGATTTAGGAAATGAAATTAAAAGAATTTGGCATTCTCAGACTATAAAAATATGACCTTTTGTTATTTCGGCTACTGGCATTATACCTAGCTCTCTTATTAAAAATTTAGGCATATTAGATTTGTCAAAGAATTTGTATATAAAAATGCAAAAATCAGTCATTTTAAATACATGTAGAATTACGAAAGATTTTTTAAATATTTATATTGAGGGATCAGTAGGATTTATCGGTCAAATTAGGAATTCCACAGAGCCGAACCCTCTGATATGAAAATATCTGGAGACGGTGAATTATATTCCCATTTAATAGTTTGGTAGATTAACGTGTTGCTCTTGTATTGTTTTGTATTAATTATACTTATATAATACACTTGCATAACGTGGATTTACTAGATGATTTAGTTTGAACAGTTTAGTTTTTCCTATGGGAAAAACTAAACCCGTTCCTGTAAATCTGGTGAATAAAAAAAAAGCAATAATTATTAGCCTGAAACACTCATCCATATTGAAAAACCTCCCGAGAAAAGATAGATAGACTCGAACCCGCACCCCTTCGATTGCCGGTCGAGAGCTCTACCATTAAGCTACGGCACCTTATTTGTTGCCCGCCAAATGATTTAATATATACTAGTGTTTCATTCAACAATTACCGCTTATTATATTTTTTCACCTGCAAACAACCAACTTTATTTTTATATGAGAAAGGCATGTAAGTGCTAACTCTCTCACTAGGTGGCGTCGAGACATATGGTAGAGTTCTCGACCGGCAATCGAAGGGGTGCGGGTTCGAGTCCCGTCGACTACATGTATCTTTTCTAGAAAGGTTTTTTCAATATGGATTAGTGTTTCAGGCTAATAATTATTGCTTATAATAATTATAATTAAAATGAAGTTAAAATATATGTAGTAATTTCATAATGTATTTATAATGTAATTTTTTTTACTTTTGTACTTCCAAAAGGTGATTTTGTTGAATTTTTGTAATCTTTTGCGTTAATTATGTCAGTATTACAAGACAATTACGACAAAAAGGTAAAATCCGCCGGATGTCAAATTTCTTTGATTTTCCACGGCTTTCAATGGCTTGTCATGTGTTAAATGTTTTTATTACCTACTTAAAAATACGAATGACTATTAAATCTACTAACATATAAGCCTAATTCAAAATTTGTCTTATAATTTTTACGTTTGTACCCGAAGACATTCGATTCGCAAATTTTCCCGCGACTAAGCCCTTTACCGGCGGCTGAGAATAGAAGTTAAAAAATGCTTGCAACTGTACAGGTTCCGATGAGAAAGATCTATTATTACACGGATCAAGTTTCTTAAATTAAAAATTTTATGTCGATTTATTTCATTTATAACTTGCTTTAATATATACCTACATTCAAGTAAGCAATAAAAATGCTCAAAACGCACGATGATAAATTATTAAATATCGTGTACTTCTTGTAAGTATTTTTTGATCAAAAGTATTTATAGTTTTTTAATAGTGTCTAAACAAAATAAGTGTTAAAAAAAAATCAGAAATATTTGATAAATAAATAGAAAAATTGAGGTATTTTCGTCACACAACACATTATCGGATTTTTTTTAATGATTAAAATTTTGAAAAATGTGTTTACTAGATTATGTATTTATTTATTTTGTTGTATGATTATATGATTTGAAATTTGTGTTGTATAATACAATATAACGTTTGAAAATGGAACAAATCTGTCAACGACCAACGGTGTAACCTTAGTGTATTAAAAACAAACTCAGTTTAAAAAAAAAATTAAAATGCGTTTACCAGATAAAATAACAATCTTTCAAAATCAATTTATGTTTTTTTTTGTAAAAAAAGAGTCAATACGTCTAGAACTTAATTTAAAAATGACTAATTTCCGGTATTCTCTGTATAATACCCTCTTAACAATGGTTACGCGACAAACATGCCGTTATCTCTGGCGTTCACTGTTAAGAGTCGGCGTCTTAACACTAGCGCAGTATTTAGCTTTAGTTGGCGCGATATGGAATACCGCATTTAACAAAACTGTCAGACAGGTGTTGTATGCAACCGATTTAACACGCGTTACGCTGTCACAAAATATATAAAATCAAACTTCCGATTTGCATTCTAAGTAAAACATCTGTAGATATTAATCTTTTATATATCTGATTCTGGCGAAGGAAAAATACGGTCTTTGTTATCTTTTTTTAATATTATACTTTCGTCTGTATGTACCTACTATTGTATTGGATTATAATGATGATTTTTCTATAGTTCCATCCCGGTTTTGCTTCACCTTCAATAATCTGTTTTCGAAACTATTAACTTATTTGAATAGTTTTAATATGTGGAACAAATAAAATGGCGTCTCATTTCGACTTTTAAGGGACAGTTAAAAGTTCCATGATGGCTCTATGCAGAATGATGATGTGAAGACATCCACAACCACAATACTCGAAATAACAATAAAATCCGCGTTCCTCAAACACACACTACAAAATATGGGATAAAATCTCTGAATTATATTGCCTATACACTATATAATTCGCTTCCAGATATGTACAAAAATATTCCAGCATAATAAAAAATTGCAAAGCAATGCTTTAAAAGAATATTTTTTAACTACATTTAACAATGAAAATATGTAATTGTCTTGTCATTTTTTGTTCTATCTTATATACTTTTATCGTTTTTTTTCTCTCTTTACTTGTTTTCTCTTGTTGTTTGTTCTACTTAACCTGTCTTTATTTTTATTTTTATGCTGTACTGAATATAAAACTTATATTATGATAACAAAATACCTTTGTAAAATTGTAACTACTACCTACTACCTATGAATATCTATGAATTGTAAGTTCCTCTTGTCCTAAAATGAGTTTTGTAACTCATCGGGATTGCTCTAGCAAGAAATAAAAACAATGAATGAATGAATGTTGACTGAAAATACTTGCGTTGACGACGTCAAATACAGATTGAAAAAACAGCGAAAATTGCACGATACCAGAGCTCACCGTTAGTGGATATTTAACATTATTTTATTCCTGTTTTTTATGCTAAAGATATTGTTGACCAAGTTTAATAAGATCAAACAAAAAAATAAATGAGTGGATGCTAATATAACTATCCACAAATAATGTTAAAAATTATTACTTTATTAACATTTTAAAATAATGTTTTCACTGAAGAAAAGAGGTAATTATACAACACTAAAACGAGTTATTTTTATTATTGTGAATAATAAATGAGAAAAAGAAGGGATGAAAAGTAGTGGAGTGGGGTGGGCAGGGTGGGCACGGGTCTCGGCCTGACTAAACACTTTCTCTATGTAAATTTCCTCTCTTAGGCTACACCATTAAAGCTAATAGTCAAATTGGAAAGATGGAAACAACGAAATATGAATATGTTTCATTTTTATTGCCACTTTTTGCGCATCTGGAAAGCGGGGACTCTTGGCAGGGGTGGCGTGGTGCAAATATACAATAATTTACCTAAAAAATATTTTACATATTACAATGTATTATTAGAGTTCTATCGACTACCATACTATGCTCTTGCTTATATCATGTTAGTCGTTCAGATTATACATTATATCACATTGAAACAAAAAATGTAAATCACGATGAAAAATTACACTAAATATTTTATAGAAAAGTCTTTTAAAAAGTAATCATAAAATACATGCAAATTGAAAAACAATAAAAATTTGTTGTTTTTGCCCAATTTTTGTAGCTATATTTTTTATTCTCCGTTTATTTTTATTTTATTCTTTGTGGCTTGCCATAATTTACTATAAAAATATTTATAATTGTTTTAGATTACTTTATAGATATATTTCCAATAAACAGGTCGTTTATTGCCGGAATTTCCGCAATTACCCCTTCCCCTTTGTTAACCTCCCACTTAAACACCTACATTTTTTGTGTATATCTGTCAATATTTTGTATCATAGGTTAGTTTTAATATTCTCCTGACGAAGAAAGGGTTCTTCCGAAACCGGTAGAGTATAATTAAAATTTAAAGTGGTCTAAAGCAAATTTATATATTCTTATTGTAAATATTTAACTGGACCAGACTTTCTTCCTATAGGAGGCTCTAAGAGTAGGTACTCTGTACTGTTGCGGACTGCGACACTGATGTAAGTCTAGCCATCTACAATATGCCTTCGGCTGTTATCGTAGCCGTTCTTACATCAGACAAGAACGACGATAGATGATAGTCTTTTAAAATACCACTTAACTGGCATTTTTTTTTTTTTTTTTAAAAAGAAAGACAAACATTCCCGGGTTACGAATAACCCAACAACATTTGAAAATCTCCTACTACCACCACACTAAGCGGAAGATGTTGCTTGTGTTGTGGTGGAGGACTTAGCCAGCCGAGGAATCGAACACGGAACGCCTGGGTGGGACCCAAACGCGATGCCCACGGAACCACTGACCGGTCAATGTTGAGATACCGCAAAACTACAAATAACTAACTATACCATCGGCATCTGTTAAATGTTGTTGAAACTACATGATTCACCTTTACACCACAAAAGCGTTAAATAATAAAAACACGCTTATATAAACATAAAATTGCCCTAGAATTAGAAAGCAGAATGTCGCCTTTCGGAAAGTACCCATCACTTATTTTTGTACATCGTTTGGTAAAATCCAAAAATACGCACTAGAACCATTGTGCTTTTCTTAATTTACTTTCGTAAAGTCGTCTTTATGTTACGATTGAAAACTTGTCAAACGATCGCAGTGCTGTGAATTTATTTATATAAATTTTTTTTATAGTTCTTGGGCTGGAAGTAAAACTTTTCAAAACAAAATATCTATGAATCTACTAACGTCAGACGGTAAATATGAAGTTAATCATTTTCATGGGTATCGTGTAAGTTTATTAGTTTTTTATCTGCATTCCAAATTATAATTATAAAACTAAGTTATTTCAAAGAAAATTTTTGTTTACACACCGCATTATTTCTCTTGCTATGAACGGATCAGTGCTTTCTGTCCCGAGGCGCCCTTGTCCCGGGCTTCTCCAACTGTATACTGGAAGTTACAATCACTAGGGGTTGACAACCCTTCAACGCTGGATAAATTATAATCCAAGGCTGATACTGAGTATAAAAGTTTTACTATAATATATTATTTATTATTAAGGTACACACGTGACCTGTGTCAGTGTGGATTGAAATAATATGTTTTTAACACCCTATACACCTGGTAATTACAATGTCATCTGCTTAGAATGATTTTCCATTGGGTTAAATATATTTTTTGGAAACAAAAAAAAATTCCAATATTATAATGTCAACCCGCGTTTATAAGATCCTCACTTTTTGCATTCCAAATAGGAGACCCTGACGAAAATTATTTCCCTCGAGGCTTGTGTCATTTTTGAAGATGCTGTGAGGACGGTCTTTTTTAAGGAAGGAACAAACACAGAGGTCGGCAAATCGTTCCATGGCCTAGAGGTGACCTTTTCTCATGTAACAAATGTCTACCGTGTACATATGTTGGGCGCGCGTTTTGCGTATTACCTGACTATGCACTGGTACCGAAGAGATCAACGACGCTAGTCCCTTGGAGGATATTCCATTGTTATACAGGTAGAACAAGGACACGCATATCTATCTGGCACCTGTGTTCTAAAGATTTCAATCCGCTCGTTAAGATAGAGGAATCTATCAAACGGACTGCCCGTTTCTGCAAAATTAGTATCTAGTTATATTCATTGAGCAAGGTATATATGAATCATCCCTTACCCGTGGAAACATAAATGTGGATCGACTCCCTTACATTACAGACCTTTGTCGTAAACATTTTTTGTAATTACTGTTAAAAAATAAATTGTTTTAAGAAAAGGTTGATAAACCCTCCAGGAAGAGAAGAGAAGAGAGTAAGCGAGGTCAGGATGTCCCCCTACACACCCCCTCCCCTCCCCCAGGCGCCCACCCCACAGCATCCCCCAACTGATAATTTGCATCCTAATGTCGCCTTTGGTTTTCGCGCTCTGCCGATTACTTTCCGAAGCCACTTGAGTGCCGTTCCGTTTCCGATTATAATAAATGGCGGTTCAGATGCATTTGAATAATATTTATGGCAGTTGATGGGTGCAAACTGTATTTGCATGAATATACTATTAGTTGATAGTCCCTGCATATGTGGCAAGATGGCGTGAAAAATTTGTGATCAATACAGAAATTCGATTATAAATTGTCGATACTTAGATGGATTGAAATTAAACCTGCGCACATTCGATTTTTATCGTGGATTTAATTGCTAAAGCGAATGTTGGGTATCATTCGAACCGGTCATAACCAGTGCGAAAAAGAGGTACCTACGTAATAAAGAACAGTTGTGTTTGAATCAATTATCAATCAACATGTTGCAGCATGTCAAGCCATCCTTAGTCCAATTTTTCTATTTTTTTTATTTGTACCTACAAACTATTCAAAAATATATTTGTCAAGTAAATTAGTTTGATTGTTACGAGATCTTTAAAATATACTATTAATAATCGAAACTTTTGACTATGTCTTTTGACAAAACAACATGCTGTTTTTTTTTTATTTTGTTTCAAGTTCCGATGAAAAATAGGTGCATACACTCGGTATCGCCTTTCGGAAGTAATCAACATTCAGAATAGAAGTGCTGCGTTGTCTGTATCAAGATATCAAGGAACTTACACCCAAATCCTTCATCTTCTACTTTTCCTTTCCAAATTCCTTCGGCTTCTCTAAGTTCTCATAGATTCACCTTGTACAGCCAGAGACGTGATAAAAAAAATACATACACAAAAATTCATTCATATTTTTTAAATGTCCAACGACAGTGTGTTGAAACTAGCATTAAATCTAGACGTAAATCTTATGTATTATAATTATATAGATTCTGGTGAGTTACGTTTTTTAAAAATGATATAATCTGGGAGGCTGGTATGGTTACCGCCGCCCCGGAAACCATTTATTGTGGTGTACCACCAAGTGGTACACTTGGTAACTTAGCAGGATTGCCCGGATTCATGGAAGGATTTGGCGGCGGAAGCACCTGCCCACGCACCTAAAAGAGACGACGTTTGTATTCTCTTTCTGCACATGTATTGTTTATCAAGAAACTGCTCTGCGGTAGTGTCAAGGAGATGTGTCTAAGGAACTGAAAATTAAAATAAATTACAATAACGAGATACACGGACATGGTACGAGAAATTCAAAACAAATAAGATTGCCAACAAGAAAAAAATCAAGCACCCAAAAATCTCTGATGTACCAGGCCGTCCAACTTTATAACAATATCCCGAATGAAATTGCTGAGATAGAAAATATTAATAAGTTTAAAAATGAATTAAGAAAGTATGTGTACCTCAAATATTAACGTTTTTATTTATTTGTGACTTTATATGCTAATATTTAAAGAATTATTATGTTTTTTTTACATTAGCTCCACACAGGAGGCCTTGAGGCAAATAATTTCTTTCAGGGCCTATTTCATCTTTGGGGATGCTGTGTGGTGGGTGTTTTTAAAGAAAGGAAGGAGAGTTCTGGATGGTAAAAGGTATGAGGGATGATCGATGAGTAGGAATCTGGGGTTCAGTGTGTCCAGATCATCCGCCGCCAAGACCTAGACAAACCGCACCCCCACGAACCCCGGCATTCCTTCTAAGTCACCAAACGTAGCGAACAACTTGGAGTGAACTATGGCAGAGGTGTTGGTTATGCAAGGTGTTTGTTTCCGAGGTGTTGGTTCCCGGGGCGGCGGTATCCATATAGCCTCTCAAATTGTATCATAATTAAAAAAGGAAAACTTTCGTTATTGTTTGCCAAATAATGTAAATGTTTATATGTATATAACTCCTTACTCGGGCGTATGTGCAAATCTTACAATGCCTTAAGCGATATTCACATTTTCCACTGTACCCTTAAATCTTTTCAAGTCAAATTAACTTTACAATGTACTTAAATCAAAACTATGCATTTTATATTATATTATAGTACCTACTTCTGTATTGTTTATTATTTTCTTTTTAATATTTTTTCACTCACACTATATACTTTTATAACTATTTAACTTAACTTATAACTAACTATCTCCCTTAATTGGTTGATATTATGTTTACTAACTTATGTTAAATGATCTTTTACACAACGGTATGTTTCCTTCATAAATTTAAATAATAAAAAAATAAAAAAAAACTATTAGCACACACGAAGATCTAAGCTAACTTAAGATTAATAAATAAATAAATAAAATCAGATTTTTTGGGGATGTATTTTACCTGACATACTTTGGGTAACATCTCTGTGCTATAGGTCACCCCAAGTGGTTCGCCTCGTTTGTTGACTAAGCAGGGGTGCCCGGTTTCATGGGATGAGGTTTGTCTAGATCTCAGCAGCGGATGTGTCTTCCCACTTTCTGCGTGGCGGGCCCAGACGGATTCTCTGGACCTTAAACCTCAGCGGGTGGGATGGATTCATACGTCGTCACTCGAGGACACACTGATTCCCAGATTCCTACCCTTCCCACATATATTTTTCGTCTCTTACTTCCATCCTGTCCTGTCCCTCCTTTCCTTGAACAGATCCTCCAAAGAGCATCTCCGAAGATGACATATGCCCTGAAGGAAATTAATTTACTCAGGCCCTCCTGCGTGGAGCGAAGTTAAAAAAGAAATTATTATTCCGTGCTTCGTTTCCTGCCAGAGAGTCTACCTTTTAAAATAAAATATGGCTTCTCTTTTTCTGCTTTTTCTGCTTGAAGCAGATGATTTCAAAAGGCTGAGCAGGTACCGGGGCTGTTTACATCGAAAAATGCATTACAATCAAATCGTTCAACGATTATTGAGTGCTGAAAACACATTTCTGTATGCAAAACGAGTGCGACGGGGAGCCTCCATTTGCATATCGGAATATTTTTATTCATACACGGCAAGTACCTATTTTCGCTCCCCTAAACTGCAGATACATCACAATTTGTTCCAGCGTTTGATCGTAATCGGATGGATTCAAAATGGAAGGGTCCAATCAGATGCTCCCGCGATAAATTGTTCACTTTTAAATTTATACCAAAATAAAGAAATAATTTATTCATATACAGCAGTTAATTCGAATTGGGCTTTGATAACGCGAGGAGATGATGACGAGTATAAATTCAAAATCATTGAATGAAATGTTTAAAAAAGCAATCAAATATTGAAGTCGAATAATAAGTGCGCATATTTTTCTGCATGGAAAGCCTTTTCACCTCTTAAAATCATTTCAATGTCAATATTACGACCATGAGTGTTTTACCAGAGAATATCGGAAATTAGTCATTTTTAAATAAAATTCTAGACGTATTTTCCTTTTTTACAAACATAAAATGAGTTTGAAATATTGTTATTTTATCTGGTACACGCAGTTTTAATTTTTTTTTAAACTAAGTACATTTATAATATACTAAGGTTAAAACGTTGGTCGTTGGCAGATTTGTTCAATTTTTAAACTATAGATTCTATTAAACAACACAAATTTCAAATCATATAATCATACAACAAAATAAATTATATATAATCTAGTCAACACAGTTTTCAAAATTTAAAATTAAATTTAAATTTTAAATCCGAGAACGTGTTTTGTGACAAAAATACCTCCGTTTTTCTATTTATTTAAAGTCTTACAAACTAAAATATTACAGATTTTTTTTACACACTTATTTTGTTTAGATATTATTTAAAAATTATAAATTATTTTGATCAAAAATTAATTTTAAGGAGTATATAATTTTCATTCATTTACCATCTCCCGTTTGATTGTATGATCATTTTTATTGCAGTTCGAGACATAAATTCTCGCGATTCATTAGCCGCTGAGATGCGGCCATGCGAGGTTGTGTGTTCGCGCCGCTCTTAATGACAACATTTTGCAATAAATTTAAAACTAATACCATTTTGCTTCATGGTTGTAAAAACATCCGCGATCAGCGCTGTTAACAAAAACGGAATAATGGATTGCTGGATATATTTACCTCTTAATATGTATTTGTTTTAAATGAATGCGTATAACCTTTCCGATGGTTTCTTCGTCAGGCTAATAAGAACATTAAATAACAAAAAAAACAAGCAAGTATAGACTAAAAAGAACTTTTATTTAACTATTTCTTTTGTTATTTTATGTTCTTATTATTCTGACGAAAAATCCATCGGTTTCGAAACATGTCGATAATTATGATTATATTTTAGTGGTGTACACAAAGTTAGTTGTTTCATTTGATTAAAAATGACGCCACAAAGTGATTTTTCGAAGTTTGAAGAAATAAAAAATTAAGAGTTAATAAAATACAGGTAACATAAAATTTAACAACATATTTTTATTGTGGCACTACTGCCACTTTTTACTTCAATAGCTAGAATTCACAAGAATCAGAGAGAAAGAAGGGTTAAACAATATGTGACTTTTAACATTCTTCAAACATTATTTTGATGCAAAGGAATTGAATTATACTGGTGAACAATATTCATCGGGATTTCGCACTTGTTCATCGCAAAAAATAAGACAAATCAATAAATAATTCAACTAAAATCTTTATTTAAATCCTTTAATAGTCAACAAAACATAACAAAAACCTGTTGAACTTACCTTGTACATTAGTAAATAAAAATAAACGGATGACGTCTGGCGTTTGAGTTTGCTTTAACGTTTTGTAATTCTCTGACAGGCGTCGCTCTCAATGTTGCCATACCTACGATGTTAATATGATTAAATATAAATCGAACATCATTTCCGATTTAAAATATTACTCGTCGTAATGCGCCCAAAGAAGTTTTACTTCAAAAAAAGACTTTTGAAACTCGACATAGACCATTATCAATTAAAAAAATCAGAGAGCAAAAATGCAAAACTAATGTCGTGGCTAGCGTTGCTAAGCAACATCAATTATTAATTAGCGTTGCTAAGCAACATCAATTATCAATTATGATTATCATTGTAGATGGAAAATTAAAGTGCAGTTAATAAGGTCAGCAGTCCATAACAGACCAATGATTCTGAACCAAATGTATTCATACTGTTGGAACGGAAAAATAGAAAATATCTATCATATTATGTACACTATTGTACAGTAAACATGTGATTCCTGAGACTTATGTGTGATAAATTCACATTTTTTTGAGTTGCAATGGTCTACATCCGAATTTTAAAACGGTTTTTGAATATACCAATCTAATAGTTTTGCTTTGGAAAGGTGCTAAAAGTCAGTGAAAGCCAACGTTGGTGACGAACATATTAGGTTGTATTAAGAGTAGGCAACATAGATGGGTGAAAAATAGTTATTATAATGTATAATCATGCCGTGGTTTGTTAATAATCCAAGGATGAGCCAATTAATGTCCTTCATAAATTAACCCGGACCCAAAGATCATACAAATTTGAAAATCAAAGATCACGGGGTTATTTGAACGGGGAATATGTGTCGGCAAGTACAGTCCCGTGCATAATAAGGGTATCATTATGTCTTCACAGAAGTACCACACCGACACCTGTGCCGAATGGTAAGCAAGCGGGCGGGTGGGCGGTGGGTGGCTCACCCACTTCAGGGGGGGAGGTCTTGAGGAGATTATAGAACCGTGAGTTGGCATTCATAATGGAATCTGAACAAGGCTCGTACCAGGGAAGCAGGAGGCAACAGGGGTAGCAACTACCCTCAGGTCCTCAGCACACAACTTTATGCGAACTTCCCTAATGTGTGTTATAGAAACAACCGCGCGCAAGACGATAAACATTATCTTTGTAAAGCAGACCACACCGGGCGAGTGATGGACGACATTAATGACGACTATTTTATGTCGGTCTCAACGAATTAACAGTTTCCTTTACTTTGTCTTAAAATTAATATATGCTTATAAGACGTAAAACCCTCGGTGGAATGATGCTACTTCATGCCATGCCGCTTTGCTGGTAGTAGTGGCTTTTGATGCTGGTCTTCAATATGTATTTCGGTACTGCGATGGAAGATGGTTAAACCTGGCATTTGCACAATTTCACAACACAGCTAAAATAACGAAGAATTTTTGTTTTAACTAAACACGTGCTATTATTACATAGCGAAGATATTCTAAAGGATTTTTACGAAAAAGTTGTAAAAATACAGCTTGTTTAGGGATGTACTTGACTTACTTTAACAATTGATTTTTAACATTATTTGAAGTTAAAATATGTCATTGATATTTTTTTCTTCGTGTTTGTATTGGACAGTTAGGGTCGGGGTAAGGGGTTGGGCGGTTTCTCGGCTAAGTGACCAGTGCTGCTATGTGGAAGAATTTTTTTGTTGTTAGGTTTGAAAAAATAAATTTTAAAAATAATCTGGAAACTAAATTTGTTTTTGAATTTTTTACTCCAAATTAACATTAGCTTAATATAATATTAAATTAATATAATACTGGTTAAAGTCTAAATCATTTTAATTCATTTAAATCCCTTAACAACCTGTATATAATTTATTTGCCTTTTGTAATAATATATTTTTTCCTAAGTCGGTTTATTATTATTTTCTCTATTCATTGCATTGTTTATTATAGTTTTCCGACCACCGTTGGCGGCACTAACCCGTGTTGTGGTGGTCGATTTATGTATTTATGGGACTTGAATCAGTCGAGCTTAATAGTTTAGTTAGGCTCTCCGCCCACTGAGGCAACTGATAACCAACTAAAACCGGCTGTTTTCTCTGTCTTGATTGGTCAAAAAGCTTGGTTAACCATAGATGAAGAACAATCAGCTGACAGCTGGTAACTATCAATGGCCGCCCTGGGCAACCAGCAAAGCAAGTCGCAAGTCACCGCTTGCGTTACCATTGACAACGGGGTTTTGTGTGATTGTGAAGTGTGCGGGCCATCACATTGTCATACAAAGACAGTTGGCAGTTGAGAGTTTTCAGTTGCCTGAGTGGGCGGAGACGCTTACATAGTAGATAATTATTTCATAGAGTAAATAAATAGTATCTACAATTTGAATACCTCGAAATAACTATAAATACTACTAGTACCAGAAGCCTGCGAACTAAATTCCGACATTGACTAAAAATAAAATAAAACATATTGATTTTATCGTCTATATACTCGTATATAAAACATGATAAACATGGTCCCGCTACATCCCGATGTACTGGGAAATTATTTCTTCCTTCCGTATACCAATGTTTTTTCACGCTTAAACTTCTAAGAATATAAATATTATTGTCTAAAATACGTAGGTATCGAACAACGATCATCTTCCTCCATTAGAGAAATGATATTCATGTTTTCTTATAACGATGCCCTGATTAAAAAAACTGAAAAAAACATTTTTGATTCTTGTATTACACAAAATCCACAATTTTAAATGTTTTATATTCAACGTTGCCAAATATTTTCATTTCATTATTTGTCTGCAAGATGTGCAGAATTGAATAGGATAAATTCTTGGAAATTATGATGTTGTTGGCATTTTTATTTTATTTTTACTATGATGAAATAAATTTTTATAATGATTTCAAATTTACATTTTTGATTTTCCGGCTAAATGGCATGTTTGGTTTTGTTCGTGAATTTAGTGTTGCGTCTTTGATGTATATTATCATAATGACGTTGTAGTCAGTTTATAAAACGTGAGGTTGTAGATCGTTTTTTAAATCAGAAATAAAATTATCTATGTAAATATTAAAATTACTTATTTTACTTGGATGATCAGAATAAAAATGAACTTTAAATTTATTATTGAAGAAGAATATAACACTGATCTTAGTTAAAATATGAAAATTAACAAGACAAAGTAAAATAAAAGATAGTTGTCGCAACTGGGACTCGAACACCCAGAACCTCTCGTCTTATAAATAAAATTTAATAACTCTTTTTTAATAACCATCAAAATTTATAAAAAGAGAGTTATTCTTATAATTTATTTTTTATTAAAACTTTACAATTTTTGGCATACCTAATAAAACTATACATATGTTTCTTCAGTTACTAACCAAACGTAGTAGACATACGTATACATAAGTAGCCTTAATTTCTTTTTAAATGTTTCAATCCCAGTAATTTCAATCGGGATTTTGTTATATATTTATTTTTATTTTTAACTTAATAGGTAAAACCTCAAATAATAACATTTTTATGGAGCATCTGCCCGGAAAGCCGAAGGTCCTGGGTTCGAGACCCAGATGTGACCCGATCGTTTTCTGATTTTTCTGTTTCAGATTTAGATTGAGTTTCCCTAATATTGTCTTCATTAATTAAAATGTTATAATATATTTCTGTCCGGTATTTCTGTGTGTTTCCTTTTTTCCTTCTTCACAATGTAATTTGATTTTCATTTCTCGTCCCGTGTACGTGTTTCTCGTGATTGTATTTATTTTTCTATTCGGTTCCTTAGACACCATCCCATGTTAATTTTGTATATAAAAATAAGTACATTCAAATGCATGGTTTGCTTCACCGTCATAAAATTTAGCTCCTCTAACATGTCTCTTAATGTTGCGCTTCAGTATTATTCGCAACGATTTATTTTGCATTATTTGAAATTTATCGTTTTCTCTTCATTGCGAAGAATTTGTTTTTTGATCATAACTCTTTACAGGAAGCTCTAAAGAAAATAATTCCCCGCAGGGTCTATTTCATCTGTATGGAGCGTTATTTTTAGGAAAGAAAGGAGAAGATGTTCTGGGAAGGAAAAAGGTATGAGGGGTGGCTAGGAATCTGGGGGTCAGTGTGTCCAGGAGTGACGGAAGAATGATGCCATCCCATTCCGAGACAACCCTGCTGGAGAAGTCAAAAGGTCTCCCTCAACCAGTCCCCCATGAACCCGAGCACCCCTGCGAAGTCACCAAACGTAGCGAACCACTTGGAGTGATCTATGGCAGAGGTTTTGGTTATCCAATAATTGGTTCCCGGAGCGGCGGTACCCATACTCGCCTACCAAATTGAAAACTTCAACGAATAATGTACTTGAACAGTAATTAAAGTGTGTTGATATAATTGATTTGTATATATAATTGATTTGTTTCTTTGTTAATCTTCCGCACATTTTTAACGGTATTCATAATTTATGAAAAAAGCCTAGTGTGTAATCATAACCACTCGAACGCTTTTTGCAACATTATGGCACTATTTCTAAAGCCTCGAATTGCTTTGCTGCCACAATGTGGCAAATATTCCCCAGTTTCTTTAAATGATTATAAAGTTTAAGGTTTAATATTTTTTTATAAATCCTACGAAAATCGATAATTAACAAAAGATAGGGGAATTCATTGGCTATATAGAACTATAATCAGTTTATATTTAAATTCGGAGGTATGATTTTTTTAATGTGGACGGAAAAAATTCAAAATGATAACCAAAAAATATTGAGCAAATCGAGAAAAATGTTTAAAATTAATTAAAACAGTGGTTAAATGCGGAAATATTTTCTGTTGGTCGGTTAGGCAATAATTAACAAGTACATAGAGGAGTACCTTCGCAGCATCTCGGGGGTTTAAATCTCCCTTAAAACAAAACCCTATCTGAGACCTCGTGAGCAACTATCGGCGAAGTCACACAGAATCCAATTATCTCTAATGACGATAGTGACGGGAGATATTAAGTTTTATCAAGTGTCAGCGGTGGGCGCATATCTTGTTAGCTGGCCAACTAGTTCATAAGAGAACCGAGTAGCTACTTCTAATTAGTTATCGGAGGGTATAGGCTATAGGGTGCGCACCAAGCAGCACAGATATCGGAATAAAGTGCTGGAGCCGAAAAAATATTGGCCAACCTATTGTTGTATCTTGTTCTGTTTTTGTCATTACTCTGTTTTATTTGGTAACCTACAAAAATAGACAATGCATCAGATTTTGTAAATATCGGCTTGCAAATGGATCAAACAAAAAAGCATTTCTCTATGCTCTTCTGGGGAAACTCTCTCCTCTCTCCGATGGCGCTACATCCCGTATCGAGCTTTGGCCTCCCGCAACATTCGCCTCCAACTCCTCCTGACCTCAGCGGCTGTCTTCCAGCTTGTTACCTGGAGAAGCTGTGCTGCATCCCCTCTTTCCTCGTCTTCCCCCCTCAGTCTGGGTCTTCCCACTTTTCTCCTTCCACCTGGGTGTCCAGTAGTAATTCTTTTTGGGACGAGTGTGTCCGAAAAAAATTGTGTCCGTGTGTCTGGGAAACTACTTATGGTAAATTATATTGTTTTTCAAATAAATGAACATATTATCTGACAAAAAAAAACAAAAATAAGTTAATACGAAAATAGAATCAACTGGAGAAAGGCGAAAATTTTGCATTGGCACTCAAAGAGTTAAAGCATCTTAGAAGCTATTCCGGGCAGCGCAATATAGAGACATGTACACCTGAGTGATCGCCAACGTCAGGGGTACCCGATAGGGCACACGAAGAAGAAGATAAAATCTGAGATGATCAGACCTTTTCTTCAACCATCGCCATCGTATGAAATTCCAGCAATCGCAGTCGTTTGGAATATTTTCTGCAACAATCATTTCATAAGCTTCTTTAGAGATGCACACGTTTTTGACATGTATCATAAGTTTGTTTGATGTTTTGGTAAGATGTTTGTGCATTTTAAACAATATTTTAATATAAATACAGACATTCATATTTTGACACCATCTAGGGGGGTGATTAAGTGGCTAAGATGACATGCACCTGGATCTCATGAAATGAACTTGCAAATACGGAACGCAGTTTTAATTCTTTTTTATATTTATTTTAACAAAATGCAATGTGCGTTATGACGGCACTAACCATTGACGTAAACTCCATAATTTAATAAAAATCTTTAAAGTACTGGTAAAAAAATTACAAACATTTCCAACCTTCTTCTTACCATGTCCCATCACTCCCTTCAGCCTCACAACATACCCCAATTAAGGATGCCATATTGCTCTGAAAATTTGATAGTAGTTAATAGTAAAATTGTACGTTACCTATTAACTAATTTGAAAAAAAAAATGTCCCTGTAATCGCCTTTTTTTGACTCGGCGTGACCGTTTTAATTGACTGTTTATTTGGACTTTTTTATTCGATTTTTTTCAATATTTTATTTGTACTTACCTGCTTGTAGAAAGTTTTAAAAATGAATTATCATTGAGACGTTGACGTTTCTTTGGACAAATTGTATAGGTAATTCCTAATTAGAATTTTTAAAATTTAACGTAAAATACATGGTTTATAATTAAGTAGGTAGGTATAAGTATCTAATTACAAATCTGATGATATCAGAGAAAAATTTGGTGTTGTCTAAATAAGATCAAATTATAAATTTTTTGTCGTGGAGTACACTACTTTTTACATAACTACTATAATGCTTAACTATGAGAAGTGTCCCTGTATCTTATTTTTATAATTTTACAAACTTCAAATACCGATTTTCTTGTTTACCGATTTGCTGTATTGCAACCCCTGCTATCCACCAATTAAGGGTATGTTCAAGCGTACACCTTCCAATTTCTTATCCCAAACATTATAACGTAGGCCGCAGAAAACAAACGTCCAGAATTATGATTAATGACCAATTTACATACGAACACCGTAGAAGTTAGCTATGGCTAAACTTGGACTCCAATCCATCTTGTATTATAGTTCGCTGGTCGTTAGTTGGTTGTTAGGGGGACGTATCGTCTTACCCGCTCGGCGCACTACGCGGTGAAAGGGCACCAGTCCTACCATTGTTAGGCGATGGGTAAATACAGAAAGTGCAGAGGAAATGTAAAATACATTTATCGAAATTAAAGGAGTGTTTTAAGACAATTTTAGCCACACTTAAATAAAAAAATGTGAAACAAAAAAGACAGATAAGACCGAATATCTTTCGTTTCAGAGAGGTAATATTCTCTTCAATGATAAAATATTACAATTTAAGCTTTTACTCAATCACCACTTATTCAATTATAAAAATATTTCAAATTATTTTGGGAAAATATTCTTCGATGCAGTAGATAGAATTTCGTAGTAGATTGTTTTTCTCTTAATTTCTACTGCTACCTATGTATGAAGATTCCTATTCCTAAATAAGCAATATTTGAGCTCTTATTATGTTCACCATCGTTAGAAAAATATCCTTCATAAAGAAATGGTTTTACAATAATTATTTTTTATAAAATTTTCAGTTTTAGCTAAAAATGTTTTTCACTTTTACTGCCGACTTCTAAAAATTTCCGTTTGCAGTTATAGTAAATAATGTATTACCACTCTTTTTTAATTTACTAAAAAAATAAACATTAAAATATTGTGTTCTGTTTAATAAAAAAGAAAATTCCCGCAAAAACGACAGATTTTATTTTCCAATATATTTAAAGTCAACCCAAAAAAGGCATTTTGAAAGGTGGTCGTCATTTTCTCTACATAATTAAAATATCAAAATATGAGGACACCATATTTTTACATTTTTTGCAGGGCAGTGATCTACTCCAGGGCGAAAGTGAGCAGCAAGGTTTTATATGTATATGAATAAATTCGAGTTGTTTTGTCTCCAATTTTTGACCGTTGCCAATCTCAAATAATTTTCATTACATCGGTCGTCAATAATCAATAAATTACGCGTCGACAATAATGCTGCCCAGTCACATTGTGTCGGGCTCACCGCGCCTCTAGCCCCTTCCCACCCCCGACTCACAGCCAGCCCCGTCAAACTATACCAAGATCCCGGCGGGGCCCGAGATGAAACTAAGTTTAGGGTCACGGCGTCACATCCTCCCGAGGAGGTATGATAATTCAATCTTAATCTAATGACTTTAGCAGTGCGGCCAAAGTGGCGATAGATGTAGCTGGAGGCGCTCGCCGCCCCCACCCCCGCCCCCGCCTTGCCACCCTCCGCCGCCCACCCCGCCCGCCCTACCCCCGTGCCGCCTCGGACGCTAATGGGCTGGGAAATCTTTTGCCAAGTAATTAATATGAATATCCGCATTTCTACCGGTAAGTATTAAACAGCTATGGATGGTGAGGCCACGTTGGTTAAATCATCTGTCTTAAATCGCAATTAAGATTTTTAAATACAACAATCAGTTCTGAATAACTTTTAGAGGTAAGACTAAAGCAGTTCACAGTGAGATTTGAATAAAAATATCAGTTTCTGATAAAACATATTATTTTATTAGTTTTTACAACAAATCGGGATTTAAAGAAGTGATTCCCCAAGATTCGTTTATCGGTGGCATTGCGAATGTAAATATACAGTAGAGACACACTGCAACCTAAACATTTTGTCCCAAATAATGAGACGACCGCCGTAGTCCAGAGGCAGGGCTCTTGACTAGAGATCCGGAGGTCGCATGCGCAAATAAATTTTATTTCATTGATTAGTTTTTTTCACAAATTAATCATTTAAAAATAATATAAGTAATATTTGCGGCACGTTCCAGAGAGAAATATACTCTCCGTGTCGCCCTGGTTTAAAACCACCATTCAAGATTGAAACGTTGCTTAATAGTGGCTTAAGCCATGTTTGGTGACTAGATCTGAATAGCGAGGTACTTCATCAACTTCCTTTTCCGCATCTCCTTCCCCTCCCTACTTTCCTTCAGTCTCAGAACATACCCCATACCACAGACGGCAGCAGTTGGGACTCTTGCGAAGTACATACATAAAAATAAAAAAAGGCTCTTCTACATACGTTGAAGGGAGGTTAAAAAATATTTATTTAATGAGCTTTTTATGTAGAAGTATCTCTACTTTTTATTATTATTTATTATTTGTAACATATCATAGTTTGTCCAAATTAAACGGAATGGTGTCCCAAACAACCAAATTAAATTAGAATAGTTTTTATTTATTTGGTTTCTGTTTCTTGGGTTTTAACTCTCTCGATAAACCGGTGAACCAATTTAGCGGAATGAACTGAATCATAAAAATATTTCGTATCTTTGTTAGTTCCTCTTTTATCCTATCCAACCGCTCGGATAAGATTTTTAATATTATGTTATAATAACAACGCATATGAAAAAAGTAAAAATCTCTTTTCCCCATTAAAATAAAGGAATAAATACACAAGTAGTAATCACAAAAAACATCATTCCTTATGTTTTTTGCACTGGCATTTTATTTTGTCTTGGATAAAGTTATAGCGATTAATATTAAATTAAAAATTTAAAAAAGCATTATATTCAATTGGGTAAGAGTTTTTATTTGCCATCGGTATTCTATTCCATTTCCTAAAATACATTTCTTAATATTCTTAATTACTCGAGGCAAATAACTAGGAACACGTGAAATAAGAATTGATAGATAATAATAAACATCCCTTAGCAGCGTCTTAACCTCCTTTCCAACAATACGCAATCTCGCGGAGCAATCCTTTTGATGCGGGGATAACTCTGAAAGGCAATTTTCCCTTTTCATCGCCATTGAACTGCGATAAGAATCGGAAACGAACGGGAATAGAGGAGCAGCAAAGAATAGTCTTACAAACTGCACATCGAAACATAATCTGCATACAAATGTCCTACAAATACCATCACAGAAAGGGTTAAATTCACCCCTTACCGAAGGAAATTGCGTCAAAACAATAAAAACCTCTTTTTATTAAGGCGTATGTTTTACTGTGGTACTATTTCGATTTACTAATCCCATGTGCATTAAGCATAAGAAACAGTCTTTAAAAGACAAGTAATTACAAGATTTTTAATTTAAAGTAAAGTCTTCGTATAAAGGTGGTGTTTTCATCATAATGTAGCTGTTTTTGAAGGAGGTGTCCTAAATGTGACCTTTTTAAGTCGGGTGCAAAGCTCTTGTTGGATTCGACCCGTCTAATTCTTACCCCCGTTATCACGAACCAGCGGCTAAGTGGGGTTTAGCATTTCTAATCAGGCGAACAAACGCTAATGTAAGGCGGACACACACGAAGACAATGTAAGGAAATAGTTTCGGCCAGCCTTCAAATCTGTTTATTCAAGTTTGTTTGCCGGGGCTAGGCGTGGGCAGACATAATCTAATGAGGCGAAAGGGGGTGGGGGGGTTTCTTGCTAGATGTTGGTTTAGGGAGAGGAAGGAATGATGATTCAGATGCTTTGGTTGTCTGACTTATACGTACATATAAATTTTATCTCTGGGTAAACTGTTGTTTGGCGGTATGCTTAAGACAATTATTATTATAACAAATTGTTTTCAGAGGAAATGGGTCAAGCGTTTGAACCTTATCCGATCTACCTGTATATTTTTGATTTACTGTATACTAGTTTTACTATCCGGCTTGGACCGAAATTTATTTCATGGTTTCACCAGAGTGGAAGATACTCTAAGTATCGCTCTGGTGGAAAACCACTATTCAAAATTGAAACTTTGCTTGAAATGGATTTAGCCAGTGTTTAATGGTCAGATCTAAATACCCAGTTTCTCTTTCTCATCTCCTTCCCCTCCCTACTATCTTCAGCCTCACAACATACCCCAATTAGAGATGGCATAGTCTCACTGGCTCCAGACGGAAGCAGTTGGGATTCTTGTGTGGTCTTCACATAAAAAAAACAAATCAATTTTTCTTCAAAATTCTGTCAAAAGATTTGAACACATTTTGTTCTACAAAAACAATCTAAAAAATTAACCAACAGTATGACCTGTTATTTTTTTAGTTATGTGTTTTCGTTCGTTATATTTAGAAGCACTGAAGTCAACGATGTCAATTACAGAGAGATTTTGCTAAAGTTAAAAGAAGGGATTCCATTTCTAAACAAAAATATTATTTTGTTAACGAAAATCATTTCTCGCAAAGAATACAACAAATAATAAAACCAACCTAAATTCAAAATATCAAAAGAAATTAAAATTAAATATACCTCAAAATTAAACGTATTAATTTCTGCCAAAGTTTGATAGAACTTACGAGCACAATCTCCAAAGACGTGATTTGTATATGGCTGTAGATAATGGTCGGTCCACCTACACCTACAGTGCTACAGCCTCTACAGAAGACTTGCTCTTGCTGAGTTCTCCGATTTCGGCGCCGATAGATCAAAGCAAAGACATTCGACCCCGCGGGACTCCCCGCAATAATGACTATGCAAAATTATTAGCATATTAATTAAAGAAAACGCAATTAAAATACTGTACTTGTCGTGTGGCTTCAACCCGACACTCGTTAGTACACATTGTAAATACATCCCATCCCGTAATCACCGAGAAATTTGAACATCACCTAACCCTTTTGCGGAAAATCAAATCCAATCTCACACACCACCCTTAAAAATGCTGAGGCTTTTTTACTCAACACCCTTGTTTAACCCTCCATTAGATTAACCATTGATGATTTTAAGGTTATTTCTCTATGAGACTAGTCTAGAATTGGCGCCCTTTTTACTAAAGTAGGAGGATTTTGACGTTTTATGGTGCGCATTATTAAAGTATGTACTTTAATTCTGTTTAATATTGTACTTTGATATCGGCAACAATTATGACGCCGGTGCTTTGCAATTAGTTGTGTTTTATTGGCGCCGGGATGCTGAAGAAAATAACTTAATTACGCCGAGATTCCTCAAAAGGCTTTGTTACGATTATTATTGTAAACAAATTGAGGCCTCGTTAATATTATTTTCTTTATCAATCTTCTGACAAGTAACGCTGATTTTGTAGTCAACACGTACCAAAAATAATCACGTATATATTTTCTTTTTGGCTCATTTCAATAGCCACGAAATATTGTAACTGAAAACTTTTATCATGTTTTTTTGGAATCAGTTTTTAATAAGATAATTATAATGTCAAATGATTATATGATAAATCAATTAAGCTCCATCAATTATCTGTATAGTAAATAAACAAAAAAACTTTAATACTTTGTCGATGTAAACTGATGATGGTAGTGTAATCTAAAAAAAAAACAAAGAAAAAATAAACCAAAATATAAACAGTAAAAACAGTAAAAATGATTTAATTTTTGCATGAAGAGATAGATTCAGCCATATTGATTTTTATAATGTTTTCAAGGTACGCAAATTCTTTACATCTTCTCATTCATTGATGTTAATTTTGAGATTGGATATTTTATGCAGAAAGTCTTATATATATATTTATTTATACTGGGTTTTTACGGATATTCGCACTTACGTCAGAGCATCGAGTTTTAAAAACTCAGTTATTGTACAAATAGGGACTTTACAAATAGGTACCTACTTATAAATTATTTTTGTTACTAGTTAAATAATTTTTTAGCAATAATAATAAATCATTAAGTAAAAGGAAAACGGATTATTAAAAAATATATATTTCCAAATTGTGAAATAATATTTGTGCTTAGGCGTCTTTTAGTATAATTTCTTGTCAAGAAGATTGTATCGAAATACAGAAATTTACTGAAGCAGAAAACATATTATAATATTTATATTATGAAAAACATGGCGATGACGAAATTTAAATGTTGGTATTCATATAATAAATCTTTTTAACTCCCCCCCCCCCCCCCCCCTCCATTCTACGCAGTCTACAGATAAAATCCTATTTTTCTATAAAGTTCTACAAATTTTTTCTCAAAAATTTTTTTTAAATTCAACAATAGAAAACCATGCTTCAAAACAAAATATATATTGTATTATAATTATTTGAATGAAGTAACTTTACTTAAACATTACTTTATTGGGTACATAAATTTATATTTATATAACACCCCCCCCCATACACACAAGCCCTGCTTATTTATGGGGGTACATCAAATACACCTATTATGCAATTAATTATTGTATAAAATGTGTTTGTAATTTATGTATCTTTTTGTAACTAATAAAAATTTCAAAATAAAATAAATGAACCAACTGGGTTCGGTTCATCCTGAACCTTTCTCAGGGTTTCATATAAAAATATTAAAATAATTACAGAATTACAGTTCATAGGCAACATAGAAGAAAGAAATGAAACTCCGACTTTGATGGGGTGATAGGGGGAAGTAGGTAAGAGGGAGGGCGTAAGAGTGGGTAAAGGGAAGGGGGAGGGAAACTTTTTTTAAATTGGTTCAAATTCGATAAATTAAATTTGTTGATTTCTTAAATTTATTTTTAGGAATTTATTCATGCCATCACCTAAGCCATTTCTATGAAGTATGTAAAGCAACAAAGTGATCGTTAGCTGTGAAGGTTCAAAACAGAATTACTTCAAATCCAGATTAAGTGTAAGCCTCACTTTTTCAACCGGGAAATGGATAAAATATTATTCGACTTCTATTTTCAGTGTTTAATTAATAATAATATAAAGATTTAAAATTATTTAATCAGCTTTGTCTTTAAAGTAAAATACAATCTCTATATGATTCTTAATGGGTATGCTTGAAGCTCTTTCGAATATATCAATACATTTAGGTTAAGAGCCTTTAAAAGCAAAAATATAAAACAAATAATTATTTCTAAGGAAAATATAAAACCATCTATAAATAAGGCTACCTGAAGCCTTGCCTACCGCGAAAAATATAAAATATCGCAAATTTATAAAATTCACATTCAATAGAATCAACATAAAAGAAAGTCAGTATTATTTTCGTTGAGTTTCCATCTTCCAGGCGATAAAGAAGTAATAACACTCGGGTGGGATCGTTTTGAAAAAGTACCAAAGGGCCAGGGGTCGCCCGGCGGCCGATACGTTTGCCTAATATCAGGGGTGACCACCCCACTGCCACCCACTACTATCCCCACCCTTTGTTCGGCCAAGATGAATGCATACAAGGCGGTAAAACCACGCTTTTTGCTTTTGTTTCAATACTTAAACTTTATTTTGTTCATGATAACAATTTATTTGCAGACTTTTATTTATGCACTACTAGTTTTTACTTTGTTTCGTTTGAGTTTTATTACTTGTTTTTCCTCATTATAAGATTGAAAAGAAAGGATTTTAAAAAATGGCATTTTGTTTCTTTTTGAAAAAAAAACTTTTATTTCAAATCTTCATAGCTCTTTATAGAGTTGAAGATGTTCCGAGTTTATATTTGAGTTAACCTAGAAACTTATCATTCTACAATTTTTTTATATGTATTCAGAAAACAAATTACTCTTTCACACAAAAATACTTTGTTCCTAACTTTACTGTTCAGTTCGGAGGAGGGCATGGGTACCGCCGAACCGAGAACCATTTATTGGATAACCAACATCGGGCAAACGTGCCCGGGTTCATGGGGTGAGGTATGTATAGGTCTTGCTGGCGAATGCGTTTACCCACCTACTGCGTCGTGGACCGGATCTAATGTGGACCTCTTCAGCCAGACTCTCTCGACCCATCGCCTTGCACCGCAGTAGGACGGATGGATTCATACATCCGTCTCTCCTGGACTCATTTGCTCCCACATTCCCACCCATCACTTGTACATTTTCCCTTCCCAGAACTTCCTCTTCTTCATTTCCCCAAAAAGACCCACCACACAGCATCCCCAAAGATTAGATAGGCCCTGAGTGATTATTTTTACCCTCATGGCCTCCTGTGTGAAGCTATTGTACAAAAAAAAATATTTACCCATAATAATTGTATTTTTAAAATGTAGGTTTTTAATGTAATATTTTAGAAATAAGAAGGTAAATTGTGAAAAAAATTTCATATGGCGCGTAGTATCACAGCATCACAATGTTATTTCATAATATTATATAAAATACTTGGTACCTAATCGGTAATAAAAGAATTCTCTAATCTCCTTTACTAGTATTTATTTTTACACCATAAACGTTCTGCCATATTTAACTTCTTTTAACTGTGATGTGAGTCTATTTTCGATACATTTCTTAATCGCTAGCGGCGATAACCTCTTTTAACCCCCAGCGATATCTCCATCGCCTCCCTTGGTCAGTCGTGAGGGGGAAGGGGTGAAGGTTAGGGTGGGGGACGGGGGTGCTATTTGATATCACAGCAAATAAATCGTGAACACCAACAACACAACACACTTGAATCTGCTATACATTGTTCTTATATTGCGAATACGAATCTAGCAAGAGGCTGTTTTGTGAACAAAGAGAAAACCCTATTATTTCATTTTATTTCTCATTTCCTTACTAGTATCGCCTAGTGAGATAGTTCTTGCTAAAAATAGGGCAAACATTCTTAGAAGTTGCTTTCTAAAAGACAAGAAAAAATTATGTGGTTTTTACATGGCTAGGTAAGTTTTTTGGCACTTGGAGGTATTAATTGGATTAATCGGTAATAAGACTAATAAGTATAATATATACAACATTTTCAAACATTCTTCTTCTTCCTTTCAAAATATTAAGATACATAACTCATTAGTAATTATTTTTTAATTAGCTTCACACGGTAGGCACTGTGAAAAAAAATCCCCTAGGGATGCTGTGTGGGCGGTGGTTTTAGGAAAAGAAAGAAATAATGTTCAGGGAAGTAAAAGGATATAAGAAACAGGTAGGAATCTTAGGGTCATTGTGTCCAAAAGTGACGGACGTATGAATCCATCTCCCACTGCGGTTCAAGGCGATGATTAAATAGGGTCCTGCTGGAGAGGTAAAAAGATCTCCTTCAACCAGTCCATGAACCCTATACCCCTGCTACGGCACCAAATGTAACGAACCACTTAGGGTGACCTACGGTAGAGGTGTTGGTTGTCCATTAAATGGTAAGCCATTCGGCGGTACCCATACCCGCCTCCCAAATAGAAATTGAAATTACGACCATTAAATAAAAAGAATATCAGAAGATTAAAGCGCTTTCTTAAGAGAGTACAAATAAAATAGCTGATATCCCTTCTGGATATTTAAAATACATTTTTTTAAGTTATTCAGTTCGTTTGGGTATTTTTGGCCCCAAATCTAAAATTAATTTTTTTTGGAAAATGACAGCGCAGCCATTCCTCTTACATAAGTGCTCATTTAAAAATTGAAATCTTGTAATAATTAAAATTAATGTACGATGTACAAGTATTATTAAACGACGAGAATCGATCAATGGTCAAATTAAATCAATCAGAGACTATAAAATGAAATTATTTATTTTTGAGTTTGTTAACAAACGATAATCATCACTTAAAAAAGTTTAGGTGATAATTTGGTAATAATAATAATATATTATGGTAACTTATTCGGTAAAATTAAATTCATCAGAGACTTTGACATTAAGGAAGTATTTATTTTTGTACAGAATTGGTGTGCTTAATTTAACAGAATAACACAATCGTTGATACACTAATCATTTTCACAATCCCTGAATAAAATTGCCGACTTCGAAAAACATGATATGTTAGGCGGCAAATACATATTAGACAATAAATTATACTATACTATACTGAATTATTGTGAAATTTACCAGCTGAGAAACACTGTTATGACAGTTTACCGGGAATATAGAATAATTATTTATTTTTTTAGCATACTATTTCCCAACGAAATATCAGTATTACCAACTGTACAATATATCTAGTAAACATACATTCTAATCATTACTCTTATCAATAGATATACATTTGCACATATATACTGCATATTTTAACCTTTTTGTTAGGGCATATATTAGCAAATTTTGGTCGTTAGTGCATATTAACTTGAGTGGTTTCAGTCTTAAAATTCTTGAAACCATGAGCATGAGCAGCTCGAATTAAAAATGGTCGATCGCCACGAAATTAAACTATTCCTTTAATCCTGTTTTTAACGTAAACTTTAAGCATATGTTCTCGCATGGGTGTTGCATTTTTGCACGTATATTTTGACATGTTGATGGAGCATATAATAAGTATTATATATTATAATCCAATTTCTACTTGTTAACATGGGTGGGTAGGTATGACTATCGATTGTGAGCACTCGTGAACAGACATGTAAGGCTAATAAATAATTGCATCTCAAAAGTCATGTAGGTAGATATATATTCTCAAATACCAAAATACAAAGTAGTTTTACTGTATTATGTCAGTTTGTATTTGCAGCTATAGTTTTAGTTATTATGTCAGTTTGTATTTGTAGGGGGCAGTAAATGTATGGTTTGCGCCCGAACCTCTGCGTCCAGCAAAGCATTGGCGTTAGTGCGGTTGTATATCTCCGGGATCTAGGCGCTCCTCCCCAGAGAGAATGAGGGCAATCAATCTAGCACATTCAATCTACCCGTCGTTTTTGTATTCCTCTGAAGTATTTATTGTTTACTTTATCAACATTTCTAGGAATACAGCTGGGTTTATGTAGGATAAAGTAAGAACAGAAGTTTTATTATGTTTTGCTAGAGAACTTTTAAAACTGTCGATAACAATCATAATGAATACACTTTCGTAGCACTCCTTCAGCTAAAATACATAACAAAAGCTAGAAAAAAACTTAGATTATCTGTAAAATACTCAATAACCTAAAGAACGCTATATTTTTTGTTAATTTAAAATAAGAAGACTTCGCCAAAACTTAAAATCACCGAATTATTTCACTTTTTACATTAATTTGACGTGTAATTCTAATAAGTTATTTCGTTCACACGCCATTTATTTATTTTAATAATGTGTATTTTTATGAATTAGTTTTATTTTCCAAGCAATTACTTCTAACGCTGTTTTGTGCGTGTAATTTATGACTATAAGCATAAAAAATATTTTTTAATTTATTTAATTTTATTTAATTCTATTTTTATTGTTGATTTGGTTTGAAGTCCGTGGGAGAGTTAAAATGGTCCAGTCCTAAATAATTACGAACCAGAATTTTTAAAGGTTTAGTTGTAATTATCTCCAAACTTTTGGTAGAAACTTTGTAATTTGACATATTTAATGAAGTGAAAACATTACTTTGTTTATATTCACGATGTATTTAATTAATTTATTTAATACCGACCGGTTTTGCTTAACACAAGCATCTTCAGGGAATAAAATTAAACTGATCAAAACATACATTATGTGAGCTTATACATACATACAGAAAGTGACAAAACATTACATAAAGTAAAAGAACAAAAAGAGAAAGTACATAATTAAATTCTTACATAGTAATAGAAAGAAAGATTTCTCTACTTAAGTATAAGTATACACTTAATTATATATATATATATATAATTATATATTTAAGTATATTATATACTTAATATATTATATACTTAATTATATACCTAAGTATATTATACACTATGTATATTTTGGTCAGTTTAATTTTATACCCTGATGTTGCTTGTGTTAAGCGAAACTGGTATATATTAATAAAAATAAATCGTGGTTATAAACAAAGTAATTGTTTTATTTCATTTATTTTCAACGATTAAAGCCACAAAGACAATTCAAAAACGTTTCATTATTATTTATTCAACGTGACTTTTGGGTGGTAGGTAAATTAAAAGTCTAAAGGTATCTACACATTTTTTTACTCATGTGTACCTAAGAACAATATTCTAAAAACTATTTTAATTCCATTTCCTGTTTTACTAAGCGGATGACCAAACTTAAGTGGTATTTAATGCAATCCTTATAAAAAATCTTTTCGTTTTTACAGTGTCGGACTACATTAAAGTCGCCGGCAGGAAGCACTTTACACTACTGAAAAAACTGCTCCGTATATAAAACTGGTGGTATAAGAAATTGCATTTTCCCCGCGGAAAATAAAGTCAATTCCTTGCATGAGTTGGTGCCCAGATTAGGAACTAGGTAGTTCGTCGGTGCCGTAGGTGGCACAACGTATGGATAGGGAGTAGGGGATAGGGAAGGCATAGGTGGCTATCGCGACACCTTCTCTCTTATTATGCGCTCCGGGTAGAATATAACGTTAGCTGTTCGGGAAGAGTGGGAGTTATTTACTTGAAACACGTGTGTTTTTAACTAGTTGGATGATAGAACTATTGATAACGTGTACTTTGGCTGCTCAACAATCAATAATAGTAATGAAAAAGGTAGACACTTGCATACTTCCATATTTTTTTGCATTAGCTCCACACAGTAGGCACTAATGAAGATAATTTTCCTCGGGGCCTTTGTCTTCTTGGTGCGTAGGGTAAGGAGAGGAAGTTGTGGGAAAGAAAGGTATGAGGGGTGGGTAGAAAACTAGTGTTTAGTGGGTCCAGGGGTGCTAGCATGGTCGATCGATATCGTTCATTCTCATCGTTCCCTAGGACAACTGCAGATCGCAAATGAATAGGTGACAGTTCACAATGACTAAGTGTCCTTAATATATTCGATATCAACTGTCGTTTGTACGCTAGCGATCTGCAGTTGTCCTAGGGAACAATGAGAAGTTACCGATAATCGGTCGGTAACTTCATATCGATCGACCATGCTAGCACACCAGAGGCCCTAGCATGCTCGCTCGATAATGCTGGTGGTAGTAGGAGATTTTCAAATGTTGTTGGGTTATTCATAACCCGGGAATGTTTGTCTTTCTTTTTAAAATAAAATAAAAAAAAAAAATAAAAAATAACGATCGGTAGGATAACAATCGGTAACTTCTCATCGTTCCCTAGCATGACTACAGATCCCCAACAAAAAAGTAACAGTTCACAATGACTAATATCCTAACATAACATATTCGACATCAACTGTTGTTTGTACGTTAGCGATGAGCAGTTGTCCTAGGAAAAGATGAGAAGTTACCGATAGTTATCCTATCGATCGTTAAAGAGCGAGTGTGCTAGGGCCTCAGGAGTATGAATCCATCCCTCCCATTGACGCCGTAGTCTCACTGCCTCCAGACAGTTTGGAGGGGACTCTTGCGCACTATTCATGTAAACAATACTAGCAATAAAAACAAAACTCTCAGCAGTAGGAGAATTTACAGCACCAATAGGTACTTTTTCTAGGATTCAATTAATAATAATTATTATAATATATCGATTTATATATTACCATTGAAAGGTCAATATTATTATAGTATTAATAATATTGACCTTTCAATGGTAATATATAACGATTTATATATTACCATTGAAAGGTCAATATTATTATAGTATTATATCGACTCATATACATTATTATTATTTTGTACGAAAGACCTACACACAATTCACTAACTCTTTGAGTATCGTATATATTATATTCACCTACCAGTAACTAATTACCTGAAGATATTAAAAATGAGACATCTTATTCAAAAATTAAATAAAAGCTTTCGTATCGTAGACAAATACCCAGATCTGTGAAAAACAATTAATATTGAAAAAAATCACATTATTCAAAAATACCTTGATCTATTCACCATTGTTAAAAAAAAGGTATAATACATTAATTAGTTAAGTAAATTAGTACATAATTAGTTAAGTATTTTAATATTAAGTATTATTCTATTAAGTAATTAGCATGTATTAAGCAAACATTAAGTTGAGATTTAATTATATTATTGAAAGCTAATAAACAGGAAAAATGAGAGATTTCTTACAATCAAACTGATTGATCAGTTTAGTAAGATTTAAGTAATACTGTAAAAATAAAAACTGAATAAACATATTAAAAACAAACCAAAAATATATGTAAATATGTTACACTTCCTAAAATGAACGACCTGTTTTGCATTAATTTCTCCTACCAAAATATTTATTGGTGTCTTAAAATGGCCGTCGGGAAAAAAATCATTATAAAATTATCTTTTAATTACATTTCGACGTATGTTTTAGTCAACACATACTTGCAATCAATACTCCATCGTATTTAACTGAGTATGTTTGAATTCCGAGTACACAAAGCCAACAATCGCACAAAGTGTCTGAAATCTCCATTCGTTTGAAGTCAGTGAAATTGGCGTCATCCCTAGACACGGACACGACACGGACCCGATGACAGAGGCAGCAGTGGGGGTGGTACGCCCATCGGTATCGCCTCCCTTCGCTGACCAATCAACATTTAAATTGCACGCGCAACACGACTGGCCTTTGCCATTCGCCAAACAAAAGGCCAAATATGTATGGAAATGTGACTGTCGGCAATTTGTAAATCAAGTTGCGGCAGCGACTGTCAAATGTTTTTTTTTCCGGAAACACTAACATACAAATATATTTTTTTTAATGAAAGTTGATGATTGTTTCATTACATCAGATCAGTAATCATGTCAGTCATATATCGGACGTGCTGATTCAAATATGTTTTTTGTCATTAAAAGATAACAAGTTCTCAAATTTATATGACGACAATAAAATTATTTTATAAAATCCTTATCATATCTGCGTGCTGTATATATAATATGAATCGTTGAGATCCAATATCCTCCCCAATGATTTTTTGTTGAAAATGAGTTATGAGCGCCATATTTTGTGTTTTCTAACCATAGGCCCTAGCACACTTGCTCTATAACGATCGATAGGATAACTATCGGTAACTTCTCATCGTTCCCTACGACAACTGCAGATCGCAAACGAATAGGTGACAGTTCACAATGACTAAGTGTCCTTAATATATTCCATATCAACTGTCGTTTGTACGTTTGAGATCTGCAGTTGTCCTAGGGAACGATGACAAGTTACCGACAATCGGTCGGTAACTTCATATCAAGCGACCGTGCTAGAACACCAGGAATGTAATGCTGTTGTTATTATTTCCAAATTCCTCCTAGTTTCTTTATAAATCGTGTTTAAATATCGACCTTCCAAAATTTTCAGTTCCAAAATACTCCGTAATTGAGACGGATTACGGAGTATTTTGAATCAGAAGTATTATAATATTGCGTCTTCTATAATTGGTAGCGGTAGGTCATTAATCTGCGAAGTTTTTTTTTTAAATTTATGTTTTGAAGCATTGATAAACCCGAATTATCTGCAATTATTTTAATTATTTAATGCCATTACTGTTGTAACGCATTTATTGTTTATGTGTTTATTATGAGTGCAATAGATAAGTTTCTGGCTATTTCAAATGCAAATTGAAATGGAGTTACAGTGCAAGCCCCAGCTGGCCCGTTAATCCATCAAAAAGCTGTCGTGAACAATAACCGAATATATCATTTATGCTAATTCCCGGCAGAACCCGTCATTAATGCACTCGCCAAGTCGTTGAAATAATAATAATTCTACTAGTACAAAATAAGTGAAATTGTGTTTTAGTCCAATTACGTAATTATTACCTTGATATGTGTGCGAATCGGATACATATATAAATAATATTAAGTACTCAAATATAACTACATAATGGTTAAAACGTCGTTGAAATAATAATAATTCTACAAGTGCAAAATAATTAAAATTGTGTTCTAGTCCAATTACGTAATTATCACCTTGATATGTGTGCGAACCGGATGAATGTATGAATAATGGTAACTACTTCAATATAACTATTAAATGGTTAAAATGTCGTTGAAATAATAATAATTCTACAAGTGCAATATAATTGAGATTTTTTTCTAGTTCAATTACCTAATTACCGCCGTGATATGTGTGCGAATCGGCTGAACATATAATTTATTTTTATTTTTATAGTGAATACCTCACAAGAGTTCCAACTGCTCTCGTCTGGAGCCAGTGAGACTACGGCATCCCCAATTGGGGTATGTTATGAGGCTGAAGGTAAGTGGGAAAGGGAAGGAGACGAGGAAGAGGAAGGTGGAGAAGTACCTGGCTATTCAGATCTAGTCACTAAACACGGCCATTTCAAGCAACATTTCAATTCTGAATGGTGGTCTTACAGCAAGGCAATACTAAGAGGATCTTCCACTCTGGAACGTGCCGCAAATATACTATATATTATTTTTAATAATTAATTTTGAAATAACACAAATCAATTAAATAAAATGTATTTGCGCACGCAGGGTTCGAACCCGCAACCTTCGGAATGGCAGTCCAACGCCCTACCGCTGGACCACGCCGGCCGTCAATAGTTCTACAAGTGCAAAATAATTGAAAATGTGTTCTAGTCCAATTACGTAATTATCACCGTGATATTTTTGTGAGTTAATGATAATTATAGAAAAAATAATTTAGGATTATTCACTACAAAATATGATGAAATAGGATTATTCACTACAAAATATAATATTAAAAAAATAAAATTTAAAAAAAAGAATTTTGATGGACATACTACATATGCAAATTAAAAACAACCGATTCACGTTGTTTAACAAATTTGTAGTATGCAAATAAAATTTTGTACCAAAACAAAAAAAAAAAATTCATACGATGTTTAATTTTGTACTATAAGTTTGTAATATCTTTGGATTAATTTTTTTTTAGTTCGGTTGGGTATTTTGGTTTCAAATCCAAAATTAAGATTTTGTATCAAAAAGGCCGCGCAGCCGTTTCTCTAATACTCGTTTACCTACCTACATAACACAATATAATTTTTAATTATTAATCAAAAATATTTTATTTAAATTATGTGATGATTTTCTTATCATGCACCGACAAAGATATACTTTTAATAGGTTTTTGATTGGATTTTGAGAAGGTGCTTAATTGCATGGTTTTGACATGTTTATTGATGAAAGTGGAAAAAAAATAGTTTCCTTGTTTTAAATTACATTCATAAACAACGGTGATAAAATCTACAATTGTTTTGTATACAGAATTAAAGCGTAACAATGGATTTCTCATAGGTACATAAAATTATCATGCTAATTCTTGAAAATCATCATTTTCATTTTCGAATATGTCAACAGTGCTGGTACATCAAGACTTGGAGGTGTTGTTATTTATGATTTATGATACTTTTTTGGTCTTGTGATTTTTCATGTATTATTTTTATTCTGTTTTGATGGTGTGTGTCTTATTGGTTTCATTGTAAATCCCTGCTGACGCTCAATCATAAAATCTTGTTAAATGAACTTGAACTGAGTTAAGTATGTTAAGAAATATCAAAGTAGGTGGTGTTATTGAAAAAGTAACTGAAATCAAATACCTGGGTAGTATTGGATTCAAAGCTAACTTTTACAACATGTGCTTTGAATATGTGCTAAAGAAGGTATCAAAAATAGACAATTAACTAAATTAAAACCCTACAAAGCTCATTTTTTTAAATATAGTTGCTTAACATTTAGATTATTGCTCTGTGATGTTATATACGAAGTTAAAAGATGTACATTTAAAGTTATGATATGTATAGGTACTGAGGAAAGGCAAGTATGCAAGGGTTAGTCAAAAGGGGGAGGAGCTAAATTGGATTCAAATAAAAAAGATACTTTTATTTAATGTGTTAAATTCTGTGCATACAGTTATAAAAAACCGAATGCCAAAATACTTAAAGGGTGAAATTGTTTTTAATAGAAATAATCATAATATTATAAACAAAAATATAAATAGAGGTAGATTAACTAGAACTGCCTAATAGGGGACAAAATAAAGGACTAAATGAATGTATATAAAAAAGGATGTTATGTTTTCTGTAAAAATATAATCTTATAAACTGAAATGTTTCCTTGTGCGTATCAATTTATACAAAAATGTAGAAACTAACTAACTCAAGAAATAATAAAAATAAAGATTTTTCTTCTTCTTTCACAAACTGGAGCTAATAAAATGCTAAAATATTTTTCTAATTAATAGTTGAATATTAAACTTAAATTATAAGGTTGTGGTACTTAAATTTGACAAACAATGAAATTGCTTATTCTTTTTTAAATGTTTTTTAAAAGCAAAACCATATTATTATCTCGCCTTAATAATCCCCTGAGTAATGACTTAAGTATTATTTTCTTTGGAATTTAATTACATTACTGCGATGGAAGGGCACCCCCTCCCCCCTCTAGCCACCCATTAAAACCCCCCTTCGCATTCGTAATTAAGTTGAACATTACTGAAATACCTACTCATATCACTAAGTCTGGAAAATTGCTGTGGAAATTAAAAATTTTATCACCTCAAAATAAATTTTTGGACAAATAAATTACATAATGTATTAAGGTGAAATAAAAGTTATAAAAAATCTATCGAAATAATATGATATTAGCATTATATGCCTAGATGATACACGGAGATAAATGTTATTATAAAATACTGTCATTTTATTCGTAAAAATGGTTAAAAACGGAACTGAAGTACTTACGAACAAATTAACAGTGTTTCAATGTTTATTGGCGGGAACATGTAAGAATAATTTGTCGGTATACTACGTAATTTCGTACGTTCCCTGTTAATTTGTTCGTAAGAACTTCAGTCCCGTTTTTAACCGTTTTTACGAATAAAATTATCGTATTTTAGAATAACATTTTTCTCCGTGTATTTAAAAAATATACAGTATTTAATGTATTTTCCAGTAAGTACTTATTATCCGTATAAAAAAACTTGATTGAAAGACTTAGTTTCTTAATAAAACGGTGACTGCTTATTATTTATTGTCGTATTTCAATTATTATAATACTTCCGAGGACAAACGTCCTTCAAGGCTGAATGCTAGTTTTGATCTGGAGAGCTCCTGAATATTAAAAACTTCGTAAATCTACCTTCGGTCACTTTCGGCACAACTCGGCAACTAGACCATGTGACCCGAAGAGCTTATATATTACTATGGTAAAGTATGTACCGGATAGACTATTATGATTCAGATACGTTTTTAGATTTTCACGGCCAAGAGCATTTTCGTTGTTTGTTTTTGGGGTGTTATGCCGTCTTGCGCTACCTCCTTCTTTAGCCGACGTTTCGGACAGCGTTGCAGTGTCCATCATCAGGGCAGATCCGACGATGCCGGAAATAAAATAATAACTTTGTATATACCACTTTTATTTTTTTATACTTAATGCCGACCGGGTTTCGCTACAACCGTAGCTTCTTCGGGGCAGTATAATCTCTACTAGAGAGTATAATCTCTACTACTAGTAGAGATTATACTGCCCTGAAGAAGCTACGATGGAGCGAAACCCGGTCGGCATAAAGTATAAAAAAATAAAAGTGGTGTATACAAAGTTATTATTTTATTTTAAATTATAATGTCACATCACAAAGTAACTGCTTCATACGAACAAATATATATTTTTTTATTAATTCAATCGTTCCTATTCTTCTTCTTTATTTTTGCCTCCCTAATGTTCTTTTTTATGACAGAACAAAATAGAATAGGATAAATCTAGCTTTTTTCGAGTGAAGCAACCGAAAATTTGTTAAGATTAATGAACTTTGAACTGATTGCTCGCTGGAAAAATCTTCTTAAAGTATTCTTTCTTCTCTAGAACGCGATTGTAATGTTAAGAAAAGGGGCAATAGAAAAAGATGAAATAAAAATAGTTTTATCTTGGAAATGTAGATACAAGAGAGGCAAAAGTTCTGAAAGTAAAGCATTCTTCGTATTATTTTCGTTCCATTAACATAATACTTTTTTCCTTATTGGAAAGACATTATTTTTAACTGATCTCATAATTTACATATCTGAAATATTGACTTGAAACTTTTAATGATGTAATTAAGGATTTATTAATTATTTTAATCAATAATGTAGATTTTTATGCAACACCGTACAGGAGTTCTAACCCCTAGGTGCCGGTGGATCTATGGTATTTTTGGTTACTATTGTGAAGCTGAAGGAAATGGGAAAGTGAAAGGGAAAGTTTCATTTTCGATCTTCTCAGGAAACAAAGCTTTTTTATGTGAATAAAAGACTTTTTGGAGCCAGTGGGGCTATAGCATTCCTAATAGGAGTTATTTTGTAAAACTGAAGACAGTGGGGAAGGGAAGGTTTCGTATCTATTTAAATCTGGTTACTAAACACGATTAAAGTCATTTCAAGCTACGTTTCGATTGTGAATAGTGCTCTTTTACTAAGGCGATACTGAGAGTAGTACCATTTTAGGCATTTTATGCAAAGAATTGAGTCTGAATTGTGGTTTTCAGTCAGGACAATTTAGTGTATCTTCTAATCATCCCACGCTTTTCAGATCAGCTTTTTAATGTGCCATTATACGTATGTAACTGCTCATTTGGTGGATTCAGTATAAATAACACACGATTGGATATGTTCTGATGGCAAATATAAACTCCCCAACCCCATCTCCCACCCCTTTCCTCGTTTCCGTTTCCTCCTTCGACCCCTTGCCTTGCAGCCGTTATAATATAAGTAACATTTTAATAAATTCTTCAATCATCCCCTTTCTTTGGCCTTCGCCGCTGCGCTAACGAGTTTTGTGCCGAACCGTATTCTTATTACTGTTTTAATTGCACTTTATTGATGCGCTACAGTGAAAGCTCATACGCTTCAAAGGAAAGCTCGGCACTAAAGCTATCTCCCTCTGCCTCGCAGCATCTGCACAGCCTCTGTAGAGGCGAGGTAGAGATTCGTCCCTTCGGATAGAAGCGGGAGAGATTGTCTTTGAAACCGCTGAGCAGCTCGCGGAGGCTACCCATTGTGGTCTTTTGTACCTTTAAGATAAAGTTTTAATAATTATTTTCAAATTTCTGTTCATTATCCGCGGGTAGAATCGATGCTTGAAGGTAATATCATTAACATTGGAGTGGACGGAGGAGGAGCACGAAGGCGAGTATTATATTGCGTCACCCGGCGCGGCGCAGGCGGCAATAATTAAAACGTTGCAAACTTCATAAGAATACAAACGATCCTGTTGCCACTAGTGGAAAATATTAAAATTGTTCACAATTTATCAAATTATTCTAATTAATTTATCAGATGCCAAAGATTCCGTCGTTTACCTTGTATTTCTATAACAATTTATAACAAATTTTAATTGTTCGCAAAACATATCTAGTTTTTTACAATAAAAAAAAAATAGGTAGGTACCTTATAAATTATTTCACGTAAATGATTTCAAGCTTATTGTATAGGGAGCAAACAATAACATGCTCGACAAACTTTAAACCAGTGATTCCTGATATTATTCGAAGTAAAAAATGTATATGAAATTTTGGTCTCCGGTGACTTTTTCTATGACGTTTTTTTTCATTTTTTTTTTCTTAAAAATCCAACAAAAAAATCTTCTGCGTGTCGTCACTGGTCACACAGCCGAGTGACCGCCCGACCTCTTATCTCGCCGTTAACTGTCCAAAACCTACTATTTTTTTATGTTTTTGTAGAAAAAAAAACACCGGATCCCAAAATTTAATTTACATTTTTTACTTCAAATAATGTCAGGAGTCACTGGTTAAAGTTTGTCGGGTACGTACCGATACAATCTGTATAATAATAAATTGAAAGTGCTTTTCTTTCTTCGGGCCTAAGCCTTATAGTACCCATCTTTTAATAAGCGTTATCGTAACAACTTTGACAGTGGCTGAGTTAGCATCACGTTTGGACCAAACCACCCAGGTGTCCCGTATCCAATGCCTCCACCTTCGAATTATGTCTTAGCAATGTTGAAATGAATGTTACCAATTCCCATTGTTCCACCTGCGACATTGACACCGTAACGTGTTTCACCTGAATATATTTAAAAAAAATCGCCTATTTTAGCCCTCTGACCCAAATGTGTCGACTATATAATAAGAAAGAGTGTGCTGAAATAGATATTTTCGTCGACAATTTATACGGATTCGGAAAAAATGTTCTGCTTTGGTTAAAAAATAGTTTGAGCTAATTGTGTTATTGTCACTTGTATCTCTATATTATGTGTCTTATGTATCTTGCCTGTATTTGTATTATTTTTCAATTGAGTGAGCTTTCGTACAATTTTATAATTTTTTTAGTCTTTATTTAGATGCAGGCAAATGTTGCGTAATTTATAATCTTTATTTAGATGTGTGCTTCTTTGTCCAAGTATATTTTTTTGTATTTGTGTGTACCTATTTGTGTATTAACTGCGTTTTTACAACTGGATTGTTTTCACGTAAGTGATATAATATAATTTATATAATTGATTATAGAAGTAAGACTTCTTTAGGGGCATTACGACGGGAAACTCAAATCTTTTTTGGACGGAAGTAACATTAACTAAAATGACGTTCAATTTATATTTCATCATATTAACGTCGTAGGTATGGCAATAATGAGTCCGAAGCCTAGCAACGAATAACAAACTCAAACGTCAGACGTCACCCGTTTGTTTTTGTTTACTAATATATAAGGTAAGTTTAACAGGTTTTTGTTGTGTTTTGTTGATTATTATATGATTTGACTTAAAGATTTTAGTTGAACCTTTTGATTTGTATTATTTTTTACGACGAATATTAACCCTTTTTTCTTTATGATTCTTGTGAATTCTAGCTATTGAAGTAAAATGTGGCAGTACTGTGAGCGCCTCCGCCCACTGAGGCAACTGAAAACTCTCAACTGCCAACTGTCTTTGTATGACAATGTGATGGCCCGCACACTACACAATCACTTAAACACCCGTTGTCAATGGTAACGCAAGCGGCGATTTGCGACTTGCACTTCTGATTGCCCTAACCGTCTGTTGCTAGTTGCCCGCTGTCAGCTGATTGTTCTTCGTCTATGGTTAAACAAGCTTTTTGACCAATCAAGACACATAAAACAGCCGGTTTTAGTTGGTATTCAGTTGCCTCGTCAGCGGAGCCTGACAATAAAAATAGTGTTATTTAGAATTCAAATGGCTGAATCGCAGAAAAATTTTACCCCTTCGTCTAAAAATAATTATAAACGAAAAAATCAACAATCTTATCATGTTCCGCCGCCTAAAAAATGTAAGTTTTTATTTAGTTATTAGTTTTTAGTCAAAGAAGTTTTAATTTTAATTTTTCAATTGTAACAATGTTTTCATAAATATTTTACATTTTACTTATCTTAAAAAATCATTAAGACGGTTATTTTGTTCCATGCTGAAATATGAATCCAATTCTTATAAAGCTTTTGTTTATTCAGTTCTCCTGGGAATTATTTTAGCATTCAATATTCAGCAAATAATTTAAAATTTAATTAAATATCCATTATGCCATCCGAGTCATTGACACAGAGAGAGGCGGTTGGTTTAAGCACCACCTTGGTAAAAATATTAGGGGGCGGCTTATCTGCAAGGGGCAGGGTGTGGGGTGGGGGGAGGGGTTGGGGGTTAGGAAGATCTTGCAGGGGGTGGCTATCAACTCAACTTAAATTAATATCGCCGCAGATTGCAGTCCGAAAGGTAACTTATTTCAACTCAAGTGAAGGCTCAATTTTATTTGTGGATTTAAAAGCCTTAGTTTTTCATAGTACATCGTTCATGAAATCTTTTTACATTCCCATTAAATAATTTTCGGTTTAATGATATTTTCAGGTTTACACTATCGTAATACAAGCGTTGACCCGTGAAAATTCGTGGTTTATTATAATTGTAGGATTTGCGAGGCTGAAAAAAAAATGCCTCCATATGCCCTTCAAAAGAAGAAAATTACCGTTCAATTTTTTTTTTTTTTAGAGAAACCTCACAAGAGTCCCAACTGCTCCCTTCTGGAGCCAGTGAGACTATGTCATCCCCAATTGGAGTATGTTGTGAGGCTGAAGGTAAGTGGGAAAGGGAAGGAGATGGGGAAGAGGAAGGTGGGAAAGTACCTGGCTATTCAGATCTAGTCACTAAACACGGCTAAAGCCATTATTAAGCAACGTTTCAAATCTGAATGGTGGTCTTACACCAGGGCGATACTGAGAGTATCTTCCACTCTGGAACGTGCCGCAAATATAACATATATTATTTTTATTAGTTAATTGTGAAATAACACAAATTAATCAAATAAAAATTTATTTGCGCACGCCGGGTTCGAACCCGCGACCTTCCGAATGGGAGTCAAGTGTCTTACCACTCGACCACGAACGGTCGTCAATGTATTAAACTTGAAAAATTACTATGTCTATCCGGCCGCAAAATGTCAACTGGCCCTATTTCAGTGAACCATGTGCGTTGTCTCAGCAACGTAACTTCACTCATTTTCAATTTTTGCAGGTCAAATAGCAATAATTTTTTTCTGGGGAAAAACTTAGCAAATAATATACCATTTAAAAAACTACACTATATAAGCAATGTTTAAGTATCTTTCCAGATTAGTGCGGTATACTTTTTCATCAGTACAAGGTAACTACATATTTTTTTAATTAACTCATTAATCCGTCAAAAAAATTCGTTCAAAAGTATGTGACAATTTGTCGAAAATTAAGGACTTTTACTAAAATCAAACTATGATATTCTGATTCGTAAAGAGTTGGCCTAACAGCCCTCCATGGGAAAATGTTGACTTGCGATATCCTTTATACGCAATGCGACTTGACCCCAGGTAAACAAATTAAAATGTTTAACTGCTCGAGAAAGAATTTAGGTGTCAATAAAGTCAACCAATTTACCAAAACAGCCTGTATAAGTACGTACATCTAAAACTGTAAGTCTACGTTTAGTCCATGAATAATAATAGAAGGTTTTACCGGTTAACTTAATTGATTATTTGAAGGTCTTCGAAATAGTGAACACCCATAAAACACACCAAATTTGTGCTTACATCAGTTGGAAGAACTAAAACCTAAATTCCTCTCGTAAGGTCGTTTTGGACATAAACAATAAATTAAGAAGATCCCTAGTCCTTGACTCATTCGGAATCGGGGGGAGCGAACGATTTTTGGGCGTTTACCAATAAAAACCCTAATCTCTAGCAAACAACAGTGTTTTGTTATTTCGCCAGTATATTTTTAAAGATCGAAGCGCCGCGTAGACTAAGGCATGTCCGTTGGCCCCGGGATCTGGGCGTAGACTGAGCGACGGGCAAAAATCCTTCTGTACATGGCATAAGGATGGAATTCGCACTTACAAATTCGTTGGGTACCGCCTATTTTTATTCACTGAAAAGAAACGTCGCCAAAACGCACGTTTTATTTTATTTTGTGAAGTTCAGATATAAATATTAAAATGTTTTCCGATCACTTTATAAGAAAGTTCATCAGCTACATTATTCAATAAAACAACACCAGAAAAAGGATTTGTAAGTAGGAGATATTTCACTTTTTACCATTTTTTATAGGTCAGACGCATAATTTTTTTCTAAGCTTATTAAACAGCCTATCAAAAAAATACTCGATCACTTCAAAGGCCAAGATGTGTTCTACTCACAGTATTTAATTGAAGCATCTATATTATTTCTAAGCGATCCAATTTTCAAAACTAATACACAAGATTTTGTACGATTTTGCATTTTAACGCCTGTTTTCACCTTAAGATATTTTTTCTGCAAGGTTCCATTGTTTTAAAGATCATGAAAGCTTTGAAAATGAACTGTTTAGATTTTGCAAAAAACGTGATATGAAGATGAACAAGTGAATAATAAAGTTGTTTGTAATTCTTGGTAGGATTTTCAATGACTTTACGAACGGGCCCAACTAAGGAACGGGCCCCCTTTTAATTATGTCAATAATACTTTATCGCCTTATTTTTTGAGGTCTTCTAACTTGATTTGGTTGAAGGTGCGCCGAGGAGTTAGTTGCTTACCCTTCTTTTTACCAGAAATTAGATTCATTAAGCCGCTGGTCCCGGCTTTATTCCCTGGGGAGGCTTTTCTTAACACCACCATAAAAACGTCAAAGCAATTAAAACGCCCTCCACTAATCATGGAAATATCAAATGTTTTATTTACTTTTTTAATTATTTCAACGCAAAATTTTCTCTCGCCAAGTTTGTTTGGCTTTGGTAGCGCTTTGTTTTTGTTTCAACAGCAATTTAAACAACAGCTACCCAGTTTTCAAAGCATTGTCACTTTTAAAGCTTTGAATTATTGATCCAACGAATATAATTATCTATACATTATTTTGCATAGCAAAAGCATGGTAAATCATCAAAATCATAAAAATATTTTATCATCCTAAAGATGATCTGAAAATAGTATAAATTAGGCTTAAATTATAAAATTTACTTTTACGTTGTTATTAGGGTGTTACGAGATGTATCGGATTTTCTTTAACCATTTGTTTGGAGTTAAGTAAATCATATACTTAGATGACATTTTGGTCTCCGATGACTATTTTTTTTTTCAACTAAAAACAATAAAAAAACAGTAGGTGTTGGATGGTTAGGATCTGAGTGGGGGGTTGGGAGGGTACTCGGCTGAGTGACCAGCGATGACCAGAGAAAGAAAAAAAGTTTTTTTTTTTAAAACAAAAATTGGTTAAATATAAGACTAATATACTTCTAAATATATTACATACCTATATGATTTTATTATATTTTGAATTGATAAATATAATATGGAGGCACCAAAATCGTTTACGTAGGCAGGGTATCTAAAAAAGACACACTTGGCCTATGTAGACAATGTAAGCAATACTACGTACCCAAGTCGATGTACGCCTACGTACCCGTGCAGACTTGTCCTAAGCACGCAACGCAAATTTCAATTCTAGTATCGCGAAATTTTAAGGATTTTACGTTAAGTGACGTCTTACTAAATCTAAAGGTTGTTTTTCCCCATTTTAACACCAATACGAGAAATAAATAACAATAATCGCCAAACGTCAAACAAACATATCCTTAAACGTCAAATCAACTCGTTGAAAGAACTTTCATCACCGCCATTTCTTTCACGCGTCTAACGCCGAACTGGACAGCGCAGGGTTAAGATAGGTGACAATGTGTTTCTAAAGCATCTATTTCCCTGGAAAATGTATGGATTGTAAATTGTCCGGACTTCTTAATGCATTGCTTACGTTGCGTATGAGGGTTCAGTGCGCCCTTAACTTAAAGGTCTGAATCTGGCCCCGCGTTTCCATGTTTTCCCTATAACTTTCCCCTCCCCAACGAGGTGGTGCAGTGGTTATTCAATTCCCAACGAAACAATGGCATCTGATTTGAGCTGTGCGCGGCGGCTGTGAGCCCAATCCGACAACAATGTTGTGATGTTGCACTGTCATCGTTGCACAATCCTTTAAGTTGTCAAACGAAATCATCATTCTCTGTCCGAAGTCGAGCCCGGAATTGCCATTTAAAATGGTTCAAGTCATGCCTGACTGACTGAGGAAGTTATTTTGGGAGGGAGATGTGATGCACGGATTGCTGCCTGATGTGCACATTTAAAGTACAGTGTGCGTCGGTTTTTTCTTATCACAATTTTTATTTCATGAGTTGTTTTAGGGCGTTATATTACATAAATAATATTTAAGTTTTAGCGGTGACCGGACAACTCAACAACATGCAACATTCGTTTGGTTAGATTATGGGATATTTATCAATTTATTTATCAATAACTTTTAATGACTTTTTAAAGCGATGTTGAAATGCCACTTTGTTGAGTTGTCGATAAACTGTATTGTCATATGCGATTCTCGTATTTCACATGCAACCGGACATAAAAGGCATCTTCTTATTATTTTTTTTTTTCAATAATTAACCGTTGAAGGAAGTTAACAGACATCAAATTACCTTCACATTGGTATAAATACAGAAATTTTAGGATTTGAGGTTGTAATTCGAATTTAATACAATACATAAAGTGCACTATATGGGTATGGATAATTATTATAAATATTAAACAATATTTTCTAATTTTCTCTGAACGACTTTTTGTCCAATAAAAATATTAATCCGTTTTGTTAAAAAATTATTCCTTCTGACAAAAATATAACACAAGAAAGCAATAAATCTCAAATAGAAATGTTTTATTTTGTGCAAATTTTAAGATAGTTGTTAACTAACTAACTAACTAACCATCACGCCGTTTCCCCGCAGGGGTAGGCATAGAGAACGGACCGCCAAACAACTCGGTCTTGTCACACACTCTTTGCCTCATTCACATTCATACATCGTCTCATACATACTCTTCTATTTTTCTGACTCTTGACATGGCCCGACTCAAGTATCTGATTCACTTGATCGTGCCATGTCTTTCTCGGACGTCCCCTACTTCATATACCATTCACAGTTGCATCATATATTCTCCTTATGCTCCTTTCTTTGTTCATTCGCTCTACATGCCCAAACCATCTGAGGGTTCCTTTCTTAATCTTACTCATTACGCTAACATCAGCCTTGCATTCTTTTCGAATCTCCACATTTCTCACACGATCATACATGGTTTTACCACACGTACGCCTCAGGGATCTCATTTCAACAGCATTCAGTCTACTTTCATCCTTCCTCTGCCAGTTCCATGCCTCACTGCCATACATCAGGGTAGGTACAAGCACTCCATTGTGGACTGCTAACTTCGATTCTTTGGACAGCTTTTTGTTAGCGCCAACGGCATTCAGTCCTCCATTAATGGAGTTACCTGCATTTACCCTTCTTTCAATGTTCTTCTTTTGTTTGTTCTACTTACCCTGTCTTTATTTTTTTTTATGCTATACTGAGTGTAAAACTTATATTATGATATCAAAATACCTTTGTAAAATTGTAACTACTATCTCCTACCTATGAATTGTAAGTTCCTCCTGTCCTAAAATGAGTTTTGTAACTCATCGGGATTGCTCTAGCAAGAAATAAAAAACAATGAACAATGAATGTCTCTATCAGCCTTCCCATCTCTCGTAAACATACGATAGTTGTTACATTTTCAAATCTTTTGAACCTCCGAAATACAGGATGTTGAGGTACGTACTTGACCTAATTTTTAACCAGTGATTCGTGACATCATTTAGAGTAAAAAATGGAAACGAAATTTTGATCTCCGGTGACTTTTTTGATGAAATTTTTTTTTTCACAATTTTTTTTTCTTCAAAATCAAACAACTTTTTTTTTCGTATGACGTTAATGGTCACTAAGCCGAGTTACCGCCCCACCACTTATCCCGCCCCCAACTGTCCAACACCTACTATTTTTTTATGTTTTTGTAGAAAAAAAAAACATCAAAAATGTCTCCGTGACCAAAATTTTATTGACATTTTTTATTCGAAATAATGTCAGGAATCATTGGTTAAGTACGTACCTTAATACCCTGTATGTTAACATGTTTATGTTTCACATTTCGAATTCTAGTCATAATAAAAACTAAAAATGCTTTTTAACGTTGATTACTTCCCATTCATTTAGGTGCATTAAAATAGTAGATATGTTCATCTTAAAAATTAATAATTAATCCTATTATTTGGTTATATTACCCACACACACAGTCACCGACTTTGTTTTTGGTGCACAGCAATGACCCTGTGTCGTGTGCACCAATTGATTATTACACAGAAGACAGTACAGTGCATGATAGCTTTATGTTCGATGAGCCCCCAAAGGATACACAAACTCCAACATTTAGGAGGGATTTGAAGCAGAGAATGGACGGCCACCTGGAAAGGGTTTCCTCTTGTGGTAAGAATAACCTTGTCGAATTTATTAAGTCTAAAAGGGATTGAATTGAAAATCTAGTCTCCTTCAACGGGAGCTATCTTCCCAACACGCCTTCCAGTGATATGCTTGGTGCAACTCTAAGTAACCGGCTCAGGGTCGAGGACTCCATCGAAGCCAGAGTCAAGTTAACCTCTCAAAAGCTGGACTTACTGTATAGGTACAGGGTACCGTACTGCACGTGGGAAAGAATACTTTCTACAAATCGTTCCTGAGTTCAACAACTGGGGTGCTAGCATGGTCGATCGGTATGAAGTTATCGACCGTAACTTCTCACCGTTCCCTAGGACAACTGCAGATCGCAAACGAATAGGTGACAGTTCACAATGACTAAATGACTAAGTGACCTTAATATATTCGATATCAACTGTCGTTAGTACGTTAGCGACTGCAGTTGTCCTAGGGAACGATTTGCCGGCCACTGTGTTTCCTCCCTCCTACAACATGCTCTACTCAAAAAGACCTTCCACCCAGCATCCCCAAAAATGACATAGACCCCAAGGAATCATTTTCCTTAGGGCTTCCTTTGTGGAGTTAATGTAAAAAAAAACACAGGCGGCAGTTCCTATTACTTGCCTTTTCTTATAAATGTATCTATTTTTATATATTTTATAATTATATAAAAAAAATATGTAGGTACTTACCTACGTAAAAATCACGTAATAAAATATAGAGTTAAAATTTTTTTAAGTATTCCCATTCATAGAAAAACAACAAAAATATGTAAGCCATGTAAAGGAAATATTCTCGTACTCATAAATAAACCAATCACCTCGTACTATTATGCTTTTCGTTATACGTATTTTAATGTTACTGGCTAAATCAAACCATTCGACATTTTTGAAGTTTCCCTAAAAACGACAACTACCGGTTGAATCGTAAACCAACGAAACCATTTAGTTCCCATAAATCCCTGTAGATGGGAGCACTGGTCGTAAAATTTGCAAAGTTTTACATTCGCTAAATAAAAAACTTCGCTCCTGGGAACAGGTTTTAACAGGATTATTTTTCTATTTTATCAGTTTAATCAATTATTTTCTATTTTAACATCTGTTCTCTAGAGATTATAGTAATTACAAATGAGGAGTGTTTTCACAAAGAAAAATATATGCAAAAAAAAAATTCGCGGGACATTTTTAAGTGAGACATCATTTGGGGACCTCGGGACAATATATTTTTTAATTAAAGCACATTCAGTTAACTATTAGACATTATGAATTATTAGACATCTCAATTCAATGCAAATAACCATATCTATTTAAATAGAAGTATCGGAAAATAAGAGAAATATCGATACAAACTTGAAAAAACATTTCATTCCTAAAATATATATTATTTATATATATTTTTTTAAAGAAGATATCCATTGGAGCAACAGAGCAATTTAAATATTTTTTCTCGGATTGCTAAAGGAAATTTTTCCGCCCACATTAATAAAATCATACCTCTAAATTTGAATATGGAGACATACAAACTGATTATAGTTCTACGTAGCTAATGAATTCCCCTATCGTTTGTCTATTATCATATATTTGTAGGATTTAAAAAAAAAAAAAATCTTTAACCTTAAAAAATTTTAAAGAACATAGAGAATAGTTATTTTGTTATATTTTGAATGTACAGTTTTAATAAATAAAACTTTCAAAATCAGCAACATTTTGGCAACAAAACAATCCGTGGTTTTGGAAATAGTGCCATAATGTGGCAAAAAGCTTGAGTGGATATGGTTTTTACATAATTATCTACCTACCTGCAAGTACCTACCACACCTAAAAAAATATTATAAATATTCGCAAATATTTTTTTTTATTATTTATAATACCTCCCGTGAGAAATGTTTATTCAAAAAGTCCCTGTGGTAGGGAATCAGAAAAAAGTTTTTTAAACATCTACTTCTCGGGGACTTCTTGGATGTATTTAAATAAGATAATAATGGATCTTTTATATTAATATGCATACCGAATAAAAATAAAAATAACTCTTTAATGTTCTATATTTTATAATTAAAACACAAATAGATAAAGTAGCACATCTCCGTACTAGATATTTACTATTTCTTTTGATTTAAAAAATAGTTATTAGATTTGGTTGGGTATTTTGACCTCAAATTCAAATTTGAATTTAGTATGAAAAAATCCGTGCAGCCGTTCCCCTTAACAAATGACTCTAGTCCTAGTGTAACAAAGAAAAGTAGAAATTTCACTTAAATATTTCAGTAGGACGAATATTAAAATTCTCACCCTGCAGGATTTTGTTATTTATGTGGTGAAAACTTCTGGATGTATGAGAATAAGTAATTTAATTGAAATAAATGTTAAAACTTTGGATTACACGCTTTGAAGATTAAGTATTGAAAATTATTAAAATTATTAACCTACGCGCAATAAAAATATCGATTAAAAGCGTATCAATGTACCGAATGTTAATTACTAATGAATCGATGTATTTGTATTTTATTTATTTATTTTACTTTTGTTTATAACGTATAAATAATTTATTTTTTTTATTAATTTTAATTACATATAAATAGGATAATGACGTATTGCCCATCTCACTAGGTGCGAAACTCCTGTTGAGGTGGCAATTTATATAACGGTTGTTAACTGTTGTTAACGGTTGTTAACTTACGAAAATGACACAAAAATAATATAACATCTTTGAGTTATACAATTCAAGTATGATAATGATAAGTAAAAGGCAAGTGAAACTCATGAATATATGCACATAGTTGGCATAAATGTCAATATGTTTAAAAATACTTCTGATGGGTATGTTTATTGGAGACAATCAATGATTTAACTTTTAACCACTTGAGCGCTTTTTGCCACATTATGGCACTATTTCCAAAACCTCGGATTGCTTTGTTGCCAAAATGTGGCAAATTAAAAAAAAAAATTATTAAAACGACTATATAATATATTGCACATTCAAAATATAACAAAATAAATATTTTATAGATTCTTTAAAATGTTTTAAGGTTGAAGATTTAACTATATTTTTATTATAAATCTTATAAATATGTGATAATGGACAAAAGATAGGGTAATTCATTGGCTACATAGAACTATAATCAGTTTGTATGTCTCCATATTCAAATTCGGAGGTATGATTTTTTTTATTGGGGGCGGAAAAATTTTTAGCAATCCGAGAAAAAATATTTTAATTGCTCTGTCGCTCCAGTGGTTAAAAAAACTTTTGGTTTGCGTATTTCTAATGTCAGTAGGTAGAGAATTGAATAGCTTAGTAGCATTGTATTTTGCCCATAGGAGGTTAGACAAACTGGGATGTTAAAAGATTTTACGTGTAACTGTCTTAAGGCTCTAGTGCTTTTTCTTTCAACAAACATGTGTGTATTTTTAAATTGGTGAAGCAGGATATTTTTTTAATACGATTTTTAAGTTAGGAACATTTAGTTCATTGAAAAAAAAATCAGTGCTAGTCCTCAACGGGACTTTGAGTATAACCTTCAGAATTAGTTATAACCTATAGAATTAACTATAATAACAATGATAACAATAATTTATTCCAGAATAGTACAAACCAAAGCAAAGCAATACATGCAAATACATTAACAAATAATTAAATAAATAAATTAGATAAAATACCAAGACATAGTAGAATAAAAACACAAAATATTACAGTAGCCGTTTATGGGGGATATTTGACCATCTCCCGTCTCCAGGGAGCCATTAGGGAGGACTCCATCCAGACAGCCATGGCAGTGATGATGGTATTCTTCGATCGGCTTAGTCTGCGCTAGATAATAATTTTATTATTAGTTTCGTATGAAGGAGAATGGATCATTTTCCTTTTCTTCAGTTACCTCTAGTCTAGTTCACTATAAAATGTCTAAAATAATATTGTAAACAATTACTTCAAACGAAAATGGTATAACAGATTTAAAAACAGTTACACAATGTAAATGATTAACTATTTAATTACATTTCTTTATATAGTGCTTTTTTGTGTACTTTTGAAAAAAAAATGGTGATTTCTTTTTAGTAATTAATTATTATGTATTAATTTCATTTCAGTGATTTATTTTACTCTCTTTGTTTGGTATTTGGCTATCGGCAGGACAATCAAAAAATTATTGCAGATCTTGATAATAAAATTAAAACTGATCATCTTGGACTTATAAAGAATATCTTTCAGTGAATGATCCTAGTCATCTGTTATTCAAGTCCATCGAAGTTAGCCCAAAAAACGGGTACGGGATCTAGTGTACAGCACATATTTTTATTCATTAATGTTGTCAAAGCTTGTTATTTAGAAATCTCATTAATTTGACGCGCTGCTGTCAGGGAGAGATTACGTTACGGAGACTCGAGAAGAGAAAGTTTCAGGCAATGGCATCTCCGTCCATACTTCTATACTTCAGAAGTGTAATCTTGAATCAATAATTCAGCGGTGGATTTTATTTACGCCGAGGAGGCTGTGTGGCTCCGGGGAGAGGGGGGAGGGAGGGGTGGAAATCTCACTTACGGAAACTCTTCAAATAAGAGCGCCGCAGGAATACTTTTTTACAGGGGAAAATGATGAAGACATCCAGTCAGATGAAACAAGAGTGTATATATATTCTTTATGCATGTGGTTTGTAATTTGTCTTTTTAAACTTAATTCTCTGTTTTTATGTTAACTAACATCTATAAATGTGTTCATAAGCATACACTACAATAAATTAATCACTTAAAAAAGGGATTTGACTTGCACCGAATGGGGTAATTCTAATTTTTTTCTATGTTGTGCATAAAAAAGTTTTCGACCTGAGGCCCTAGCACGCTCGCTCTATAACGATCGGTAGGATAAGTATCGGTAACTTCTCATCGTTCCCTAGGACAACTGCACATCGTTAACGTACAAACAACAGTTGATGTCGAATATGTTAAGGACACTTAGTCATTGTGAACTGTCACTTATTCGTTGGCGATCTGTAGTCATGCTAGGGAACGATGAGAAGTTACCGATAGTTATCCTATCGATCGTTATAAAGCGAGCGTGCTAGGGCCTCTGGACAGACTTATGAATATTGGTCAAAGATTTAAAAAACTGCAAAATTTTTAACTTAATTCAGTTTTTGACAGTTTTGACCTCAATGAACTAATTTTACAGCTAAAAATGCTCTTTTTTTAAGTGTGTGAAATGGCATCGCCTTTGGGTACCTCCCAGGCGTCGCGTGTTGAATTCGTCGGCTGACTAAGACACGACACAAGAAACATATTCCGCTTACTGTGGTGGTAGTAGGATATTTTCAAATATTGTCAGATTATTCGTAAACCGGGAATGTTTGTCTTTCTTTTATAAAAAATATTATAATTTTATAATAAATTCTCTACACTTTGAAACTGAAACACACTACCCAGATCTACTAGTATCCGAGATATGACTACAGATTTTGACGGCCGGCGTGGTCGAGCGGTAAGGCTCTTGACTCCCAATCCGAAGGTCGCGGGTTCGAACCCGGCGTGTGCAAAAAAAAAATATTTATGTAATTTATGTTATTTCACAATTAATTTATTAGAAATAATATACCTATAGTATATTTGCGGCACGTTCCAGAGTAAAAGATACTCTCAGTATTGCCCTGGTGTAAGACAACCATTCAGAATTGAAAAGTTGCTTGAAATGGTTTTTGCTGTGTTTGGTGACCAGATCTGAATAGCTAGGGACTTCCCCACCTTCCTCTTCCCCATCACCTTCTCCTCTCCATTACCTTCAGCCTCACAACATACTCGAATTGGGGATGCCATAGACTCACTTGCTCCAGACGGGAGCAGTTTTTTTTTTTTTTTTAATAGTGAATACCTCATAAGAGTCCCAACTGCTCCCGTCTGGAGCCAGTGAGACTATGGCATCCCCAATTGGGGTATGTTATGAGGCTGAAGGTAAGTGGGAAAGGGAAGGATTCGAGGAAGAGGAAGGTGGGAAAGTACCTGGCTATTCAGATCTAGTCACTAAGCACGGCTAAAGCCATTTCAAGCAACGTTTCAATTCTGAATGGTGGTCTTACACCAGGGCGATACTAAGAGGATCTTCCACTCTGTACTCTTGTTGGGACTCTTGTGCGGTATTCATGTAAAAATACATCTGTTAATAATTAATTTTTACGTTTCTTCCCATTACGTACGATCGACCTTTAAACATATTTTTACAAATTAGATAAGGGTGTTAATGGATGTACTTAAGATGAAGCTATAAGCCAAATTACTATTTAGATTTATCTTTACTACGAATCAGTTTACATTATGAATATGAAAAAATATGCTCTGGATACATTGAAGCTTTTTCTACCTTTTCTATTTATTGGAATTTAAATTAAAATATTAATTACGTTACAAAAAATATAAGCGTAAAGTACTAAATAATTTGTTTTTTCGTTACATAAATAGCAAGTTATGAAAGAAACAATCTTTAAAAAACACCTACCCCTTTGTGGCTAAGATTATTTTTGACTATTTCCATGACTTTTTTCATTCTTGTAAAAATATTCATAAAAAAAAAAACAACTTTGGCGCTACTTTCCTCATGCAGACAGTACAAAAAACACGCGGATTGCTAAAGGGGTAAGAAATAAAATATTTCTGGTGTTTATATTCCTCTTAACATACTTTTACTGATTCTTGAGATTATTTGGAGTAAAAAATGTACTTAAATGAAATTTTGGTGTCCGGTGACTTTTTTTTAATTTCAAAATCAAAGAAAAAAAATGTCGTCACTGGACACTCAGCCGAGTAACCGCCCAACTTCTCACCCCGCCCCCGACTGTCCAACGCCTATTATTTTTTTAGTTTTGTAAAAAAAAAATCATCAAATATTTCACCGGTACAAGCGGGAAACTGGCTATACATACATAAATATATGACATTTGGCGTTTTTAATTAGAACTTTTTAAATCCTTTATTTGCCAAAAAAAAAAATTTGTCAATCGAAAATGTTTTTTGGGTGTGATGTGATGTCGATTCCAGTGAACTACGTGTGTTTGTACTACGAGTTTCCGGACAAAATGTATATTTAATAATATTATGGTGTATTTACAAAAATATTTAATAACGGTATATTTATAAACTTGTAATTATTATTACAGCTCTTGTGATAGCTGTTTCGCCTTCTGAAGGCATTATCAAACTGTGAAACGGCTGTCACGGGTAATAATAAGTACACAAAAGAACTTCATGTGAATAGAGATTCATGTGAATTAAAAATATCTTTTAACTATGTATCATCATTCATAATTTTATTAATAAACTTTATAATTACCTATATGTACCTTAACTTAACAAAATAACTTATAATACCTTAAATTAACAAAATAGCAACATTCATCATATAGAGACAATGGTGTGTATCCCTGCCTAAGTTTGTATAAATTCAGTAGCATAAGAATTTAAACTACCAGTCTGAAAATGTCCGTAGTAGGACGAAACCGGTCCTGGCGTAAATAAATAAGTGGAACGAAGTGAAAAAAATTGTTTAATTTCATATCTAATAACAAAAAAATTAATGAATTCGTAGAAGAAAATCTTCAAATTAAAGGGGAGTTCTATAAATAAAAATTGAAAATAATAAATATTTACTATTGTTCCTTCTTCTTATAACCCTGGTCTCTTCGAGACCCGCATTAACCGCTGGGGCACTTAACTTAACCCGCCTCACAACGTTGGCCAACTGGGTGGCGATATGTCTTCACATCGTACAGACATGGGCGCTATTGTGAGGTGTAACATAAAAGAAATATACAGTGCTGCACGCATAAGTTGGCAAAAATAGTGTCAACAAATATAGCGTTAGTTCATGTTTATACCACTGCCAAACTTATATGTGAAGCACTCACATTATCAAATAAATATAAAATATAAGTAAGCAATATTCCACCCTACAAAATAGAAAAAAATATAATATTTATATTTTAATAATAGGTACAAATTAATATTCCACATAAAAGAGAATCAAATTTTCAAACATAATGCTACAAAATATTAAAATACTAAATATAAACATAAAAACTTGATGAGAATAATAATCCGCTGCAAAGTACGGCGGTATTTTTTGTCAATTTAATTTTCCTTCGCAAGGACTCGCTAACAAAATAAAACAATACGCTACGGAAACGAGAAACTCTGGCGAGCTTCGTCTGTGTGTGTGAATTCTGAAATGAAACGTTCATTCCTCTACCTATCACCCACACCACCATGGGGGCTACGCCGACGTAGCTACGTGGCGTGTAGCAATAGCGAGCACCGTAGAAAGCACGGTGGCCTGAATATTACTTATTTTTTCAAGCACTTTAGCTGATTTTGTTAGCAAATTTACTTTGATAATTTATAATTTAAAAGATTTTCACAGTTGCCAAATTATTTGTCGGACTATTTCAGTTACAGTTATATCCGGACATCGATTTTAGTCTCAAGAATGAAATTAATTATCAAACATTTTTTAAGTCAGGAATAGCATTCAATTTGAATGATATTTAGCCCACAATAAAAATATCGAATGGTTGCGGGAAGGCTAACTTTATTTAATAATGCATATTAAGGATAATAAATCCAAAAATGAGTTAAATTTGTCATTTCTCTCTGTTTTTTTTCGCTATCGATCTGTGACGTCTAAATATTTCTAGGAAAATATTTTGACGTTCAGACGTCTTTAACGACGTGCATTTTATGAGGACTTTATTTCTGAAAAATTAAAAATAAATTAAAACTGTTTTTAAAAAAATTCACAAAAAAATTAAATGATCTGAAAGATCTATTCAATGTTATTTTATAATAAAAATTCATGTTTAATATTTCTATTTTTTAAACTAAAAATTCGTGGTGGAATTACATTATAATGACATAATAAAAGAAATTTAAAATCCTACTCCAATGTATCCCCCTTTTTAAAATCAATTGACGACCGTCCGTGGTCGAGTGGTAAGACACTTGACTCCCATTCGGAAGGTCGCGGGTTCGAACCCAGCGTGCGCAAATAAATTTTATTTGATTAATTTGTGTTATTTCACAACTAATTAATAAAAATAATGTATGTTATATTTGCGGCACGTTCCAGAGTGGAAGATACTCTCAGTATCGCCCTGGTGTAAGACCACCATTCAGAATTGAAACGTTGCTTAATAATGGCTTTAGCCGTGTTTAGTGACTACATCTGAATAGCCAGGTACTTTCCCACCTTCCTCTTTCCCATCTCCTTCCCTTCCCCACTTACCTTCAGCCTCACAACATACTCCACAATTGGGGATGCCATAGTCTCACTGGCTCCAGAAGGGAGCAGTTGGGACTCTTGTGAGGTTTCTCTATTAAAAAAAAAAAAATCAAAATTGGGCCATGTCAAGAGTCAGAATAATAGAAGAGTATGTATGAGAAGATGTATGAATGTGAACGAGGCAGGGAGTGTGTGCCAAGATCGAGTTGTTTGGCGGTCCGTCCTCTCTGCCTACCCCTGCGGGGAAACGGCGTGATGGTTAGTTAGTTAGTTTAGTTATTGTTTAATCAATAATTCCATATCATCATAAATATAATAAAGATTGTCCTTAATAATAGACTTGACAACAATAAAATTAGGTGCTAATAATTCACATTACTTGTAAGGTATTTCCCAAACAATACTTAAGTATGTAAGCTACCAGCCCTGTGTTATTAGCCTATTGGGAATAACCAAAAAAAAAATTACATAGTTGGACACTCAAGACCACTTAACAACAAATGCAATAAAATCCTAGATTGAATAAAATTCCTGTAGAGCACCCCCCCCCCCCCCCCTCCCTAATATGTTTTTGTATAAAATCCCTAGGTTAAGAATATTTTTTACCAATCTGAAGATGGCTTTGACTAGCTGAAACCGGTTACGGTCAATAAATTAAAAGTTTAAAAAGTTTTAAATTTGTTTTATTATACTAATTCATTTTTAAATGTCTACAAAAACAGGAAATGTGATTTTTCGTAAAATAAAAAAAAAATCTTTTCGCTCTCCTGACTTTTGTCATTTAAAGCATTTCAATTTTCGGTCATCGATAAGAAGATCACAGACCCAGTGGTAAGGATCTTAAAAGGTATCCAAATAAGTTTTTATTTAATTGTTATATTTGTCACTTTGTATCATTCCGAACCAGTCTGCACTTGGCCTCCGTAGCACCGTATTTTTCGTAGCAGTCTCAACGTAAGAGTATACCTCGGACTCGGTTCTCGGATTGCCCGCCTACGTGGCCCGCACACATACACAAATACAGTCCTCGGGCCGAGGGCGGGGGCGGGAGGGCGGGGAGGGGTGAATGCATATCTCAGTAGCGTCTGAGCGAATTGAGAATATATCCCCGGGTCTAGGGTCCCGCTCAAACTAATGCAGTTTTATAAACGCGTTCACCAATGTGATAAACGCGTTGAATGAGGTTAACTTGTGTGTCCCTAACAAGTATACTCGTGGGAAATCCCATGCACTTTTTATGCTCCGAAAGCAAGGACTTCTGCCTATCAGAACGCGCCAATAAACAGAGCGACTCAACTGCTTAACGATTCTGTATTAACCATCAACATCTTCAATGTCACTTACAGACAGTTCAGCAACTATCTTTTGACGCATGTCACAAAATAGTAAAAATGCCCTTATGCAATTTTAAATTTGTCATCTTCTCCATGATATATTGGTATGTAACCTTTTTACGAAGATTAACAAATAAATAACTATGCAATTAAAAGGGCAAAATGAAGAGTATAAAATGAATTTTGAAAATAATAGCGTTTTTGGGCTATCAATGCTACCAATGTTCAATATGTGTGACCCATCCAGAGGCAACTATTGAGCGTATCTTGCAAGGTAGAGGCGTCTTATAGGAAATTATATTATAATACTTTTTTTCGCCTTGAACAAAGGAAAGCTGTTAAACCTTTGAATATTTTCCATAAATTGCAAAATGATATATATATACGGTCTAGTGATAATATAAGATAACATAACTAAATCTATAAGGCCGCTGGCATTATAGATTTACTTATGTTTACGGGATTAACTTCGATTGCTATATTTTCAAAAATCGTATTTCCTGGCACTTCATACAAATACTACTGTTTTTCAAATATTGGTATATTTTAATAATTTTTCAAATCTTTAAACCTTCTCACGCTGTGGAATTCCATTCAACAAAAAAATTCTACTCGTTTACTTTTACCGAAATTTAGGCTTAGAATACTTGTTTTTAAGTGAATATAAGATTTAATAAAATAAATAACGTCGAAAGAAGTATAAACATCGTATTCTGTTTATATTTACCTTACTTGTTGTGTATCGTAGTTGAACTTAACTTTAACTTCTATGATGGCATTTACATGAGACCAACATTATGCTGTATTGAAATAACATACTCATTGATCAATCAAACTTACTTTACGTTTCACGTATCTACGTTCCCGTTTACGTGGCAGCCCTGAGAGATCAGTGTTCGTGGCTTGGTACTCCGTCCTCCCCGGGTCGATACTCCCGGAGGCTGTGGGTTGGAGCACCCCCCCAAACCCATCCCCCTCTCCCAACCTGCACCCCCACCCTAACCCCTCCCCCCACCCAACCCGACCCCGACACCCGCTCCACAAAGATATCGCGCGGAGTTCGATTGTCTGCGTTACTGTATAGGGATTCTTATATAATGCTGCTTCTCTGGTATAAGTTTTATTATACGAGTGGAAATGCGCAGTTCCGTGTGGAATATTTTTTCTTGTTGTTTACCATATATGATTAAATAATATGTGCATATTTTATTATTTCACGGCTTACCAATAAAGTGCTGTTTACAGAGTTCCTTTCTATGAATATGGCTATTAAATCATAAGATTTTATGCAAATGAAAAACAGAAATAAAATTGCAATAATCTAAATTCGCGATTCTCACAACTCTAAGTTTTTCTTCAAAAGACTTAATGAATGTTTAAATTGTATTAAAGTAGTTAATAAATTATTTGTACGCGATCATTCTATCATTCATCCTTTCAATGTACGTTTTCTTTTTCACTACCTTATACATACAATTGTACATGGCATCTTCAACTCCCCACTATTTGTATTATTGTCTTAAAAGCAGAATGCGCTTTCCGACAAGTTCGCCGAGTCCCCGAAAGCCTGAAAACAGATCTGCAATAGAGCCTTAACTCCCCCGCCAGCACATAGAGCCTCCGCAGATATATACAGCCTTACGAACAGGCACAAAGCAAATACTGCAATAACAGATATCATTCCATTGGACGGGAGAGAAACGTAGACCCCTCCCAGTTACATTCGTAATATCTACGACTGTAGGCTTATTGCTGTTAGAGAGAGATGGGTGGGAACGCTACGCAGCCATTGGGTTACGCTTCTACGACGCACAGACGCAGTGAGAATGCTATGTATTTTTTCCATCCTACGTAGAAATGTACGAATGTCTGTTTGTATGACGATTGTACGGAATGGAGGCGAGCCGTTCACGGGATAGGCTGTTTGCTCTGGCCCGTAGCGTTCTATCGTTTTACGGTGCACGGCGCAGGTTTACGTTTTCACGTTTTCTTTTTGGGAATGATAAATGGCATTGCCTCCTTCTTATAAGCTATTCGTGCACTTCGTTTCTCTATAGCACAGTTCCGCATTAATTTTCTTTTTATGTTACAAATAAATAACATGGGATAAGCAAAGTAAAAAAAAAAACGAAGAAACATTCATCTCATAATTTAAAAGAAGGTTCTATTTTACACGATATAATGAGACCTGGATGGATGCATTTTCATTTCATCATAAATAAACTATACAACTAAATTTCTAATTATTTGAAGACGATACACACAAATAAAAGTACCGTCTATTTATGGCAAAGTAAACGTAATTGTATAACGTAAAATTAACCCAATAAGGAGCCCAAAATAGCACCCAATACAGAAACTTTGATATTTTAATTGCCAGTTATGCCGAGCGTCAAAATACGTTCAATATATATAGGCTGGAATTAGTTTTCATGTGCACAGTACATATACATAGGTCTGGCAATCAAACGGGATACAAAATAATTGTTATAACTATTATTTTGACAATAAGATGCAATTAAGAAAATAAATGGTATATATTTATTATTTTTTCAGTAAACTTCTAGGTATATCGAAAATAAGTTTTTTTTTTATTTTTCTATATATTACACTTTTTAAATTCCTTTGTTTACTCGAAAATCATTATGTAATTGGTGAAAAGTAAGTTGGTAAGATGTGAAATATTTATGCATAAAGCGTAATATCATCAATTAATTTTCGAAATGGAGTCTATGTACTAATTAAAACTATTTATCATATCAGACAAGTAATAAATGATTAAATGTGTATGTATGTACCAAAATTATTTTATGACTTTATAATAAGTTTTGTTTACATGTTTGATAAATGCTTAGGAAGATTTGTTGTCGAGACAACACGCGTAATTTCACTGACCTGGGTCCTGTGGAGATACTTTATACAAATTCTCAATAGCTATCCTTTTCATAAGCTGTGCTACATTTTTTGTTCCATTTGTATGAATATAACGAATCTTGTATTGCTAAATTAATAACTATTTTTCAAGTTTACTAACATTTGACAGGTAAATTAATTCTTTTGATTCTACGCATTTTATAAATACTTTCGGCTTTACAAATCTAAAAACTAAATCTGCGCAAATATTGATATTATAATAGAATACTATCTGCATGGTTTATTTGATTTTATTTTTAGGCCGCTAGCACTTTAATGTGTAAATCTGTACCGATAGGTTTTCCTCAAAATATTATATTTCTGAAACTTTTTCCAACGATATTTTTGTCAGTAATTGAATATTGTTAAACACGTGCTAATTGTAAATAACCAAATAAGAATCTAGGGAAATAAGAAGACTAACGACTAACCCACCATAGAAATGACATACCTACTGAATAATTAAGCTATACCTACGATAGTTTTTGAGAGATTGACGTATTATAGATGAAATTCGTGTCTCTAAATTTCATAGGAAGTAATCAATACACCATTAGACATTCCTGCACAGCGATTTCCAACAAATACCTACTAAACAATGGAATCTCACAGCCACAGTCGCTGTTGGTAAGTCATTCAATTTATAATTACGATAACAATCAATATTGATAGATCGTCTCAGCTGGGATGTCGGGGGGTGTGCAAGTAGAGTGGGGTGGTAGGTGGGAGGCGGGAGACACCCGGAAGTGGTGGCGGGAGGACGGCTACATAGAAGCGAGGTTCGGTTCATATCTCCGGGTGGGAATGGGAATGGGAATGGGAAGTGGGAGGCAGGGGACGGTTCGTGTCTCGGATTGGGAACAGACCTGGGCGGCGAGTGGTTCGAGTCTCGGGTTCGGGGGTGGGTGAGGTTGGATTGCGCCCCCTAGCGGGAGAGGGTGGTTGGAAGTGTCGTAGCGTCCAACACCGCGCCGGAATATCAATAATGTCTCCACTGCTCTCTGCTATTGCTTCTCTCTCGTGGAGATTGTGCCGGCATGGCTGCTAATGTGTCCCGGCTGCCGGCTGGTCCAGATAAAGAATGGCGGGTTGGGACACAGACATCGCTTTGAGGAATATTAAAACGTTAAAATAAAACCACATTTTAGGTCTTATGAGACTACAGTATCTTAGCATGACGACGGGAAATAAAATATTATGTGTGTCCTGAGATTTTTTTCGTCGCTCACATAATTTACGCTAAGTATAACTTACTGGTTATCATAACTAACCTTGCCATTTAACGTGAATTCTGTAATAATTGGCATCTATTTACGATTTAAGCTACATAGGTTCATACAAGTGACTCGTTCATACATCGTTTTTTTTAAATTATTTTTTTGTTTTGTGATATGTTTTCATAAAAACTTTTTAATAATTTTTCTTGAAGTCGTCGTTATTTGATTAAAGGGCATTATTCTACAACGCATTTACTCCGCCAAATCCAAAGCAAAGAAAGGTGAACAAAAATACTTTAAGTACTGTTATTTAATTTAGGATTATTAGTTTATTATTTACTGTGCAATCTCTCACTCTGTCAATGACAGAAGTGTTCTAGCATAGTGAAGGAATTGCCTTTTCTATTAAACGAAATTAATGATCTGCAACGTTCTTATCAGCGGATTCGTATAACTTTCGTCTTAATATTCTGTTTGAGATACCTGGACCAGGGATGCTACGAGATGATAGGAAGGTACCGTGTTCCGCCAACTGGCGACAGTAACTGCGGGGGAGGTGGGGAGTTTCGGGGAGGGGGAGGAGAACAACCATAACAACTTTTCATTAAACAGTCTTCAATTTTAATTGAATTTGTTTGCGAGTCTGTTACCTTAGGAGGACGGGCGTTTACAGGTGACCGATTTATTACATAAATAAAATTATCCAAGTAATTTATTTGTAGGTATTTGTTCGCTGCTGAATTATAAATATTTCAGTATTTATTGTAAATAATTTCAGTGATGAAAATAGTTAGATTTTCATTCCTTAGAAATAAGATATTTAGAAATAATTTCCCATTTAATTGGCTTTTATTGTGATCAGGGAATTCGATCGTCGGGAGTTTCCATTTAATATTTCTGTTGTCATTATCTTTGTTTTTTCTTTAAAAAATGTTCAAAAATTATACATTTTAATTTATTTCTGAGAACATTGGAAAAAACTTAAATATCTACCTAAATAATTAAGAGAGTTTGCAACAAAAAAAGAGAGAAATAAACAAAAAAAATGAGCTTTTTATTAGTTGAATGAGAAAATGGCAAAAATAATCATATTTAATTTTTATTCCTTATTCTCTATATCTAATGGAACGACAGAGCAATTTAAAACTTTTTCTCGGATTGATAAAGGAAATTTTTACACCCACATTAAAAAAATCATACCTCCGAATTTAAGAGATACAAACTAATTGTAGTTCTATTATAGCCAATGAATTCATCTATCTTTTGTCTATTATCACATATTTGTAGGATTTATAAAAAAATATATTATAAAATCTTAAATTTAAAACTTTTTTAAGAATCTAGAGAATATTTGCCATATTTTGGCAGCAAAGCAATCCGTGGTTTTGGAAATAGTGCCATATTGTGGCAAAAAGCGTTCGAGTGTTTAAAGACTACGAAATGGATAAATCAGATTTCCAAAAATCAAAACCAGCTTTAGTTGTAATAGAAAATGATAATTTTTCACAAAGTGAAACATCTGCTTCTATAAAATATAAAAGTGAAATAACTACCTGGGTATGTAATGTAAAAGAACAATTATTATCATAATCCAATTTATCTAAGTATGTCCTCAGTTATAAAAAAATTAAATATTTTTGATTCCCTATCAAAAGTTTTACCTATGTATTTTTTTTGTATGGACGTATCAAAGGTAGGTGTTATATTTTTATCATTAATTGAGATTTTTTATAATTATTTTTTAGTTGGAAATAAGTACTTCGAAAGATGAAGCAAACATAAATTTTGTTTGTATTTAATTTATTGTAGATCAAAACAGTGTGGGTATTTCGCTGTTTTTTTCAATCGTGTTGATATTTATTTTTTGTCAAAACGAAATAAAGATGGCTTTTCAAAAATTAATTAAGTTTTCTTACTATTCATCTAAGAGTTAATTAAATTTGTATTTGAAGATTGTCATAAAGTATTTACCCGAGTGATTCACTTTAAACTGTCTCAGAAAAAAAGTTTCATACATATTTTCTTTGTGAAAACTCTCCTTACTATTCTCGTATAAATCATAAATGTTTCTAAAACATCCTTCAAAATTCATTCTGACGATTCGATTAAGAAACTCGTTTGGTCATACTTCTTGTCCAATGTATTTTATATCATCATTTTAATAGATATTGTCTTCTGTATCAATTGTTGTTTTTTTTTTAAAGAAAGACAAACATTTCCGGTTTACGAATAACCTAACAACATTTGAAAATCTCCTACTACCACCGCACTAAGCGTTTATCGTCCAGGTTTCTGTTTATACTAACAAATGATTATTTAATACAATTAAATTGTCTAAAAGATTTAACGACCATCGAAATGAAATATTTTATTTTATTTGGATTTACGACCAGCTGGGCTTTTAGATAGATTATTAGAACAGGATTTATCTAATGAGCTATCAAAAATTATACAAAAAGATTTTAAAGCATGGAGTAATCTAAAACTGATAAAGTAAATATTTAAAAATATTATTAAATAGAAAGTAAAACAATAGTATAATACAAATCATTAAAAATACATTACTTACGTTATTATGTTAAATTTTAAATTATGCTAATTTCAGTTCAAAACATTCATAAAAAACTCAATAAAATCAAATAGCTTTATAGAGTAGGTATGTATTTTCATTTATTTTTTACTGCAGCACAAACCGTTGTCGAACTTACGGCACTTTCATTTCCACGAGAGATGACGTAAAATACAGAAGCAATATGCTCGAACAACATCCCCCCACACCCACCCACGGCTACTTGCGCCACCACCCCCACCCCACACCCCATTCCTCCAGCTCGTCCTTTATTCCCCCCTTCCCCACTTCCCCTCCCCGCAGCCATCACGGAACCTTTCATTCGACGCGAAAGAAAAAAATAAGTGGATTTTACTACTCGTTGTTTTTCGGCGCAGCTTCGAGGGAAATCATTATTTATCTATAGAATTCTCATCTTCGAATAAAATAGCGCTAGGAATAAAGAGCTGAGCTGTTCAATATTCGGCTTTATTGGTATATATTATATACTTCTGTTGTTGTTACAGTATTCTACGTTTATTTAACGTACCTACGAAGCCTTTGCTAAATTCGGATCAATCTTTTTTCCACTCGATTTCGCTCTGAATGAGGAAAAAAAGGAAATGGCGTCCTTACGCGCCTTTTAGATGAGAATTTAATTCGTTAGGTTTATAGAAATAAGCTTGAAATAAGTTACTGAACATAGTAAGAATATTATAATATGTGTTCTAATAATTCAAAGTTTTTCATAGCTGAAATTAATTATGTTTGAGTTATTTTCATAAAACGCCAAAATTTTTAAGATTTTAATGATGTAAATCACTCAGACTGGTTTTTCCTCCACGTGTAATTCCATCCGCATGTAATTCAGGCAATGTAATAATGTTGTTTCTGTTTTTGAAACTGATAAAACGTGGTAGAATTCCATTATAATAATTTAATAAAACAAATATAAAAATGAAATGTAATATTGGTTTTTGAAATTCGCTCATGTGTAATTCACTAGGTTCTTCATTAGACATTGTCATTACTAACTCATTCTTACTGAACATATGAGAAAATTATTTACACCTGTATTTGTAGCCATAATAATATATGGTACGTTACATTATGTATCTTAATGGTCTCGTCAAAGACCTTTTGGTCACGTGCAATATATTTGCAAAATAAGTAATAATAGATTATTTGATGTTATTTGTAGAAAATTCTACAATTTTTTTCTTCTCTTTTTGGAGTCAAAATGTTCGAGAGATTCGGGTGGTCGTGCAGGAAAGGCGGGTAGCAGAACATCAGCCGACTTGAAGAAGATGTATCGTTTTTTGATACTTACATTTCACGCTCCTCCATATGCACAACCCGAGCCCTTCGGATACAGTCAGCAACTGGAAAGATAAAAATGTTTCTTGTAAAAAGGAACTTTTTTTCTAAAGCCAAAAACTATTAATTCAAAATTATAAAATTATTTTTTAAATGTAACAATTATTAAAAATAATAGGATGGTAAAAGAACATTATCAATTCAAAATATTATTATGAACCTGTGTAAATAGTACATTCATTTTATGTTCCGTGTTTTGGCGGGATTCACAACAGTTTTTTCTTAACTCCAAAAGGCTAAAGCATCACAGGTTTTTTTCTTGGTCTGTTTTTTTACGTCTATGTAACAATTATTAAAAATAATAGGATGGTAAAAAAACATTATCAATTCAAAATATTATTATGAACCTGTGTAAATGGTACATTCATTTTATGTTCCGTGTTTTGACGGGATTCACAACAGTTTTTTCTTAACTCCAAAAGGCTAAAGCATAACAGGTTTTTTTCTTGGTCTGTTTTTTTACGTCTATGTAACAATTATTAAAAATAATATGATGGTAAAAGAACATTATCAATTCAAAATATTATTATGAACCTGTGTAAATGGTACATTCATTTTATGTTCCGTGTTTTGGCGGGATTCACAACAGTTTTTTCTTAACTCCAAAAGGCTAAAGCATCACAGGTTTTTTTCTTGGTCTGTTTTTTTACGTCTATGTAACAATTATTAAAAATAATAGGATGGTAAAAGAACATTATCAATTCAAAATATTATTATGAACCTGTGTAAATGGTACATTCATTTTATGTTCCGTGTTTTGACGGGATTCACAACAGTTTTTTCTTAACTCCAAAAGGCTAAAGCATAACAGGTTTTTTTCTTGGTCTGTTTTTTTACGTCTATGTAACAATTATTAAAAATAATATGATGGTAAAAGAACATTATCAATTCAAAATATTATTATGAACCTGTGTAAATGGTACATTCATTTTATGTTCCGTGTTTTGGCGGGATTTACAACAGTTTATTTTTTAAACTCCATAAGGCTAAAGCATAACAGGTTTTTCTTGGTCTGTTTTTTTTTACGTGCAAGTAAGTACCAAAAATGGACAAAAAAAACAATAATATGACTTTCTCACAAAAATGCCATTTACCGATTAGAAAACACTTTAAAAATTAGATTGCTAACTAAATAAAGCTGACGTTATAATATTAATAATATAGATACTATGAACATTATCAAATTTAATTCCACGTAATAATATGAAAACTTCAATATTTAGATTTAAATATTACAGATAACGGCACTTTCATTTGCATCTCGCACGATCAGCGAGTGATAAATGTGAATATCACGGCAGTAGCTCAGTGAAAAATTTCACGTACACGGATGGGTCAGAATGATTTCCATACAGTGCGGCGTCAGAGATTTACTCAGAGTCGGGTTCTTAAATTTCAACCGTACAGGCATTAGGGTAATCATAACGTCAGATGAATAAGGATATCTTCTCACTATACACAGGAATCAATTCACCGATTAATATTTTATGAAAAGTTAATTTTTTGGTTTAATTAAAATTAATATTGGTTAAAATAAGTATTATTTGTTACATTATTCTGTTTATAGTGATTAGAAGATGATATTTACAAATTTGTAAAGACGATATTTATTAAAAACTAAAAATCAATCACGATAATAACTTTGGCATTAAAAATCTCAGAATAATACAAAAATAATCTTATAAATAATCTGAGATTTTTAACTTTGGCAGTGAAAATCTCAGAATAATTATAAGATTACGTTTGTATTATTCTGAGATTTTTACTGCCAAAGTTATTATCGTGATTGATTTTTGGATTATAATGCTGTGTTCTTCTTCCTCCTTTTTTGCCAACGTCTCGGATACCTAGCTCTACCGTGTCCATTGTCCATCATCAAGGCAGATGCATCATTAGGCAGAAATTAATTACAATAATAAATTGTTTAATTCTCTTTAATTAAAAAAATACTTAGCCAACTACTTTTGTTACATTATCCTAACTTCTTCAGGGCAATTGTAAAACGAAAATACAAATAATTGGGTATATACCTTTAAACAGCAGCTTTTTAATAAATATAAAGTAAGTAACGAAATGAAATGATAACGTATCGACCCTTTCGCATTTTTTGAGGTGAGTAAAAGAAAAATATATTTTATAACTTATAAATAGTAGGAATATTTACAAAAAAATGCTAGGTAAACAATTAAAAATATTCATGCTCACTGAGGAAAGACAAGAATGCCATAAAATGGCCACTGTATGAAAAAATAAATTTATTGTTTTATTGTATAAACTTTTTAAACAACCGAATGAAAGTTTACAATTTTCATATTCATTAAAAAAATATATATTGAGCCATAAAAAAAAAGTTCAATTCTATACTTCTCCAATTATCGTAATGCTTTGGGTAGGTACCAAGATACCGATGAAGCCATGCGAAATAATGCAAAATCATACAAAATTTTGTGTTTTTGGTTTGAAAATTTGAGCACAAAGTATCAGCCCTGTAAATAAATATTTTCATGTGAAAAATCTCCGACTTATGAAACCCTTTTTTGATACATTTTCATTGCATTGCATTCATGACAAATTAATTTCTTTATAAAGTAATCGGAATACATTTTATTATTTGTGCCATAATTTCACAAAGTAAAACAAAACAATGCAATTTCGCGGTGTTTTTTTCGGTATGAATCGAAATAGTTGCGTCCAACTAATTTGGAGTTGAGATATAAACCTTATGCAGTCCGCATAACGGCTATTTTCATTTTACAATAGTTACCGTTTTCGGGGCCAGACGGGCGTCTCTATACTCCACGTCGCTTGGTTCCGTGAAATCATTTTTAAATTTCCTTGTTATTAAATAAACCAAGCGTAAGAAAGGAGTTAATGTTTTTTACAGGCCTTTACGAAATCAACAAATAAAAAGCAACTCTCAAATACCTTCTCCAACCTTTCCAAAAGAGTACTGTCAATTATTTTTAAATCCCTCCCAAAAAGAGGCGGGATTCCGATGTCGAACTTTTCAAGGACCAGGTGATCACCTTAATAGTTATATTCGTTCTAGGAAGATATGGTATCTACGTCATCGACGATTGTCCTAAAAGCCCTTCATAAAAACATTTCTTGCATTAAAACAAAAAAGGCAGAAGATACTAGAATGTCAAATGTCTTTAATCATATTATTAGAATTATTACAGTATTTCCAGTCATAAAAATAAGCTTAAAAAATGTGTGTACTTTATTTCGTGAAACGCACACGAAGGTAATAAAATTAACACAGGATGTGGTAGACATTTAATATTAGTTACATACTTATTCGTTAATAATTTTACCGTAAAATACATATGATATTATCGTTGTAAAGTATAAGAGTTCCTATACGAGGCGACTTATATTTAGATTTGTAACACCTCGAATTCAAATGCCACGTAATGAAATGGTAATGTGATGACCCAATTTTGAATTTTGGAATTTTAAGAACAAAAAAAATTCTAACAAATCTCTCTCTTGTTTTATTTTTATGAAAATATTATCGAATTTTTTTGATTATTATTTGTAAAATTTAACTAATTAAATCTTATTTCGGTATAATTTTATGTTTTTATTATATTCATAATTATTTCTTCAGACGTATATTTTCGACTGAACAAGTAAATATTATGTGCTTATACATAAATAAAATTCTTGCACTAACTCGCATTTTTATTCTATTTCCACAAATTTATTAATGTACGCATATAAATAAAATATTAAACATCTGAATCATCGATGAAGGTACATATATCTAGATCCTAACTTATAAAAAAATATATAATTGTAAAGGTCCCGTCAATCGAAGAAAAATGGTCACTGTCACCCATCAATATTAATTTAATTTCACAATGTGCATAAAAAGAGAATGTGTCAACTATGATTATCTACTATGTCAACTTAGTTTATTAAAATTGTCCGAACGTAGAATAATTAATGACTTAACATGTTTGCATAAAATCGTAAGTTCTATAATTGACAGCCCTGAACTATTATACTTGATTTCTTTCCATATCTTCCGTTTTATCGTAAATAACCACAATTTATCTACGAATTGTACTTATCCCACTCTGTTATTCCTCTATCTTGCAAGGTGGAGTATCCTGCTTTTATCTAATTCGTATTTGATTTTGTTTTGGATTATGTTGTTGATTTTGTTTTTGATTTTGTCTTTGATTTTGTTTATGATTTTATTTTTGTTTTTGTTTCGATATTGGTTTTTTAATTTTATTTTTTGCTTTTGTTTGATTTGTTTGTAATTCTTATTTAGATGTACTCTGTTATTAAAAAATAGCATGTAAAAGCCCAGCTGGGCGTGAATAACAAAATAAATAAACAAATATTATATCAAGAAGCAAGTTAGGACACACGTTCCTTTCGAATGCTCCATGATGACGTGAATAAGAGCTCAACCTAGTTTTACTTTATTGATGAAATTATGGTTTTTATTTTGTTTATTATAACAACATTCAATCAACTATTATAATTATCACTAGAAACTAGAACAAAACATTGTTAAAATATGCCTTCACGACATATGCTATATGAATGCTTCATCTCTTTCCATTCAGGCTCCTAACAAACAGTTCATATTATCAGAACATCTATACCCGGTGCGTCTCGGACTAAAGCCGTGCTGGCTTTAACCTCTCACTGAAAGAGATTCAGCGGTAAGATTGATTGTTTATTTTTTGTTATTATATAAATGCTGATTTGCGTTACAGATTCCGTACTTATGACGTCGGTTCCTGCTAGCTAGAGATATTGCCAAACGTAGAATCCTTTACGTTCTACTAGGCGAAGTACTCGGGTGAGATTCACAATGTTGACAGATGCCCCTAACTAAATTTGTGTCTGTTCAAAAATTACTATAAGATGTTTTACTATGTTGAGTAATAAAAGATACACCTAGATTAAGGGTTCTCGTCCGTTTTGAGTCGTCTATTTTTTCCTTAATTTTCGTGGGGATTGACTTCTAACCAGAATCATACTAGAATTTTTGCTGTTGCCTTTTTTAAGATCATCGAAACTTTGACAATTCATCGCTAAATCAATAGATAAGAAAAAATATAGCTAAATCCATTGTTGTAAATTTAAGATATGAACAATGTAATTATTATGAAAATTCCCAACCCTAATTATTCTAATTAATTATTCTTATTATTCTGTTTATTAAATTTTGCTCCCTAGACCAGGCTCCCTGGCTCACTCAATCGATAAGGATTGATAAAATAACTTTCGGTAATTTCTCGTCGTTCTCTAGCATGACGGCAGATCGCCAAAGAATAAGTGACAGTTCACAATGACTAAGTGATTTGACCTTAATATATTCGATATCTACTGTTGTTTGTACGTTAGCGATTTTCAGTTGTCCTAGGGAACGACGAGAAGTTACCGAAAGTTATCCTATCAATCCTTATCGATCGAGTGTGCTAGTACGGCAGGGATGCCCAAACGATCGATCGCGGGTCATTAATAAAAATTCATAATAATATTTAAAATAAAATTAATAATGTAAGAATTCGTTAAGGAAATAAGAATCGCGATGTTTGCGATTTTCGTTCAAAAACGTGATTTTTCAACCTCGGAAGAACATTACTAGCTACAAATATATTCCATTAGAGATCTGACCGGGCATGCATACATTATAAAAGTATTTTTATCTTTTTTTTCTGTAACGCGGAGACACCCAATTTTTCGTCATTGGAAAGAGAAACAATCATTCTTATCAGTTTGTCTCAAATAATTATTTATATTTGTTATTGTGTAAACGGCAAAAACGTAAAGTTCTTATTAATGCCTTGTACAAAGGAAACGCGTTTTCTATAGGGCGGATTCTTTCAAAATTATGGACGTTTTCTATATGGCGGATTCTTTCAAAATTATGGACGTTTTATATATGCCGGATTCTTTCAAAATTATGGACGTTTTCTATATGGCGGATTCTTTCAAAATTATGGACGTTTCGAGTCAAAATATTGCGATAAGTATTTTGTTTACATTTTGTTCACGTTTGATATTAGAATTTCATTATTTTGAAATGTCAATGTATATTTCAAAATCAAACATTTAAAAGATAAGTTTATTTCGTTTTTATAATAGTATTTCTATTTCCGACAACACGAAAAATTAAAAAACATATATGTCACATTTAAAATACCCCAAAAGCATTCCGAAATTCCATGAAACTTTAACGTGTCCTAGGTAAAATTATTTTAAGACTGTAGGTTTGAAATATGAAAGTATTAATACGCATTCTAAATATTTCTTACACTACGGTTTTGACAACAGCCCTTTTTTATCGCAAAATACCAAAAAAATAATATATCTTCACCTTTGTTGCAAAATATCGATGCTTTTTTTGAAAACTGACGCCGATTTTCCCATAAAATAACTCTAATATCTATTTACTTTGAAATGGTCTACAAAATCCAAAAATCAAGAGTCAAGGCTAATGTTAAAATTAACGTTAATATTGGTAGTAACTACAGGTAATCTAATTTTGCGCAAATCTAAAAAATATGAGAATTACTGTAATGAAATTATTCTGTTTATCATTTTAAATGAAACGGAAAAAAAAACACTTGGAAAGTTTTAAAATTTCAAGATGAGCAAAGCATGAAACAAAAACTTAGGTTCATGCTGTGGTGAGTAGTCGATCTCGTAACTCCTAATAATTTAAATGTCTATTAACGTGAGTATTAGCATACCTGCCCTAGACGAATTATTTTATAAAAATTGAAAATAAATGTACCGATGTTTCGTGTTCCATTGGCAATTTTTATAATAATCTATATAATTGTTTTGCATTACTGTATTTATTTTATACAAATAATAATTAGGTGTGACAGTTATAAGAAAATACAAATTAGAACACACGACTGAAGTAAAACTTGTGCGCGCGCCCCGATCTCTCTCTTGCTCCTACAGTGTGATACAGACGATAGGCCTGCTCTGTGTCTTAGATATACGAAACGTAACTGACTATGAGAGAAAGAGAGAAAAAAATGTGTGCTCGCACCTCTCTCTCTTGCTCCTACAGTAATATACGAAACGTAACTCTCTCTCTCTTTCCATCTTCACTAATTTATATCTCTCTCTCAACTTCCGTTCGCCTCGGCCGATCACACTTTTCGTAACGTAAAGTTTAGACTTACGGAATTCAATTTACGTTTTTTCGTTCCGTTACATTAAAAAAACGATAAATGTATTTGCAGATACCTATCCTTCACCCTTCACGCCTATTCTGACATGAGTTTCGCATACGAAATATTTATTTATTTGTATTTCACGTCCTGCTGGGCTTTTACGTGTTATTTTTTTTATTATCAAAGTACATCTAAATCAACATTATATTCAATTCCCACAAAATTAGTTGGCTCTTTTTCATACAAAAGCAAAAAATAAAATTAAAAAGCAAAGTTCATCTAAATAAGCATTAGAAACAATTCAGACAAAAGCAAATAATAAAATTATAAAACTGAATCTAAAACAAAATCCAAAACAAAATCATAAACAAAATCAAAGTCAAAATCAAAAACAAAATCAACAACATAATCAAAAACAAAATCAAATACGAGTTAGATAAAAGCAGGATACCCTACCATGCAAGGTAGAGAAACAACAGAATGGGATAAGTACAATTCGTAGATTGCGTCAAGGAGAACTATGTGGTATATTCAATTAAATATTATTGATCTTTTTTCCGATAAACATCTTACTATGAGGTGTTTATACTTAATAAATGATGTGTCAAACATATCCGCAATGTCCTTATATTCATTTCCCAAATTCTGAATTCGGCGAATTGGAGTACACAATTGTGATTCCGTGTTGAAGTATATTAAATCTATATTGAAAATCTATATTTCTATAGAAAATCTATAGAAAATATCTGGTTTCATGCCATGAAATATCATTCTTCCCAATACACACGGTCTTTGTGATCTTACGTAATAATATGTAGGTAGAAAACATTCAACTACCGACGATCATTTATTCATCTAAAATCTCTCTTTATCTTGACAGGTGTTACATAAAATGTTTACGTTCCAAGCTATTTGAAAAATGCTGGTTAATTATGTCAACATCCAAAGAGATGTTGTTCAGAAGCACGTCAGATCTCCCAGTCGACGTGACCAAAGACAGGTAAGTCTTGGAGATTGGAAGCCTGAACAATATATGTATAACAGTATATTTCGTTCAGCCGAACAACATATTCCAAGTGGAGATGCGATAGTCGCATTGGCCCCAGACGGTTGGGAGCAGTTGGTACTCCTGTACGGTAATCACATAAAAATAAATCAATAACTGAAGAATCATGAACTTACGAACAAACCGTGTTATAAAACAAACCTTTATAAAAATTTATAAAAATTTAAAAACCAAAGGATTTATAAAAATTTCGCAGATAAATGTGCTGTAGTGTACATATGTACAGCTTGAAATGGATATCTTTGCGGGCGGCCAGAACATGGTCTAATAATGCCACTTTTTTGTTTTTATCAATTGTTTTTTTATGCCACAAAGTCAGACAAATAACTTATCGTATGAATCATGCTCGAGACTCATGGTTTTGAGAGACGGAGTCATTCGGGAGGCGGGAATGGGTACCACCGCCGTCTTTGATCCATTTTTGGATAACCAACACCCCTGCCATAGGTTACCTCAAGTGGCTCGCTGTGTTTGGTGACTTAGCAAGGGTTCCGGGGTGTGATTTGTCTAGATCTTGACGGCGAATGCGTTTGTCCACCTACTGCGTGGCGGGCCGGATCGGTAGAGACTGATTGAGGGAGACCTAACCCAGACCTCTATAGCCGGACACCCGACTCGCCTTGCACCGCAGTGGGATGGATGGATTCATGTGTACGTCATTCCTAGACACATTGACCCCCCAGATTCCTACCCACCATTCGTACATATTTTCTAACCAGAACTTCCTCTCCTTCCTTTCTTTAAAAAGACTCCATACAGTATTCTTAAATATGACATAGGCCCTGAGGATTTCTTTCCCTCAAGGCCTCCTGTGTGCTAATGTAAAAGAAAAAAAAACTAAATTTAATAAGTAAATTCGCCGTAAATTTTCACCCATGAAAACACGCTATAATTTTTTACTGTTAACTATGTTTTTCTTATATTTATACCGTGTGTGTTCATTTTAATGTTTTCATTTAGAATATCATATAATTAATTAATTAATTATGCCAAGTGAAGCTTTTATACTTCTAGGAATTTGTTTTGCACTTCTCAAATATGGTGGCGACGCAACCGACGGGAAAGTTATCCATGAACTGAACATTCTATATTATTTCTAAGTTTGTTACAAACCATTCAAAGTATAACATAGTTGGGCAAAGCCGCGGACAAAATTCATCTTATCTCTGTTAGATATAGGTAGTTCAAGAATTTGAAGGTAGAAAGTTCGTGCCACAGGAATAAACAAATATTTCTGGTTAGGCAGGTAAAATCTAAAATCTAGTCACTCTTCTTTATTTGGCCTTCACCCGGAACAGGTGAGAATTTCTCTTTTAGCTTCCTCCCAGAACCACCTATTTATCTACCTATCGCCGTCCTACATAGAAAGTGGTACACTTATAACTGATCACCTCAACAAGTGGACTTTAGGTCGTTAGAATCACAGAAGAGCTTTCTCCCAAATCTAAACTTGTTATTAGAACATCACACTTGAAGGTTACAGACCGACTAAATTATGTAGGCACAAATGTTTGTCAGATGCTTACATGAACAAATAGTATTAGGCAAAATGTTGACCGAGCTAAAAAAATATATCTAGAATTTTTTGGTATTGTGCGTATAACAGTAAAAAATAAATGCAAATCAAACTGTTTACATTTCAAGAATTATTTCGACAAAACGGTGCTGTTATTGCTTTCTCTACTATTCAAAAGTATGTTTGAATCGGATATATTTAATGTAAAAATGTAATTTGTTTCATTCGTTGTGTAGAAAAGGTTGGTGTGGCGAGTTCTTTTAAGTGGGATGTTAAAATTTATTTGGGCTAGAAGTTTTGGGCAGTTTATTTCGTTGTCAGAGAAATGTCATCCGTCCGCCTGGATTTCAGGGATTGGAGGAATTATTCTTATATTTATAACCGAGATATTTATAAATTTATTTTGTATGCGCTCTGTATTATTGACATATTGGGTGTATTTGGGATTCCAGACAGACGATGCATATTCCAGTGTACTTCTGACTAGTGAGGAATAAAGCATTACTAGCGTATGTCGATTTTTAAATAGTTTACTCAGACGTAGTATGAAACCCAACATTTGGTAACATGTATCAGTGATTGATTCAATGTGCGTATTAAATATAAGTTTCACAGGAATTTTCAGGAATCACTGGTTAAAATGCTTCGGGTGCGTGCTGCTACATCCTGTATTGATCTAAATATAGACTCATCTATACAAGCGAAAAGCTTATAATAAATTAAAAGATGAGAACGAATCCTAATAAATGTGTTGGTATAAAAGTTTTTTTTATTTTTTTTATTGGTACAAAAATAATATGTGTTTTCAAACATTATAATATAAGGTGGGGGTCACTGGGTTCTTTGCCCATGCTGAGCCCCCATTTTACAATTTAATAAAAATCCATAAATTGATAATACGAATAATGAATTGAAATATATATAAAACTAAGATGAAATAAAATAAAATACAATAATAAAAAAGCGGTAATGAAAAAAAAAGCCGACAAATATTATGTGGTACGGTTGTATATATGCAGTTTGTATTATTATCGTGTATTACGTATATAGGTTTTATTATTTTAGGTTATAAAAGTTTTGGAATATTGCCTTCTTTAAATATAAAGTAGGTGTGTAAATCTACTGTGATTAAAATATTCGATTTAATCTATTTATGTATACCTGAGGCCCTAGCACGCTTGCTCTATATCGATCGGTAGGATAACTATCGGTAACTTCTCATCGTTCCCTAGCATGACTACAGATCGCCAACGAATAAGTGACAGTTCACAATGACTAAATGTCCTTAACATATACGACATCAACTGTTGTTTGAACGTTAGCGATGTGCAGTTGTCCTAGGGAACGATGATAAGTTACCGATAGTTATCCTACCGATCGATATAGAGCAAGCGTGCTAGGGCCTCAGGTGTGCTAGCACGGTCGCTCGATATGAAGTTACCGACCCATTGTCGGTAACTTCTCATCGTTCCCTAGGACAACTGCAGATCTCAAACGTACAAACGACAGTTGATATCGAATATATTAAGGAAACTAAAAAACGGAAAAGTCATTGTGAACTGTCACCTATTCGTTTGCGATCTGCAGTTGTCGTAGGGAACGATGAGAAGTTACCGATAGTTATCCTATCGATCGTCATAGAGCAAGCGTGCTAGGACTGCTAGGGCCTCTGATAAATAACCTATGTCATCTACGCAATAATAATGTATTAAACAAATTTAAAAAGTTTAGAATAATATTGTTAATTATGAATTTAAAATATGAGATTGATATAAACGACAGAAAAGTATTGGTCCCAATGGCCGAGTTTTTTATGGCGCTGTGTCCCGATAAGACAAGAGATCCTGGGTTCGAGTCCCAGTTGCGACTGTTACCTTTTGAGTTTCTGTGTCTTGTTCTGTGTCTTGTTGTGTTTGTTTTTATGTTTTGTTTAGATTTATTAGTATTATCTACTTCTACAATTATATATTACATTGATCGGTATAATCTTCTAAAGTTATTAAAAAAATGAATCCATATATTTTTAAATTGAGGCCTAAGCACGATTGAGCCCATCAAATAAGGATTTTTACTAAATATAACCAAACATTGCAGGTGTGAATTTATTAAAATAAAATAATAAGGCACATAAAATAATCGCAAGGATATTTTGATGCCAGGGATAGTGTGTAATTCGGATGAAAATGAACTTTTTTAATCCGGGCATTATTTATTTGTGTTGATGGGTGTCAGCGACGTTGTCACCTCTCCCATATCTGCAAAAAAATAAGAAACGGCGAATTTAGCGGATGCAAAGGATATCCACAATATCCAGTCTGTGGGAGAACTTGAAATAATGCCAGGGGATCAGAGGAATAAGAATATACAAGCTGAACAGTGAACAGGTTTGGTTAGGATTCCAGAGGGTATCCCACATTCACCTCCCGCTTTGGCGAAAGTCACAGAGGGCAAACGTTTCATTTTTTTATTCCTTATTTTTATGTCGTCCTGTAATCTTGGTGCGTAGGTAATGGTGGAAGCTGTCTTCTCGGGGACTTCCATTGAAACATTTACTAAGTTTAGATTTAGTGGAGTTAATGCCAACCACTGAATAAAATTAAAATAGAAATGCCTTCCATGCACGTATAGAATTCTTTTTCTAGGCTTATAGAAATTTCAAATTAATTAAAGCACAAAAAATTTGTGGTAATAATTGCCATGGTGTTGTCTTTATTGGAGAGATAAGTTTATGCCATCGGTGTTTAAATATGACTTTGAGGACAGGCGCGCCGACTGGCTCGAATAAAGCACAATCTGCCCTCCTAGCACACTTGATCGATAAGGATTGATTGGATAACTTTCGGTAACGTCTCATCGTTTTCTAGCATGACTGCAGATCGTTAACGAATAACTGACAGTTCACAGTGACTAAGTGTCCTTAATATCAACAGTTTTTGTACGTTAGCGATCTGCAGTTGTCATAGGGAACGATGAGAAGTTCCCGAAAGTTCTTCCATCAATCCTTTTCGATTGAGTGTGCTAGGGGGCCTGGTATTCCAATTTTCGAACACTTTTTCTAGAAGCTAGGACATTGGCTTCTTAGTCGTCCGTCGTCTCTGGTTCTGGAGTGATGAAAATCCACAAGCCATTAATCCGCAAAAAGTCTCTCTTTGGTTTGCTTTGCAGGCTGGTGAAAATGTAAAAATGTGAAAAATCAGGAAATCAAATCTCTTTATGACAATGCCGAATGAATAAACTTAAAAAGAAATGTTTTTATTAAAATCTACTAAGTGTGTCATTTATTAAAGGAAACCTATGTCGCCCTTGACTTAATATCTTTGACTGAGACAGCCAATCAACATTGCGTACTCTGTCTCTCTTACACTGCCTGACATCGTATATCGAAAGTCCATTTGATTTTGAATTTGTACTGAGAGACACTGCTGAATTTGAATTTTAAGCGAAAAATAGTCAGATTTTTTAAAGGTGCCACTTTATTAAATCAGGTTTTTTTTATCGGAGGTTGGTAGTAAGTAAGTAATATTGAGATGAAATCACAATCAGTATATTTTGGGTAATACGAAAAATTAAAACAGAGAATTAGAACCATTCATGTTACTATCTCTAAATTAAATCGTGCACGTGCATATCAAATTCTAAACATTAAAATCTTTTTTAGTGTTAAAAAAATAAATCTAAAGAATATGTTCCGGAATATCTGCTTTTTTTCTTTATTCATAAAATATTTTTGTATACAGTTTAACATGTTTTTCGACTACCACACTAGAGACACATACCCGTAATAAGGTAGTCTATTATACTGGACATTACGAAATGATATGAAGATAGGAATCAATTAACGCCATTGACCACCGAAATGTTTGGTACTGCATTCACGCAACAAAACAAGCACTAACCTAGCCCACCGTATGGCGGGCTGTCCCGCGAGCCCATTCCCGTCCCCACCCGCCCTTCACCTCACCTTCTCCTCGCGAGCTCATATACACCTTGTCCAAAAAATAAACCACCCAAATTATGAATAACTCGACTGGTCCTACCGACCTCTACTGTAGGTCCAGGTGTCGCGGATGAAAGCAGAGAAAGTTAGGAAAGTGGACATAAGAACAAAAAAGGAAAATACAACCACACAAAGCTTTTGACGACCCAATGAAATGACATTTTCCTGCTTACAAAGAACCAAAGAACACCAAATTCAAAGTGCACCTGCAAGAATAATGAGAGGTCTCAGTACTCATAACTACATGAGTAATTACAATGGAATGTTTGAGGTAGGTAACCATATTAATGAGTAGGTTTAATGACATTGAAATTCTGAATTGGCTGCTCAAGCAGGAGCGTTCAAAAGGGCCAAAAACAAGCATTGAACTTTTTGGTTCCTGTTTTTGGTGCAGTCGAAACCTTGACCTCTGAGATTTTTTGGTTGTTGGCCCATGCAGCAAACCAGTCGGTGTCTGTACTTACTCGAAAACGTGTACATGTTGTGCATGTACATTATATTATTATTTTGGATATACTTGTGTGTCAGGGATTTGGGTACCCACCAATGTATTAGGTAATTTATTTTTAAAAGATGATCTCAAAAGTTCTCGGTTCAAAATCAAAAAATTAAGACAATATAATCTGATACCGAAAAATTACTTAACGTCGTTAAAAGTCACTTGTAAAAAAATTCGCAAGAGACAATTAAAAACCATTTTAATACCTATTCGCAAGAGACAATTAAAAACCATTTTAATACCTATATATTTCGTCGAGTGTGTATTGTAATTAAGCAAAAAATGTACCATTATCGGCTCTTAATATTTATCGGGCATTTAAATTGTTCCAATAATTTGGAACCGGTGTGAATATGACATCCTTGATTGGGGGTATGTTTTGAGACTAAAAGAGATGGGGCAGAGGGAGGTTGGAAAGTTCCTTGTTATTAGGTTCTAGTCACCAAATACATCAAAAGCGAATTCAAACATCTTTCGATTCTTAATTATTCACCACGGCTAAACAGGGTATCTACCACACTTATAAATGAGGAAAAGAATATTATATACCTAAATTACGTCACGTTAAAAGATACGTCTCAGGAAATTATGTCCGTAATAAGATTTGAACAATAAGATTTGAATAATGATCTTGAAATATAAATATCTTAAGAAAATATGAGTTTGTGGGCCAGGAGAAGTCATGCGATAACCATCGAAGCAATGGAATAATATTATCTACCACTGAGAAGAGCGGACGGAAGATGGGGCTATTAATGGTAACAGCTTCCTCTCCGTTTAGTTTGGCCCCTAAAGGGTATATTATGAGTTGAATTATTATAATGTTTTTAACTTTAACCACTGTCATCAAAACCCACCATAAGTATCTAATAGGTATATAATTTGAAAAATTTACAGAGGTAACTCGTTGAGGGGATTCTCTTTGGAGACTAAGGCAATCCTGGTGACTTCTCGTAAGAAACCAATTTTCTGAGAAAAAATGGTAGTTAAAACCAAAATCTATTTTCGAAAGCAACAAATACATCCGTGGTCTGAGAGTCCCTCTCTGTGATATTGAAATTCTAAAAAGTATTCTAAGATGTATCCGTATCTTTTTCTGATTTTAAAAATGGATATTTTCGACTATTTTAACTTCGTACGTTTGACAGTTCGTGCCTGTGATAATATTTAGAGATTTTTCCTATGCTATTTATTCGATTGCGATAAAAATTTGGTGAGTTTTTGTGGACATGCCCTATACAGCAATATTTCTGTATTGGTGTATTCTGGAGTTATGTAATTTGCAAAAAAAAATGCAATAGGGCTCATGCGAGTTGTTTGAAAAATGAGTGTATTTTATGGAGTTTAGCGGCAGGTAAAAAAGGCTGGAGGGGAAGGGTATCCGCGAGGGGTGCAGGGGAATGAAGTAGGGATGAAGGCGGAGAAGTTGGAAGGGAAATTCGTGAGGGGACAGGTTCGCGAGAAGGGGGAAAGCAGGAGAGGGGTGGGGTGACGCGGGGAAGGTAAGAGGGAAAATCGGGAGGGGAAGGGAAAGTGGGTGGGGAAGGGAAAGTGGGTGGGGAAGGGACACGCAGGGAGAAACAATTTCTTTATTTAAGTGGCATTGCAATGCATGCCGGGTATCAGCTAGTTATTTATATTTTATCAATATCGCAAACGATACTATGAAAGAATCGTGAAACCGAAAATCTACAGAGCTGACTGATATGCATTTCAATTTAACCGGGGGGTAGACGAGTGGCAAGGTCGCAGTGGAAGCACTAGGTTCCTCTCCTAGCTAAGACGTCATTTTGCTGTCCGGTGATTTATTTTTTTCTGAAAAACTTAAAAAATTACATTCACATATCGCCACTGATTACACTCCTATATCTACGTCGCGACGCATGGGATACGCGTGCTGTTTTGTATGTTACCGTGCTGCTGGAATCAGACGGAGTGCTTATCACATGACCCGCTAGGATCAACCCGACTACTCAATAAAATTGTGACGTGTGAGGATGAATTTTTTTTATTGTTTTTAATTAAAAAATTTTAGAAACTCCTTTATTTCATTTTGAACATCTCAACTCAATAGGCCCCAAGGAAAAAAATCCTCTGTGTCATCTTTGGGTATGCTGTGTAGTAGTGATTTTTTTTAAGTGTTTTCAAGAGACCATTATGTTGTAGGAAGGAGGAAATACAGAGGCTGGCAAATCGTTACACAGCCGATCTGTTCATATCTGACACATTCGGAAATAGAGAGAATTATCTATATTCTAACCCTCTTACTTATAATTGCGGTATCCGCCGACTCATCTTTGGTTTTGTAATGTTGGCCTTAAACCTGGTTTAAAGCCGTTTTAACCATGCATACGCACTGATAATAGGTCGTGTTTTTCGCTGTTACGACGCGTATTAGTTATACTACGATTATGAGTAAGGGGGTGTATATGTAGTTGCCTAGTCAAAAGCAACTAAGGTGAACTCTAAGCTTTTACAGCTCAACCAAGAACCTCGTCGCACCTTCCTCTATACATTCTAATTTAATTTGAAAGAAATACAGTTTATTAGAGGGAACCACTAATTTGAAATCTGCAATAAAAAAGGTGCAAAAACAAAATCATGGTTGTAAAGTACCAAAGCGAATGTTCATTGCGCTCCGAATTTATGTATGAAGCTGCAGGAGTGTGTGTGTGTGTGCAATGTGCATCTGTGCGTGTATGGGAATAAGCTTCTTATTGCATTTCTACAGGTATCTTTGCCACTCTTGCAGTAGGTTGTGCATCCGTTAAGGTTTTACGGATATGATGAAACATTTTGAAATTAATTTTATCATAACGTAGTAGAGAGGATACGCCAAGAGAAAACACTGGAATACGTACATGATCAGCAGTGCTGTCATATATGTATCAACTTTTTCCGGAAATCCATTATTACTCCAATGTGTTTTTCTGCACTGGTAATAGATAGGTACCTAATAGATAACTAACTAACAAACTAACTAACCATCACGCCGTTTTCCCGCATGGGTAGGCAGAGAGGACGGACCGCCAAACAACTCGGTCTTGGCATACACTCCTCGCCTCATTCACATTCATACATCTTATCATACATGCTCTTCTATTATTCTGACTCTTGACATGGCCCGACTCAAGTATCTGATTCACTTGATCGTGCCATGTCTTCCTCGGGCGTCCTCGACTTCTTCTACCATTCACATTCGCATCATATATTCTCTTGACACTCCTTTCTTCATTCATTCACTCTACATGTCCAAACCATCTAAGCGTCCCTTTTTTAATCTTACTTATGACGCTCACATCGGCCTTGCATTCTTTTCGGATCTCCACATTCCTCACATGATTATACATGGTTTTACCACACATACGCCTCAGGGATCTCATTTCTACAGCATTCAGTCTACTTTCATCCTTTCTCTGCCAGTTCCATGCTTCACTACCATACATCACGGTAGGTACCAGCACTCCATTGTGAACTGCTAGCTTCGCTTCTATGGATAGTTTTTTGTGGGCGCCAACAGCATTCAGTCCACCATTAATGGAGTTACCTGCATTTACCCTTCTTTCAATATCCCCATCGGCCTTCCCATCTCTCGTAAACATATATACTCATAGATAACAATACCTTATTAAAAGAGACAATAATTGCAAATTGAATATGAGGTCAACTTTTGCTATAATAATTTATGTGCAGCCTATTGTAATGTCATCAGTGCATCGAACAAGAGACTTTTTTGAGATTTTTAAAAAGCCTTTAAAAGAGTAAGCCTCAAAAGGTTAAACTTTTTTAAAATCCCATCCAGCATTGCCAGAGAAAGAAATTTCGTTTTTTTACATTAACCACACACATGTGGCCCGAGGAAAATAATTTTCCTCAAGGCCTATGTCATCTTTGGGGATGCCGTGTGGAGGTTTTTTTTTATGGAAAGGAATGAGTGAATCGGGGTTTTGTAAGACAAGAAACACAGAGGCCAGCATATAGTTCCGACAAGTGTCCTCATGTGTAAGTGTCAACGTCAACTACTACTGTGTACAAAAGTCTGGAGCGCGTTTGGCGCGTTTCTTGCTATAGTTTCGTCTCAAGTATGTAACTACTATCTAGCCCTAGCCAGTTACTTGTACCATCACTGTGTATAGTGTATTGCACAGAATTGAAAGTGTATTGCTCTTATTGAACAGAAAATATGACGTTTGGTCTGATTTATACTATGAAACAGAAAATATGACGTTTGATCTTATTTATACTATGAAACAGAAAATATGACGTTTGATCTTATTTATACTTTGGATCCGAAAATACGACTTCTCATCTTATATACTTTGGAACAGAAAATATGACGTTTGATCTTTATTTATACTTTGGAACAGAATATGACGTTTGATCTTACATACTTTGGAACAGAAAATATGATGTTTGGTCTTATTTATACTTTGGAACAGAAAATACGACGTTTGATCTTATATACTTTGGAACAGAAAATATGACGTTTGATCTTATTCTTTGACAGTATTGTAATTATTATTTCATATTTCAAAGCCAAGCTAAAGCTAAAACCTGACAAAAGTTGTTTTGACATACCTATATGTTATTCTTACACATAGAAGAGGTGTTGACAATGACAACCTCCGTGGAAGAGTGGTAAGATCCTTTGTTCCGATCTCTTAAATTACAATTGCAAATTTGACGGCCTCGATAGTCGAGAGTTAAGGTTCTCGACTACGAATCTTGTGGACGCGGGTTCAAATACCAGCAAATTTTAAGCATTAAAGTTTTCGGTTAAATTATTTAATATACCAGAGTGGAAGATACTCTCAGAATTGCCCTGATGAAAATCAACATTCAGTATTGAAACGTTGCTTGAATTTCAATTGGCCGTGTATGGTGACCAGATCCAGGATCCAGGTATTTTCCCACCCTTCTCTTCCACATCTACTTCCCCTCCTCACTACCTTCAGGCTCATAACATACCCCAAATGGGAATCTCATTGTCTGGCTCCAGACGGGAGCATGTTGTGCGGTATTCATATAAAAATTATTAAAATATTCACATTAAAATTATTTTCATCGTAGACATTATTTAGGTGCCTTGGCCCGAAGTCAGTGGCACTGGGAACAATAAGATGTTGCGATACATACTTCTAGATGATATATTATATCGCGGTGTAGGTACGTCTGTCCATAGCAGTTAATATGCGGAATAGATTATTGTATGTTAAGATGCTTATTAAAAACGTGTCGTGCCGTCATGTCCCGGGACAGCTTCAAAAGGATGGTGCACTTTAAGACCAAAAAAACGTCGCCCATTATTCGGGTAGCGGTCAAACAAACCGGAGCGGTGGTCGACCCTCCCCCCTCCCCTCTCCCGACAGCTGCAGCTCCCCTGATAGGCAACAACTATCCTCGTGTTGCGCTAGGTTAGGGTCAAGGCACTGCCTCAGCCTTATTACCATCATCTCACTGATTACACCACCCAAAGGACGTGACCTCCGGCCCTAATCGTCCGCCTTATCTGTCTGTGCTTCCGTTCGCGTCACTCTCCATTGTTCGCAACAAACACCTCACAACAAAGAGGCACCAACGCGGATGGACCCAAATAGTTACCATTCTTTATTCTCTAAGTTTAGTCTATTGACAGTTAATAATATAGCACCTGCCCCGGTGCGTAGTGACGCGGACACAAATAAACCTAAACAATACCTTGGTACCTACCGCGGAGTGAGGTGGAGCAGGGGGCACTCCCGCCGTAGAAACATTGGCTTTTTTGGTTACAGCGGCTCAAACCCGAATGATAAGTTATTTTTTAAGCCCCCCAGTCCCGAACTGTAACCGAATCGCGGTCGTGGAGAGATGAGAGCCTATATAACGCCTAGAGCCCGTAGCGTCCGCTGCGAGATATGTACCGACGTCCCTTCGCAGTGGATTGGTCAGTTCCGCCCGGACCCGAAACTTACCCATCCAGCACTTTCTCAAACATTATCATTACCCAGTAACATGAACAACGCCGATTTGTACGCCACGGCCAACGGGCTGCAGCGGCGAGACGCGGAGGACGTGATCCGGGAGTTCTTCCACCTCGTCCGGTGGTCTCCTGACGGAGGTGACAGCATCCTGGACGTCGGCTGCGGAGACGGAGACGTGATGATCAACGTCCTCCAGAAGCACTTACCCAATAACTTCGGCAAGCTGGTCGGGAGCGACCTGTCATCCAAAATGATAGAATACGCCAACACCATGTACAGAAGCTCCAAGATAGAGTTCCACGTGATGGATATAGCCAGTGAATTAAACTTTGATGAAAGAGGGTCCTATGATCATTTGTTCTCTTTCAATTGTCTCCACTGGGTACAAGATCAGAGGTAAGATCAATGTTTCAAATACAAAAATTTAGATAAAAACTAATAATTTGAGTGGGATTTCAAACCACCTCAATAATAATTTTATATTTTTTAATCAAACTTTGTACACTTTCGTCATTTTTTTTTCTCTCCCTTTTTCTCAAAAAAAAAGTATAATTCATCCACTGCTGCATTGTTTTAAACAATAATCAGCACTTTTTTCATTTTTCTTTGTAGCACAAACTTTGAATAATTTTTTCTCCCTTTACAAAATTTTCTTTTCTAAATCAAAAAAAATATTATTTATTTGCTCATCATCGAAATTTCTCGGTTAATATATATTTTTGGTATTTATTGTAGGATCTATGTTTTCTCCTTAAATAAATAATTAAAACTCGATACCAGTTTAAAATATTTTAGCCATAAAAGTTTTTTTGTGATTTCGTTTCTCATCTAGTCCATTTTACTTTTTTAAGTTTTTCAGTTGTGTAAAATCATCAAATTAGCGCAATAATTAAATAAATAACCTTTAAAAGTGAGTGCTGAAGTCACTGTGAAATTTATGAATAATTCAGGCCTGTTTTTTTAGATCTGCAATCAAAAACATAAACACATTACTAAAACCCGGTGGCGATTGCATTTTGAGTTTCATGGCGAAGAATGAAATCTTCAGTGTGTACAGAATCCTGGCTGCCAACCCTCGCTGGTCCACATACATGCAGGACTTCGCTAAATATGTTTCTCCCTACCATTACTCTTCAAACCCTGAAGAAGAATTCGCCAATTTGATGTTCGAATCAGGCTTCAAAAATATCCACGTCGAATACAAACAGAAGATGTTCTACTTCCAAGGATTACAGAAATTAAGAGGTTAGTGAAGTGTAATACATATTTTTTTTATTTATTATATTATTGTGTACCAAAAAAACTAAATATTAATATGCTTGCAAAACTATATACATATTACTGCTCAAATTATTTTATAATTAAAATCAAGAGGTCACAGAGGCTGAAAGTTATGCAAAAATTTCGATAATAAGTTACCTGACATTTTTAAAAAGCTTCGATTGATTAATGTTTTACCAAAAAAATTAATTAGAATAAAATTACGAAAGCTACAATCAACACCCCTTTGAAATACGAAAGTAAATGATATGATTTGAGATTTTCACGGTCAAAAGTATTAGTGATTTAATTTTGGGGTATATTATGTCGTGTTGCGCTACCTCCTTTTTTGGCCAACGTTTCGGATAGCATTTCAGTGTCCATCATCATAAAGGGCAGATGTGTAGGTAGATTATAGTTATGACACATTTGTCCTGATGATGGACACTTTAATGCTGTCCGAAACGCTGGCTAAAGAAGGAGGTAGCGTAACACGGCATAATACCCGAAAAATAAATAACTATAACGAATGTAAATGATCACCTAGTTTTGATTATTTACAAGTAAATAGAGAAAAAATACGCCGACAACGTCATAAAATGTTCTTGACGTGATAAGATTTTTTTCGTAGAATGGCTTATGTAAATTTTAAATTATTATATAGCGCAGATCCGCGAAAAATTACGTGATACACTGCGTTAAATATGCATATATTTTGATAAAAAAAATTAAATTAATAAGTATGAGTATGTATTAAAAAGTTTAATTTAAAAAATCACTGCCGAGAATCGAACCCCGATCAACTGCTAGGAAGGCAACTATGATGATAACACCCAACTATTGTAAAAACGGCGGCATAAATTCACTATAATATGTACTGTTTGCGGTATTACTTATTTTTTTAAATTTAGAATGGTACAAACTTTTAAAATGTTACATAGAAACGACCGAAATCATTTTTTTTAATAATAAAATAATATTAACTAGCATTTCTAGAACTGAATGAAAAGTACAAAATACAACGAATATAATGAGTAAACGATGAAAATTATAAATCCATTTTGTCATTTAAATTGCGGTTTGGATTAAAACATACATTCACATATGAAATTATTAATTATTACCATAGAACAAAGAATTTTATTGTACAAAAAAAAGTATGATTTTGAAAAATATCTTTCTGGCGAATATAATTACAAAAAAAGATGTGTGTTGAAATCCCTTTTTTAAATATCTTTAAATTATTAATTATTGCTCTTATGAAGCCTTACTGCTACCTTTGTGAAGCCGCAATATTGGCAGCGCCCGATTTATGTGAAATTTAAAAAAAATCGATATGCTTATATAGTAGATACTTGTGTAAGTCCTAATCTCTCCCCTCTCCAAAGACCTAATACTCCTACTGAAACAAAAAAAACAATTACATAAATGTTTTAAACTCACTCGCCAAATAACAGACTGCTCAAACTTTTCAGAAATAAAAAAAAATGTTAATTACCATCCCAAACTATGCTAGAACGTATACATAAGCTCAATTGAAAAAACTGCGCTAGGAACAAAAAATCTCTTGAATTTTGTTAAAAAATTAAACAATGATAGTACAGACTACCCTCCTATAATGCATCATGATGGGAAAATAGCCAATAGCACCAATGATATTGTTCATTTGTTTGCGGATCATTTCCAAAGAGTATATGAAGGCGATATAAAAGACAACAACGTACCATCATACATATATCAAAATACAATACATTTACAGAACTACCACATTACACGGGAATCATGTTTAAATAAAATCATTTCCCTTGACCCTAACATCCCGCCAATATTTCACAAACAATGCGCAACTGCAATATCAGGGGTGCTAGCATAGTCCATCGATAAGGATCGGTAGGATAATTGTCGGTAACTTCTCATCGTTCCCTAGGACAACTGCAGATCGCTAACGTACAAACAACAGTTGATATTGAATATATTAGGAACACTTAGTCATTGTGAACTGTCACCTATTCGTTTGCGATCTGCAGTTGTTCTAGGGAACGGTGAGAAGTTACCGACAATTATCCTACCGATCCTTATCGATGGACCATGCTAGCACCTCAGGTCCATTCGCCGCATTATATAACAAGTTACTTACTTTAGGACATTTTCCAACCTTTTGGAAATCTAGTTATATTACCCCGATTTTCATAAAAGGTGACAGACATAAAAAAATACCGACATATATGCATACAATCGGCACTCCCAAAATGTTTTGAATCTCTTGTTCCCGATTTTATTTATTTATCAATAATAAAAGTAATAGATTTAGACCAACACGGATTCGTTACTGGAAGGTCAACTGCTAATAACCTATTACTTTACCATAACTATATTACGGAATCTTTTACCAACAAAAAACAAGTTGACAGTATCTATACAGACTTTTAAAAAGTTTTCTACAAAGTATCCCATAAATTATTACTTGGTAACCTGTAAGCATTAGGACGAGAGGCAAGTTGTTAAGTTGGTTCTCAAGTTACTGGCGTAATAGAATCTTATTTGTGAAAATTAAAAATTGCAAATCTAAGTTATTTTATGCAACTAGTGCAAGGGAGTCATCTCGGCCCAATTCTTTTCCTTATATTCATAAATGATGTTATTAGTTGTTTGAACGATGTACAAGTTCTGCTTTTTGTCGATGACATCAAGTTATACAAAGAAATATCGAATGAAAGCGACTGCCTAATCTTACAATCAAACATCGACAAATTACACAAATGGTGTATAGCTAACAACATTCCTCAATATCGATACACGTAAGACACTACATTTTATCGAATGAAGACCCCATTATTGTTCAAATACAAAATAGAAAACAAAATCTTAGAAAAGTCAATAAATTAGTCAATCTTGGAGTTATGTTTGACACCCAATTAAAATTCATAAATAACATTCAACAAATTACTAGCAAAGGCATGAAGAACCTGGGATTTATAATCAGAACTATCAAAGACTTTGATTCATTGGAAGTTATAAAATTCGTTTATTTGTCGCTGGTACCTACGCTGCTTGTTAGAATAAAATTCTTTAGTGTGGTCCCCACACTATCAAATTCATATAAAAAATATTGAACGTGTTCAGCACAAATTTTTACAATTCATTAACTTCAAGCTACACATACCTATTTATCATATAAACTATACATTCTTACTAAATACGCTTAAAATGCATTCCCTATAAAAAATAGAAAAAACAAATGACTTAACTTTTTAAATATGATTTAAGATTTTCACGGCCAAAAGTATTTTTGGGATATTATGTCGTTTTACGCTAACTCCTTCTCTAGCCGACGATTCGGACAACATTACAGTGTCCATCATCAACACATCTGCCCTGATGATGGACACTGTAATGTTGTCCGAAACGTCGGCTAAAGAAGGAGTTAGCTTAACACGGCATAATATCCCAAAAAAAAAATATTTCTGCGATTGAAATCGGTCCAAATTTGAATTTTTTTGATTTTTTTTTTCAAATGTTCCCGCGTCCTGCAGATAAGAAAAGAGAACTGAAAGTCTATTTATATTAAAGATCAAAAAAAATGTCACTGTTCGTCGCATTAAATACGTCACAGTGTTCAGTTGAATTATCAGTTTATTAAATATTTTTATCAAACCGCTAGCAGCTGTCAAAACCTTTTCCTGTAAAATATCGTATATATGTATTTTTTGGTCGCTTTTTAATATATTTGTCTCCCAGCGTAATATCAATGTTTTTAACCTGTTTACATGTCGAAATAATTAAAAATGAAGTGAGTTATCTCTTTTTTTAAGTCGGGGGCGGTTTACAGACAGTTCCCGTGAGCACTTAGGCCATGGGCCCATTGTGTTATCTCTCATTTTACCTCAATCCTTTAATAACAACCCAGTCCCTTTAATAAAGTTCGCCAGGGTTGTCATTGGATATGTGGCTGTCTTCTGGTTCTACTGAATGTCTCTCCAGTTATCTGAGCCTAGTTCCCACCAGGGCAGGACATTGGCACCATAGGTGAATTGGAGTATCTTTAAAACAGTGGATTTTTTTTCGCATTAGATTGTTTGGGTTGGCGATTTTTGCAAATGGATATTTTTCAATTAATAAAGCATTAATCTAGTTAATCCTTATTGTAGAATAAAAAATAATAAATGTATCTATGTGGTGTAATGCAGTTTTTTTTTTGTAATTGCATCAAAAATTATATTTTATTACAATCAAATTTGTGCTTTTACGAACCAAATTTCTTACGATTTTTTTTTCTTAGGAATCATTTAAACTCTTGATAACTTATAAAAATACAGTTTTATTATAGATATTTTTATATAAGATTATTAATTAGACTATTTACAAGAAACTCCATAGAAAATATTTAATGTGGACTAAAAATTAAAGTTTCCACGGTAGATTTTATCTGGAAAAACCAGAAAATATATCCTTTTGGAATGTTTATGATGTTTTAATATTTTTTTTATAAACCCTACATATTTAGGATGATTATTTAAATATAGGTGAATTCATTGACTGTATTTATAGCACTATAATTTTTTATATGTTAGGTATTAAATTAGATAAATTTTTGAGATGGAACGATCATGTCAATATGTTAGTAAATAATATTAGGAGACTTATGTGACGAATCAAATTTCGTCACAAGTAAATTTGAATAAGAGCACGTCTAGCGTGAGCATTCAAAGACAAAGAAGGCGTTAATTGACATGGGTCGCAAGGACAGAGAGGGAAGAAAGGAGAAGTGCGGGGTAGAGCAAGGGTCCCCCGAGTTCATAGGAGAGAGGACAGTCAAGACTGAGACGGGAGAGAGAGGAGTTGGAGATAGGAGTGGTGGTGAACCACGTGTTCCCCGCCCAGCGGCGTGATGCTGGGCGGTGGATGAAGAAGAAGACAGTCAAGACCGAGACGGGGGAGTGAGAGGTGGAACACCAAGCAGGTTCCCCGTCCAGCGCCGTGATGCTGGGCGGTGGATGAAGAAATCAGGCGGTGGATGAAGAAGTCATAGTTTTATGTGTTCGATAAAGTGATTCGCAAGACGTGTGTTCCTCCGCTCGGCGACGTAAAGCTGGGCGTGAGACGACCAAGTGCGGTGACCAGACGCGGCCAGAGGCCAAAGTGCGAAAACAACGGTGCTGGCAGGAGACCAGGAGATTCGGCTAGGAGGGCCTGAGCTGCAGAACTGCGGGAGCTGCCATCAAGGACCTCGGCCCCGAACAAAGACCCACGCAGTGATAACAGTGCTAATGAAGGTAGTTACAGTGAACAATTAATAATGACAAAATAGAAGCGACCCCAAACCATATGACAACTAGTTAAGATTTAGATATAACTAGATATAAGTAAAATTAAGATTATATATTGATTTGGCCAAACCTAATTAAAATCCATAAACCTAAATAGTTCTTTGCAAATCAAATTCATCCCCATTGTACCAACCCAAGCGATCCAAACTGGTGAGATGGCAGAGTGGCGAAAGTACGGAGGTAAAGTATAAGACAGCATTTATTTTAATATAAGATAACTATTTTTGAGCTAGTTTCCGGAGGAACAAAAACGACATCGTTACAATGGCGCCCAACGTGAAGCGGTTTTAGGTATTTTACTATACCTATTACTAATGTTATTGACATTCAAAAACCCCATCCCTGAAGAAAAGGTAAATATTTGCATGTTTTATTATAGTGATTTTATTGTACTTTTTATCGATATTCTTATGTTTTGGTATTTTCTTTTCTTTGTTTGGCTTGGGCTAAACTTTCTATCGGTGCCTCGATATAGGAAGGTAAATGTACATCTCATCGAATTGTTAAATAATTTAAGAGAGCTGTTTCATTTTGAACAGAATATCTTCTCTGTTAATGTTGTTATTATAAACACTGTGGTGAGGAAATGTAAAATAATCTGACGACGGTAATGTCAAGTGTTAGTTTTTTGTTGGAGAGCTATTAACTCATTCCACAGTTCGGCGCGTTGACTGCGGGTACCTGGAGTTCAAATCCAATCACCGATTGATTTAATATTAATTTCAAGCAATAATATATTTGGATAGATGCAAGTAAGACGGGCGATGTCAAGTGTTTTTTTTTGTTTGTTTGCCTTAATTATTGAGTATAATGATTTTAGGGTACCCATTACACTTTATTTTTTGTTGATCCTTGGGCAGGGTTGTTTGGCCTCGAGTAAATAATGCATATTTGTCCCGTTGACAAAGGTCATCGAACCAAAATGTTTAGAGTCAGTAATATAGATTTGCTGTGTATGAACGGTATAAGAATAACAATGTGATTCTAAATGTCATTCGGAGAAATACATTTTCATACCACAATTTTGATCAATTTTATGTGTTCGGTAAAAATCCGATAATTTAAAAATTGAAGGTGGGTGACGACGGATGGAGAGTGGTGAAAAGGGGTTAAGGCGCATTCACTTAACGCGATTTGAGGATAACAAATATCTGAGTTTGGCGAAACCGAACATTATCTTGCACCTAAAGTCTCGCGATGTTTTGGATAGTAGTCTGCGAAGATGAGAAAATGGATGTGTGAATGTGCCGACGAACTGCGTTAGGTAGGCGTTATATCTAGCGACAGCGATAGATTGGAGCACCTACCACTGACACGATTTGAGCGGTACAAATACGCATGTTTGACGAAATTGTTAAGAGAGTACCTAAATGTCTCCACATCTGAAAGTAGTCTGCATGCGTGATAAAAGTCCGGTGTTGGTAGAGGTGCGTCCCTAAGTGAAAAAATGTGAAATGCGAGCGAAAACGCGAAAACGAAATGCGAGAACCTACCACTGACACGATTTGAGCGGTACAAATGCGTATGTTTGGCGAAATTGATAAGAGAGTACCTAAATGTCTTCACATCTGAGAGTAATCTGCGTGCGTGATAAAAGTCCGGTGTTGGTAGAGGTGCGTCCCTAAGCAAATAAATGTGAAATGCGAGCGAAAACGCGAAAACGAAATGCGAGCACCTACCACTGACACGATTTGAGCGGTACAAATGCGCATGTTTGGCGAAATTGATAAGAGAGTACCTAAATGTCTCCACATCTGAGAGTAGTCTGCATGCGTGATAAAAGTCCGGTGTTGGTAGAGGTGCGCCCACAAACGAAAAAGTGGAATAAAATGGGTTGATGCATTGATGCACTGTCCAGCAGAAATGAGAAAATTCGACAGGTTGAGGTTGCATATTGAAAGCGGGATAAGAGACAGAAAGTATACGGCTTTGGAATTTCCTCCGTGTAAAAGAAATAACCTGGCGTCCAATTTTACATTGTGTGTCGCGTCGGGAGATGCACTACAAATCCGTAATAATTTTATTTTTTTCATCCATTGCATCTCAGACGCACAAGTTATGTGCACCAGATTTATTGTTTTTGTTATCGATGGTACAGGCGTTTATAGGTTTAGGTAATGGAGGAGTGAATAAAGTTTAGTAACGGCCTCTTTACAAAAAAAGTATGATTAAGAAAATAACTAAGGCTTAGATTTAAGTGATCAATATGACAGGAAAAGGAGTTATACACAAGTACGTAGAATTTTTATGATTATTCTTCAGATCTGCCAGCGGAAATGACGGGAGACTAATTTAAAGTGGTAGGTATGCACTCCTCATTCACCCTGGTACATTGAATTTTTATGTAAAATTATATGCATGTTGTCATAAGTTATGGTCATACGGTTGGGAAGAGCTTCATAAACAATCAGTGAAGGGTTAACTTCCTCAAGTGTCTGGAGAGGAGAAGACTGCTTTGTTAATATAAGAAGTGTTTTTGTTAGTCGCAGTGTTATTTTTATCGTTGTTTTAATGTGATTTTGTTATATCGATAAGCCACATGTTGTGACGTGAATTTTGATCTGATTTTGAAAGAGTGCGAAGCGAAGAGGATACATTTGATGTTATGAGATGATGAAAAAAAGATTAGGAGAAATGTGGGAGGAGAAAATGTTGATGAAGATTATAAATACTAAAGTGTGTTTAATTTAGAAGTTTGAATTGTTTAGACCGTAAATTTCGTTCGGATATAAGAATTGTTTAGAATTTAAAATTTGCCATGTTTAGGTATAAGAAGATTGTCATATGGGAAAAGGGGTAAAGAAAATTCTGTTTTTAGGAAATCAAAATTTTATTTTGTAACGAAGGGGGTATTGTGACGAATCAAATTTCGTCACAAGTAAATTTGAATAAGAGCACGTCTAGCGTGAGCATTCAAAGACAAAGAAGGCGTTAATTGACATGGGTCGCAAGGACAGAGAGGGAAGAAAGGAGAAGTGCGGGGTAGAGCAAGGGTCCCCCGAGTTCATAGGAGAGAGGACAGTCAAGACTGAGACGGGAGAGAGAGGAGTTGGAGATAGGAGTGGTGGTGAACCACGTGTTCCCCGCCCAGCGGCGTGATGCTGGGCGGTGGATGAAGAAGAAGACAGTCAAGACCGAGACGGGGGAGTGAGAGGTGGAACACCAAGCAGGTTCCCCGTCCAGCGCCGTGATGCTGGGCGGTGGATGAAGAAATCAGGCGGTGGATGAAGAAGTCATAGTTTTATGTGTTCGATAAAGTGATTCGCAAGACGTGTGTTCCTCCGCTCGGCGACGTAAAGCTGGGCGTGAGACGACCAAGTGCGGTGACCAGACGCGGCCAGAGGCCAAAGTGCGAAAACAACGGTGCTGGCAGGAGACCAGGAGACTCGGCTAGGAGGGCCTGAGCTGCAGAACTGCGGGAGCTGCCATCAAGGACCTCGGCCCCGAACAAAGACCCACGCAGTGATAACAGTGCTAATGAAGGTAGTTACAGTGAACAATTAATAATGACAAAATAGAAGCGACCCCAAACCATATGACAACTAGTTAAGATTTAGATATAACTAGATATAAGTAAAATTAAGATTATATATTGATTTGGCCAAACCTAATTAAAATCCATAAACCTAAATAGTTCTTTGCAAATCAAATTCATCCCCATTGTACCAACCCAAGCGATCCAAACTGGTGAGATGGCAGAGTGGCGAAAGTACGGAGGTAAAGTATAAGACAGCATTTATTTTAATATAAGATAACTATTTTTGAGCTAGTTTCCGGAGGAACAAAAACGACATCGTTACACTTACCTATATCTTTACAGAACCGAGACATCTGCTAGATAAAGAAAAATTAAAAACTGTTTATTTTGCAATAATCCAGTCACTGCTATCTTATATTTGTACTAAGAGAATTGTCTCTGGTCTGAACTTTATGGCAATTCAAACTAAATCTTCTTTTGCTCAAAGAAATTATTTTTATCAGGCTCCACTTTTATTTAATAGCCTTCCGGAACATATAAAGTCATAAAATTCCTTAAGCTCTTTTAAAAAGAATCTTAAATTATTGTATTAACCGAGGATTACCAATATTTTTTTTCATCTTTGTCCTTTATAAATTAATAGTATTTTTTTACAATAGCTCCACACAGGAGGCCCTGAAGAAAATATTTCCCCTCAGGGCCTACGTCATCTTTGGGATGCTGTGTGGAGGGTTTTTTTTTTTTTAGGAAAGAAAGGAGAGGATGTTCTGGGAAGGAAAAGGGTATGAGGGGTTGGTAGGAATTTGGGGGACAGTGTGTCCAGGAGTGACGGACGAATGCTTCCATCTGCGGTGCAAGGTGATGTTCCGAGAGAGCTCTGCTGGAGAAGCCAAAAGGTCTCTTTCAACCAGTCTCTCCCGATCTGGCCTGCCACGCAATTGGTGAGCAGACGCATCCACCGCCAAGACCCGGACAAACGTCGCCACGTGAACCCGGGCACCACTGCTAAGTCACCAAACGTAGCGAACCACTTGGGGTGACCTATGGCAGAGGTGTTGATTATCCAATAAATGGTTCCCGGGGCGGCGGTACCCATACCTGCCTACCAAATTGAGATATATTGTCTAAATACTTTTTTCCTCATTCTCCTGCTAAATTAATAGCACAATATATTATATACATACGAGTTATAGAATGCATTGTCATCGACAACGAGTCTATCTGCTGAGTTTCAACTCGATCGGATGTCGAGAAGTGGGTAAATTTGTTAATTTCCTCTTCCAAGATTTGCATTCATTCGTTCATTCAAGAAAACAAAATCGAAATTCAAACAGATGTATTTATTTAAAAATATGCTTTTCTTCATAATTACGACGGCATTTTTTGTACAGTCGACCCTGTGGAATACAAGGTTCCAACAGGCAATTTGAGCTGATTTAAGTTATTGATTGAATAATGTTCCTACTGTAATATTCTTTATTTCTTCTACAGACACACTTGGTCGAAGATAGACACCAACATCAAATATTGCTTATTAAAGGAAATAGAAAGTGTCAATAGTTTCAACTGCGTCTACAAGGTACCAACTTCCAACTCGGCAGGGAACCTTGTTAGGCGCTCCGCCCACTGAGGCAACTGAAAACCAACTAAAACCGGCTGTTTTCTCTGTCTTGATTGGTCAAAAAGCTTGTTTAACCATAGATGAAGAACAATCAGCTGACAGCTCGCAACCTAGCAACGGCCGCCCAGGGTAATCAGCCGTGACAGTCGCAAGATGGTCGCAGGATGGTCGCAAGTCACCGCTTGCGTTACCATTGACAACGGGGTTTTGTGTGATTGTGTAGACAGCGGGCCATCACATTGTCATACAAAGACAGTTGGCAGTTGAGAGTTTTCGGTTGCCTGAGTGGGCGGAGGCGCTTACTCCAACATTAAAATTTATTTTGAAACATCACTTCGTACTTATCTATGCAAAGCGTTCCATCCGGTTCCATCTGACTAGATTGGTTCATTTATGCATCTGACGAACTGTCAAATTTCCGCGCTGTGATGATTTTTACCTGCATAGTTTAATGATTTTTTTCTTTAATAACTGTTGTTTATTTTCAGATTCAGTATCTGCTGTGAACCCTTTCTTGGAGAGGATTCCTGGCAGCCTGCACAACGCATACTTTGACGATTATTTGGACGCTGTCAGAGCCTTGGGTCTGGTAGACGGAGGCAATAATAACATAGGAGATAAACCTACTTTTAAAGCCCCGTATGGGTTCATCGTCGCTTACGCTATGAAATAATTATAATAATCAATATTGTTGTTTGGGACAAATCAGAACTCGAGACGAGGTATTTAGTCACTTCGTTTACTGATAAAATAGCACCAATGTTTTTTCGTATCATAAATAGGTTTTATTTTTTTAATCTTGCAAGTGTACAAAAAGCACAAAAATCAAACGTGATACGTGTTTAGCTATTTAACTGGAACAGGGGCGTATAGGTCTATTCTGAAAGATATTTTTTATACTTTTATAACTCAACTCTAATATTATTATTTATTGTAATTTTGGTGTTTTTTGCTCTATGATTTTGGTGAACTGGTTGTAAAAAATAGTTGTAAAATATTTAAAAGGGTAAGTATTTAATAGTCATGTTAATTTGTTAAATTGTATTTTCTTCTAAATCGCTGCTTTGTGGAATAATGAAGGGGAAACTATACGAAAAAAAGGATTTGAAGGGTCCATTGCAAGACTGTTGAATTTTTAATTGAATTCTGTTACCAAAAAAAAAAGTTACTTTATAAATGTCACGTTATAAATGTTACATTATAACTGTTACATTATAACTGTTACATTATAACTGTTACATTATAACTGTTAAATTAAAAATGTTACATTATAAATGTTACATTAAAAATGTTACATTATAAATGTTTCATTACAAATGTTACATTATAAATGGGCATCGCGTTTGAGTCCCACCCAGGCGTTCCGTGTTCGCTTCCTCGGCTGGCTAAGTCCTCCATCACAACACAAGCAACATCTTCCGCTTAGTGTGGTGGTAGTAGGAGATTTTCAAATGTTGTTGGGTTATTCGTAACCCGGGAATGTTTGTCTTTTTATTAAAAAAAAAAAAGTTACATTATAAATGTCACATTATAAATGTTACATTATAAATGTTATATTATACACGTTAAATTATAAAATTTACATTATAAATGTTAGATACATTTGAAAAATTACATTTGAAATGTTACATTTGAAATATTACAATATAAATGATACATTATAACTGTAAGGGGGTTTCTCAACATCCTCCCAATAGCTTATCAACACTAATAACGAATATTTTCGATTTACGATTTATTTATTTATTAAATTGGAGTTTATAATTCGGTACTCGAACCTATGACTAATAGTGGCTATATATTGGATAAGTTGGCCGAGTTTTCTAACCACTGCGAGTATTTTATTTTTATTTTTAGGGAGTTTCTCACCATCCTCCCAATAACTTATCTACACTAATAACGAATATTTTCAATTTAAGATTTTCGGTTTATTTATTTATTAAGTTGGAGTTTATAATTCGGTACTCGAACCTATGAATAGTGGCTATATATTGGATAACTTGGCCGAGTTTTCTAACCACTGCGAGTATTTTATTTTTGTTTTCAATAATATTCGTTATTAGGGTAGATAAGCTATTGGAAGGATGGTGAGAAACCCCTTTAATAGTATTCGTTATTAGGGTAGATAAGCTATTGGGAGGATGGTGAGAAACCCCCTAACATTAAAAATGTTATATTATTATAATTGTTACATTTGAAATATTACATTATAAATTTTACATTATAACTGTAACATTAAAAATGTTATATTATTATAATTGTTACATTATAAATATAAGGTATATTATAAATGTTAAATTATAATTGTTATATAATCGAAATGAACAAAATACATATATGTTATGCGACTCCAAAGTTTCCATTGCAAAATGAAAACGATGATTGTCCATTTTACTATTTCAGAACGATCATTGTCACTCATTCATTTGGACACTCAGCATTTTAGTCATGTTTCGCTTTTAAAAAAGTTTATTTTTCTCGGCCCTATCAGCGATATTGAATATTTTAGAATCATACAAAGTTGATCTGCAAATCAAGTTCTCGAATGGCATTTATAATTCATATAATTGTGACATAGCGTTTTTGCAGTGGACCCTTTATTTATACAGAATCTTGTGATTTGATAATTCATTGGTATGACATCGATTCTCTGTCTCTCTGTAAATAATTAAGAATTACATAATATCTTTCTGCTGGTGTTTTCCTTGGTTACTGTTATTGCTATTCAGGTACTGATAAACCTGTGCGTCAATTAAAGGCAGTATCTACCTCAATTAATTTAGTAGGTTGGTGTAATTTTTGTAGAATACGATGGTGTAATGTATTTTGTAAAATCTTGACGATTTTTTTGCAAAAAATATCAATTTATTATATCAGGAAATCAGGAGTCATCAAATGTACAAAACCTAAAAGATTGTGATAAGTGTAAGCATTTAATAAATTAAAATAATTATCAAGATAAAACGTTTTTTCACATACTATTTATGTGAAATTTATAATTTGATTGTATAACTATGTATTTTGTTAAAATAAGTATTGCGGTACAATTGGTGTTAGCTATAGTATGTAATGTATTATAATCTCTTTTTATTGTAAGTATTATTTAGTAATTAAATATTTAAACAATTTTATGCAATTTTTGGAAAATGGGAAAGTTTTTTGATGATTTGGTTGTTAAAATTTTATTAAAAAATATATTTATTATAAACTGAATTTCTTTTACTTATTGTGACTAAAGCAAGCTACAGTCAAAGCAACTGGCGACATATATATTAATTTAAAAAATATATATATATGTATATATTACTAGCTGACCCACCCACGCGTTGCTGTGGCTAACGAAACACAACGCCGTCTACTGAATGGTTACCTAATCTAGATAACCAAGTGTTGTATCAATAAATTAACTCACACCGCCATCTGTCAGAAAGTTGCAAATAATTGTCCCATAAAAACATTTAATTCGCAATAATAAATATTGAGATCAATAATCGAGATAAAAACTATCCTATCTTTTAAGTTGGACGAAATTACACACAGTAAGCCAAATTTCATCAAAGTCGGTTAGGTAGTTTCGGAGTTTACCTCGAACACGAGATTTTTTATATATAAAGAATATTATATATATATATATATATATATATATATGTATATAAATTATTGTTATATATAAGAATATTATGACACAATGTTTGAAAATTATGAGTTCGGTACCCAACAAAATGTTGATCTAAATCGGCACTCAAAACACTTTTTCTGCTCAAAAACATAAGGATAGTTCAGTTGCTCTTAAAATTATCTCACACTTGTGTGAATAGAAGAAGTGCCACTAAAGAAATAAGCCTATAAATAGAATTGTGTTGTGGGCGTGTACAGTTGTATGCGTGATCAAACTTTGTGTTTGCATGTGTGCATGATCAAACTTAGTGTTTGCATGTCTGCATGATCAAACTTAGTGTTTGCATGCGTGCATGATCAAACTTAGTGTTTGCATGTGTGCATGATCAAACTTAGTGTCTGCATGTGTGCATGATCAAACTTAGTGTTTGCATGTGTGCATGATCAAACTTAGTGTTTGCATGTGTGCATGATCAAAACTTAGTGTTTGCGGTGTGCCCGATCAAACTTTGTGTTTGCGTGTGTGCATGATCAAACTTTTGAAATATAGAAATCCGTTCTTGAACAGATAACCATTTTTTTATGGATGGAAGAGATGCCGGACAATTAATAAGTATGATATACATACTATAAATAAATATAAAAATCTGTGAACAATCCCATGAACAAGTTAATATTACTGGCAAGAATAGTCTAGTATTGTCCGTATTAACACTCAATAATTTCAAGAAAGGAATACAATCCAATCTTGTAACGATTTGAATGCCTTTCTTAACCCTCCCTTGCCTGCGATGTGTATCTACTACACATTGCTTCTTGCACCTTTAATATCTCCGTTAATATGGAAAATTCTGGGTTCATATTTTAGGTAATCCTCCGTTATGCATTTACTCATTAAATAAAAATTTTAAAAAAATAATAATCATTACCTTTCGGGCACTAAAGAGGTATTTTGTGAGAATCGAAAACAAATTCACCAATACAATCAGACGTCTGGCGTATGATCAGTGCTGCGGGTGAGATGTACAAATGCGTGAAGCGTGCGGCTAATGCGACACTATCCACATCTCACTCTCACCTACTTCGATATAAGTGAGCGTGAGAAAGAGAACCGTGTGGTTACTGGTCAGTCGTCAATCGTGTTTGTTCTTTCGGTTTCCCCTGCGAACCGCGGACGGCGCCGCCAGTCGCCGCCCGGCATTCATTCGGAGTAGTTTCTTCGTATGTTGTATGAGCATCGTTTCTTTGAGCTACCGATGTTTTTTTTCATGTTTTCAGCAATTAAACATCAATTATTATCATTTTTGACTTCAACTATAATGAAATATAGCGATTTGCTATGAATATTCATTTTTTTCGGCTTTTAAATCGGCTTGTGTAGTGATTACACAGCACCGGAACGCGCGGATTTTTTCAGCACAGTAAGGGAAAGGTTAAAAGAAATGTGTTTGAATACGGAAAAATCTATTTATTCGTATTCATATTATGGGTGGCGCAAACAAACAATTCATCTCAATATAGCATCACTTGCAAAAATATATTTTTTTTAAATAATTATTTTAGGACCATCTATGAAAGAGCAGATTATGAATTGTTTTAAGTTGACCGTAAATGAGTAGATAGTAGGTGATAGTAATAAAAAATTACAAAATAATATATTTGCTTTAATGTAAAAACTGAAATAAACTAAATTAATTAAACAATCGAAAGCAAACAACAATATACTATTTCAATATTCAAGCTTAAAACAAAGCAAGTAAGTTGATTAAATTAAAATTAAATACTGAAAACTTTACTACTTAAAACAATAAAATAAAATTTAAAAAATGAAAGCAGGATTTGAGTATGTGCATTCTGCACTCTGATAATAGATATGGTGGTTTTTTTTGTTATTTATGTGCCAAGAGTGCAGAGGAGGGCAGTCCCTCTCTTGATCCAGAAGTTGGAGTCCTGTTTGCCAGCAGCCAGTTCCACCCCGACCACAAAAGCTCCCTTCCTCAGGGGGTAGTAATAAGCGGGGCAGGTGTACCTGTCTATAAAAGAAACACAATAATTGTTAATCAATTTTTTTTAAATCCCAATTTTTTGTTGTTGAATTTTTTCCATTCTTCCAAATATGGTGCTAATTCATCGGTACATCAGGTATCGCCCTGGTGAAAGGCCATCATGCAGAATCGAAACATTGCTTGAAACGGCAAGAAAAAAAGAAGAAGACAACGGCAAGTCTTTAGTGACCAGTTTTAAATAACCAGTTACTTCCAGTCCTTACTATTTTCCAAATCGTTCCTCTGCATATAGCCCAATATACACCATGTCCGGAAACTAGAGGTACCAGCGGAAAACTGAGGAATCTACATCACTTATGAAACATTTTCAATCCAAGCGTTTTATTTATTTATACTGGGTTTTTACGGATGTTCATCCTTATGTGAGAACAATCCAGTTATAAACACTCAGTTATTTTACATATAGGGACATACGATTACAAAAATCTCAAATTACATAGAATTATATACATACAAAAACATTATCACACTATCCGACACCAAATTATTTCAGTGTTTCTGTCAACATTCATACTCGTGATTTACATCTTATGATGTGAATGGCAGTAGTGGCACGGATTATTCTTACACCGTAGGGTGGTATCGGCAGCTAACGGGTTAAATACAGATACATACAATTAGAAAAACAAGAACATCACAAATGAAAATATTAAATTGTATATTTAAAAACTTTTGTTTAACGATTTTGATTTTTAAAAAAAAATTAAAGCAACTGAAGGGTTAAAAAAATATGAAGCCAGGTCTATACTTTTACGCATTTTAAAAGATAATAAACAGCTGATAGTACCCGATCAGAATTAGATGATAGTGAACAAAATTATACGTTAACAATAATAATCTAATTTTTTAAAATATGAAAATAAACAAGACACAGAAAAATAATAAAAGATAACGGTCGCAACTGGGACTCGAACCCAGAACCATATAGAACAGGTGTTCCATAAAAATAAAATCGGATATATTTATCCGAGACACTATCTAGGTAACAAATACATTCTTTGAATACTTGTTTCCAATAATAAAGGTAGTTGCCAATAATATGGAAAAAACATTAGTCGAAAATTATATGTACCCGAAAACAAAAGCTCAAATCACAGAAGTTATGCCACTAAATCAACTTCAAATGTGATGTAGATTAACAAGTTTTCCGATTGTACCACTAGTTTTCAAAAGCCCACTTTGGGAACAAGCGAAAATCATCAATCAGCTGATATTGCAGATATTAAAGGAAGTTTTCATACTTCTGAGTCTCCGTCCACCCATCTGAATGGGCTTGAAGTGAATGGGGCTCATGGGGAACACCAGTTGCATGGCCTGAGGTTCCACAAGGTGCATATCTTTCTTGAACCAACTAGCTCCCTCCAAATACAAGCCTCTGAAAATATAAAAAGCATCACAATGAGTGGGACGTAATAAAGCCAAAAATTAAGAATTAAATGAAAAATTAAAACTGAATTAAAAAAACCTTATGTAAACTCCGCCATCTTGTGGTGGTCTGACAAATGCACTTTCTTCAAGAGCAAATACAGTAAATTCCCAACAGAGGGTGTCTATTGGCCATCCTTCTTTACGGGCAGTGGTCTGTAAAAATAATGGTAACAATATTGTAACAAGTTTACCTAGTCTTGGGTCGATCATGAACTACCTACCCGATCATTTTAACCCATTCACAAACCACCAATGATCGATTGGATTACTTTTCCAAAAGAGATATAATCACATGTTCGTAATAAGCATTAACTTTGTGGCTTAATATTCTCCTGTGTTTTAATATTCTCCTGACGAAGGAAGGGTTCTTCCGAAACCGGTAGAGTGTAATTAAAATTAAGGTGGTCTAAAACAAATGTATATATTTTATTGTAGAGATATAATCATTTAATCGATGATCTATCAGCTCATTCACCAACAGTGAAGGGCATGGCAAGCGACCATAGATGTATACATTTTATAGATTTTTTATGTCTCAAATCTCTTTGTCATGACAGAGAAATAGTGATGGTAAGTTTGTACCTAGTATTCAAGTTAGATCATATTATTAGAAATTAACATACAGATAAACTTCCCGTCACCAGAAACCGGTTCCAAAAGTAACTGTATAAAGAATAAGTTTCATATAATCCATAGATCAGTCTCCGGTAACTGAAAACTGGGACCGCAGTGAGTCTATTTCAGATAGTCTATTTGACTGGTCAGTGGTAGAGTGGGCATCGCATTTGGGTCTCACCCAGGCGTTCCGTGTTCGATTCCTCGGCTGGCTAAGTTCTCCATCACAACACAAGCAACATCAAAAAGATTAACCATTTCTATTTCTGTGTTGCGACAATAAAACTCGAGATGCCCGTTCTACACAATTTATGCATTTATGGTCTACCTACTAACTACCTACGACAAACAAAAGTACCCTATCAAAGATCAGTTACTTTCGATTTCAACCAACACAGCGGCCGGTGGCAGCGCATCGATCTAACATATTTTTCATGTGCATAAAAGTACCCGATCACTTTGCCAGTGGATTGTGATCCACCCGGGTCATGGTAAATGTGCAATTGTCTCAGCTCTTCTTACACATTCATAAATAAAAGAGAAACCATATTGTGTAAGTAATGTGTAATTGCATGTTTCTATCGAGTGCACTAGTATTTGAGTGTTACAGGAAGTTTAAAAGAATCAATAAGTCAAGCGGGTTGTTGGGAAAACAAAGCACCAATTACATTCATATAGCTATTACGAGTCAAAGGAAAACACCAATATTTTGTGGGAAATGTTTATAGGATGAAGAAGCACTAATTAATGAATCTATTATATTATGCCCATGTCCAGAGACGACATAACATAGCCACTGATTGTAATGTATTTGCCTTTCGTATAATGCCTGTTATATTATTGAAGGTATTTGCATATTATTGGGATGGTGGTGCAATAATGGCCAATGGACTGCAATTAACATAGTGTGTTATCTCGGATGACAACCATGCATACTCCATGCGACAGTCTCACATTTATTACACTGAAGACTTTGAAAAGAGGGACTTAATAATACTAATAATAACAAATTATGGTTAGCAGAAAAGCATAACTGTCGTGTTACTATGCTTGTCTGCTGACAATATTTTGATAGAAGACTAAAACAGACCTAGAATTAGTGTTTGTAGCGGGGACCATTCAAATTTAAAAAAAAACAAAACCACGCTGATATAGCTGAATAGACCTACAGCCTGAGTGTTAATAAATAATAATAATGATGGCTGGGAGGTATGGGTGCTAAGGTTGGTACCTGCATGACGGCGGTGAGGAAGCCCGTGGGCTGGTTGAAGGCCGGCAGCCAGCAGAGGGTTGGGGACACGCGGGGGGCGGCAGACCAGGCCGCCAGGTGGGCCCCCCGCGCTGACAGCTCCCGGCACCAGGAGCCGAGGGGCTTCACTGAGGGACGGGCTGAAATATTTTACACATTAAACATCTCTAATCTAAATAAAGGAACATAGTTGGTAAGATCCCACAGCTTTACTGAGATCTATGTAACCAAAACTGGTCAGTGGTTGAGTGGGCATCGCGTTTGGGTCCCACCCAGGCGTTCCGTGTTCGATCCCTCGGCTGGCTAAGTCCTCCATCACAACACAAGCAAAAACCTTCCACTTGGTTTAGTGGTAGTAGGAGATTTTCAAAGGTTGTTGGGTTATTCGTAACCCGGGAATGTTTGTCTTTCTTTTAAAAAAAAAAAAAAAAACTAAACTAATTATTTAACTAACCATCACGCCGTTTCTCCGCAGGGGTAGGCAGAGAGGATGAACCGCCAAACAACTCGGTCTCTGCATACTCTCCTTGCCTCATTCACACATCTTCTCATACATACTCTTCGATATTCTTATATACATGGCTCGACTCAAGTATCTGATTCACTTGATCATGCTATTTTTTCCTCGGGCGTCCTCGACTTCTTCTACCATTTACATTTGCGTCATATATTCTCTTTACACTCCTTTCTTCATTCATTAGCTCTACATGTCCACACCATCTATGCATCTCTTTCTTAATCTTACTTATTATGCTCACATCAGCTTTGCTTTCTTTTCGGATATCCACATTCCTCACACAATCATACATGGTTTTACCACACATCCGCCTCAGGGATCTCATTTGAACAGCATTCAGTCTACTTTTATCCTGTCTCTGCCAGTTCCATGCTTCACTGCCATACATCAGGGAAGGTACCAGTACTCCATTGTAAACTGCTAGCTTCGCTTCTTTAGAGAGCTTTTTGTTGGCACCAACGGCGTTCAGTCCACCATTAATGGAGTTACTTGCGTTTACCCTTCTTTCAATATCCCTATCAGCCTTCCCATCTCTCGTAAACATAGTTATCAAAGCTTACCAACAAAATAAGGGGAAAGAGGAAGGAGCAGAAACTTACAAAAAATGATTATGTATGAGCTTAGTTTATTCTGTTTAGATACCTTTAATCCAAGGCGGTGGAACTTTTCCTTCAAACAGGCACTGGTACATGACTTCCAACTCTTCACTCATCACCACCAGGCCAGCTATGGCTTTTTTGAGTTCCTACACAGAAAATATTTAATAAAAAGGAATCAGAAAACTCTTCAAATACAAAATTGCTCTTCTAAAGCTTCCATATAATTGGGGCTTAATTCCTTCAAGCGGTAAAGTAGGTACCTAAATTAATACTGTGGTGTATAAGATGATATATGCAGTTTCAACATCCTTCAACAGATGTCGTTAGTATAGGTAGTTATATGTAGTTTTGAGGAATCTCAACAGATGTCAGTTAAGTGGTACCTTAGAAGAGTGGCGATTGTCGCCATTCTCTATTGGCGATCTTTATTGCAGATATCCGAACACAGATCCAGTAATCTCAATAACTGGGATTTAAGAATATTACAAATATAAAATATATGTACTTACATTCTAAACGTATGTAGAAATTGATTTTATTATTTGCGCAACATAATATGATCATATTTGCATACAGGTAAAAAATAATAATACTTCGATAATTTATGTACTTAGCTCCATTTTTGTCAAATGTTACATCAGGGGCTCAGGTAAATAAAGGTTTTACCTTCAGTTTACAAGGAAAACCCATGAATATGAAAAATTAAATAAGTAATGTTCATAAAGGAAAAACTTGCGAATTACCCTCAGTCCGATGTTGATGTATACGATGAGACTGTTAAAGTAGACCAGTTCCTGTGTGAGAGAGACACACAGAGGCATCACAGCCTCGGCACCCATCATTCTCTCGGTGGTTTCTATATCTATCACAGCCGGCAGTTTGCTAATCATCTCGGTTGCCAAAGCATTCACCTGAAAATAAATATATTTATTAATTTCTATTTATTATTATTTATTCAAATAGTTTTAAAAGAGGAACGTTTGCGCAGGTCGTTTTGGCCAGTTTCATACAAAACTTAATTTTGGATTTGAGGCCAAAATACCCAACCAATCTGAAAAATATTTTTTTCCAATCAAAAGTTATATTAAATATGTAGTATGAATGTGTGCTACTTTATTTATTTTTATTTTAAACTAGCAAGTTCCCGGCATGCGTGGCAATGCCACTTAAATAAAATAAAAATTGTTCTCCCTTTCCCATTTGTCCCCTCTCCCTTCCAGCACCTTTTCCTCCTTCCAGATCCCTTCTTCACCTTCTTCGCCTTCCCCCTCCCCTCTCCCGCTTTTCCCATCCACCCATCCTGGATTCCCCTCCCCCTCCTTCGTTCACTGCAAAATTTTTATACAAATTTCACACTGCCAGAGCTCACCAGTATATATCGAAAATTTCACGTGCGTGTGCACAACAACTCACCAAAGTTTCATCTCAATCGGATGAAGAGTATAGGAAATAATTTCATACTGCCAGAGCTCACCATTATATACCTACAGAAATCATTGAGGGTATGCGCACATCAAATCCCCAAAGTTGCATTGTAATCGGATGAATGGTTTAGGAGTGAATAAGGGGCAAACAAAGAAACATTCATTTTTATAATATTGGTAATAATTAAAGAATTCAGTTTTGCTTCATTTTTAATGCAACTTTGGAATTTTTTAGTTAGTTATTAATAATTATTAAAAAATATATCCTGCACAACAACTCACCAAAGTTTCATCTCAATCGGATGAAGAGTATAGGAAATAATTTCATACTGCCAGAGCTCACCATTATATACCTACAGAAATCATTGAGGGTATGCGCACATCAAATCCCCAAAGTTGCATTGTAATCGGATGAATGGTTTAGGAGTGAATAAGGGGCAAACAAAGAAACATTCATTTTTATAATATTGGTAATAATTAAAGAATTCAGTTTTGCTTCATTTTTAATGCAACTTTGGAATTTTTTAGTTAGTTATTAATAATTATTAAAAAATATATCCTGCCTTATCTTCTGTGTATAATGAAAAATAAAATTTTAAAAAGATGCATCCATAAAAATTATTTTTTGGGGTAGTAATTTTAATACATAAACAACAAATTTTTATTTTTTTTTCCAACAAATTCTATTTTTTGTTACCGAGAATCGGCAATTAAAAGGGATCTAAAAAAAATATCGTAACGGGATGTCAAAATAAAACAAAATGGCGCTGAATGGCCATTTGATGACAAAGCTACTTTTGAATTTTTGCAAACCAACTGGGCCTTACCTTCTCGTCCATCCCACTGTCATCGGCGCCCCCCCCGGTAGCCACCAGCTGCAGCAGAGAGTCGCACATGAAGGCGGCGTCCTGCGCCTGACATGCTACGTCAGCCGAGGAGTGCTGCCCCACAGACTCCGCCCGCTCCAGGGTTGGCAGCATGTCGATGTGGTCCTTGTACGACTGCAGGGAGCCATCGCGCGGCATGCAGTATGCGGGCACTGGTGACAATCTGGAATAATGACATTCAAATACAAAATCAAGAAGGTGCCCTTTCCTATACAAGGTTGGCAATCACTACCTGAAATTACACTCGTACAAGTCACATAGGTGACATCTTTCTCTACCCATCAGTGTTCCATCAATCATTCCACTGGTTTATTATAAGGGTATCAACTCTATTTTTTGTATGCATATAACAAAAACCATAACATTCCCCAGTCCGAAGGCTACATGGGAATACATATATTCAAGCACGGTACAGACCCGAAGCTCACATAAAAAGATACTGTGTTATAAAGTATCTTTTCTACTGACACACCACGTTATAAAATATTGCTTCCTATGACAGGAGAAGGGGTCAGTTGAATTCGGAAGCGGTCGAGAGAATATCATTTCTTTGTACTGGATATGTCAACTTGACGGCTCCGTGCATGCTCTGTGTATTAAAAATGACCCCCTCTCCTGTTTACGGCGAAGGGGGGGTCGCATAACTTTTCTGATATCGCGACGGTAGTGAATACGTAAAATAACGCCGATTAGCGAAGATTCAAATCGTGCTTATAACACATGATATTTTTACATCTGGCGGGTCTGTATGGGATTGTATGGCGAGCGCTATTGTGATATAAGTATCTTTTTTATGTGAGCTGCAAGTCTGTCGGCCCCATCATGCAGCTGGTAATAAAACTATTATTTTTTTTATTATTATTTAAATATTAATTTACTGATGTAATTAAAAGACTAGTTATGTAAAAGCCCTGAGGGAGTTAATAAACAAATAAATGATTATCGCTCCTCGTGATATGGCCTAGATCAGTGGTTTTCAACCAATTATGAGAAGCAAAAATTGGGGGTACGCAAAATCGTGGCACGAATGTACGTTTTAAAACTCAGCTTAACGTTTCAGCTGTAGCTCTAAAAATATTAATACAATTCACAAGCACGTATTGGTGTGTAAAGACATATTCTTCCTATGTGTTTATTAAAAATAAATATCGCAATCTCCTGAATGCTGAACCAGACTTGAGGCTCTACCTAAATTGAGCCAAACTTTGTAAAACTATGCTCTGCAAAGCAAGCTCAAGAGTCACATTGACTGTATATTAACATTGTATGATAGATTATACAGGATGTAACATGAAATCGGGCTTTTACTTTCTGATACACGAGAATCTTTTTTTCTACAATTTTTTTTAGGTTAAAAAAATTCATCCTCTCAATACACTCACTTTGTGAGTTTTTTTGAGTTTGCGAGAACAAAATTTGTTCAATTTCGCTTGTAAAATCACTGGTTAAAATGCCCGGTTCTGTTATATAGGTCCTAGAACGGGAGACCTACCTAGTTGGACAGTCAAAATGTCAAAAAAATGTAAATGTATTGTTATTATAACAAATAAATAAATAGGTATACTCTGTATAAAATTTCATTAATTGTTATTTGTGTAACCTTATGGTTAAGTTCATGTAATAATGAGAGTATTATAAAATTACTAATGAAAAATGTCTTTCATTGCACGTGTACACAAGAAAGATAGAGAGTACGGGGTACAACAAATTTATGCACGCAGGGTCAAAAAGGCTGACCACCGCTGACCTAGATAATATATTAACATCGGAGTTTTCATCGGAGTCATGGGCAAAAGGGGTTAAAAATCATTCCTGCAATCCCATATTCTCCAATACAGCTTATATTTTAATGTTAGGTATTACAATATCCACAATTATTACTATGATTTAATTAAACGAGTTCCTTGCAGGCATGCTGTTTATAAATGTCCAATGTCACAGGTTTAATATGGTATGGTATGGTTTACAAAGAATCTAACCAATATATTCTTACCTAAAATTTTCAGTTTCCAGGGTATCTGGACAGAAAACTTGATTGATGTAAGCAATCAGCACACGCATATCCCAATCGTCTGTGATATGACCCCCATAGTTAATTACAGCGAACAGATACTTCAGAGTCTCCCACGGAACATCTTCATATTCATTCAAATAAATCGTCAGAAGATTTTCAGATGCCTACAAAAACAAAAACAGTAAAATCATTGGTCATGCCATTATTTGATATTTACCGGTGAATAATTAAACTAGGATTTGAAACTGACTAAGGACCAGTTGTTTCAGAAAATTTCACGTTTGAATTTCCTTCAAATCGACATTCACCGAAAAATTGTGTTGTTTCAACCTCCGTCAGAAGAAATTTCATCGAAAATTCCATAGGACCAGTTGTTTTGGAATTCCCTTCAAATTTGAATTTCCTTCAAATTTGAATTTCCTTCAAATTTGAATTTCCTTCAAATCGTCATTCACCGAAAAATTGGGTTGTTTCAACTTCCGTCAGCAGTGAAAATACTATAGAAATGTGATGTGAATGTGATCAACTGAGTCCGGACGGTTAGCGAAATAATGGGAGGCGCATGCGCAGACGTCAAAATTGTGATTCGGCGTGGAACACTTGAATAAAATTTTCAAATTTATCTAACGTTATTTGTTGCTATTTACTGCTGACGGAAGTTGAAACAACCCAATTTTTCGGTGAATGACGATTTGAAGGAAATTCAAATTTGAAGGAAATTCAAATTTGAAGGGAATTCCGAAACAACTGGTCCTATGGAATTTTCGATAAAATTTCTTCTGACGGAGGTTGAAACAACCCAATTTTTCGGTGAATGTCGATTTGAAGGAAATTCAAACGTGAAATTTTCCGAAACAACTGGTCCTAAGTATTATTTAAAGCTCTTACATCAAAGTCAGCATTGTTGAAGCTGTACACCACATTATATCCGAGTTGTCTGAACCGCTTCCTCGCCACAAGAGTACAATGGAAAAAGGAGACACAGAATAGCAACTTGCGATACTTCTCATTTCCCTCATCAAACTTTTCCTCGCTGACATTTGCAAACAGTCGGGCCATGTTGCCCTTCAATCCCTGTAAAAAAGATAAATACTGATCAATTTTTATTTTTAACCTCCTCACTGCCAACATGTACAATTGGAAAAATGCAGAATTTCTGCTGGAGCCGATTGAGCACTTATTATTTAATCTGCAATCAATGTTTTGGTGATGTCTATTTGGCACAAGATTGTACATAATGTACTTCATTGTAGTGTATTGATTATCCAGCTTATAGTTTCAGCTTCTTTTTATAGATGTCGATAGGTTAGAACTTCTGCCATATCCCAACAGATGGCAGCTGAATTAGTATTATCATATTATGTAGAAGAGCACCATCTATCGCCGTTCGTGTCTTTGGCACAAACAATTACGATGATGGCCGAAGGCTCTAGTACGTTAGGACGGCTTCCGTCAGTCGGCCGGGAACACCAGAACTATTCAGGATCTAGCCTAGTAACGACATCTGTCCAGTATAAAATGATATTGTAAATATTCACAATCACCAATAAACAAACTAGTAACCAAACGAACCTTAAACTTATTGAAAGAAACACAGCACATCTCAAGGTGTCTAGTATTGGAAGATAAGAGACACTACAATAATCGTGGATTTTTTTATTTAATTGTCAAAAAGCACAAACTTGTGGGGGTTCCGTCGTCATCTTGATACTCTTCTGCAAGACTCCAAGCGGAAATGCTGGATCTGCCATGGAGGAGAGCCAAAGCCTAAACCTGGAGTGGACAGTGGGAGCATCCAACCCCCTGAGAGTGCCGAGCCAGGCGCAGGCAAGGTGGCAGTTAGCGAGGAACACCCAGCCACCTTCCTCCATACCTGCCTTGAGCAACCTGCAAGTTTAAATTGAGATCAAACCAGTAAGTAGGCTCTAAATTTATTTTATTATTACATTAGGTCATAGAAAATATAAACAAAGGGAGATTGGGAAATTATTGGTAAACGATGTTGGTAACACTTTTGAGCATGCAATTTCACACTAATAATTATTGCTTTCGACCATATCCTTTTTTTGTATTATGTATGAGTAGGTTAGATTTGAAGTTAACCTTTCAGCTATGACTGACTGCCCCTGGCCCAAGCTCAGTGACTGGAACTTGTCAAACATCTTGACATCAATGGCTAACTGAATCAGGGCACTGGTGGGGTCCACTCCGGGAGACAAGACAAACAGAAGAGGAGTTTTACTTTGAGATTCCTCCCAAGAAGCCTGTAATAGTATCAAAATTTTTTAAATAAAATACATTTAGTAATCAAAGAGAGATCAAACAAACACATATTGTTTTTAGAAGTTTACTGTGATGTTTACATATAGTTCTGCTTACCCTTATATCTAAAACTGGCGGTTCCACATACCGCGGTCCCATTGTGTTGCTGATGAATGTTGTGATACAAGACGTCAGGCGGTCCAAACGAAGTGAACGCACAAACAGCAGCCTTTGGAAATCATTGCATATACCATTCCATTCACCTGAAAAAAAAATGTAAAAATATCTCATTGAATATTGATAATTTATTCGTTAAACAGAATATAAGATATTATGATAGGGGCTAAGTACCAATTAAAGGTTGAGTTTCAGGTTCAGGGTGAAGATACCAGCCCTGCCAATCTCTCGAGTAGGTTTCAAACGCTTCAATTACCCCATGGAAACCCGGCAGCTTATTCATCTCCGTCATGTTATCCCAACAGTCCTCGGGAAGCCAAGCTATAAATTAGACATAATTGCATTAAAATGGGAACCAAAAGAAACACAACGAGGATAGACATAATCAAAAATCATAACAGATAAATTAAAATGAATGAATTCCAAATTGACAATGTTTACTTGTGGGGTTTTCAGGCTGTTGTGCTCTATCCAAAACAATTCCTCCCTTCAACAAGAATTGGTATTCCACCGATGACAGTTGGCCCTTTTGTGCCATGATTTTGGCCAGCATATGAAAGGCAAACACCAGCTTGTGCCTTTCAAACAAAGCTCTGCAGGTATTTCTACATAAAAAAAGTATTTAATTCATTGGTTCATGTATTCATGGAGTGAGATATAATTTTATTCAAAAGAGTCGATTAGTATATTCTTACTTGTAGACAGAATACGTGTGATATTCATTTAAATTGGCAATTCTGTCCTCCAAAACTGGAGTTTTCTCACTTCTGTTGATTGAATATAAGAAAAGGTCTGTATAAGCTTCGAGAGAGAACTGATACATGGGATCGATAAGAGAGAGATCATTTAATACGAAGAATAGCACTGATGCTCTTTCTGCTACGGGAACATAACCCTGTAATACAACAAACGAAAAAAGAAAATTAGCTGGGTTATTTACAAATATGGTCAATTTAAAGTAAGTCGGGTTAGATGAGGTAAGGTCAAAGCAGGACAGAGGGCTTAATATTGTATTGAATTTTTACCTGTCGAGCAGTGTCAATTTCGACTTCAGTGACTTGTGATACTTGCAATGCTTCTTTCACTTCCACAGAAGTCTTTTTGGATATCTGCAGAGTTATGAAAAGCTCCTCGTTTGCCAACAGAGAACCCTCCGACTCATTCATCAAACGCAGAAGTTCATTTTCTAAATCAATCTGAAATTTTTCATCTTTAAAATTCATTGAATTTTTCATAGTGTTTAGAATATATCACAAAAATCTCATTTCAATACATGAACAACCTAAAAAATCATTTAAAAAAAAAGGTTTTTTACTCAGATTCATGAAAAATACTTTTGTCATCGTAATGAGTTCATCTTATTTGATTATCAAGTCATTGATGAGTTCATCTTATTTGTAGGTGTTCTTACTAAGGTTTTCTTATTCTTAGCGATGGTGACCACTAAGTTGTCCTTCATGAGCTCCAGCTGGGGAACCTCTTTGCGTACCACGTGCCCAAGCAGCTGTGCCTCAAGACCTTGTTCCTTTACCGCAAAGTTCACCATTGTCGTTTTGGTCAATACCTCGGGAGTGTACGTTGGATTTCCTGAACAACAAAAAAATATCAATTGTGGATGGACACTAATGATAAAAATGATGTTAAGTCCATTTGTAGCAGTATCATTTACCAAGTTTTGTGGTCAAGAACAATCTAAAGTTTGGATTAAAATCAATCACCATAGAATTAAACTTTATCATAACTCTGTTCCCAATGTAGACCAGAGCCTTGTTCATGATGGGGTCAATAGAAGGGTCGAGGATTTCGGATACATTTTGAATTAGGACAGGCAAGCCTTTGATTAGTCCCTGCTCCAAGACCTTGAGGTATTCTGCTTGTCCACTTTCAATTACCTGGAAAACATGTAATTGGTCACTAATAAAATTGTCTCTTCAATTACCAACTGCAAAAAAACGATTATAAGAGAAAAAGTGAAAATGTCAATTGATTCATGGAAATGTAGTCTTAAATTGATTGGTGGAAATGTAAATTTACTGAAATGCTGATTGAGTGAAATGCCGACTAATTGAAACTTATTTAAACAGGGATCAAAAAAAATCAAAGCATAAATACCCGAATCCCATTTTTATTTTCCATGTTAGAAATCCATATCAAGGCTTGTCCTTGTGGATCCACAGCCAGAGGCCATCTTGTGGCATTTGTGACAATGATACCATTTTCAGCGCTGAACGCGTCACCTAAAACCAATTACAATAATACGTTAATTCCTACTACGTATCACAAACATTCGCATATATTCCATATTGGTAGAATTAGGTAATAATTTTACCTGGCAGTCCCCATAAATTCCACTCCCTTAGTAAAGCATCATCCAATAAAAATGATTTAATGCTCAACTCTTCACTGTGTGGAATGTCTTCATCAGCAACCTTCAAAAAAGTAAAAATAATATTAAAACGAAGACAAAAACATTATCTACTACTGAAATCTCCACATGCGTTGCAATGCCACTCAAATAAAGAAATTATTTCTCCCTGCGTGTCCTTACCCATTCGCCTTCCTGGAGATCCAGCGACCCTTCCAACGACCCCCCTGCCCACCCTCTCACGCGTTCCCCTCCACCATCCCACGTTACCTTTCCACCTTCTCCGCCTTTTCTTCTCCCGCGAACCCCCTCTCCATCATTTTCCTCCGTCTCTCCCAGATTCCCCTCCCCTCCCGACTTCCCGCCCTGCCGCTAAACTACATAAAATCCACACATACTTCGAACAAATTTCATAATGCTAGAGCTCATCAGTATATATAGTTGTGCGCACAACAACTCACCACAGTTTCATCGCAATCGTATGAATAGTAACAGGAAAAAATTTCACTACGCCAGAGCTCACTTTTATATATAGAAACTATTGTGGGCATGCACACATCAAATCATCAAAGTTTCATCGCAATCGGATGAATGTTTTAGGAATGCATAAGGAAGAAACAAAGAAGCATTCATTTTTATATATTAAGATACGAATTTCATGTTCGTGAAAACTAAAAATCTACCTCATTCAGCCAGACATCCATCAGCTTCTCCCTGTACTCTGATCCAAATGGCCCCAAGTAAGAGATGAAAGCAGTAGCTATCAGGCAGTCTCCAGGAAGGGCGAGAAAACGGGCATCCAAGTTAGTAACGGTTGCCACCCAGCGGTCCTTCTCTCCTAAAATGAAAATTAACATTTTGTATAAAAATAAAGTTGACTAAACCAAGGCTTCAGCTACACTATGAATGCAATAACAGGGCTTTATTTTATGTTACCTCCCAGTCCATCAAGCAGAGCATCCGCCCTATCCAAGCTGGCCTGCAGAGCGATGGCCCTCCTGGCCAGATCCTCCTTGGTCTCCAGCTTCTCGTCATACTCCTTCTGCAGCCTCTCCAACATCTCACTCAGATCTCTCAACTTGGCCATGGCATCGGCCAGGATCTGCTGCTTTAGAGCTAGCGATGCCAATGCCTCGTCTAGTTTTTCCTGCTTTGGTTTTACAATTCTAACGACAACATTTAAAATAAAGTTAATGAATTAAGAAAATGAATAAAATGTTCTTAGCCGAAGTACGATACAGTTAAAAATGGCAGAAGTTGATATGATTGAATTAGCTCAGTGTTCAAACCAATGCCCTGACAAGGCAGAGGTCCTGGGTTCAATTCCCAGATGCAACCAAATCTTTTTCTGAGTCACATTTTTCATTTGATAGTCAGTGGTTAATATTGTGGTCAATGAATAAAAGTTTAATCTTTGAAATTTTAAAATGCACTCTTATATCACCACCGTTACACATAGATCACAAAAGTTGTCTGTAATGGCGCGTGTGTCGCTCTCCATGGAGAGAAAAAAATTGCCTATTTTTAAACACCCGGGGTCTCAAAAGTTGCGTATCATTCTGAAGCTATTGAAAAACGTAAAAATAAATTAAAGTAGTGTTCACTATTATTAGCTCGTCGCTAAAATGGCCGGAAGTTTTGAAAAAAATTAGATTTTGTGATTCGGGAAAAAATAAAACGAAGGGTCCATATTTTATATTTTGTAGCAAACTTAATTTTTATTCCATAACTATAGTCCTAAAAAGCAAAAAAAAAATTTTTTGGAACATGTGTGATGTTTTTGTTAAAAATATAAAAAAGGAAAATAACACACTCTGGATAAAATCAAAATAATACACAATAACTACCCCAAAATTTTTGAACAAAATACAACATATAAAAAATAATGGATGTTCAAAATTGAATGATAAAATGTTATGACATCAGTAATTATTGTGAAAAAAATATTAATTACCATAATTTAAAAATACATGTTATAGGTGCTTTTTCTGATTTTCAATGCATTTTATCGAGCTAATAACCATTTAAAAAAAATAAATTATATGCAGTTCTCATTTTCTTTGTAAGACGCAACTTTTGATACCCCAGGCATTTCTGAATTCAAAAGTTGAAATAATTGACAAACCCTAGTATAATGCCATGTATGTGCACCAATATGAACAATTTTTGTATACCTGCTAAAAAGCATTTAACAACCCAGAAACTTTGATAAACAAATTAAATTATAGAGTGAAAGATTTTGCGAGAGAGCAACACTCAGTAAATATTGCTTGAAATGGCTTTGGCTATGTTTGATACAGATCTAGTAAATGTAGTATAGTATTCATAGCTTATGTGTGTAACCTAAAACCTTGAAGAGTGGAGGAACTTGATTCTTCTGGGAAATTGGATGACGGGTCACATTACTCAACAAGAGACAAAAACTGAATAAAATGAAAAATGAACATACTTGTACGCAATCCCATATTTCTCTATAGCGCGCACCCACAGGCACAGAGACTTGGCAGCCAGAGATACGGTGCCCACCTTTTCAGGCTCAAATTCCGGATTCTTTGTGTAAGTCTTGATTTTAGTTAGAATTTTTTCCTGGATGTTATTCTTATCAAAGAAGCGGAGTTTTTCGAGGAAGTATTGGTCGCCAATAACTCTTTTGGTGTCGGCCCATGATGTGGGACTCTAAAAATATTATAATACATTCATTATTTTACCTTTTACGCTTTAAATTATTTTATTTCGATAATTCGACCCTTCGGAACACAAAAGTTCCAAGTCCATCAAAATGCGAAAAAGAGGTTTTGTTGGAAATCGATGCTTTTTCCTGGCAACTTGTCACAAGTCCATATTTGTATACCTTTTATATATGTATTTATCCATTCTACAATAATCAACTATCTCAACACCCGCTACGGCTGCTCAAACTTTAAAATTGCCCTCCAACAAACAATTCATCTCCAGTGACTTAGCACATTTATGCTCCAAAGTGTCAACCTGTGAAGTAAAATAAAAGCTTCTGTAAAGAGGGTTCACCAACCCTTAGTAGTATCATCACTGCTTCTAGTACTAGCTGAATAGTTGCAGGAGGTTTCGCATAGGACTTGATTTCGGTGATATCCTTTTTGTTCAGTGCATCCAGAGCCTAAAACATAAAATAAATGTAAATCTGTATGTATACTTTTCGTTTCGGTATAAATTTTCAGAATAATTTTGTAATCCACTTACTGCAACAGCCTCTTCCAGGGCAGGCATAGCTCCAGCGAGATCTTTCATTGCAGCCTCCGCTAGTTTCTTGCACACAATCTCCTCTTCTCCCGTCTTTTTACTTTTAATTGCAACACTTTTCTGCTGTTCATCCGCATTCTGTTGCTGCACATTGATCACTCCCATGTACTCGAGGCATTTGGCTGTGAACTCGGCTACTTGGCCCTACAACAAAATTATCATAATGTAATATAATAATTAGATTAATAAAATATGTACATATCCATATACATATGTATATAAATGAATCCCTGTTTCCATTGGTCACGCCATAACTTCTGAACGACTTAACTTATGTCTTCTTCAGAGAAACAACTTTTTTATTAAGTGGCATTGCAACGCATGCCGGGTATCAGCTAGTATTATATATAAATACATGCTTTGAGAAAATAGGCCAGTTTCAAACCTTTGCAACTTCAAGATCAGCAGACATACTTCCAACTGATATCCTTGTTTCTTCTAATTTGGATAAGCCGTTTCGTAACTTGTTGGCGTTTCCAGCTATCTCAGTTCTTTTTTTTGTCAGCATGCTAGCAAAAGAAAACAATACAAATTATTTTTTTTTTTTTAAACATTCATGCTCTTGAGAATTGTGAACTTAATGTATTTTACCAGAATGTTTTAAAATAATTAAATAGTTACTCCTTATATCCGGTGACAAGTTCCAAGTAATTAGTGGGAGTGACATAATTAGTTCTCTTTGATTCTTGGAACATTTTAATGGAGTACTGACTGACAGAAGACTGCATCAGCGACATCACAGATGCTATGGAATTTTTCAACACATTTGTTCCACTGAAGTCGACAGATTTCAACTAAAAGAAAACCAATAAAAAAGGGTTACAATTATCGTACAAAGTATCCAAATGGCTTAAGTTACAAGAAGTGGGACAGTTCAAGGTAAAATTGGAGTCGCATCTATTGTGGGACTGAATTTATTTATTTTAATTATGTGGGTATGAAGTAGTATTTTGATGTGTAGTTGCCTTTTCGCCTGTTATAGAAACAACGAGATCCAAACCAGTGAGAAACTTGTATGCCACTTCCAGTAAAGCTTCTCGGGGCCATTCCAAAAACCAGTCGATGGTGGTGCAGCTAATCAAGGCTGGATATTGGCGGAGACGACTCCTGAAATTAAAAATATATATGTATTAGATTAAGCATTCACAGAAAGCTCTTGAAAAAATGATAAATTCCAAATATATACCTGAAAGCGTCGCCAATTGGACTCATGCAAACAACAATGTGCAGATTTGCTCTGACTCTATTCACGAGGAATAAATAAGTGTTTTCCTGAGTTTGAAGAACATTGGCACTCTTCATTGGCTTCTCCAGATTACTTTTAATCTGAAATGTGGAAAACATATTACAGTCGAACCCTGTTAAGAAGTTCTTCAAGGGACCAGTAAAAAAAAACTTCTTAAGCGGGAAAACATCTTAAGGGGGTTTTCAATTTTCTCTCAATTTGGCATGAAATTTTATTGTCAAATTGACATCCTATTGAAGGTTTCATAAACATTGTAAATAATGGCTACCATGATAACACAGAATCATGTCAACTCAACGCCTCTTTGAAAAGTCATTTTTTTTATTTTTTTTTTATAGAGAATACCTCACAAGAGTCCCAACTGCTCCCGTCTGGAGCCAGTGAGACTATGGCATCCCCAATTGGGGTATGTTGTGAGGCTGAAGGAAAGTGGGGAAGGGAAGGAGATGGGGAAGAGGAGGGTAGGAAAGTACCTGGCTATTCTGATCTAGTCACTAAACACGGACTACAAAAAGTTAATTTAATGTTGATTTTACTTAACATTAGAAGTCAAGAATTACTTTATTCTTGACTTATTTATTGTTATTAAGTTTATTTTGTAGAACTCCATTTTAATTTTTTATTTCTTTTATACATTCAATAATATTATTATTCAATGTATAAAAACAGTTTATTATAAGCAAGTTCTGCTTCGTATTTATTATTAAGCGTTACAGCTGTTTCGCCCTCTGAAGGCATTATCAAACTGGTAATAATAATAATCCTAGAGCCATTTTAATAAATGAACAAAAAAATATAATATACTCACCGCTTTTAGATATGTTCAAACCAATTTTAAATACTTAATTATGCTGGATAATATGTAAAAAAACTATGAGTCATCATTTGCAAATGACTAACAACATAATTAGAGTGCATAGCGACCTTCAGTTGAATTTTAACAATACAATTTGGGAATTTACAATTAGGGAAATAATAACCATTAATAGCTTCAGTCATTTTACTAAGAAATTATAAATTAGTCATCGTAAATATTGATCTAGATTTAGTATAAATTCATCGTCTGTAAGTGGTTCTGACACCAGTTTGATAATGCCTTCAGAGGGCGAAACAGCTGTAACGCTTAATAATAAATACGAAGCAGAACTTGCTTTTAATAAACTGTTTTTATACATTGAATAATAATATTATTGAATGTATAAAAGAAATAAAAAATTTATTCTTGACAAAAAAATATAATATAATAAATAATAACACATTTTCGTTGTTTGTTTTTGGGGTGTTATGCCGTGTTGTGCTACCTCCTTCTTTAGCCGACGTTTCGGACAGCGTTGCAGTGTCCATCATCAGGGCAGATCCGACGATGTGATCCGGATCTGCCCTGATGATGGACACTGCAACGCTGTCCGAAACGTCGGCTAAAGAAGGAGGTAAGACAACACGGCATAACACCCCAAAAACAAACAACGAAAATGCTTTTGGTCGTGAAAATCTAAAAACGTAAATAATAACACAGTTGAATACCAAATTGAATAGGACAGCTTTGTTATGCACTCTTGAAAGAGACAGACAAACAGCTGACCGGTAGGATAGTAATATTCCGTAAATACCCCGATAAAATTTACGTATTTGTAAAAGGTACTCGTCAACAAGTTAATTTCAAATTTTGGCAAAGGCAATGGTTTGACCCTCTGCTGAGTTCACTATTATATACTATTTGAAAGGGTACAGATTACAGATGCCACCTGCTACGCACTATTAGTAAAAGGCGTTTCTCCAAACACTTTAACCAAATATTGCTTTAATTAAAAATTTAAAAACTAAAAAAATATATCATTTTTGTAAGGTACTTATAATCTGTTCATATATTATACATGTAAATGTTCATTAAAAACGTATTTTCCGCTACGAAAAAATTATAATTAATTCTCATATTATTCGAAATTTAAAGATAAAAACAATTTATTCGCCGAAAAGTTTCGTAAGATAAAATATCACGGGCTCTTAGCGCAACGGCCATATTGACATTTGCAGATTTACGAAGTATTGATTTTAAATAATACAATATTTTGGTGGAAATTTTAATTTCGCGGCGGTGTTACCGTCACGAACGGGCTTTTTAGATTTACGAAGTAGGTATGTATTTATTCGAGATAAGACGACCTTTTTCCGCAGAATGGAAATTTCGCGCCCTACAACATTATTTAAATAAATAATTTTGTCTACGATTTGTGTAGATGCCGCTTTTTTCTTTTAAAACGACAGTGTTCCCACTAGCCCAGCTTATGCTTCTATCTCTGTCGCAAGCATTGTGATTTATGTGAGAGAGGGAAAGGCAAGAGGATTAAAATTTCACAATAACAAGGAATCCATTTGACACAGCGACGTTATGCGATAATGGTCTTTAGAGGGATGTATTTTAGAGGTCATTGTCTCATGTTTATGTCTCGGTTATTCCGGTGCATTTACAAATGTCATTTTTCAAATAGGCGAATGGATTATATTTACATTATTGGACCTGAGGCGGCTGGCGGAATGGCGACAAAGGAGCCGCCGCATGGCGGAACATAACACGAAATGGGTATTTTTATTGGGAAAAATTATATTTTGTGTTGTAAAACTTTTTAAAAGGGCAATTATATTGCTGGGGGATTAAATTTTGGAACTTCTTAGGCGGGAAATCTTTTCACGCGGGAAACATATTACACGGGAAAAAAACGCAAATTTTGTATGGGAATTCTTTGGGACTGAAAATACTGAACTTCTTAGACGGGAAAACATATTAAACGAGAACTTCTTAAGCGGGTTTGACTGTAGTATAGTACAGTATAAAACAGATTTACCCAATTAGGATAATCTGATTGGGAAAATTCAACTACAAAATGCGGGTTATGAAAGAAACAATGCTCCTGATATTATTATGTATCAAAAAGTATTAGAAAAATAAATTTTATTTATGGGAACTCGTCGATGGATTGAAGCTGTAAAAGATATTGATTAAATAAACAAATTCATCTTATTTGCATTCATCATTCAACTTACATCTTCAAATTCATCCGGCTTGAAAAGATTGGTAATTTCTCCACTGCTCAGCAAGTTATTGATGATTTCGGTGAAGCTCTCCTCGGCGATCTGTGTGTCACTGAACACAAAGGTGGTGCGCTTATTGTCCACTCCGGTGGAGGTGTACAGCCCCTTCAGGTCCTCTCGGAACTCCTTGCTTCCGTAATTCTTGGTGACAACCACTTGGTAGGTGTTGTACTCGCAGATATATGAGGCTATACGGGTTAAACTCTGACGGCCAGATCCACCTTGAATAATACGCAGCCTGAATCTTAGCTAAACTATATTGGAATTTAGGTATAAAAATGTTTTATTTAAAATATAAAAAAGTTATTTAAGTGACATAATATTGCACTAGTAATATGTGTGTATGTAGTTACACTTTCTTATTTACTTGGGTATTCATGTTCATTCTAACTTACATTTAATAGGTATTGCTTGCACTAACTTATATAAAAGAAATAAAATTGAGTTTATTTGTACCATTCGAAGACTGCTGCTTCTATCACATACCAAAGTGCTACCCAATTGTTTTATTAATTTCATCTATCTATAATCAGATTTCGTATCTTCATTTGCGCATGTATTGCTCCCAGCTCAACTTTGAAATATTTTCATAGGACAGATTAAAACCGAACATTGATTTTCCATTGTGTGGATTTATTATGAAAGCGGTGATTATTTATAAGTATGTCATTAAAGCAATGATTTTGCTGGCATCAGGACAATAGCTAATTATCAATGTTATTTATTTTGAATACTAATTGAATTAATATGAATTACCAATGCCAACAAGCAGCATATTCCCCCTAGGCTGTGAAATGACCCGAATAATCTTGGCCACGTGTTCAATGGCATACTTGAACAGTACCAAATCCATCCTCACAACACCGGCGGAGCAGTTGTACTCCTCCAGCTGGTGCTCTATGTAGGTTCTCAGAGTGTCAAGGCTCAGGATATCCTCGTAGATCTTGAAGGGGTTTATGAAATCCCCAAACACGGGACACCTTTTCTCAGGACAAACAGTATTGAAAGTTGTATCAAAATGCTTCCCGAGCATCTCATTCAACAAATTTGCAAACCAAGATCTGTCACTGAAATATCACATAGAAAACAAAAACATTATTACATACATATATAATGGAAAAATTCAGCAATGTCAATAATATTTCAAGTTATTTAATACTAACGGTTCATCAATGAGACGATCATAGAACACCCGGTAAGTTTCATGTATCCACAGACGAAGTATTGCAACTTTGGTATTCTGATAGTCTTTATTGCTTCTCAACAAACCCTGAAAAACAGCAACAAAGAAAAAACAATAAACATAATAAGAATTTTACTTATAACTAGTTTCAGGACAACCATACTTTCATCAGGGTTAAATTTATAGTACATACTAACTTTGGTGGAAAAATTCACTAAATAAAGTGGTGTTTTACTAAGTGAAATAATTTTTATTTTTATAATATTGTACAATCACAAAAAATTAATTGAATACAATAGTATAAAACAATAACTTTGTTTACATACTTCGACTAAGTAGATTATATTTGGTCGATGTTTACATCACTTTTATTTCTATATTTATTACCAACCCGGTTTCGCTACTGCCGTAGCTTCTTAAGGCAGTATAAGTATTTGATGTTAACCAAGTTAACATCAAATCACAAACGTCAAAAAGAATCTGTTTCATATAAAATCATCTAATGCATATTGTAATATGTACCTGGAAAATCTTTGAAATATCTCTCAAATTGAATAAATAATGCATTTTGGTTGGTGTTGGTAGCAATTTAGCAACCACTATGTTAAAGATGTCCATCGTAGTGATGAGAAGAATTTTTCCTGAAAAGTAATAAATACATTATGTACAAAAACACATAGCAAATAATAACAAAAAGGCGTTAATGTGGACACATATTTACATACAGAGTTCTTTTGCAGTGAAATAAAACATTACAATTTACCAGCACTCTTAGTTTCCTCATCGAAATCAGCAAAGTGCTGTGATATCATGGTGCCAAATATTTTCAAGAGTTGCGAATGGGTGGGAGCGGGAAGGTAGAAGGAGTGAAAGCAGGACAGAAGACGCGGGGGCAGCGGGGACCTGGCGCCTCCCGGGGGCCCCACTGCACCCACCACCACCATGTTCTACGGACAGGAAGGTATGTCAGGAAAGGTTGGATTAAGTTCAATTAGTTAAGGCTTGTGGATGATTGTGAAATTGTAAATCAAACGTACCTTAACATTTTTCTTCCACTGCTTCAAGCGATCGTACCAAAATCCATAGTCCAGCCATTGACGAATAAACTCCAGAGGGGGTTGTGATCCATATTCATCACGAGCCGGCATATTCATGTCGTCCATGAATGACACCATTCTTTTACCTAGAAATATCATCCAAATTATTGAAAACCGTAGTAGCATGATTATTCGCAGAACTTTTTTTTAGATTGATATATACGTAATGTGACATATCACACCCAGAATATTATTTACTGTATTCGGCACCTGCTTCCTCATCAAGGATCTTGATTGAGAGTGCTTTCCAAAATGTAAGAGACTTGAGAAGTGCTTTTGGTGGATTGTGATTTGTTGAAAAAAAAAACTCCATACTTATTCAGTACTTAGTTTTACGCATTTTAATATTATTTATATTTTTATGCGGGTGACGTAGGGTATGCAGTGCTTATATGGACAGCAAGCCCGTATGCTTTTAAAGTAATATACAACACTTTGATAAATGAATGCGTGAGTTTATAAAACCATATCAATAAAATAACAGTAAAGATACCTCCGGCTGGCACATAATTTCCTTTGCTTCTCTTCTCTAATCTTGCTTCAATCATGTCCTGTACATTAGCCGAGGTAGTCTGGGCGGATATATTCATGATTAGATTGCTGAAGACATCGGCGTCGAAGAGATTGATGACTCCCTGCATCAGCGATGACTTCCCAGTACCAGATGGACCTCCCAGAAGTACTCCGAAGCCAGCCTTGATCAGCAATACTGAAAGGTGCTGTACTCTGAAGGATTCCACTGTTGGAACGAGAATGGAATGGAAGCCAAGCCTGAAATTCAATGTTATTTTATTCAGATAACAATCTGCATTACTGACATTTCATAGAAAAACGTACTGTTTTGAGAAACCAAAGAAGATCAAATAAAAAATATTATAATGACACCCTATAATTGCAAGTGTTTATCGTTAATGAATGTTATTATGAAATTTGTAAAATTTTTTTAGAGAAACTAAACACTTTTCCAAATTCCATTTTTTTTTTGTGGATAAAGTGTGCTGGATTATGGAGATATAATTTTTTTTATAAGATAAACTCTCTTTTTAACTTTTGAAGGTTATTTCCATCAATGTAATATATCATTGAAGAAGAAGATAACAATAATAATCTAAATTAAAATATGAAAATGAACAAGACACAAAAAAATAATAAAACATAATGGTCGCAACTGAGACTCGAACCCAGATCTCACGTCTTACCGGGACATATTGACCCGGATCTCACGCCTTACCGGGATGGCGCAATAGTGAAGTCAATATGTCCCAGTAAGACGTGAGATCTGGGTTCGAGTCCCAGTTGCGACCATTAGGTTTTATTATTTTTCTGTGTCTTGTTCATTTTCATATTTTAATTTAGTTTATTATTGTTATCTTCTTCTTCAGTGATATAATTTTTATCCAGGCAGAAAATTTTCATTAATGTGGGTCAGTCAAATGGTAAAAAAAATCATGGCAAGTCTTTATCTATAGAATACATCATAATGTCTTACTCTGCATTAAATCTCCAAGTATCTGATAGTTTCTCCTCCCACGGAACGAACATCCTTCGCACCGGATCCACATAATAATCATACACCATGCCCTTGATGGGGAATATGCCTTCCAATTCCCGCAGCCAGCTGTCAAACTTCTTCCTGCTCGTTTCTTCAAGTGTTGCGCAAACTGACCACACCAAGCTGAAAATTCAACATTTTCTTAAAAGAATCACAACATATACTACTCAAACCAATATAAAACGTAGGTACACAGGTATATATATTTTTGTGTATTTTTTTTAGTTTTTTGTTTTGTTTTTATGTTTCTAATGTTTTTTTAAAAGCAATTGCTAAATTAATTTCCCTACTTATTTTTATTTTTAAGTTTTTAATATATATATGAAATGATACTGCTCCCTGGCTCAGAACAGATATTGTCTGGTGAGTCGGGTAGCGCACATGAACTGTAAATATACGTTAATGTTAATAAACGCCGTACCGGCATTAAAAAAAATAAAAAATATATATATATATAATAAAAAAAATTGATACATATTTTGAGGAATGTTCGCAAACTAAAAAATGTAACTATGTAGGTACATATACAAATCCTTCAGAAACTGAAAAAGTTTTGAGCCGTGACTATGACAGAACTCGCATACTAAAAAATTGATGGCTAAATAGTAAGTTTACTATTTATCTGTGCTTTTACCTATTCTGTATTTACATAAACATTCAGAAGGTGCAGTCAAAAGGCAGTCAAATTCAAGGACTAGGATGGCTAAAGAAACCCTGTAGCAGAACATTAATAATATCAACCCATTGAAAATATGAGTAGATCATCAGAGCGATTGACCAGCAACTGAGAATAAAAGTTTTAAAATGCTTGCAACTGTACAGGGAGGTTCCAATAAGAACGATCGATTATTCCCCGTATAGAATTTTTATAAATTAAAAATTTAATATCGATTTATTTCATTCAAAACTAGCTTATTAATATATACCTACATTCGAGTAAGCAATAAAAATGCTCAACACACACGAAAATAAATTATTAAATATCTTGTACTTCTTGTGAGTATTTTTTGATCATAAGTATTTATGATTTTTCAATAATGTCTAAACAAAAGAGAGTGTAAAAAAAATTTTAAATATTTTAGTTTGTATAACTGGGGTATTTTTGTCACAAAACACGTTCTGGGATTTATTTTTTAATGATTTTAATTTAACTAAAATTAAAATTCTGAAAACTGTGTTGACTAGATTATGTATGGATTTATTTTGTTGTATGATTAATTTGAAATTTGTGTTTTTTAATAGAATCTATCGTTTGAAAATTGAACAAATCTGCCAACGACCAACGGTATATATAACCTTAGTATATTAAAAATACATTTATTTTTTCAAAATGTTAAAACTGCATGTACCAGATAAAATAACAATCTTTCAAAATCAATTTATGTTTTTTTGTAAAAAAAGAGTAAATCTGGAATTTGATTTAAAAAAGACTAATTTCCGGTATTATCTGGTAACACCCTCTATAAGGTGCGGCCAAAGAGACAGTGCAGTTTTGAAGGGCTATTAAAAAAAGGGTTTTATTTTATTTCGGTCCATCATGCCGTTTTATGCATTAAGTCCTGAAGATGACATCAGAAAGAAGATGGCCCCCAGCAGCGACACATTGATAAAGGCGATTTCTGAAGTTTTTTACTGCATTTTGGAACATTGATTCTTGAGTTATTCCAAGGTGTGAGGCCGATGTTTTAAAACTTTTTCCTTCAGATAGCCCCACAGGAAGAAGTTGCTAATGCTTAAATCAGGTGAGCGCAGGGGCCACCCCTCAGAGACGAGGCGCGCATAGAACGTCTGTCGCAGTTTTGTCATTGAAATGGGTCGTAGCACCGTCCTGTCGAAACCAGATGTTTCCCAGATCTGTTTCCTCCGTTAGTTCCTCCAATTGAGGTTCAAAAAAAATTTCCAACATGGAAACATAACATTGAGCGTTGACAGTCACGGTTGTCCAAAATACAGTCCATTCACCTCAAATTTTGATATTGCACACCACACCGTCACTTTTGGGGCGTGAAGAGGTTGCTCGTGAAGTTGCCTTGGGTAATTTTCAGCCCAGTACCGAAAATTTTGTTTATTCACAGCTCCACATAGATGGAAGTGGGCCTCGTCACTACTGAAAAAAGTTGACGTAGCATGCATTCGGTTCAACATTTCTTGGGAGCGATTCATGCGGTTTTCATAGTCATGAGGCTTCAACTCTTGGACAATCATAATCTTGTAGGGTAGAATGATAAGTCTTTATTCAAAATTCTCCTTAGTGAGCGGTCAGCAATGCCCAGTACAATTGCATGCTTCCAGGCAGAGCGCCGAGGCGACAGTTCAATAGCTTCTCTCACTCTCCTTAAATTTTCGTGTGTTCTTGCCGTTTTAGGTCTTCCTAAACCCCTAGGTCTTAGTGTGTAACCAGTTCCTTCTAATGTAAGCACCCAACTAGTGATTAAGTTACGGTGAGCGACAGTATCACATCGCGCAAGATTGGAGTTTAGCCAGAAAGCCCGCTGGGTGGCGATGACTGAATGGCCATTTTCAAGAAACGTGCGGACGGCAATGCCCCAGTGTTATCCAGTCCAAACCACGGCAACGACTGAAAACTGCACGACAGTGGCGGTCCGTGAGTTTTTTGTATGAAGATTTTCAAACAAAAAGTTGAAAGTTTGAAAAAAAAAAATTATTTTCAGTTACAACAACATCAATAACGTCGTTTTTTTTTCATTGTTAGCACTCTAGCTCACTGAAAACTCACAGACCGCCCCTGCTGCACGACCCTCCCGACACAATAAGACCACTCCCATTCCTACCCCCACCGGGATGTTCCGGCCTTTCAAAACTGCACTGTCAATTTTGCCGCACCTTGTATTTGCCACTGATTCTTAAAAATGCATTAAAGTTTCACCTGAACAAGAACCACATCTTGTTAAGTGTCAGCACATTATCCTCCTCATTTTCCCCCCCGAGGGGTGGGGGTGGGTTGGGGGCCATGATGTAGAGCAGACGACAGAGGCTGCGCACTCCCGTGAGCTCCTGTCCCTCCACACCTGCCCCCTCCTTCATGTTCAACCTCTTGAAGTCCAGAGTGCGTTGCAGGAAGTAGGTGAAGATCTCTCTCAGCTGGAAATAGATACATTTTGAGGAAAATATCACTGAGTTGCTGAGTTGGCGATGTTTGGGAAAAGGAAAGATGTGTTGTGGGTCGGAATGCTAACTATCCATGAAACCGATTTTTGGAACAGAGTTCTAATTTGTGAACATCTTTCAACAGAGTTCTGATTTGTGAACATCTTTCAAGACTGCCAAATAATCATACAATGATGAAAAATAAATTTTAGGTAAAATTAGGCACATACTAAGATTTTTTTCAAAGTAAGATGAAAATTGGCGGTAAAATTTTAGAGAAAAGAAAAAAGTGGATTGTAAGGTTTCATGATAGTTTGAATGGTTGACAGTTCAACTTTTTGGCTGTTTGATTGTAAGTATGATAGTTTGAATATTTGATAGTTCAATTTTTTGGCTGTTTGATTGTAAGTATGATAGTTTGAATGTTTGATAGTTCAATTTTTTGGCGGTTTGATTGTAAGTATGATAGTTTGATAGTTCAACTTTTTGGCCGTTTGATTGTTTGATTAAACTCTCACATCATCCCGGTATTTGAGGTCCTTGAGGGTTTCAAGCCAGGAGTTGACGTAAGGCCACCAGCCCCAGTCTTTGTAGTCATTGTACACCATTCCACAGCGAGACACGGTGGCAGGAGAAGCCACTGATAGATCCCGGGCTTCAAATAGCAGCGAAACCTAAACAAACATAATGTTTAATATGCACTTCGTTCCAGAGATGAATCCGTATCTAGAAATCACCATTCAGAATCGAAACCTTAATTAAAATTACTTTAGCTTTGCTCAGTAACTAGATCTGAAATGCTGGATGCTTTCCAAACTTCTCCTCTTTCAATTTCATTTCCCCCATCAATCGATTATGGATTGCAGAAATTAATTTTACGTGATTTTACTAACCATAGGTGGCATATTAATCCTTTCGCTATTTATGAGAGTTAGAAGCTTGTTGTCATCCATGACTGAATTGAGATTCTCAATCCACACAGCATCTACTGGGCCATCAAATACTATCCATTTTTGATCTGGTGTCTCCTCTGTTATCAAACAAAAGCATTGTATAATAAGTGAAATAAAATCTGCTAAAAAAATTAAATTTTGCAGGTGTATTTGTTGGCTTTTTTTGTTTATTTACAGTCCGTATTTCGACCCTTTGGAATAACAAGGTTCCATCTGTTGCGGAAATATCACGCGGTTATGGGATCTATGGTAAGCTACCTTAGAGTTCATTATCGCATGACGTTAAAGCAACAGATGGAACCTTGTTATTCCAAAGGGACGATTTTCAGAATTTTGAATAAAATAAAATAAAATGCATAATATCAAAACAACGCATGATCTCAAAAACAGTAGCCAAACCAAAACTTTTAACTTCTTTTTTCTCTCAAACTCACAACAAATTTATTCGAAGAATAGGAAGACATGACGCAGGCCAAAGAATAAAAATATCATAAGAAATGCCATGCAGGCGTGTTTCGTGATACAAAAGTCTGACCATTATTTGCTTAAATTTTCACAAGCGTAACTGTGCTTGACCATTACAATGTTGAAAATGAGATGGTGATATAAGATATCAGGCAAGTCACAGTGCGTGTTAAATGAGCCAAAACCAAAAGGCACTAAGACAGTGGTGACATTGGTTTGGTCATATTCAAATATTTATGGAAGGCATGTTTAGTCTTCTTCTTTATTTTATATCTCAGGCATATCAACGACATACATTGCCAACAATTAATGTAGAACAAATTAATAAATACCTTGACAAATAGTTCTCATTACAGAGGATATGACGCCATCAGTCCACTCTCCAGTAGCAAGGTTGTATTCCCCATACAGCTCGGCCAGGTTAAGTGCCTTTGGATTGATGGGATAGTATCTGACCAGTTCAAAGCCTGGCCTATTCTCCCTCTTCAGGCGAGTGAGGGTACTCAAAAGGATCCTCCATGTCACTGACTTGGCAGTGTTTGTGTCGCCAAGAACCATGGTTGAATGACGGGAATTCTATAGCATAAAAAATAAGAAAAATGAAACTTTCCATGTGACAACTTTTTTGTAGAGTAAAATGGGGTAACTTTGTGAATTTTCAACATTGAAACTAAATAACTTTTTTATGGAAACACTTGTGTCAGAATATTTTATGTCATATTTTTTGCACAGAAACTATAGAAATATATTATTTAAATGTTTGGGGAGTCAAAAAACATGGAGATCAAAGACATTTAAGGAGTGGGACCATTTTGATATACAATATTTTATAAGCTTATTACAATGATACGCCAAATTGTAATATCGAATATTCAAGTAGGTACAGTACTCTTTCACTAATCCGCCACCCCAAAAATCGGCAAATGTCCAATTAGTGTATACATACAAAATAATCTAATAATAAAAAGACCGGTCAGTGGTTCAGTGGGCATCGCGTTTGGGTCCCACCCAGGCGTTCCGTGTTCGATTCCTCGGCTGGCTAAGTCCTCCATCACAACACAAGCAACATCTTCCGCTTAGTGTGGTGGTGGTAGGAGATTTTCAAACGTTGTTGGGTTATCCGTAACCCGGGAATGTTTGTCTTTCTTTTAAAAAATTTAAAAAAAAAAATCTAAAAATTAAAACAGCTATTTCGTAAAAACAAATACACACCGCCATCAGTCTTCCCTAACAATTTTTTGGTTTAAAGCCAATGTGTCATGTTCACCCTTGCGAGAATACTCCATTTTGCAAACTTATTCAAACAAGAAATGTGGAAAAACGGAACCAACAGAAACACATGCACGAGATGCTAGAATACAAAAAGGTAACAGAGTGTGTAAGAGTAAGGTAATCCACCTCGATGTATAAAGATTACGAAATTTGACATACGAATACCGGTGAATTGTAGAGCTTGATTTTATACTTTCAACTAACAAAAATAACGACAGATTACAGCTGTGCTTGTTGAATAATTGAGCGGCGCATCACTGTGAGAGTACTGTAGTTATATTTATCGATAGACACTGATAAATTTACTTAACGATATAAATGACATGAAACTGTAATAATCCTTGAGGAATTCATAAAATTGTATTTTCATTTTTCTCCGACATAAAATATCAACAGCAAAAAACCGCTTCACAATTCAACCGACAAGATATATGAATATAATTTTAATATTACAAGAAATAAACTAACTTGACGCTTATTTTCAAGGCGCTACTGAATCCACGGTGCCCGAAAAAAAATCATCAATAAGAAGCAAGTAATTGATGATCTTAGCCGACCCCGATTCAAAGGTCGCCCCATATTATATTACCTACTTAAAACACAAGCTTGTCTTGTGCAGAAAAATATCTGTATATGTGTTATGCTGGGACCTCATCTGCGCCTATCGTCCCGAAGTAATGTGTGACGATACTTTGTACATTTGAAAATTTGAAAAAATGGATACATTTACGTTAAGAATATTCGCGAAGAGAGCCGATAATGGCCGGTCACATTTACGCATATCATGTCATAACATGAAGCTTCGTGACGATGCACCGGCAGCATTAGAATTATTAAGTGGGTAATAAAATATTATAATCCAAGTGGAAGTGAAAGTACCTTAGTTTCCATGACTTGTATTACTTTAAGCAATCCAATAGGTATAGTTTGCAGTCCAACTAATTTCATTTCTGCAATGATACCATTATGGATCATTTCATAGTCTACAACTGGGGCTGAACTGCCAGGGAAAATGTCCTTAATTATACCATCAAAGAGTGGCACATCCTTAGCTGTTAGTCTTGCCGTATTCATATCCCTCATAGCCAATATAACAATCTGTAATATACAAAACTACTTGGTTAGGTAATGGTTAAACAAAAGAGTCATGTTGGTAAGATTGTCTATACCTATTCTATATTGCATGAACCTAAAAGGCCCAGGGGTGCTAGCATGGTCGATCGATATGAAGTTACCGACTGATTGTCGGTAACTTCTCATCGACACTTAGTCATTATGAACTGTCACCTATTCGTTTGCGATCTGCAGTTGCCCTATGGAACGATAAGAAGTTACCGACAATCGGTCGGTAACTTCATATCGATCGACCATGCTAGCACACCTAGACAGAGTATTAATGCGATTTTGTATGAGTGGCATTGAAGCCAAATCTAGGATGATTCTGGCAGCCATTTGTATGACATACTTTTGAAATGATTTGTAAGCAAAGTGGTATACAGTGAACTATTTTTTATTTAGTTAATATTAATGCATTTATAACGGCTAATGAATTTTCTTTTTAGTATTTGATGAGACAGGGTTGGGATATATCATTAAAAAATGTAAGGAGGTTTTTGACATTTTTCCCCCACATCCTTGTTTCAAATTTTTCTCGAATAGTTCCGTCCGGGCTTATTAGTTATTAGGTTCATGATATATTGTCACATTATATAATATGTATTATCTTCTTCGGAGTGACACGTCTGAACAAGAAAATGAAACAAAAGTGAAACGAAGATGGAACATTCGCTCAGGTAAAAATGGAGTAAACCTTCACCCGAGTGAACCGTCTAATTCAGCCACAAGTAAATTGAATCAACGATTCTAATAAACTGATTTACATAGAAATAATGTATTATCATTACCTCCATCTCTGGTAGGTGAGGATGAGTTCTCCTCTTTACACCAGCATATCGTAACAAAGCTACCATAGAACGCAGCCCAAAATCATAATGGTCTTGCTTAGACAATTGTCGCTTGCACAGTTCATATAGGGTAAACACCTGTAATACATAAATATCACTATGGAAATAATACACACACATGGAAATATTAAAGGTAAAGAAATTATTAATATACATATACGTATATGATTAATTAACCTTTTTAGCGGCACTCTTATATTCTTGAAAGCCATCGCTGAAAAGTGTATTTTCGGCAATGATAAGATTGTCCGGAACGCACATAGATATGGGACGAAACATAGACTTTAAATTGTCGGGTAATTCTGTTCTCCCGGCATATCTGTGGTGAACCAAAACGACAAAAAATATGTTTGTAATAATTATTTTCCATATATTTATAATTGTTTCAGTCTAAGAATGTTAGGTACTAACCCAGGATTCATAGTAATGAAAATACCACAGGCATTGATAAGTTTTATTTCACAGCCTTCAAATACAAATCGCTTCAAGCCTTGGGAAACGGCGAGCAAGACACAAAGAATCTGCTGGGCAACAACCGAGAGTACTTCTATGTTGATGCGATTGAATTCATCAAAACATCCCCAGCAGCCGGACTGTGCAATACCTAAAAGATTTACCTTAAGTTTAATAACTAAGTCTGAATAGCAACGATATTACACATATTCCCTGGAACTCCTGAAGGGTGATTTTATATTTTTTGCGACAGTCTAATGCATGTTAAATCAGCCGCATACGACACATTTTGACAGTTTTCTTAAATGCGGTATTCAGTATTATGCTAGCAAGCTAAAAAATTGTGTTAAGACCCCAACTCTTAAAAGTAGTTACCCAAAAGCCAGAGATGATGGCACGTTTGCCGGGTAATCCTCCCTAAGAGATGTTGGTCACGAGAAAATTTGCTAATCGAAAGTCATCACAAGTCAGTACAAACATCAAAATAAAACAAACGGATAGTCATTTACATATAAACTCCTATTAGGCGTATTTATATGTAAGTAGTTATAATAAGTAATTAACAGTAATTCTTGTTTTTAAGGGGGTAAATAATCCACATCAGCACGTGACAGGCAAAACAGACAAAAATCACAGAAATTTAACAGCCAATAATATACAACGGACTCCTTCCGACACATAACAGATTTTTCTTTTTTGTTTTAATTGTCTTGTAACGCTGCCTTAACACAAAAGATACAGAATTACCCGTCTGGTGTAGAGTATTAAAATTGACTACTTGTTTGAAGTCACGAATTTACCTGCGTAACATTTAGCCATACTCTTGTAGTCAAGTCCATCGGAACAGTTGGTGACCACGACCCATCTGGCCAGGGCCCTTCCAAGGTCTTTAACAGTCTCCGTTTTACCTGTCCCAGCGGGGCCCTGGGGACTGCCCCCTCGAAAAAGATTCAAGGCTGTCGTAAGGGTAATGTAACACCTACAGAAATAATAAACAAATCATCATAAGGTCATGAGATGGACAAATTGAAGTGGTTTGTATTACAAACCTGTCAGTGAGAGGTGTGATGACCAGCCTCCCAGAGTTGCCGATGTACTCGTATGTGTAATAGAATTGGGTATTAGTCTGTCGAATTACACAGTCATCTTTACCCGTATCCCAGAAGAATTTCAGTTGGGAAAACCAATCAAAAGATGTCACGTCAATGCAACCTTGAAAAATAATTATCAAAAACACAATGTTAAGGTCCTGGTAAATGAGTAGCTTTTTACGAAAATTTTGTGAAATTTTCTATAATGTCGGTCAAGTTGCGCAAGTTTGTTGTTTATTGCCTATTCTTGCCGATGAGTTTACTTGGCTACCGATATTATGAAAATATTGCCGGGCCAAATTTATTTCCGTCTCGCTCTGTTACATATTATGTGCGTCTCTGTTCACCATCTTCTTCCGACCAAAACCAACATAATTTTGAATGTGATTAAAATATTAATAAATAATTTTCCTTCCAGGTTTATATTTGGTGGAGTTTGTTTGTAGGAGATTGTTTTTTTGTGTTGTGAATTTATTTTATTTATCGTTTCTTTACATAGTGAGTATTACTGTACAATCCATACCGTACAATCCCATTTTTTAATCTCACTAGTACAAGCCTGTGTTGAGGTTAACAATTTTACAAAGTAACAAAAATAACACAAAATTATATAGGTAAAACGAAATATGTAATAATTTATCTTATACATCTTGCCTGTCAACATTATTGACATTCAAGACAATTCCGCACGAGGCCAAAATGGGCAATTTATCTTGTTCGTTTACCAGCACCTTTAGTACTTTTGACTATTATCAATCTATCTAACATCGTTATTACTCACTTATCTTATAAAGCTTATCTACCACATCCCTCGAATGTATTTCAATGACTGCCAGTGCATTGACTTTAAGTCTAAGCATTTTGGGAATATCTTTACGACTCATGACCAGCAGGGTTTGCAATATGCGGTTTTGTTTCTTTCTTAGCTTCTTCATGGGCTTTCTCTCTCCTGCCAGCCTGCACAGGCAAAGATGGCGGATACAATCGCTTGTCCACTGCATCTACAAAACCAAACATCACCAAAATAAAGCATCTAATTTTTAAATATAAGATAAAATTGATAAAGTAGTTGATGTGATATTTCATACCTTACTACAAGTAATTCCCAACTGTCCTGGCCACTCATTGATCCATTTTTCTCTCTGAACTCCGGCCTTCTTTAACGCAGCCCTTGTTAAAAGCAAAGTCTAAAATAAAATATTACTTACTATAAAAACTCATATACATAAGTAAACATAATTACCGATTACATATTATAAGATTTTGAAGGTCTCCTACCAATTTAAGCACAGCTCTCATGCTGATTTCTAAATTACTTAGCCAAATTTCAGCGGGTCCATCCAATATCACATTCCCCTTCCATTCTAGGGTTTCACCATCCTCTGACATCATGCCCTTCGCTACTGGTACTCCGGCATTAGTCTATAAACAAATAATTATACATTTTTACAGACATTACCTACGTAATTTCTTTTCTGATTACGATTATTCTAGCTGAGATTGTACCTATTACAAACATATAACTGTGTACCATGAAGAAATTAGAATATAGAGGAGTTATACCTTATCGAGTATCATTTTATTCAAGTTGTCAAATAACTTCTTAAGATGCGTCTGAATCAAGTGTGGTTTTTTGGAATTGCCAAGGATTTCCAATAGATCATCGTTGGAAATAAAATAAAAACGGGGAAAGAGCATTCTCTTGGTCTCCAGATATTTTTCCAATGTTCTCTGAATGCTCTCCAAGTCATCAATGATTTTGTTTAAGTTATTTAGTAGAAAGGGAGACGGCTTGTAGAAGCATGCTTCAATCGCATTCTTTCCTTTGTACATACTGAAAAACAAAGTTAAACGTTTTAACTCTTCTCTTTTTTTTCTTATTAGGGGAAGATTGGCACCATTCGTACACGGGGAACCTTCATACAGTGACTATTACAGCTTGTTAGAACATCGTATTTATTATGGCTATGCGTGTGTGGGTAGGCCGCGGGCGACCGCTTATTGTCCCCGAAGTTAGAGCCAGTGTGGCCGCTGCGACCAACATGGGAAGACATAATGTGTTTTCGCATGCTCAAAGTAAATATCTTGTCGATTTCATTGGATGTTTAGTGCTTTAGTGAGACGTCATATTCTAACGGATTATTGCTCAATGGTAAGTAACTACAATCAATATATTAATAATGTATCTATTTTGTGGATTTTGCTGCATGATTTTCTGCATGAGAAAAATCTGTTATTTTTGACTTTCGGGGCACGTTCGTACGCCTTCTCCAGGGGCACATTCGTACGCGTCTGAATGTACCCCTATTAATGAATTTCTTTTTATTTCAGAAAGTTTGCAAAAATGGTCCGGAATTATAAGAAGAAAGAGACTAGGTGCACAATAATAAATGAAGAAAATATGTCTGCGGCAATAAAAAGATGTTTAGGATAGAAAATTATCTTGCAGAAAGGCAGCGGATAAACGTAATACTAAGGCTTCTTCTTTGGAGAGTCGGGTAAAGAAAATAAAAGATAAACCTGATGATGATGGCACATATCAGTCTAAATACACAAGTTACCAAGTATTTTCTACTGAAGAAGAGTCACAATTGAACGACTATATTGAAAGATCCAGGACCTATTACACCAGCAATGATTGGCCTTATCCTACAGCTGAGAAAAAGATTAAAACGGTAAAGGTAGGGCAACCAGGAAAGTCCAGAATTTACACCGATACGCCGGAAAAAATAGGCTGGAAGATTTGGTAAATGCGAAGCAATTAAATAAACTAGAACAGGAAAGAAAATCGAAAGCGAGAGAGATGAAACGCACTTTAAAAATTGCCGGACATTCTAAGCCAAAAAAATCAAAGTAATTCGGAATCTGAAAATTCTGAGGTTTGTTTACAGGAAAGTTCGATAGTAGATTAATCTGATGACAATGAAGATGAAGATTTTGATGCTACCGTGAGACCCGAAAAAAATTAACGACAACTGTTTTGCAAAGTTTAGTCAAATTTGCAAAAAAGAAGCTGTCTATTACGTAGCAAAAGATATAAGCTATTATTCCTACACAGAATTTAAGGTCTCTTATTTAAGAAAGGAACCAGGACTATCCTGGGCATTCATGTTCCCAAATATTGAAGACGAAGATAGCGTGGGCATTTCTGACGTCGCAATGATTCTTCCTAACCCAAAATCTCCAGGAACCTCTACGGCCAGGACCTTAAACTTACACACATTTCCTATAGATATGTCACAATTGAATGTTCAATAATTAATTGTAAAGATTTGGTTTATGTTTTATTTATGTCAATTGCACCAGACAACTATGTTACTAATGTGCCCAATAACTAAAATATTGATCTCTTCTTGTCTGATTATTTATTAGTGTAGGTAGTCTCCACCGTGTTGTGTTTTTTCTCCTAATCGTTTTTTTTCTGAGTAATGTATATTTTTTGTTGACAAAAGGTTTTGTCGTTTAGTTTATTAAATTTATTATCGCCCTTGAGGTGATTTCTCACAAAAACGGCGCTCTACAAATTATCCAATTATTATTATTAAATCGTTGGTATGTTTAAGGCCAATAAATAGGATTTTTATAATTATTTTCCTGTTTTACTTAAACTGTATAAAGCTACCCCACACTGTCTGAATGTTCCCCTACCCATGTATGAATGTACCCCAGTAGTGGGGTACATTCGGACAATTGTCAGATTTTTCTAAAACTCAATCCATTAATTTATTTTAAAAGTTATTGACTTCGAACTTTTTGAATAAGTAGCGGAATGTTTGCTGAATGTTATAATAATTGATTGAGCAATCTATCTTTAACCATCAATTTTTGAAAAATCAAAGTCTGAAAAGTGTACGAATGGTGCCAATCTTCCCCTATGTAGTAAAATAGTAAAATTGTCCCCAGGATCTTTTTATACTTCTATTTTCCTGTTGTGTTCTAGATTTGTTACTTTCCTTACAATATATTGGTAATTATACCATTTTTATAGTCTCATATATAACTTGCTTCTTGGAGACTGAAAAATAAATAAATAATGATTGTTTACAGTGCGCATACTAACTTGGATGTTATATCTCTCCATTCAGAAGATAAATCATCAAACTTCTGACTTTCCGCTGGTAATTGCTTCCTTATATCTTCACCAAAAAAAATATTCTCCAAATACAACCATCTGCGCTGAACTTGCAATGCCACCTAGTAGAAAAAACCAAAAGCAAAAATTATTACATTGAAACATTGCAATTATTAAATAAATTAATAACACAGTATAAACGGAATCATTGATGAAGAAAAAGACCCAGAAAAATAGAGAGGTAATGGTAGCGATAAATTTGAAACTCAAAAACCAAATCCTCTGGTCTTACCGGAACTGGCATCTCTACCAATTAAGGCATTGAGACCATATTAAATTTGCTCATTTTTTATCCATCTCAAATTTTATTTTATGAATTATGTACTAACAATCAAACTATCTCGACGACCCGACTCTACCATTAGTTGCGACCATTCACATTTTTATCTTCTTGTCTTTATCTTGAAACAGATTCTATTTCATATTTTCATTGAGAGATATTGATATTATATTCAATGATAAAATATTACAATGAGGTTTATGATCATTAAAAAGTTATCCCTATTGAATTCAAAATTAATTGATGAAATCAGGGCTTACCTCAATGGCCTCAGCGACATATCCAAGAGATTTTTCCCAGTACTCAACTTCAACAATGAAAGGCTCCACATATTTAGTAGACTTCATTGAAGATAACAAGACTTGATGGTCTTCTAAAAACTAAAAACAAAAAAATTATAAGTAAAATTAAGCTGTCTTCTCTTGAACTCTTGACACATACAGTACTCTATCACTAATCTGCCACCCCAAAAACGGGACAAGTACCCAGTTAGTGAATGCGGCAGATTATAGTGGATACACCGCCATCGATGTTTCCAAAAAAAAATTTTTGTTTAGTGAAGTGGTGTCATGTTTATGCTTGCGAGAAGACTCCATTTCATAAACTTATTAAAATAAAAACATGGCAGAACGAAACAAACAGAAACACATGCGACAGTTGTTGCTAAATTACAAAGAGGACTAACCGAAATGTAGTTAAATGACAATATTGAACCCTGGTGACTGACAAAATTGTCTGTGAGAGCAAGCTATTTGGTGAAATAGTAACAGAGCGTGTAAGACTACATCACAACCTGTTGGCGTACAAAGCTTGGTGCTCGAGTCTTGGCATGCGGCGGACTACTAAATTTGAAATATGAATAATAAAGCTTGATTTAGTGCTTTCAACCAGCAAAAATAACAGCGGATTGTAGTAGTTGTTGTTGAACAATCGAGTGGCGGATTAATGAGAGAGTACTGCATTATTATGTTTATCTTTTATCATTTACCTGGCAAACCTCGTCCACACTCTTAATCCTGTAGATATTATCCCTGTGGTACTCCATCTCGTACATGGTGTTTCCCCAAACATCTGTTATAAGTTTCAGGCCAGTCTCAATGTTCAGTTCCATCGTAGCCGCTGTGGAAATTTCTGATATCTCTTCAGAGTAAGCTTGGAAATTCAACTTTATGATTACTTCCAGTTTGAAGTCTGGAGAGTTCTGATCAAAATCACTGCAAATAGAAATTAAAACCAATAATTTAACAATGTATTCAATAGCCTGTACAACTTTGTATCTGTATAAACTACGGTAATTTCATGAAAATGAACCTATTCATAAGAGTCCTTATTCTATCCCAATGCCGTTCCCTCATGCAAGGATTTTTAAGATCTCCCAAAAGTGGAATTGTTCGACGGAATGCATCAACTTTGGTCCTTGTGAAGTCGATAATGCTCCACTCTTTATCTTTCAGTTGACGACTCAGACGATTAAATGACCTGAAAAAATTATTCACATTTTATTAGAAAACACATGAAAAGAAACTTTTGCATAATATATATATATATCACAGTGTGCGTTAAATGTGATGCTCTGTATCACATCTGCATAAGTAAAGATCAATTTCTTCGCTGCGATCCCATTGCTGAGGTAAGTAATCAACCGTGTAAGTAATCCTGAAATGATATTTGTCTGTGAAAAAAATCAAAAATAGGTAAAAAAAATGTGACTTTGAAACACACTGATGATAAAAAGTCAGCAAATCAATAATATTTACCTGAATAAATTATTAACTGTTTCTTCAATCTCCTCAGTTTCCAGTGTCCAAAATGATCCAGATTTGTATTTATCCCAAGCGGTTTCCCACTTATTGACCAAGTCCCAAACCTCTTCCAATTTTTCAAGCTCTTTTTCAATGGCCAGTAACTCTTGATTCACAGGTAAACTATAACATAAGAAAAAACATTTATTCAATAGTTTGAGGCCATACACACATGAAAATTCTCTCATTCAGTTATTGAATTAATGTGAAATCCTAACCTAAGATTAAATACATTTAGACCATTGATGATATTCTGTTCTGCATCTCTCATTTTCTTCAGTTTCTCCCTTGTGGTCTTAAGCTGGGATAGAGCATCTTTGGAGGTTAGGTCTTTGGACTTAGGCACCGCAGCAAGGAAGTCCTCCAAAAACTTTGCAGCATTATCTTTGAACACCTAGAAAATATCACCTTAAGTAATACAATTCAGATCCTCACGTAACTCAATGGATGCCGATCATATATTGTTTATAACATAATTCCATATAAGATCTGTGATTCCTAGACTGCATTGCTTAGGTAATATTTAATCACATGTGAATACTTCGTTAAAAAGTTATATTTGGATTACCTGAGCTTGCTGCAACAAATCATTCTTGAAGTACTCCATATTATTATTTAGATTCTTTTTAGCTCTTTCCAAAAGTGCCAAATACTCAATCCAGGTAGGATCTATTTTATCAAAATCATCGTACAGGTCTTCAAGATTCTGCACATTGAATTTGGCTGAGGAAGGGATTAAAAAATAAACATAATAAATAAAAATAAAACTAAAAAAACTTTGAACGACAGGGTAGGAGCAAGGTTAAACCAAAAATAAACTTAAGAAAATAATCAAAATATAAGAAAATTGAAATAATAATCAGTAATAAAAATCCTTTGAACTATTATTATTATACTTTAATAAAAAATTGCATTCCTTATTTGATATAAATCTTACAGTTTTAAATTTAACCTTACAGAAAAAGTAGATAAAAATCTAGGTCAGCAATCGGCAATTGTCGGCCCGCAGAGCAGGTCCAGGCCGCGAAGTACTCCCTTCTGGCCCGCGACGTTAGAAGAGAGAGTCCCTAAATACGCGATTATTCCTTCCCACCATACTTGGTGAACAATCGGTCATTCTTATTATTTTTCTTTCATATCTAGTTCTCGTAAAGAAAACATAAATGTAAGTTTTTAAGAACTTACAACGCCCAAGTGGGATTCAATTTCCATGATTCTGACTGGTCTAAAATGGTAACAACCAATTGACCACATTCTGTGATCATTTTTGTGTAAAGATCACAAAACACGTAATAATCACGTAATTTTTTTTCATCTGTGGCGCTTATTCCGTGTTCTTTCTTACTTTATTTATGCAGAGGGGAGAGAGGGGGGAGGCGTTCAAGGAAAAAATGATTGTAAAGGTGGCGTTGAGCCAGATAAGGTTGGGAACCTCTGCATGTACGATGCTTCTACGAAGCGCAATAATGATGAGCGATCAGACTAGGAAGTCACAAGTGCACTGACTGAGCAGGCTCACACGCGGACAAGTGACGTCGACAGTCACGTAACCCCTCAAAAAATTTACATGTTCATACGCCACCAAAACTAGTTGCCAACTGCTGATCTCGGTTATGGTAATCAGGCATCACCTAGCAGGTCTATATAATCTCTCAGTGGCGGAAACTCAGCTTCCTTGGTAGATCTTTCCCCCACAAGCTTCTCATAAGTCACAATGGATATCTGTAGCTCCTTCAAGTTGACAGGTTTGTGCATCGCCGCCTTGCTGCTCTTGTCGATGTAGGTGTACACAGCTTTCAAGTCTCTCCTCGCCACCTCTTGCAAATAATAGATAAACATTTGTTGCCATTCCATGCAATGTTTGACAATGGAAGTACTCAAACCCATGTAATTCAATTGCAGAATGTGAACCTGGAAAGAGAATGATTAAAAAATAAAATGGTTGTTTCCGACATATCAGTTCATTAGTCTCCAAATACAAATTTTGAGATAATGAGGAATTCAACACTCGTATGCTTGCCATATAAATCAAATATTATTTACACACCCCCTGTGTTTTAAATATTATGTCAACAGTGTCTAAATATTCGGTACTGATAAAAATACTTAAGATTTGTGGAGTAGAAACTGAGATATGACCTTTTTCCGAAATGTCTGACTAATGAACCGGATGTTGTTCAGAAAAAATCTTATTTGTTTCAATAATTTCGAATTGTTTCAATAATTGCTTAATAAAAACGCTTCAGCTGTCGTCGTCTGGAAAACTGACAAAAAAACTGGCGTATCCTTGGCAACCAGAAACTAGCGCGTCGCCGTCCGTGGCAACTGGCACGGCGAGTTACGAGTCACTGCTTGCAATGCCCTTGACAATGGGATTTTGAGAAGTTGTGTAGTGTGCGGATCAACATATTTACATATACAGGATAGCGAACTTAGTTAAAAACAATTTTTTTTCGTTGCTCGTGAGCGGAAGCACTAACTGTATGTGGGGAGTGAGTTTTTTTGGGTGCATTTTAAAAATATTATTTAATTATCATAGATTAATAAAAACGTCATCAACATTAATCCATGCAAGAAAACCAACATTGAGAAAAAACAAAAAAACTGTTTCTTTCCTCTGATGACCGCTGAATGACGCAACAAGAATTTTGAAAGCAGATAACCACAGATGACAACACAAGTCAAAAAAATTCTGGCGGCGTTTGAATTTATTTTTTACTGTGAATACCTCACAAGAGTCCCAACTGCTCCCGTCTGGAGCCAGTGAGACTATGGCATCCCCAATTGGGGTATGTTATGAGGCTGAAGGTAAGTGGGAAAGGGAAGGAGACGAGGGAGAGGAAGGTGGGGAAGTACCTGGCTATTCAGATCTAGTCACTAAACACGGCTAAAGCCATTTCAAGCATCGTTTCACTTCTGAATGGTGGTCTTACACCAGGGCGTTACTAATAGTATCTTCCACTCTGGAACGTGCCGCAAATATACTATATATTATTTTAAATAATTAATTGTGAAATAACACAAATCAATTAAATAAAATTTATTTGCGCAAGCCGGGTTCGAATCCGCGACCTTCGGAATGGAAGTCCAACGCCCTACCGCTGGACTACGCCGACCGCCAATGAATTATAGCCGCGGACGCAACCTTTGCAACCATACTCTTCTGGGCTTTTTTTCACTTTGCAGCAACGTTGCGGCCATACTCGTGAAGAGGTTAAAGTAAGTCAAGTACGTCCCTTAACATCCTGTATATACATATATTATACAAGTGAAATTTGTACAGATAGCTTGGTTCTAATACTAGGCACCAAGAAATGCAGTTGTGACCTACATATAAATATTCGTAATAATAGTAATTATGTAATTATTTAGGAATACCTGAACATTGGTTTCCCTTGCTTGAACTTCTTGCGCCAAGTCGATGTAGCGGGTGATATCGTAATCAAAATCGCTTGCTTTAGGTTTCTGAACAATATAATTGAGCATAAATTCTTTCTTTGGAATCTTCCAAATGTGTCTAAAGTTAAGCCAAGTGTCCGCGTGTTGCTGTACCCTTTTTAATGCTCCTTTTACTTCTAAAATCATAATAAAAAAGCACATTAAAAAGAGTACCTAATTAATAAATAAGAAAAAACATTACGTCCTGGGTGTTAACGAAATGTTTTGTAACAAGGCTTTAACTTATCTTATGTCAATAAATGGGAGGTATGTATAAAATAAATAAAGGTTTTAATTTATGTCACTCATCTAATGGTTTTCTTATTAGCATTTCATTTTAAATACAGAATATCGCATTTTATAATTTTCTTCACTTTGTACCATGGAAGAGTGCTATCTCCAAAAAACTGTTTACTTGCTACCTCCTGGCCATCAAAATCTAATAGAATTAAATACAGGATTGCAGTACTAAAATTATATTCATATGAATATAGTTAGTTTATGAGATTTCAGTGAATGAGAAAACTCGTCTTATAAATAAACTCCATACCTTCTGTTATTAGATCTTGAATGCCCTTGATTTCAGAGTCACGTTCAATTACATTGCGAAATCGTCTCAAGCCCGCAGCCGGAAGCTTAAATCTTTCATACAATCTCGGTAACTCATCTATCAACTGCAGAATGGATGGTAAAACCCCAACAAAGGTGCTCTGAACTGCATCTTGCGTTGGGACAAACTCTATCATCAAGTTGCTGAGAAAGATCTTCATTCGTATGAGGGGTAGTGGACCTACTGACACTGAGAAAAGAAAAGTTAGTCATATTTTTGTCAGGACTTAGTTCGATAAATCGTTAAAAGGGGTTAAAAAATCTTAGCCTACCATCTCCACTAACAATATTAAGGATATTAAACATGGAAGTTTTAACAGTGCGCAGAATGGCAATCTCCAGGAGGGTATCATAATTCTTTATATATCTTAGCCAAGGGTTGGGTATCTGCAAAGAAAAAACGATTGCATACTTATTATGTATTTATTTACCAACCACATGCGTGCGTACATATATATACTGCACGCCCAATGCTTCATGTTCTCAAATAATCGACAATAAATACATAGTAACTGAGTAACTTAGAGAGGTATAGGTCTCTCAATCTTTTTTGGCTTCATCACACTACTCACACAGATGCACAACTTATAGTTTTAGACTTTTATTTTAAAAAATCATTAATTATTATTTCACAGATTATCGGTGAATTTATTGGCTTTAAACCGCTGAAAGCAGTTCATATGTTTCCGTATTAATATTAGGTGGTATCATATTTATTAAATCGAATGGCCGAATCGAAAAACGAACATCCACACATCCCCATCGTTTGTTAACAATAACAGATTTAAAGGACTCCGGTAAAACGATTGTTAATTATGCAGCAATCTTGCATAATAATATTATTTTACCCTAAAAAGTTCTAGAAAAATATTTTATATGAAGAGACAAATAAAACACTTACTTTGGCAATATGTTTTTCAAAACCCTCAAACACTATCACCAGGTATGTAATGATGTCCTTATACAGTGACAATAGCACCACCATGGCCCCATTCATGATGCCCTTCAGTGACTTCTGGAAGGCGTCCAATTCAAACAGCTCGTAAGAGTCAAATTCCAACAAAGGAGTGTCACAGACCTTTTCTAACACTTTCACAATGTGGTGATTGCACAGTTTGTAGCAGTCTAAAAACTCTTGGAGCTAAAATAAAACAAAGTTATAACTTGTAAAAAGCAGTTTCAATGTGACTTGCCATTAGAAAAAATATCATAAGTTTGTTTTATTTTTTTATTTTATTTTATTTGAAGATCCCTTCCTTTGTTAGGATGGAAGTACCTATTTTGTTCTACGGAAGAATTCTTCCTAAATCATCAATTGATAGAGGAAATCAATTTTGCACTTTGAAACAAAATTGTTGTTTCATCAATTTGGTCATAAAATATTGTTCACTTGATGTGGAAACAAACAAAAAATATAATAATGCAGACCTCTAGAATGGATTGCAAGCAATTTTTAATGTACGCATCTGGTATTCCGAAACTCCATTGGATAGTGGTGAAACCAGGTTCGATGGTCTTCTTGCAATCCTGAAATATATCATAATAATATTGTTAACAAACTTTTTACGGGTCTTATTGTCATTGTAATAAAGTTTTCGTAGAGTTTTAATTCTTCCTATTTTGTATGATGGGGGGGGTCAGAGGGGGACATCTAGGTCTGTTAGCCAGTTTAGGTCTTCAGGCCTTGCCCTGTGAACCTCATCATTCCCAATGGGGAATTAAAATATTCCGCTCCGCATTCACATGTCGCCGACTCTTTAAAGCCCCCACCTATGCATCATGTGGGCTGTGGGAGCGCCGTTTGATGGAGGACGAGAGTTTATTGAATTGAATTAAACTTTATTATTTTCAAAAATAACTGCTAAAGTCTGTGGCAGTCCGTCGCTTTTCAGTGAGCTTGAGTGCTAAGATTGAAAAATACGAAATTGTTGATATTGTTGTAGCTGAAAAAGATTTTTGATTATCAAATTTCAATTTTACCATGAAGATTTTTCAGTTTGGGAAGCATAACCTGAAACTACTGGCTAAAGTTTTTAACAGCATCCCCCGATAAGAAAATATCAAAAGCATAATAAATAACAGAACTTGGAATTTCAAAATTTCAAAAACTTTATTACAACTTCCTGACCCATTTTCCGACCAATTTGTCAAACAATTTTTTTTTCCATTTTCCAATTTTTTTGGAAGAAATTTTTTAAATATTTAAAACATGAAATATTACCAAACCTCGTATTAGAAAATCAAATGGTAAGTAAATATTTTTATAACAAATTTCCAAAACTTTTTCCGAGATAAATTTTTCCGATTTTCCAGTTTACCCGGAAGTTTATTTTTTCAAAAAAATTAGGGTTCCAATATTTATATTTGAGGAGTATAAAATCATAAACGCCACTCTCCAAAAGTACTAAATGACAAAAAACCGTTCAAAGCAAAAAACGCATTTTTTGTGTGATTTTTTAGTAAATAACTAAACAGCTATAATCCAGAGTGAATAAGGACGTTGAGTCCTTTTTTTATTTTTTTTATCAATGTTCACAGGCAAACTTAAATACCAATATTGGTATTTAAGTTTGCATGTCATCTACATGAACATATTTTTTATACATCTGAAAATTGTCACATACACGCACTATTCACATAACCTGCCACTTTTCAAGAAATAATTTTATCGGTCTCAGAAAAGGAGTTATGTGCGATTAAAGTAAAAGTTTTAAACAACTGTTCCATTTCTTTGTTTCTGGAATTTGTCCACGGGCGCGTCGCAACATCTCAAGTGGTAAAAAGGTTAAAAGTGAAACAGGACGCGTTCAAAAGTGATTCCTGAAGTGTTCAACCTTGAACCCAATGGCGCTAACCGGAGCAAGAAGTCACACTGAGATAAGATCGTTTCAACTTAATTATACTTTCAATCTATAATAAATATCTCATGTGTTTATATTTTAGTCGGCTATTACCTACATAGATAGGGCATGTTTACAGGTCTACAGAACACTTAAGCTCTTGATTTACGGATCGGTGATGCTCGCATCTGAGAGCAAAGCATCAATTATCGTTTTGGAAAATATTTGGGGTATGCATTTTCAGAAATATTGACATATTACGTCAGAACTTAACAATCTTAAGGTAGAAATCGGCACGCGGGACAGAAAGATTCAGTAGGCTCAATTTGTGTGTAGCTTTCAGGGCACATTGGACAATGCATGCACACACCAAACACATATATATATGTGAATGTAGTATATATGTGTATATATATATGTATGTATTATATAAATATATTTTATAATAAAAAAAAAGTATATAAAAAATTGCTCAACCCATCCCATTCCAGCCCAACCTTCTTTCCTATATTGGCTCATTAGGTTGCCATGTATACCGGCTGATTAAACTCCAACTCCCCACCCCTCCTTAGAGCACGTGTTCCAGTCCTAACAAATCAGTGCCCCCTGGTTTGCCGGTCTCACCGGGACAGGATTGCTCCTGGCTGGGGTGGTACAATCGTATCATCGTATCGTATCGTATCGTATCGTCAAAATATTTTTCACTCAACTTCCCTATTATTATAATAAATGTTATAAAAATGTGTTCATTAGTCATGTAGAATTCAGGCTTGTGATTGGCTTTTGTGGAGCGTGATGATTTTGCTTGTTAATCGCTGTGAAGAGTGGTGATTTTGCTTGGTAATCGCTGTAGAGAGTGTTGATTTTTAACTAAACCTTAGAAACCCTATTATCATTTCGATTTTTCCATGATTTGAGGTTGATTTTTCAGTGGTCTCAAAAACCATCTTGTAGCTACGGACATTGCGAATAGATTGGCATTTGGAATTCAATTTCGTCATTTTTGGAGAGTGGTGATTTTGCTTTTATACCCCACATTTATAATAAAAAGTTTCGATTTTCAGATTTTCCCTGAAGAAATTTTTTAGAAAAATATAATTTTCCAGATCAAAAATTTCCCAAAATGAAAAGTGTTCAAATTTCAAATAACAAAAGCAAAAAGAAAAATATATAAAAGTTTTCCGACTCATTTTCCTACGTATGTATCCTAGCTAATATCATCCGATTTTACAATTTTGACAGAATAATTTTTTTCAGAAAAATAAAAATTAACCAGAAAATATCCAAGCTTCACATAAAGTCAAAAAGGTAAATGTTCTTAAAAATTTTCCGACCTACTTCCCAACTAATTTTTCATTTTTCATTTTCCAACAAAATTTATAAATTTTGAATGAACAAAATAAAAAGGAAATAAATATTTTCAAAAATCAAACATGTACGACGATCGATGGTATTCCTGTCACTGTTTTTTTGTCTCGATGACTTTTCTGCTACTGGATCGCCCGATAACATATTTCCAAGAAACCGGCAATTTTTGAAACCGGTTCCTTTTGGCTTTTACAAAAATTGAAAATTTCAGCTGTGCCTAACAAAATGTATCTAAAAAAGTACTTGAGAATTTTTTATAAATAGTAAACTTTAAATTTTAGAGCTCTCAAACCGATTTGATTAAAAATAGTCCAGTCAAGATGTACATCCGTGTTTACAAAAGGTCCGAGATTTCTGAAGTTTTTAGGTGTGGTTAGGACCTAAACCATTATTAAAAAACCAGATTTTCAATTTCCAAAGTGCTGTGCGAGCAGCGGTGTACCCAAAAATCCATAAAATTTTCGGACTTTTTTTCAGTTTTTGCTCTACATTTCAAGGAAGGGTCTGACCGGTATAGTCATTCTACACTTTTTTCGAGTAGACTAAATTTTCTACAATTTGAGACTAAGGCGAGCTCTATACATCAATTAATTCCCAAGATACAGTTCTTCGAAAATAAACCATTTTTTCCAATAAGTGAAATTTTTTCGAAATTGACACTTATTTTGTGAAATATCTTATAAACTACACATTCCGCATTAAATATTATATGAAATTAAGCTGTAATAAATTTAATTGGCTTTCATTTGAGACCAGATTGGTACCTGTAGACTTAGCAGTTCTCTCAAAAACGGCAGATAACCAAAAACAACCATAAGTGGGTTTTGGGGTGAAATGCAAATAAACTGATCTCACGTCTTTTTATGGTTTTATATATCAAACAGTTACAATTTATTTATTTTTGTCATTGTTCAAAAATATGTTCATGAAAAATGAAAAGATAATATATCTCTCGGGAATTACGTCATCAGTCATCATCAAACATTGTTTTATCCTACTTACCTACATGCTAAAATGCTTGTACAAACATCATGGTAAGTACTTACCATACGAGCAAATTGCATTTAATCAAAAAAGAAAACTATTATAAATCATTTTGGTATTGTGTTTTGGTTGCCAAATCATGCCTTTCTTTTTATCTTAGACGGCCCGGTATAATGTAGAATGAATAAAATAGTGTAGAATGACTATACCGGTCAGACCCTACTTTCACCGAGATATTGAGCAAAAACTGAAAAAGTCCGAAAATTTCAAGTTTTTGGGTACACCGCCACTCGCACAGCCCTTTGGAAATTGCAAATCTGGTTTTTTAATATTGGTTTAGGTCCTAACACATATAAAAAATTCAGAAATGTCGGACCTTTTGTAAGCACGACCCCCTTTTTATGTTTAAAGCCAGGGACACACACGGCGTTATAAGCGCTAGCGTTATTTGGCTTGGCCTATTTCAGCATATTCCTCGCCATGCATTCCAATCGCAAATGTATGGCGAGCGATATGGTGAAGTAGGCCAAGCCAAATAACGCCGGCGCTTTTAACGCTGTGTATGTCCCTGGCTTAACTTTACTGGACTAAAATGGCTAGGGGGAGAAACTCAAATTTTGTCAAATTACACAATTTCGGAAGCGTTCTTTAATTTATTGAGTTCTGATTGGCAGTTAATTACAGACCTACCGCCTTGCACCGCAGTGGGAGGGTTGGATTTATATGTTCGTCACTCCTGAAAACGACCATATGTATATATATATATATTTTTTTTTTATAAATTGATAAACTAATGTTTAAGACAAGATTTTTTATGCATAAGCTTTATGCATAAAAAATCTTGTCTTAAACATTAGTTTATCAATTTAAAAAAAAAAAACAATATTTGACGAGTTAAAGTATTTTCACCAACTAATGTAGATATAATGTCTCGACGCCACCTAGTGAGAGAGTTAACACTTACATGCCTTTCTCATATAAAATAAAGTTGGTTGTTTGCAGGTGAAAAAAAAAAAATATATATATATAATAAGCGATAATTGTTGAATGAAACACTAGGTATATATTGAATCATTTGGCGGGTAGGAGGTATCCCGCCGTAGCTTAATGGTAGAGCTCCTGTCCGGCAAATAGAGGGGTGCGGGTTCGAGTCCCGTCGGCGACATATATCTTTTCTCGGGAGAGGTTTCAATATTGATGAGTGTTTCAGGCTAATAATTATTGCTTATAATAATTGTTACCATATGTATATTTCATTGAGGAGAGGAAGGAGTGAACATGGGTCTTGATGAGACCCATGTTGTGGGAGAGAGGAAACACAGAGGACGGCAAATCATTCCATAGCATTTGTTGAACTCAAGAAAGAGTCGTGAAAAACTAGAGATTTATTAATAAATTATTTATAATATGCATTATTGTAAAATAGTTTTTGGAGCATTGACAAGCAATTGAAAAAGATTTTTTAGACAGTTGTTAGACGCCTATAACATTGTTATCCTATCGTACCAAAATTTGAACACCTCCCCACTCCCATAGCATCAAATGAATATTTTTTAAGTACTTTGTGATTTTTTTACGATGAAACCAAACAAAAAATATTAAAAAGCCATAAAAAAAGATTCAGCAGCTTGAGTACCATAAACATTTCAAAGGTCCCCGTAATAAGTCAAAATGTCAGCGTCAAACGAGCCTGCTAAAGCTGGAATCAGACAGTTCACTCGAGTGAAGGTTTACGCCATGATTTTTCGGCCTAATCGTCCATCTTCGTTTCATTCCATGTTCAGACGGCGCTATAGAAATAAGCGTTCACTCGTCCATTCCCACCACACCGTCGCCGAGCGAGGTCAACCGCGCTGGAATTCGTTTGATTTCCATCGCGGTCCGGCCCCGAATTTTAAGGAAAAACATGTCAGATGCATCGATTTTTACGAAATTTTTTTGACACAATTAAAAAAAAATATATATAAAAAACAGTATTGTTTCGTCTTATAAACCTTTTTATTTTTTATGACATAATAAGAAAATTTGATTTTAGTTTTTTTATTACGAACATTTTCCTACAAATTAATAATCTTACATATATTAAAAAATATATATGTGACGATAAAAATCAAACGTGGCCATCTCCAAAAATTGTTTTTTTTCAGGTTTTTGATTGGTATCATTGCTTATGTTTTTTTTATTTTATAATATTCAGTTCATACATGGTTATTTCACGTTTTTCTACTTTAAAAATTGATTTTAAAGTTGTCGTTTTTTTCAAACTCGGTCATCTCCATCCTGTTTTTAAATCAAACATGGCCAAATCCGTTTGAACCAATTACATCGCGGCATTTTTCAAGATGGCGTCCCATTCTCGAAAAGCTTGCTGTGAGTTGGAGGTGTGCTCTTTGTGTTTTTAAGTGAAATAACAGTTTTAAAATGGAAAACAATACAAATATGATGGAAATAATGACTCCAGATAAAGCCCGAAAGATTACCAGATCAAATTATGCCATTAAAAGTACAAACAAGACTGAAAAACTTAAAGTAAACATTGAAATGTAACCGAATTTCGACGGTTAGCATCTCAAAATCTCAGGGTTGTGCATATTTTTTATTATGTTGTTTTGATTCAATGCTGCACCACGTACACTTTATAATTTATAATTACTGTATGCCTGTATTGAACTGTGACATGCAATTATTGTTTTTGGTATATTTATACCGTTTAATTAAAATAAGTTTCTTTTGTTATAAATGAACATAATTTTATTGTACATTCTTTAATTTAATTTACCCATTTTGCAGTTGAGGAGGAGAATTAATAATGTATTTAATAACCAGACAGACTTAAATTTTTTTTATAGAGAAACCTTACAAGAGTCCCAACTGCTCCCTTCTGGAGCCAGTGAGACTAAGGCATCCCCAATTGGAGTATGTTGTGAGGCTGAAGGTAAGTGGGGAAGGGAAGGAAATGGGGAAGAGGAAGGTGGGAAAGTACCTGGCTATTCAGATCTAGTCACTAAACACGGCTAAAGCCATTATTAAGCAACGCTTCAATTCTGAATGGTGGTCTTACATCAGGGCGATACTGAGAGTATCTTCCACTCTGGAACGTGCCGCAAATATAGTATATATTATTTTTATTATTTAATTGTGAAATAACACAAATTAATCAAATTAAATTTATTTGCGCACGCCGGGTTCGAACCCGCAACCTTCCGATTGGGAGTCAAGTGTCTTACCACTCGACCGCGGATGGTCGTCGGTAATTAGGCAAATTAAATAAATAAAATCGTAATAAAAAATTATGGAAAATTGCCGTGGAAAAAATCGGAAGAGGGTATACTTTAGCCCGATCTTAACAATAATAAAATAGGGAAATCTTGTTTTGTTGAGTAAATTGTTACCAATATACATAAATGTGTAGTGTCAATTAAACTCTACGAAATTATTTTGATTATTTGAATAAATGAGGAGTTTTTTTAATACTATGAATGTGTTTCTTAGCACAACCCTGTTTTCTTATGAACATACCTAAATGTTAGAGTACAAAACAAATACGGATATCTCCAGTGGTTTTTATTTCAAACCTGGCCATCTCCGGACGATACAAAACAAACATGGTCATCTCCAAACTAAAATCTATAATTTCTCGTTTATTATGGATTTGAGATTATTAAGAAGTCCTAAAATCGTATTTTTTAAAGTAAGGCATAATTATAAAGTAGCATAATACTACCTCAATGGTTAATTTAACCCCGCAAAAGAAAAACTCGATTTACTCTGTTACGTTTATGATGGAGATAGCCACGTTTGTTTTTTAACGTCACATATAATACATGGATAATAAGGCAGACCCAAAAATTTATATGAGAGGTGTTCCCAAAAGCAAACAAATTAGCCGAACGAATGCCATTTTGATGTTTTGCGTGCGACGTGATAGCGCCCTTCCATGGTCCTTCCCGTACAGGTACAGGACGCGAGACAAACTGATGTTCACTCGGTGTTCAGACGTTTCACTTTGCTCTCTTCCGCGCGCGAGTGAAGGATGCCGAAGGAAAATATCGAACATTGTTGGATCGGTTCACTTGAAGATTTCATTCTGCAGTATTCGGCACTTTCGTTTCATTCATGTTCAGACGTGTCATTCCGAGTAAACTAGGCCGAATGAAATACGGAAATGAACGATTTGTGAACCGTCTGAATGGCGCTTTACGCCTTCTTGCGTTGAAGTAAGTTGACGACCCCAGCGCCATGGAGCAATAGGCCACTTACATGGATTTCATAACGACTTGGAAAAAATTGTGTGGATAGATTTTTCTACTAATATTATGAAAATGTTACTATTTTTTTAAAATTTATAGTTTTTATTTTATTTAAATAAATAAATCCGTTTTTTGGGCTCGTGACGTCACCATTTGAAAATGCCCCGTCTCCGATTATATTCAATTAATTTTGCAAAATTCCACACTGTTTTTTTTTTTATATAGCAACACTTTGATTTCCGGCGAATTTTTGAATTTGCCACAACTTTGACGTATTTTGTCAGAGGGTAAAAATATTCCCGCTTCGCAATAAAATCCAAATAAATGGAATAATTGTGAACGTATCTGAACGATTTATATGAGACTGGTAATAATATCAATTTTATCGGAACCGCAATAATTAGAAATGTCATTAGTCATAACAAAACGGTACCTAATACCAATACCCAAGTATTTTGACATTAGTTGTTAGGGAGTGAACATCGCGCGGATGCCTTGTAGCTCGTAGCAGCTGTTTTAGAGTAATGGTAATGGTGCTGTTTCAACAAAATCAATAATAATATAATTTATTTTATATTATAATTATAATTTACAAGTACAGTTTTCTTACAAGTACAATTTAAATCACAACATTTGGATAAAATCAAACAAGAGGCACAAGATCAAGTTATATGTTTAAAAACAAGAATGTTCGGCTGTTCAATATAATCTCACTGCAAAACCAAAAACCAACCTTGGTATAGGTATATACTATAGACTTACAGACCAACTAAATAATATTTTATGTGAACCTTCTTCATACTCGTTTATCTAAATGTTTCATATTGTGGATAAACCTTCCCCTTTAATTAATTTTAATAATTATAATTATTTATAACCTGGTTTTATTGTAAAATATTTTGATTTAGTCATATATAGACCTTGAACATTACAATGATTAATGATCCTTAAGATGGATCAAGGAAAAAAATATTTATGAGATCTAATATTTTTGGTATTCCTGTGGTATACGTCGGTTTTTTCAAAATGATTTTCGGCTTTGTAATTATTGTTTTTTCGCACTCATAAAATGATGTCTCGTCTTTCCAGTTTATAAAAAATAATCCGATTTTTCAGATTGAAATTTTCAAAAAATCGCCAGGGATTCAAAATACGATTAAAAAAAACGAGTGTCTTAGAATATTTGCCTAAACCGAATTTTTTTTTTAAATATGGTGCAAGTGGCCTATTGCGGTTTTGAGAGACGGAACAACAATAAAACAGGTGGCCAGCGGAAGCCAGCATTCAACCCTCGACCTCGACAGTCAGTCGGGAATGGTATATATATATATGTCAGCCCTTGCCTCATGAAGCTCCGTTCTTTGAAGTGGCCACTGAGCCTCTCCGAGTCATCACCCGCTTCCGACCAGGACGGGTCAGTCACCTCCCGCTTCCCGCCGAGGAAGCTGTCTTTCGCGACTCTTGGAGCCACCGCCGAAGCTCTCCCAGAAATTTCCAACAGAAAACTGCGCGCCATTTGGAGTTTGAGCAGGCTCTTTATACTTAATCCGCCCTTCGGCGTTCAGCTCAAGAGATTTCTGGATATAGAATAAATGTCTAACTAATAATGTTCGTAGCTTCATTAAATTTGATCCTACAATTAAAAAAAATATTAATTATTAATAATCCTCGCAGAACATAGAGGCGTAACAAACCGGTTCCATTTCGGTCTTCGCTAAAGCGCCATTCAGACGGTTCACTAATCGCTCATTTCCGCATTTCATTCGGCCTAGTTTACTCGGAATGACACGTCTGAACATGAAATGAAACGAAAGTGCCGAATACTGCCGAATGAAATCTTCAAGTGAACCGATCCAACAATGTTGGATATTTTCATTCGGCATCCTTCACTTGCGCGCGCATGCCCGCGGAAGAGAGCAAAGTGAAACGTCTGAACACCGAGTGAATTCTCAATCAGTTTGTCTCGCGTCCTGTACGGGAAGGACCATGAAAGGACGCTATCACATCGCACGCAAAACGTCAAAATGGTATTCGTTCGGCTAATTTGTTTGCTTTTGGGAACACCTCTCATATAAATTTTTGGGTCTCCCTTATTATCCGTGTATTTTATATGTTTTTTAATAAATGTAAGATTATTAATTTGTAGGAAAATGTTCGTAATAAAAAAACTAAAATCAAATTGTGTTATTATGTCATAAAAAATAAAAAGGTTTATAAGACGAAACAATAATGTTTTTTATATTTATTTTTATTTAATTGTGTCAACAAAATTTCGTAAAAATCGATGCATCTGACATGTTTTTCCTTAAAATTCAGGGCCGGACCGCGCTGGAAGTCAAACGAATTCCAGCGCGGTTGACCTCGCTCGGCGACGGTGTGGTGGGAATGGACGAGTGAACGCTTATTTCTATAGCGCCGTGTGAACATGGAATGAAAAAAAATGGACGATTAGGCCGAAAAAACATGGCAGAAACCTTCCCTCGAGTGAACCGTCTGATTCCAGCATTAGGCTGGAATCAGACAGTTCACTAATCGCTCATTTCCGCATTTCATTCGGCCTAGTTTACTCGGAATGACACGTCTGAACATGAAATGAATCGAAAGTGCCGAACACTGCCGAATGAAATCTTCAAGTGAACCGATCCAACAATGTTGGATATTTTCCTTCGGCATCCTTCACTCGCGCGCGCATGCGCGCGGAAGAGAGCAAAGTGAATCGTCTGAACACCGAGTGAACTCTCAATCAGTTTGTCTCGCGTCCTGTACGGGAAGGACCATGAAAGGACGCTATCAAATCGCACGCAAAACGTCAAAATGGTATTCGTTCGGCTAATTTGTTTGCTTTTGGGAACACCTCTCATATAAATTTTTGGGTCTCCCTTATTATCCATGTATTTTATATGTTTTTTTAATATATGTAAGATCATTAATTTGTAGGAAAATGTTCGTAATAAAAAAAGTGAAATCAAATTGGGTTATTATGCCATAAAAAATAAAAAGGTTTATAAGACGACAAAATACTGTTTTTTTATTTATTTTTATTTAATTGTGTCAACAAAATTGCGTAAAAATCGATGCATCTGACATGTTTTTCCTTAAAATTCGGGGCCGGACCGCGCTGGAAAACAAACGAATTCCAGCGCGGTTGACCTCGCTCGGTGACGCTGTGGTCGGAATGGACGAGTGAACGCTTATTTCTATAGCGCCGTGTGAACATGGAATGAAACAAAATGGACGATTAGGCCGAAAAAACATGGCGGAAACCTTCCCTCGAGTGAATCGTCTGATTCCAGCTTTAAGGCTGGAATCAGACGGTTCACTCGAGTTAAGCTTTAGTCTATGGTTGCTCGAGCAAATGTTCCCAACTTCGTTTCACTTTTGTTTCATTTCATGTTCAGACGTGTCATTCCGAGTAAAATAGGCCGAATGAAATACAGAAATGAACGATTAGTGAACTGTCTGATTCCGCCTTAAGGCTGGAATCAGACGGTTCACTCGAGTGAAGGTTTACTCTATGGTTACTCGAGCGAATGTTCCCATCTTCGTTTCACTTTTGTTTCATTTCTTGTTCAGACGTGTCATTCCGAGTGTAATAGGTGGAATGAAATACAGAAATGAACGATTAGTGAACTGTCTGATTCCAGCCTAATGCTGGAATCAGACGGTTCACTCGAGGGAAGGTTTCTGCCATGTTTTTTCGGCCTAATCGTCCATTTTGTTTCATTCCATGTTCACACGGCGCTATAGAAATAAGCGTTCACTCGTCCATTCCGACCACAGTGTCGCCGAGCGAGGTCAACCGCGCTGGAATTCGTTTGTTTTCCAGCGCGGTCCGGCCCCGAATTTTAAGGAAAAACATGTCAGATGCATCGATTTTTACGCAATTTTGTTGACACAATTAAATAAAAAAAAATAAAAAAACAGTATTTTGTCGTCTTATAAACCTTTTTATTTTTTATGGCATAATAACACAATTTGATTTCACTTTTTTTATTACGAACATTTTCCTACAAATTAATAATCTTACATATATTAAAAAACATATAAAATACATGGATAATAAGGGAGACCCAAAAATTTATATGAGAGGTGTTCCCAAAAGCAAACAATTTAGCCGAACGAATACCATTTTGACGTTTTGCGTGCGATTTGATAGCGTCCTTTCATGGTCCTTCCCGTACAGGACGCGAGACAAACTGATTGAGAGTTCACTCGGTGTTCAGATGATTCACTTTGCTCTCTTCCGCGCGCATGCGCGCGCGAGTGAAGGATGCCGAAGGAAAATATCCAACATTGTTGGATTGGTTCACTTGAAGATTTCATTCGGCAGTGTTCGGCACTTTCGATTCATTTCATGTTCAGACGTGTCATTCCGAGTAAACTAGGCCGAATGAAATGCGGAAATGAGCGATTAGTGAAACGTCTGAATGGCGCTTAACTGGGTCCGCAGTGACGACCCATTTCAGATGACTACATCTCTAAAAAACATAGAATTAAAAATTTTCTACCTTAACCATAGAATTGGTTTATTTGTGCAAAGAATAAAAATCTGACAACAGCTGTCATCAGGGGGGTATAACTCCGATCCAAAACTTCAACCGTAACGAAGATGCGAAATATCCATGACTGTGTGACGTAATATCTATATGGACCAATAGGAAATTTTTGAATTTCTATGGGAAAAACTCTTGACAACTGAGCGCTATAATAATATCAAAATGGACGCTTGCAACGCACATTCACACCAATACGTTCGACGCAAATGTGAAAATACTTATATAAATTAATAAATATCAGTGCCGTGTGAAGTTTGCACACTTGAATATATTGATTACCCGATTTTGAGAACATTTTGCATGTATTTGAGGCTAATACTACATGAAATGGCTCATTTCGAGATCGAGTGCAAAATGCGTATTGGAAAGTAATGCACTGTCCACCAAACTTCCTAAAATCAGACACACCATCCTCGTGAAAACAGGATTTATTGACCAAAGTGCAGGTACAAATAATATTGATTATTTATATGAAATTCTAAGCTCATTTCGTACTGTTATTTTTCTAGTTGAGGAGGCATGAAATATCAAATTTTTATCATAATGTGAATAATTACAGCCATTTCATAATGTCGAAGATACATTCATTTGCACAGTTTAATCCTGTTTTCACTTATTTATCTTACTTTGTTTTGATATGTCAGATGTGTTTCATGATGCTCATTGATGCACATCTAAAAGCAATAATTTAGCAATTTAGTGATGACATGATTGTTGTAGGTATGCAGGACAGTAACGTTGTGGTGTCGTGTCAAGAGATTGGGGCCTGCACAGGAGAACCAAGGAAGAGTACTCCATGGACTGGACGCGACAAGAACAAATCATTCTCAGTACGTTTACTTTTCTATTCTGTACTTTATATTTGCACTGTTTTTTATATTTTTATTAGTATTAATAAATTTGTTCTTATCTTTCAGTGGGATCTGAACTGACAAAACTCAGATAAATGCAGATAACTTCATTAATGTAGGACTGAATGACGTTGGCGCTAACAAAAAATGTCCAAAGAAGCGAAGCTAGCAGTCCCAAATAGAGTGCTGGTTCCTACCTTGATGTAGTGCAGTGAGGCATGGAACTGGCAGAAGGATGAGAGTAGACTGAATGCTGTTGAAATGAGATCCCTGAGGTGTATGTGTGGTAAAGCCATGTATGATCGTGTGAGAAATGTGGAGATCCGCCAATAATGCAAGGCTGATTAATGTAAGAGTAATGAATAAGATTAAGAAAGGGACGCTCAGATGGTTTGAGCGAATGAACAAAGAAAGGAGTGTAAGGAGAATATGTGAAAGGTAGAAGTTGGGGACGTCCGAGGAAGACATAGCATGATCGAGTGAATCAGATACTCAAGTCGAGCCATGTCAAGTCAGAATTCTAGAAGAGTATGTATGAGACGATGTATGAATGTAAATTAGACAAAGAATGTGTTCCAAAACTGGGTTGTTTTCTACTACCTACCCCTGCGGAAATGGCGTGATGGTTTGTTAGTCATTCTTGTATTTTGTGTTTCTACCTGTTTATAATAAAATACTAAAACATATAACTGTGAGTTTTCATTTTTGTTCTGAGGGAGCATTTTGATGTTTCCACTTTTAAAAAAAAAAAATATTTTAGGCTGGTGAATTGCGTAGATACCGAAAGAGAACTATATTGTCTATGGTCACACCCTTTTTTGGGTTTTCCTCTATCCTTGTCGATGGTGTGTGTGACGTCATAACTATAGGGCAAAAAAAAAAGTATCAAATTATTGCCAAGTCTATGGTTAAATAGCGTCGAAAGTGTCTCTATACAAAAAGCGGGAAGTTATCAATCTATAGATTGGTTCATTTATGGCTGTCATTCGCGGTACAGCGAACGGTAAACATTTGAAAATATTATTCTAGATGTTTTTGTTTTGTGATTTACGCATTACTGATTTTAGTTGTGTATAATAATGATATTAATAACGTGTTAAGTAATTATAGAAAATATTAAAGATGAATCAAGTTGACCGAGACTACGCTCTGGCTTTGCAGCTGCAAGAGCAATTTGATAGGAATGAAAGGAGAAATAATGTTGTGACTCCGGTTAAAAGTGCGCCCGCACAACCAGAACAGCGCAAACCGAGCCTCGGGAGTCTGGGTAGTCCAACATGGGAGCTTTCGGACCCAACTCCTAATGTTCATGCATTGTTTTTGCAGTTTAACAAAACATTCTTTTGGGGGAAGTTGGCCAGTGTTGTGGTCCGGTGGAGCAAAAGAATGTACTCCTGTGCGGGAGTTTGTAGGTTAGTAAATACCCGACAATATTTTTCCACTTTTATAATACATCGTTTTTAATCAACACTTTTTTAATGTCTTTAATCAACAATTTTACTTTTTAATCAACACTACCGTTTTTGTTATCAAATAGGACAAGCAATATTATTAATTTGAAAATGTGACATTCGTGTTAATGATTGACTGTATCCCAACTATTCTCGAAATGATCAAAAGTGCAGGCTGTAAAAATGGAACATAACAATGAATAATATTTATGTTATTGAAGCCTCAGCTATTTCTCAGTTTAAAAATACGAAATGTTTCACACATTATTTTATTGGGATGACAGAGGTGGACTTTCCTCGTTTGGGTGTTTCTAATGAACATCATATTTTGCATCAAAGCTTTCAACAACATTGTGAGGTCTTTAACACAGTCTGGATGTGTTGATCGATTAACACTAATTGTTTCATATTGTAGGTATGAGGGTAGGGGAGGTTTCTGCGATATAGCCCTCAGCGAGCCACTGCTCAAGTTGAGACCCAGGAAAGACCTGATAGAAACCCTGCTTCATGAGATGATACACGCTTATCTCTTCCTGACAGACCGTGACAGAGATAGAGACGGCCATGGGCCAAACTTCCAACAGCACATGCATCGTCTGAACAAAGCTTGCAATATTAATATCAGCATTTACCACGATTTTCATGATGAGGTAAGTTATCCAATTTATAAAATTTTTTGATTTTATGTAGACATTAAGTATCCTTTCCCGGAGTAGCTATTTGTACTTTTATGTATTGTACAAGGTGAGGCAAAACAGACAGTGCAGTTTTGAAAGGCCGGCGCATCTCGTGTGATGGGGGTAGGAACCTTTTTTTTTTTTTTATAGAGAAACCTCAAAGAGTCCCAACTGCTCCCTTCTGGAGCCAGTGAGACTATGGCATCCCCAATTGGAGTATGTTGTGAGGCTGAAGGTAAGTGGGAAAGGGAAGGAGATGGGGAAGAGGAAGGTGGCAAAGTACCTGGCTATTCAGATCTAGTCACTAAACACGGCTAGAGCCATTATTAAGCAACGTTTCAATTCTGAATGGTGGTCTTACACCAGGGCGATACTGAGAGTATCTTCCACTCTGGAACGTGCCGCAAATATAATATATATTATTTTTATTAATTAATTGTGAAATAACACAAATTAATCAAATAAAATTTATTTGCGCACGCCGGGTTCGAACCCGCAACCTTCCGATTGGGAGTCAAGTGTCTTACCACTCGACCACGGGCGGTCGTCTAACCTGGGAGTGGTCTCATTGTCGGGATGGTCGTTCCGTTTTCAGCCGTTGTCATGGTTTGGCCCGGATAACACCGGGGCTTTGCCGTCCGCATGTTTCTTGAAGAAAGGCCATTCGGTCATCGCCACCCACCGGGTTTTCCGGCTGCACTTCAAGCTTGCGCATCGTGATACTGTCCCTCACTGTTGGGTAGGTTAAGTTGGGTGCATACATTAGAAGGAACTAGTTCCACACTTAGACCTAGGGGTTTAGGAACACCCAAAATGGTAAGAATACCCGAAAATTTAATAAGAGTGAAATAAGCTATTGAACTGTTGCCTTAGCGCTCTGCCCGGAAGCATGCAATTGCATTAGGCATTGCTGACCACTCACAAAGGAGGATTCTGCATCAAGACTTATCATTCCACCCCTACAAGATTATGATTTTTCAAGAGTTGAGGTCTCCTGACTATGAAAACCGCATGAATCTCTCCCAAGAAATGTTGAACCAAATGCACGCGAGGTCAACTGCGTGCCTCGTCTCTCTCATCGCATTGTCTGTTCACCCGCTCCCTGTATAACTGAGTTTAGTGAGAATATCTGTAAGATTCCAGTATAAATATAAAAGACAGAATTGGGGAGCAATTGAAGAGTGTTTTGTTAAATCTTCTGCCAACCCCTGCTTAGGAAAGAGTGACAGTTATTTTACACATGTATATAGGTTGTTTGTTAGCTTATTCCTAAGCTAGCAAAACCAATCGTGGGCAGGATATCCAATGAAGTTATTAATAGCCTACTAATAAACTTGGTGAAAAATTCAGACAATTGATAATCTTTTAATCTTATATTCATTTCTTGGAAAAATAATTGATTGCTAAGCACTTTCCTAATTTTCCTGTAGTGGCAAGAAATGGTTACTATTGTTTAATAGTTTTTTTTATTGATGATTTAGCATTTGTATTGTTTATATTGCAGGTACGCCTTTACCAAACTCACTGGTGGAGATGTAATGGACCTTGTCAGAAGCATAGGCCCTTCTTTGGTATGGTCCGTCGGTCCAGCAACCGCGCCCCTGGACCCAACGACTTCTGGTGGAAGGAGCACCAAAGCAAGTGCACAGGCACTTTTGTAAAGATTAAAGAGCCTGAGAAGAAAGTCAAGCCTATCACCAAAGCCGTTAAACCAATAAAAGATGTTACTAATATTCCAGACATTAGAAATTACATTAATGCTTCAAAAGACGCAAGGGACAAGAGACGCACCCTTGGAGGTATTCCATCAGACACTTCCATTAATCCTACTGTTACAAATAATAATAATAATAATAATAATGCAAGACAGTCTTTAGGTACTGTGAATTCTGACACTAAAAGCGCAGAGGGGATGTCAAAGAAAACAGCTCTTCCAAGTCTACAGGCCAAAAAAGATGTAGCAACCATAAGAAGTGATTTTAAGCCTAAAATTCAAGATCCCGTTCAATTCAAATCCTTCAAATTGCCTATTGAAATATCAGATGATGAGGAGGAAAAATTCAATACAAGAAATAAGGTTCGAAATATTTGGGCTAATAAATTTATAACAACAAATACAAATAAACGCCCAATTGAAATGGAAGACAATGATATTAAACCAAGCAAGCAAATCAAGTTGGAAAATGTAGAAGTGCTTCATCCAGAAATAGAATCCAATCATAATTTGAACAAAATTATAAAGCTGGATGATGATGAATGGTTGGCACCAAAAATGGAATCAATCGACAATTTGAGCAAAATTATAAAGTTGGATGATGATAAACGGCTTGCACAAAAAATAAAATCAAACAATAATTTGAAAGCAAATCGCACGCAGATTGGGAGCATTGCTGGGCCTTCTTCTATCCCCAATCAGAAATCTTGGATCACAGAACACTCAGGAAGCCTTTCGTTATTTCACAGTCTTTCTCCAGAAATTATGAAATTCTCCAACGATCTTCTGACAGAAATTTATGGCAAAGATTTTATCCTTAGGCCTAGTCATTTTAAAAGGTCTACAAAGGATACAGAAAGATGGTTGAAAGGATCGCAATTCGAGGAAATGTGTACATCCAAATGTCCTCTATGTAACAAACCGTATATTAAATCACTGTTAGATATTCACATCAAGGATTGTATTGGATGTTTTGACTTAGATGATATTGATATGCCAGAAACTCCAACAGCTTATGTAGACTTGACACACTTTGGCGAAGATAGCTCGAAACCTAAATTGGAATTCAGAGGTTCAGGATCCACGTTAATTGATCTGACTGAATTTGATAGGTCGACTGATGATCAGAAGCCGGGTACCAGTGGAACAATTAAAGAAATTTCACCCAAAAATGACAATCTCAGTGACTCGTGGATAGATGTTTCTGTGTTAGGGACAAGTACTCAATCATCTTTCACAAATGATTGGTTAGATGATTCTGTCTTGGGAAGTGATGACTTGCCAAAAGTAGATTTGTCTTCAATAAAAGGTGAAATATTACCTGAAGATTATTGCGAGTGCCCCATTTGTAATAAGCAGATTAGTAGAAGTGAGCACAATGAACATTTAGAAGATTGCGTATCCAAGAATTTCATCAACGAGGATGAATTTTTTGATATGACAAGTGATTCAAAGAAATCGCAAGAGGCCAATGATGATGATGATGATAATATGGAAGAATCCAATGGTACTAAATATCCCTGTCCATGTTGTTTCCTTTTAATTGAAGAAGCTGAGATGAATGTTCATTTAGATTCTTGCCTTTTGTAAATGTCTTTGAATGTTAACGTCTGTGATAACGTTTTTAGTCAAAACCACTTAAAATTAGCTATATTTTTACTGTATGTAGGCATATATTATATATTATTAATAATAATATGTATATACTTACGACTTATAACAGTTACACATATGTAGGAATTGCTGATATTTTACTGTACGAGTATTGATTATGGTTATGAACATCATCAAACATACTAATTTCGGCTGTGGATCTGTCGCTCTGTGAGTGACTGTAATTCAATTATCTCGGATTTGTTTTAAATTTAGTGTCATTTTTAAAAATTGGAACTGATTGAAATTGAACTGATTGTTAAAATTCAGATAAGCGATAAAGTATCTACCTATAATGCATGTATAAATATTTTAAAAGATTTTTAAAAATTTGTAATTATCAAATGAAAAACTGATGTATCCATAATTCAAACAATTTAATAACTCGCGGAAGAATCAAGAAAATATGTTATTATTAATCTCATCCCGCATGAAGGCATCACCTGTTGCCAACAAAATAAAATTTATTTTAACTTCCGCTATTTATTTTTCCTCGAAGGGAGATCGTAAATGTGTTGAGCTATTCTTTATAAATTTTTCATTAAATGTTGAACATTGCCCCTTTTACACAATTCAACATAAATGAAACAGTACCTATATCAGATTTCGGAAGACTTTGATGGATGCTGTTTTTCTAAACAAATTATTTTTATTTTTAACTTAACCTCTTGAATGTCGGATGACATTTTCCCACATATGGCCGTATTCCATGGAAAATTAATATCAGAGCATTCCGAGGGGCTAGAGTTTAGAAATAAAAAGCAACGTCTGGAATGATATTGGCGCTGTGATTCTGACCTTGTCCATGTACAGTTTCTTTAAACATAAGGGTTAAAATCGTATTTTATTTTTTTAACCTCTCGTCTGTCATCCGGACACTGGTGTCCAAGCGACAGATGTGTGGTTAATGAGTAAAAGATCATATTTTAATTAAATGAAGACAATATTAGCGAAACTCAATAAAAAATCTGAGAATAGAAAAATCAACAAAAGACACGGTCACATCTAGAACTCAAACCCAGGACCTACGCCTTGCCGGGGGGGAGCTCTACCTTTTTTATTAATTATTTTTAAATCATTTTATTATCCATAATTTATTTTAAATAACTTTATTTTCAATAATTTATTTTAAATAATTTTATTTTAAATATAGTAGAATTCGGATATAACGACATGGTTTATAACGGCTCACCGGCTTTAGCGACGACAATGTAAACTTAAGTTAGGTTTCATAGTTAGGTACTAGGAAAACATATCCGTTTAGTACGACTCCGTTTTAAGTGACCAACTGCTTAAAGCGACCTATTTTAATGATAATTCGTCCGGTTAGAACGACGCGGAGTGTTTTGCTAACAAAATCTACGCACCAATAACTCGCCGCCCCGCGCCTCGCCTACTCCCCGCGGCGTGGCTACTCCCCGTCCGCTAACCGTTTTGTGTGGCGTCCGGTTAGTACGACAAAGTATCGCCAGTCCCTTGAAGGTCGTTATATCCGGATTCTACTGTAGCATAATTTTAAATAATTTAATTTTAAATAACTTCATTTTAAATAATTTAATTTTAAATAATTTAATTTTAAATAATTTAATTTTAAATAACTTCATTTTAAATAATTTAATTTTAAATAATTTAATTTTAAATAATAAATGTGAGGTGACAATATCTGTAATTTTAGTTAGAAAAAATGTAAGGTGTGCCATTTTTAAATCTTTTTTTATGTTTGCATGCAAAATTTTTATAGTTTAAAAATTATACGTTTATTTGGAATTATAAAATTTGAAAGCATTTTTCATCAACTTTCCAAAACAGTTTTTAGTTTTCGGATACATTCAGAAGTATTCCAAATATTTGGATTTTATTGCAAAACGGCAATATTTTGACCCTCTTGACAAAATACGGTCGAGGTCTCAAGAGTTAATTCTACTCCTTATTTGCCTTTACATATGTCTGTATATTTTTGTCTATTATGCATGTATTTTCAATGATAATTTTTTGGTTTCTTTTTAAAAAAATTGTTAAATTATAATAGGTACTTATTTATTATATAATATTATTTGTTGCTGTTCATATTTTTATAATGTACCAATCTATTTATAAAAATCACTTATAAATCACGTACAAAGAGATTATTATTTTAGATTTTAATTTAGTTAATGGTTCCTGTTGCCCTTGTGGTTGTAAATTTAACCCTTTTAGTGCCATTGTTTTTTACTCATATATACTTAGAAAAGCCAAAGAAATCTTTTGTTTTTAATGTCATTTACCCTTGAAAAAAAAAAAAAAAAAGTACAAAAAAAAACCTGTATCTCTTGCAAAAATTATCCAATTTTAATAATTTTTTTGGTGTTTTCTTAATAAAAATTTGTTCAAGGATAATAAAATACAAAGATAATTATGGAAAATTGCGTATCCCGTGGTAGGCATGTGAGTTGGGTCATGGTCACATCTTCATTTTTGCAGTCCGTACATCCTCCGTATCAGCAAAATAATTGTTATCGTCACTATATCACTATCACTCAAAATTTGGATTACGCGGTGTGAGCGCACCACAATGTCACTCCCACTATCACTTTCTTCACAACTTGAAGAACGTTCATTTTCACTTGAACTATTTTCGTATTCCGACATTTTGGGTAAAAATTTTTCTTTTCCTAAATTCTTTTTATATTGTTATTACAAAAAATATTATAATTTTAACTCTATGTAACACGTAGAAAAATTAAAAATTCTCTAAGGGTTAATGTTAAATATTTGTGTGCGATACATTATGTGTTAATTATTTAATAAATGTGATATCATTCCATTACCTTGGCTATTATTCTTATGAATTTATTTAGGTTAAAACATGGATTTTAGGTTGGCACCCTCCACAGCGTAGTGATTCTGTGTTGGATTTTATCAGGAAAATGTGGGCAACAATGTGTTGTTGAAATCATTGAGAAATAAATAATAGAGTGGATATTCCATGCAGGCAGTGACTTTAAAATGTGTGTTCATTCCTTTGTCGGGAGATATGCGGCGTGGGTCTTGGCTACACTCTAAATGAAGTGGTGCTATCTGTGTTACATTTGTCATATGTACATCAATGGTCGAAGTGATTTTTCATTAAGGCTTATATCATATAGGCGCTGCCAGTTTGCATGTTACGCCCTTGTTGGTTTCATTATTTTCATAAAGACTTAAATTACAAGTGTATAGGTGCTGTAAGTGCATGTTACTCCTTTCCTGGTTTCATAATTTTTTTATTTAAATTAGTTCATTGTCTTTCCTGCTGATCATTGATAAATAAATACAGACCCAATCACAACGTATCTGCTAGCACAAGATTTCTATTTTCATTGTATTACAAAAAATAACAAATGCATTCAGCATACCTTTTGAAAGTTATGATGTAGCATTATGCAAGGATCATTTGCACATCATATAAAATATTAATTGATTGTTGCAAGATGAATGATTTTTTTTAATGTTAAGGTTAAAAAGTTAGTTTTAATGTTAAACTTGATAGTGCATATGAACATAGTTGTTTTTGATAAATCAATACTATACTTGTACTCACATCAATCAGCGGCTTGAATAGTTCCCTCTCCTCATCGGATAAATAATTGATAAGTCGGTTATATCCTTTCACAATTGCCAGGACACTTTCGTAGACATAAATGATATCCTTGTCCTTCAGGAAAATCTTCAATAATAGCATAAAATGTGCATATATCATAAACCATAAAATTGAATTCATTTGAAAATTACAAATAATATTGGATTGTTAAACTAACCATCACGGCATTTCTCCACAGAGGTAGGCAGAGAGGTCGGACCGCCAAACAAATCTGTCTTGGCACACACTCCTTGCTTCAATCACATTCGTACATCGTCTCATACATTCCCTTCTCATCCTGACCCTGGCCTGACTCAAGTATTATTTATTATCTGATATTATTTTTAATTTTGTAGCTGATCATTGTGGTGGAATTCCACTTTAATCATAAATGCATAATATGTATGGTGATGCATTTTCTTATTATGCAAACATTTTGTTATTTGAATAAATGACGTAATTAGCAATTATTATATATTGAAAATGTTTAAGGAAGATTATCTTACAGGTTTAAAATTTTCTGGAATTTCCCACTCAATATTTTTCCAATGCCAGGCCTCGCTCAACTGTCTGTAAATGTTTCTGGAACAATCAATATAAATAAATTATAGTATTTTTATTTCTTCAAACTTCGCAAAATCACTTTGTGGCATCATTTTGAATTAAATTAAAACAAATAACTTTGTTTAAACCACTAATATAATCACAATTACCTACATGTTTCAAAACCGATGGTTTCTTCGTCAGGGTAGTAATGACATTAATAACAAAATAAACAAACAAGTATAGACTAAAAAGAACTATGGACAAAAATATTTTAGAGAGAGGTGATTAATTAATAAAAAATATCGTAAAAAACAATTATTTAAAATTAAATATAAAAATTATTTAAAAAATATGAAAAATTACATTATATAAATTATCAAAACATAATAAAGATGTTTAAACAACAAAAATAAATTATTTTAAATATAATTATTAATAAGAAAATAAATTTAAGAGATGGCTATTTTAAAAAAATATTTGGTTATTAATAATATTTAATTTACTATTAATTTACTATTAGTGGTTTAAACAAAGTTATTTGTTTTAATTTAATTTATAGTATTTTTCTTTAGAAGTACTGTACCTTTATACAGATTCTGTTTTACACATTTTTTATATAACACGGTGGACAAAACGTAATGGAAATATTCAATCTTAACAGAATTCTCCCATTTTCCAATACACATTTTTTTTACTCGGTATTTTGTGGAACCGTTAAACCGTATACACTGTTAAACCTTTAATTGCCAGTGCTGTCAACTTATTTGACATGTCTATAATTATGAACATGTCATGTCACGTCAAGTCACGTTATTATTAAACAATTAAGAACACATTAACATTTAATGTGGGGAAAACAGATTTTTGTGCCCCACAAAATGGACGATCTATTGTCACAATTAATTTCTCAGTAAATTGGTTTAACCGGTAATAAATCAGTTTGGGCATTCAAATCAATAAAAAATTTTAATTTAAAAAAAATGAGAGACGATGCCCTAAAATGATAAAGCTGTGGTTAATTAACGAAAACTTCATGTATCTTTGAATATCTTAATGTAGTCGCTTTCATATCTTATCATTACGTCGCCTGCGTGCTTAGTTGTCCAAACGACCCTTTGTAAGTTTTACAGGAGGAGGTTTTCTTTCATTAGTTCAATGAAACATTATGGTGTTTAAGATGAAGCTATTCCCGTAAAGGAAAAGGTCTCGATAGTTTTAATAATTCTTAGTTAAGTGATTAATTATTGTTTTTGATACATATTTTTAATTTTAAATGGAGATTGAACTGGCCGTACAAGTACGGTCATACTCGCCGAGAGGTTAATATCGACGGTCCCGAAGAACAGTTTGAAGAGGAACAATGCGCACAACATTTTCGTTATTTTAACTAGTCCTCTCCCCACTTCCCCACCCAAGATGAAATTCTGGGTGGACTGATGGACATACCATGGGTTTTATACATGGCCAATGTTTTGTTCCTCATTTTCAGCACTAATACATAATATTTTACTTAATGTGTCCATAATAAGTACTACATATTAAATGCAATAGAAATAAATGTAAATCTTTCGTTTTTATCAAACTTAAAATAGACAAAATTCTAAATGTTTGGGTACAGCACAGGAAGAGTAGGTTCTTGTGAAATAAATAAAAGTTATTATTATTATGTTGGATGTTAAATTTATTTATGAATGTATGTAAAGTTTACCAAATAAACTCACCTATCTACATTGCATTCAAGAAGAAGCTTCCTGGATCGACTTTCACAGATAAGCGTTCTATTCAAACCTGCACCAATATTTTCGTCGACAGTTAACTGTAAATTAAACCACTTGTTAAAACATCATATGTTATTAAATTGGGAGGCGGGTATGAGTACCACCGCCCGGGAACAATTTATTGGATAACCTGGTATAGGTCACTCCAAGTGGTTCGCTACGTATGGTGACTTAGCAGGGATGCCTGGGTTCATGGGGTGAGGTTTGTTTCGGTCTTGAAATCTGGTCCTACCGTATTGCGGGCCGTACCGGAGAGACTGGTTGATGGAGACCTAACGTATACCTCTCCAGCCGGACTCTCTCAACCCATCTCGCCTGACACTAGTGGGAGGGATGGATTCATACGTCCGTCACTTCTGGACACATTGACTCCCAGTTCCCACCCATCTCTCATAACCTTTTCCTTCCCAGAACTTCCTTTCCCTAAAAAGACTCTCCACACAGCATCCCCAAAGATGACATAGGCTCTTGGGGATTTTTTTTTCCTCGAGACCTTTTTTGCCTCATGTAATAAAAAAAATCAAATTCAGGTGGAGATTTTTCAAATATTTTGTTTGGGAAAGGAACAGTTGTACAAAAAATATTATTCCTAGACACACACCAGGGATAGATAGAGGGTTCATAGTTAACTTTGTCATTTTAATTTTTCTAATATGCGATTAATAAATTGACTCGAGGATAAGCAGAAAATATTGGCATCTTTTCTGTCAATATATTGCGGATTTCAAATCACTGATCCAACTTTTAAAAGTGCCTAGAGTATTGTTTGTATATTAAACATACCATCCAAGATGTCCAAATATTTTTGATGGTCAAGTCAATAGCTTGAATCAGTAACTCATATTTATAAAGGTAATCAGTTGAGTTACTACAAGTCATCATCCAATGGGCTGAATCCATCACCTGTTCAAACAGAATCCCACATTTTACTAAAATAGAAATTATGCATAGTGAAAGTAATAAACACTATTTTTGACATCGTGATATTCAGCAAATTTCAATAGTTCATAACTATTACTACATAAGGGCCGTCTGTTTCAACGCTAGCTACAGTAAAAGTTAAATTGGCTTTACACTTGCGACAAAACTTACAAGTGTAAAGCTAGTCAATTTAACTTTTACTGTAGCTAGTGTTGAAACAGACAGCCCTAAATGAGTTATACAAAGAGAAGTGTCAATAGTCAATTCAAAAGAGAAGTGTCAATGTTCAAATGTCGATTTTTCAAATTGACCTCTTTCAATCAAGTTAGAGAAAGTAAAAAGTAAAATGTCCACATACTCACAAATTGAATATTTTTGTTCTACAATTGAATAATAATATAATTGTAGAACAAAATGTAGGGGACTGCATTAGTGTAACACCAAGATGGTTCAAAGCCAGAGGTCGCGGGTTCAAATCCCAGCATGTGCAAGTAAATTTTATTTAATTCATTTGTATTTTTTCTTAATTAATAAATTTTTTTAAATATATATTATATATGCGTCTCGTTACAGAATGGAAGATTCAGTGTTGCCCTGATTGTACAGTCTATTTTACATATTAAAGAAGTCATTTATTAGATATTAAATGTGTGCGTGGATTGCCGACTTTTTTAAGGGAGAGGTCGATTCCAGATGGTTGCTGACGGCTTCACCTCTTCCTCGCATTCGATAAACGCTGACATCCCACAGGGATCGGTTCTGTCTCTGACTTTGTTTTTGTTGCACGTCAATGATTTTTTGACATGTGCACCAATTCATTTCATAGTATAGTCCATGATAGCTTTTTGTTTGACATGCCTCCAAAGGGTGCACAAATTCCAATATTTTTTTTATAGAGAATACCTCAAGATTCCCAACGGCTCCCGTCTGGAGCCAGTGAGACTATGACATTCCCAATTGGGGTATGTTGTGAGGCTGAAGGTAAGTGGGGAAGGGAAGGAGATGGGGGAGAGGAAGGTGGGGAAGTACCTGGCTATTCAGATCTAGTCACTAAACACAGCTAAAGCCATTTCAAGCAATATTTCAATTCTGAATGGTGGTCTTACACCAGGGCGATACTGAGAATATATTCCACTCTGGAACGTGCCGCAAATATAGTATATATTATTTTGATTAATTTATTGTGAAATAACACAGATTAATAAAATAAAATTTATTTATGCACGCCGGGTTCGAACCCTCGACCTTCGGAATGACAATCCAAAGCCTTGCTCCTGACTACGCCGGCCGTCATTTAAGGAGAAAAATGATCAACAAGGTTTGTCATTAAATTCGGGGTTAAGCCTAATCTCATGTCTGAATGTATTAGAATTTGTATCATATTCAATGTTGCTAGTAATATACGTTGCTAGTAATAAACTCAAACTGAAGGTACTCGCTACTTTTAAAGTAGTGTAATTCGATCTCTTTGCAAGTTGATTTATAATTAGAATGTTAGTTGCCTACCTTTTTCACATATGCCAACCTATCCTTCCTCAAAGACAGCATTATGGCTTGCCCGGCGTACTGCGGGGAATTAGCCGGATGTCTTTTTCTCTCTTCAACTATCTTTTGTTTGATTTCTTCTATTTCATTTCCGAAGACATTCCAAACCTATAAATCAAGCAAACAATAATGATTCTAATTGTTTTTTGCCTCACATATTGACTCCCAACCTTTTTGGACTTCTGTTCCCTTGGTGATACATATATGTAAACTTATCTCTAGTCTGCCAAAAATTAATCCTCATGTTATCATATTATATATAATATTCTTTTTCTCATTTATAAGTGTGGTAGATACCCTGCATAGCCCTGGCCCCCTAGCACACTCGATCGATAAGGATTGATAGGATAACTTTCGGTAACTTCTCATCGTTCCCTAGGACAACTGCAGATTGCTAACATACAAACAACAGTTGATATCAAATGTATTAAGAACAAGCTTCTGCCCGCGACTTCGTCTGCGCAGGATTAGTACTTCTATTAGCCTATTTTCTTTTCTTAGGTCCCATCTATGTTTATACCAAAATTCTTAACCCATTTATTTAAAATATCTAGAATTGTTGATTCGATTCAAAGTATTAGGCGAGTGCTTTAAATAAATTAACCAATTTTCTAAAATAGAATTTTGATTTACCTTAAATTTGATTGTTTTGCAAAATGTCATCCTCAAATTTTGACATTTTCTATCAAACAATAATAATTATTTATAATATATTGAAAATAGCTAGCTTTGTAAAGCCGATATCTTATTCTGACGTATGAGCTATATCATTGTAAAGTTTCATTAAAATCCATTCAGTAGTTTTTGCGTGAAAGAGTAACTAACACACATACATCCATACAAACTTTCGCGTTTATAATATTAGTAAGATACTTAGTCATTGTGAACTGTCACTTATTCAGTTGCAATTTGCCGTCATGCTAGGGAACAATGAGAAGTTATCGATACAATCCTTATTGTTAGGTCTGATGGCCTAGGGGGCCTGGAACGCCAGGCTAAAATTAAAATTGTATGACAGGTCCAGACTTTTCATGATCTGATTGAAGGAAAAAGGCATCAGCCTGTCAGGATGAAATTGACAATTTATGATATGAATTGAGCACTGCTTGCCTCTGTGGTTTTTTCTTCGAACACCCTCTTCAGATTAACTCTCTTATTGTAATAAAACATGGCGCACAGAACTCTGACCCCTTCTTCTACATTGTTAATGGTATTGAACACAGAATTCACCAAGTTTTCTATCAAAACCTGTAAAGATAAAACTTATATTATGATATTATGCAGTACTTTAGCAAATTAAAATTGAATATGTAATAAATTTGATTTGCTTGAGATCACCTCAATGTGTTGGAGTGAATTCCTGAACTCTAGTATTATGTCATACCAGCTGATGTCATGTACATTAAGGATACTTTCTTGCTTGTTCTCTATTATGGAAAGGGCATCTTTAAATAGTTGTTCAGTTTTGCTGCAAATTTTCTCAAATTCTTCACCTTTTGTTCCACCAAAACGAGGCATTGTTATATTTTCTTCTTCGTCAATACTATAATTTTATTAAGAATATTAAAAACAGTTCAACATTTAAATTACGTACATAGAATAAAATTGCAACAAAGAATAAATCAACTTACCGTCCGAATATGATCATTCCGTTGCAAATATCTAATATGTCCACACACCGCTGCACAAATGAATCTACATTGTTGAAGATGATGTCTTTATCAAGTTCCCAAGAGCCAGGGTTCATGTTATTATGGGTATCGGCAACTGCCTCGTAAATTTCCTTATATTTATGGCAACACTCGATGCACTTTCCTAAAGAATCCATTGTTTTCCTTGTTTTTCCACTAAATAACATCTTGAGATCGATCGATATAGAGCATTGAATGATGACCTGATTACTCAGAGAATTGAAGAGATCGGTCAATCTTTCTGCAGTATTGTAATAAGGAGACTCCATCCATATATATCTGATAGTATTTAAGATTTTTGATATATGACTAGGAATGTCTGCGGGACAGGCTGCATTTTCCATTGCATCGCACGGCCCCCTTATGAGTTGCAGATATTCAATGTTTGATTTAGCTTCAGCTATGGTCTCGTCCACTTCTTCACACAGTTTCAGAAAGTGTTTGATGTACGATGAATGTGTATTCATCAAAATGTGTACAATTCGTTGGACATTAGGGTTTTGAATTTGATAATGTACACCGCTTAAATTTTCATCTGGAAAAGTAAACAACTCTTCAGAAAATTATCTCACAAATTAATTACTTCGTGTTATAAAGGTAGATGACGACCGTCCGTGGTCGAGTGGTAAGACACTTGACTCCCATTCGGAAGGTCGCGGGTTCGAACCCGGCGTGCGCAAATAAATTTTATTTGATTAATTTGTGTTATTTCACAATTAATTAATAAAAATAATATATGTTATATTTGCGGCACGTTCCAGAGTGGAAGATAGTCTCAGTATCGCCCTGGTGTAAGACCACCATTCAGAATTGAAACGTAGCTTAATAATAGTTTTAGCCGTGATTAAAAAAAAAAAAAAAATTACATGTTTTGCATTTATAATGTTTTGTCTAGTCTATAGTTAAAAGTATTGTAAACCCTTGAGGTGATTTTACACAAAAATGGAGCTATACAAATCATCCAAATCTGTAGAAAACCACTATGTAACTATATAGTAAATTTATAAGCCGATGATATTGTCAAGTGTACTGATTACACAACACAGGCTTTTCAAACAGAATACTCCAGACTACACAGGGTTTTAAGGGATGTACATGTCAGAATGTCAGAAATCACTGGTTAAAGTAAGTCAAGTACGTCTCTTAACACCCTGTATATAAACAGTAGTAAGAAAAATATCTATTGAAATTGACATGTATGAAGGATGGCGATGTATATTACAGCGAGAATAATGCTAGCCTAATGGGTGATAGTATCTGTCTTTTTCCTGTGAAATTGAAAATAATAGATCATTTTATAGCAAAAACTCACATCGGTAGCACCAAAAATCTATCTGATCTGATGGACACAGCAAAATCGTTTGTGCGTTAATAACCTGGTCTTCTATGCAGGACTTCATGCGATGTGTCCAGTAGACCACCACCTCCTCAAGGCGAGCTACATACTCCTTCTTGGTACTGGCTTCCTCCACCGACATGGTCAGCCCTTCTCTTGGCACATACATGACAGTCATGCCTTGCGTCTTGTAGTGAAAATTGGTCAAATTTGCCAGAAACATGTGCATCTGAGTGCAAAACTCATTTTTAATATCTGTACTTAGATTTAAGGAAATATAGCAGCCTGGAAATGAATTTCTTTAAATAATTTTTACAATTTGAAATTTGTCCTACAAGAATTTGTGAAAAAATAGCACACTCATTGTATGTCCAGTTTTAGGCAAGTTTGAGTTACCTATTAGCAATTTCAAAACTTAATACATACTTCCAACACAGCTAGTCAAACACTCAAATGCATTTTCTCATCGCAAGATTCTTTAGTTGCGGAGACAGTTAAAAAACTATTCCAAATTCTTACATATTCAAAAAAGTCTCCCAACTAAATTATTAATTATTAGAATAAATTTCGTACTTATACCAACAAATTATTCTTACATTTTCCCGCCAATAAACATTGAAACCCTGTTAATTTGTTCGTAAGAACTTCAGTCCCGTTTTTAACCATTTTACGAATAAAATGATCGTATTTTAGAATAACATTTTTCTCAGTGTACAACCTAAGAAGGAATCGTGGCTCCCTCATCAGACACAAGAGTTCATCTTTTCTGATAAGGGCATGACCAATGATGACCTTAAATATATAATATTTTGTAAAATATAAATGTATAATTGTAGCCCATACAATAAAAAAATCTTTTCTGGGAAAAGGACTCTTTTTCTCTACTTCTGACTTTTATGTCCGAATTAAATCTTCCCCACAGGAAAAACTTAACCCTTCCACACACTTTTCCACAAATTATCATCTAGTCAATCCATGCTATGTAGTATAATAAATACAAAACAATACAAGAACAACACGTCTACCCACCAGAGACCAAATGGGAAAATAATTCACTGACTCCAGATATTTTTATCAGAGGGTTCGGCTAGGTAAAACTCCTAACTGGACCGATAAATCCTACTGATCCCTGAATATACATATTTAAAAAAATCTTTCGTATTCCTACGTGTATTTAAAATGACTGTTTTTTGCATTTTTATGTATAAATTCTTTGACAAATCTAATAAGCCTAAATTTTTAATGAGAGAGCTAGTTTAATGCCAGTAGCCGAATAATAAATGGTAATATTTTTATAGTCTGATATTCTCTTCTAATCTCATTTCCTAAATCTGTATATTTTCTTATTTTTTCAGAAACAGATTTTTCAATATTATAGGAATTTGGAATAGACACATAAATGATATAAGTTATTTTTTTTAATTTTGTCATGTAAAACTATATCGGGTCTATTATGACTAATTGTTCTGTCTGTTTTATCATAATATATTTTATAAAATTTATTTTTTAAAAATGAATTTGGTTCCTATTCATAAAATGGTACTATATCAAGTCAATCAAGTTACGTTCAATTACCAAACTTTGGTGAATTATTTTAAAAAACTGATTGTGCCTAAATGTATACTCGGACAGCGCTAATACAGAACATCCCGATATATATTATGTTCTATAGTTTCCGGAAAAGCCATACATATTCTACATAAATCATCAATTTGATTTATATCTTTGATTATATGCTTCCTATAATTTTTAGTATTAAAGAGTCTATCTTGAATTGCAAGCATAAATCCTGCCATTTCTGCGCTCAACTCTCCAATAATCAACCATTTGTTTGACGAAAGTTTGTAAACATACGTTTGGTTGAGATAATTGAAGTGTTTTGCGTGAATAGTTTTATTTGACCAGGAATCTAATAATTTCTGGTTTGTATTTATAAAAATTTTGGCATTCTCGTCGTATAAATTTAAAGGTGTAATGTTTCTATCTGCCTTGCAAATTATTTTGTACATTTCTGAGCTATTAGCTTTCCTATGGAAAAAAATTCTTAACATTTCTACCTGATTGTGTTTCAAAAAAGTTATTTTGACTATACCTTTACCTCCTAAATTTCTAGTTAAATTAATTCGTTCTATAGCTGAATTTGGATGATGGCAATTAAACTTTGTTAACGTACATCTAATTAATCGTTCTAGGCTATATAAATCTGTATTGGACCATTTAATTATACCAAATGAGTACGTTAATAGGGGTATTGCCCAACTATTTATTGCTTCTATTAAATTTTCTATATGGATCGTTCTAAATTTATCTAAACCAAAAGTCATTTTAATATCATCTGAAAAAATTTTAACTACCTTAATCATGTTCTTTAAATTTGATTTAGAATTCGAAAATAATTTGATATCATCCATATACAATAAATGCGAAATTGTACTACTCTCTCCTGTATTACCCTTAATTTTTATTCCAAACTTGCTTTTAATTAACATTTTAGATAGAGGATTCAATGCTAAACAAAACCAAAGAGGACTCAATAATATGATGTCTTTTTTTAGAGCTGGGGATAAACAAAACCACAGCTCACCCATTTGCGGTGACGGTAAACTAATTCATGCCATGTGGGCATGATTCGTGATCCAAAGGTCTGACCATTTCATATGCAAAACTGTGTCTAAAATTCAAATTGGATGGCGATATAAATAAATATATTAAATAATATGTATAAATTTACATTTATTATGATTTACCGCAAGTTAGTGTAAGAGAAAAAAAAAAAAAAAAAAAAAGTTTGTGAAAAAAAAGTTAGTAAAAGTTAGTGGTTCTAGCCTATTTAGCATGAGTGCATGCTAAATAGGCTAGAACCAAAAGGTACTAGGTTAGTGGTGGCATTAGTTTCCATTCAAATCTATAAGGAAGACATTTCTAGTGTTCTTCTCAATTATTCTATGTTCCCAGCTGACCTTATTAAAACAAATTCAAAGGATACTTTCAGGCCAGTTAGTTACTGAAAAGAATACAGGGGCATAAACCAGTTCCAGCATCTTCAGAAGCGATCCTTCGACAGTCTCCACAAATGTACCAAAAGTGACTTCATCGTGAAACCCATCTACTGTAAAAATCATATCTGGCTCTCTTAAAAAATATGTCAAGTCATAAACCGGCGTGGTCGGAATACTGAGCATTGCTGTAAGCTTGTCATCGTCAAAGAAGATAGTAATTATTGAGTGCATTGGTTCCATCATGAACTCTTTAATAACCGTGTAGCATTCATCATTCCAGTCGTCCTCCCAAAGACCGTAGAGCGTTGTCATTTTTTTGATAAACCCCACAAGTTTATTGAGGTCATCTTCCAAGTATGATGGCTTGGCCGGTGACAATGTTTCAAACTCAGCATTTGCAAGTCTTTCTTTTTCTGAAATGGATGAAAAATTATTTATGTCAGTAGGTGAGTACGTACTTTGCTTATAAAATTTTTAAAAGGAACGGCTGCGCAGCTCTTTTCTTACAAAACTTAATTTTAGATTTGCGGCCAAAATACTTAACCAAAATGAAAAATTATTTTTTAAATTAAAAGGTATTGCAAATATATAGTACGGATGTGTGATATTTTATTTATTTACTTATATTTTATAAATTATAACATATAGGTAAATAAAGAAATTATTTTTTTCTGATTGTAGAGGCAACTTTGGCATTTTTTTGTGAGTTAATTATACCTGATTATTAAAAAAAAACTATCATACAATGCCTACTAAAAATATAACGAAAAATAAATTTAACATTTTACATTAAAAAAGCATTCCTTGGGTAGAAAATTTAATCTATATATGACAAATTTGTATTAAGAGGGTATTACCAGAGAATTCCGGAAATTATTCCTTTTTAAATCAAATTCTAGACGTATTGACTCTTTTTTTTACAAAAAAAAACATAAATTGATTTTGAAAGATTGTTATTTTATTTGGTACATGCTGTTTTAAAATTTTTAAAAACTAAGTGTATTTTTAATATACTAAGGTTATACCGTTGGTCGTTGGCAGATTTGTTCAATTTTCAAACGAGAGATTCTTTTTCACAAATTTCAAATCTTATAATCGTACAACAAAATAAATCAATACATAATGTAGTCAACACAGTTTGCAGAATTTTAATTTTAGTTAAATTAAAATCATTAAAAAATATATCCGAGAACGCGTTTTGTGACAAAAATACCTCAGTTTTTCTATTTATTTAAGGTCTTACAAACTAAAATATAAAAAAAATTACATACTTATTTTGTTTAGACATAATTAAAAATCATAAATACTTATGATCAAAAAATACTTACAAGAAGTACATGACATTTAATAATTTATCATCATGCGTTTTGAGCATTTTTATTGCTTACTTAAATCTTACTATTATTACTTTCTTACTATCTTATTATCTTACTTAATATTATAAACGCGAAAGTTTGTATGGATATATGTATGTTTGTTACTCTTTCACGCAAAATTTACTATAAACTAATTTTAATAATTTTGGTGTAAACGTAGATGGGACCTAGGAAAAGAAAATAGATTACTCAAAGTATTAATCCTACGCAGACGAAGTCGCGGGCAGAAGCTAGTGAAGGTATATATTAAAGCAAGTTTTGAATGAAATAAATCCGATATTAAATTTTTAATTTGAAAAATTTATATGGGGAATAATCGATCTTTCTCATTGGAACTTACTGTACAGTTGCAAGCATTTTTAAACTTTTATTCTCAGCCGCTGGTCAATCACTCTTAAATCAGTCGTTTGTAATTTGCACTTACAATGAAATGCACGGTTTTTATATTTCTATAATAAATAAAGTCAAATTAATTTTATAAATAAATCAATAACTCAAAAATAATTGCCAGAGAAACCTTCAAAATCATGAAATCTTGAATGGCCTGTACTTAATAATTTAAAAAACAAATAAATAATGTAGCACATATATCCGTACTCGATATTTGATCCTTTTGATCACAAAAATAATTTTTCAGTTTGGTTGTATTTTAGCCTCAAATTCAAAATTAAGATTTGCATGAATCGGGCAGCGCATTTTTAAAAAATAATTTTGCAAATTAGGCAATAATGTTAGCCATAGAAGTCAAGTATATTTTCTAGAGGAGGATTTAATTTTTTGTCATTGAATATTATTATAAGCATTTTTGCGCCAAAATAATATATACTCTTGTCCCTGTCCCGGTCCCGGTGACTTGGATATTATTTTCGAAACCGCTTCCTGTCGGAATAGGAAAGTTGAGTGAAAAATATTTTGAGTTATAAAAAATATTTTCATGTAGATGACATGCAAACTTAAATACCAGCATTTTTTTTTTAAAGTTTGTTTTCATAATTAAATTAATTCTACAAGTTTGAATTTTATCAAAGCCCGCGAAAACGGCCGGTAAGAAACGGAAGAGTGTGTGACGTCGTCCACGTCATCCGGTCAGGGGTTTGTTTGAAAAATAAAGGAAAATATTTTAAAAACCGGAACACGCTATGGACGAAAAAAATTAATTTAAAAAGTTGTAGTAATACTAGTACTAATCAGTTCAGTTACCGGAATTTCGAAAAAAAAGCATTTTAATGGTTATTTTTTAAATTTAAAAACACGAAATGTCATTTTTCACCGACCACTATGTTAGGAACTGTTGCAAGTTTCGATGAAAAATTACATTTCGTGTTTTTTAATTTAAAAATTAACCATTAAAATGCACTTTTTGAAATCAGGTAACTGAATTGATTAGTACTTGTTAATATCTAACTAGTACAACTTTTTAAATTTATTTTTTTCGTCTATATTAAGCGTGTTCCGGTTTTATAAATATTTTCCCTAATTTTTCCCACAAACCCTTGACTGGATGACGTGGACGACGTCTGGACGTCACACACTCTCCCGTTTTTTACCGGCCGTTTTAGCGGGCTTTAATAAGATTCAAACTTGTAGAATTAATTTAATTATGAAAACGAACTTTAAAAAAATACTAGTATTTAAGTTTGCAGGTGAACAGTGATAAAAAAAATTAAAAAAGGACTCAACTTCCTTATTGCGATATGCTCAAAAATATCCAAAATGATAATAGCATAATAATTAATCTATATATAGTTTAAAGTATTTACATTAAATAAAGTTAAAAAAAACAATTGTGAAGTGGGTAATAAATTAACAACTATCAACACCGTTTTATAAAGTAATTTTATCACTAAAATTCAACTTCTATGATGACCTCCGTTGTCAAGGGCAAGCTCTCGACCATAAATAAACCAATCTTCTCTCGACTACCAATCCGAAGGTCGTGGTTTCAAATCCCTGCTTGCGCAAGTAAATTTTATTTGACTAATTTGTGTTGGATCACAATTTATTCATTTTATATAAGAGGGGGCAGCTACTAAAAAGCGCAAAGTTTAAATAGATTCAAGAATTATCAACGTTTTTTTGTCAGAGGGAGGCAAAATGCTCATAGCGCGTTAGGCCTATTGATTTTATGAGGAAAATAAGAATTACACAGTTCGGTTATGAACATTTTACAAACTACCCGATAACAAATACCTATGATTTATAGCAGCGTATTGGGATCTCCAATGCCTCCATACGATAATGTTGGTTCATTTACCCATACGATGCTGCAAGCTGCAAACACAGCAAGCAACCCGATATATCGGGCTGTTTGGCAAATTGCACCGTTTAGTAGGCACAACCGGCTGCCGAATCCTCTGCAATTTCTGGCCATTCTGCAAACAGCCCGACATGCAGCATGCAGCATCGTCAGAGGAGCGCTTAACACGACATATTGCATCTCAAAAATACATCTACTTACCTGCTTTTACAAACACCGAGCAGCCCTCGTCCTACCCCTAAATAACAATGTGAAAATTAAGTACAAAAATTTGGTAACGACCGCTCAGAAAGCGACGGTTCCCTAACCGTCTCAGAAAACTGAGAAAACTAAGACGGCGAACGATCATCGATGGTCAAGAATCTGCCCGAAGGCTAACCCGAGACCTGCCTCACGCTCAAGGAACCGCGCCACATCTCCTCATCACGGGGTGTAACTCTGGTAGAGTGTACACGTTACGAGGGAGGAAGTACTACAGAAATGATCCTGTGAAGTACAGTCCTACCGAAATAGAGAACTCCATACTATTTATAAACCGGTTAGAGGCGTCCGCTTGTGATTTGCAGGTGGATGAAGCGCCATCTGTTCTAAGCATCTAAAGCTAAATAAAACCGCTTCTTTTTCATACAACGGTTATTTTTTAGTTATAAATAAAATAATATGACTACCACAACACGGGCATTAGCCTAGTATGGTAGTTTAAAAAAATTGTCAAAAACTGTAACATTTAAAAATTTATTAAATACTTAATAAATAAAATAAAATAAAAATACTTTGCAATAAATTTTTAGAAAAGTTTATTGCATATTTAAAATATGTTTTCTGTTATTTTATATGTATATTTTGTTATTATATATGTTTTGTTATTTTAGAGCTAGAGACATAGGTACACACGCGCTCAGGTAAAGCCAAACTTGATTGGACACAGTCAACATCACGAACGCAGGTTTCGTTTTCAGCTAATTTAGAAACTCGTTTATTGTCCGAAAGCCGAAACCGAGACTTTAGTCGATCAATTAAGATGATACCCGGTGGTGCAGAAATAGATTTTACTAAAATATTGCTGTCACTGTTGCTCTTACTCCACCGGATATTGAGCGAAAGGGACAATGCACTGACACCTAACTAAAATGGAGGTTTTGTATTCCCCACTTTTCTCCTCCAAAAGTGGACTGATTTTCACTTTTTTTTTTACCAACTACATAAGAAAAAACTATTCTATATCTGTACGTTTTGCTTTTTTTAAAAAAACATTGTCTGGTTTGTATACTGAACATCTTTTGACGGCGTTTAAACCAGTCAATTTTATTGATTTTTGGAAGGTCATAACTTCTATAAAAAGTAACTTATCAAAAAAAACAAAAAGTACCGACACGCTAGTAGTTGATATCTATTTTATGCAAAAAACAATATTTTCTCTAGGGTTAAAATCCAGAGAGATAAATAGGGAATACGTTTGTATGGAAAAATCACCGCCGGGTATCCTCTTAAGGTATATTATTATATTTCTAGCAACCAATCTTTTTTTTACATAAGCTCTACACGGGAGGCCCCGAGGAAAACAATCCCCCTCAGGGCCTATGTCATCGTCGAGGTTGCTGTGTGGAGGGTATTTTGAGGAAAGGAAGGAGAAGAAGTTCTGGGAAGGAAAAAGGTATGATGTATGGGAAGGAATGCTTCCAAGAGTGACTGGGAATGTTCCGAGAGAGACTGATCGGAGAGAACACGATGTTTCCCTCAACCAGTCTCTCCCGATCCGGCCTGCCACGCAGCTGGCGGGCCCTATCCATACACCGCCAAGACCCGGATGAACCTCACCCCCATGAACCCGCTGCCATACCGTTCATCAGATTGCGATGAAACTTTGGGGATTAGATGTGGGCAAGAGTGGGTGTGCCCGCGATGGTTATAGTATATTGAGCTCTGGCGTCATGAAATTATTTCCTTTAATACTCATTCTAACGATATTATTATCCGATTGCGATGAAAATTTAGGGATTTAATGTGCCCATGCCCGCGAAGATTATAGGATAGTGAGCTCTGGTGTTATGAAATTATTTCCTATACTATTCATCCGATTGCGATTAATTTGTTTTTGAATTGTTGTGAGCATGCCCGCGAAGATTTCTATACATATATACTAGTAAGCTCTGAAGTTATGAACCTTGTAAAAAAAATGTTGTTTGCTTGGAATTGTGGGAATGTTATAGCGATAGTAAAATTAAGTTATAGTAGGCGGCGCATGTATCGTACCATTTACAGTGAGCTCTGGAGTTAAAAAAATTGTAAAAAAAAGATATTTTTTGCTTGGAATTGTGGGAAGGTTTAAGCGATGGATGGGCATGTATCGTGCCATGGACAATCGGCAAAAGGCAAAAAATAAAGCGTCAAATGGCAAATGTCATTAGCAGTTTATTGTAAATTATTCAATGGACAAGAAAGGGGAGTATTTTGGGAGTGGAAAGGAGAAAAACGAAAAACGAGTGGGAAAGAAGACGCAGGGAGAAACATTTTTTATTGAAGTTGCATTGCCACGCATGCCGGGTATCAGCCAGTGTATTACAGCTCTAAACTTGGTAGAAACATATACCTAATAATGACTTTAGCAATTGATACATTGAGATACTTACAAACGACTCGAGTTTCGTGCGCGTAGCGTACGCGCGCTCGTGGGTATCCGCGATACTATTTTGACTTTGATTCATTTTATTTATTTATTTACATTTGATACATTTAAAGCCAAAATAACAGAAATAATATTACATAATATATTTAAAATGAATACAAGTGTTGTTATTACATTGTTTTAGGTCGATATTAGTTCCTAGCTAGGCAGATTGCCTGTTCTAAGGAACCAAAGTGTGTAAAGTGCCGAATGCAATTTAATTTTTTAATTTTTTAAAATTAATACCTATATACTAAGTTTTTATTAAATGTGCCATTCATAGGTAACCATGCATAGTTTTAAGTCACATTATATAATAGTTTTTCAGACTCCTCCCTACCCAAGCCAATCAACCATTTAGTTATTATTAGATTCATAAAACTGAAATAATTACAGAGTTTGAATAGAACTTTTACAGAACGAGAAAATTATCTTCAAATATTTGATGAATTGTTAAAATTTTTTTAAACAACCCATCTTTAGTGTTCTTTTTAATAAAGTTTCGAGTAATTTGCGATATGTCCGATGCAGTTGCCAACCAGTTTTAATTTGGTTTCGGTTTCTCCATGAGCGTGGAAGTATTTTTTTTAAGGTTTTTAGTTTGAAATACGATATCGGTTCATCCTATTTTACTGGGAGTTATTGATTACCCCCATACCGGCAGGGCCCGCACCACAGGTTCAGCCGCCTCGGGGTCAGCGGATTCTAAAGGTAATTTGAAGGCTTTTCCGTTATTTGTGCACTTTGTGTGTAATATTATCATAAAATAAAGGGCATCATAGTCTTCGCAAGTATCTAGTAGGTAGGTACCTAAGTAAGTAGGTACTTATTAGAAATTTTATTGCAGGAGATTTTAAATTAGTTACATAAAGAAAAAAATAATTACGACCGGGGATCTTTAAATTGTGATGAATTGTATGTACCCAAATAAAATATTATACTTACCGCGTTCTTCTTCCGAGTTGTAACTTAAATCGTCACTCCATGTAACTTTAACCCTCGGTTTTCCAGCCATTGTGCCGATAAATAGTCGTATGCCAACTAAATCCTTCTAACGTTACATCGTGGTAAAGGTTTTATACATTTTGAATGCTGTAATATTACCCGAACGCGCTGTTTTTGGTTAAGTGCAGCGGTAACTACGTGACGCAATAAACAAGTGAATATCGAGTAAACATTTTTCAAAATTACTCAATATTTTGTTCTGTTTTTGACAGACGATGAAGCGGTGCTTGAAAAGTAGGTAAGTACCTAACATTTTTCACCGAAACTTGCAATAGTTCCTACATAGCGGTAGGTGAAAAATGCCATTTCGGGTTTTTAAATTTAAAAAATAAACATTAAAATGCACTTTTTCGAAATTCCGGTTATTATATTAAATTTATTTTTTTCGTCCGTATTGAGCGTGTCCCGGTTTTGTAAATATTTATCCTTATATTTCACACAAACGGGGACCAGATGACGTCACACACTCTCTCGTCTCTTACCGGGCGTTTTCGGGGGCTTAATAAAATTCAAACTTGTAGAATTAATTAATTATGAAAACGAACTTTAAAAAAAATCTAGTATTTAAGTTTGCATTGATAAAAAAAAAGCCCACAACTTCCATATTATTAGAAAGTGCGCAAAAATTTACTTATGTACCTACTTATTAACTTTTGTTTCCAAATAAAAACCATTTTTGAATGTCTACGTAATATTATGCATTATGTCGTATAACTTCGTTCATTTTTAATTAAATATGTATATGAAAGTATGTATATGAAGGTATATGTATATAAGTGTGTTCAAATATGTATGCGTGTATGTATATGAATATGTGTGTGTGTAGATGTATGTGTGCATGCGCGTATTTACGCTCTTATGCATACATGTACACATTTACAACTAGAAAAAAGAGTAATGCGTATGATCTAATCCTGCATAACAGCATGTCTTATTCTTTCTAATTTTCATTTTACTGTTTTCTATTTTAAAATTTCTATTTCCATCATAATTTTTCCTATTTTAAACATATATTTGGATATGTTTTTAGATTTTCACGGCAAAAAGCATTTTCGTTGTTTGTTTGTAAAGAAGGATGTAGCACAACACGGCATAACACCCCAAAAACAAACTACGAAAATGTATATATTTAATCCATATGTTTAATAGCATGTCTTATTATTTTTTTGTTATTATTTTTTTTTTTACTTTTTCGTTTTCCTGTTTTCTATTTTATATTTTCTTTTATATTTCTTATATTTTCCATTACAATTTTTCTTCTATAACTTTACCTATTTTCAACATCTTTATATATTTAGTTCTTATGTTTACACTAGACATCACAAAGCAACTATATTCCATTGGACACCATGAAACGGGCAGTCGCCTAGTATGGTGATCTAATGTCTCACATATATGTAAATATTTCAATGTGTATAATCATGTATTTTATAAATAAATAAATTTGAAATTCACTGGAAGAATGAAAACTATTTTCTATTTTCTACTAAGTAACAAACTCCCATTAAAGCGCCATTCACATGGTTCACTAATCGCTCATTTCCGCATTTCATTCGGCCTAGTTTACTCGGAATGACACGTCTGAACATGAAATGAATCGAAAGTGCCGAACACTGCCGAATGAAATCTTCAAGTGAACCGATCCAACGATGTTGGATATTTTCATTCGGCATCCTTGCGCGCGGAAGAGAGCAAAGTGAAACGTCTGAACACCGAGTGAAATCTCAATCAGTTTGTCTCGCGTCCTGTACGGGAAGGACCATGAAAGGACGCTATCACATCGCACGCAAAACGTCAAAATGGTATTCGTTCGGCTAATTTGTTTGCTTTTGGGAACACCTCTCATATAAATTTTTGGGTCTCCCTTATTATCCATGTATTTTATATGTTTTTTAATATATGTAAGATTATTAATTTGCAGGAAAATGTTCGTAATAAAAAAGTAAAATTAAATTGTGTTATTATGTCATAAAAAATAAAAAGGTTTATAAGACGAAACAATACTGTTTTTTATATTTATTTTATTTTATTGTCTCAACAAAATTTCGTAAAAATCGATGCATCTGCCATGTTTTACCTTAAAATTCGGGGCCGGACCGCGCTGGAAAACAAACGAATTCCAGCGCGGTTGACCTCGCTCGGCGACGCTGTGGTCGGAATGGGCGAGTGAACGCTTATTTCTATAGCGCCGTGTGAACATGGAATGAAACGAAGATGGACGATTAGGCCGAAAAAACATGGCGGAAACCTTCCCTCGAGTGAACTGTCTGATTCCAGCTTAACTAAGAAATTAACTGCCAATCAGAAGTCAACAAATTAAAGATCGCTGCCGAAATATTTTTATTTAAGCGTATTTTGACATACAATTCGAGTTTCAACCCCCCAACCTAAAATTTCAAGATAATCATTGATAATATTCGAAACATCATTCAATCAGGAGGCGTCTACTAATATCTACAGGAATTTCAAAAACTGAACAAATCGGACTAATATCTATGAGAATCCATGTGTGGACGTGGACTAATATCTATAGGAGGTATGTTGGAACAATATCTATGGGAACCAAAGTGAGGACGAATATCTACAGCTCAAACTGCTGACTAATATCTACGGAACAGGTGATGTGGACGAATATCTACAGTACTGTCAGAGGTTGGATTTGCAATTATGTATAGCATATTGGCATAACGTAATATTGCGTTTGCAGTTTAAAGAACTTTCTTTTGTATCACAAACCATGTTACAAAAACCTAGCGTAGCCGCTAAACTACTCGAAAACTGGGATGATTTTCTTGCCTTGACGCGAGCAGGCGCTATGCTTTTCCGTACAACCTCTTGCTCAGCTGCCCTCTGTAGATATTAGTCCCACCTACGCTCCATAGATATAGTCACCACTGGGACCCTAATAGATATTAATCCGACCTTAGCTCTGTAGATATTAGTCTTCACTCTGAAGGTCATAGATATTTGTCCAACATATGAGCTGTAGATATTCGTCCGACATACAGGCTGTAGATATTAGTCCCTGGAGTCTTCAATCATTGATTGTTATTAAGTACTGTATTTTGGAATCGGCTATTTTTATTTAGATTATGGCAAACACCTTAAATAAACCAAACCACTCAAGCCGGGTCTCCTGCTTAAACTTTGACGTCTCCTGCGACAACTTTTGCTTACACCTTTGCAAACTTTACTATGAACTTTGTCAATGGGGGCGTGGCCTTACACACAGACGCGATGTTCGTGCTTTCCGTGACCGTTGGAAAACATTGTCTTCGCGGGTGAAGCGGGGAGGGCAGGGGAGGGGATATATGTTCATTTATTTATAATAGCCGCGCGGTGCGGTCTGTCAAGGTGAATAAATTGCACGAGTTTTTGAAGTTATGTGCAATGAGCGTAATTATGAGTTGAATAAATGATGTAATGGATGACTGTTTCTATCACGAACTCACCTTTATACAAACTAAACCAATAAACATATCTAACAATTTATGATAATAATTATTGTTTTGAATTTTTTAGATGGTATATTTAGGTTGTATATGAATTGATATTAGGCAGAAATATTTCCTGATAAATAAATACCTATTGAAATTTCGAGTAGGTAGTACGGTCTACATATCTTGAAATCTATGTTTTCTTCCTCAATAATAAATCCCCAATAACCTCCCCCCATCAGAACTTGAAATTTTGTTTACTTCTACGTAATTATTTACGTAGACGAAATTCAAATGGTACATTTAGATCGTGTGCTAATCGATGTTCGCCAGAAATCTTTCTTGATAAATAAATATCTATTAAAATTTCGAGGTAGTAGGTCTAACTTGAAATCTGTGTTTTCTTCCTGATACATCTCTTCCTCTTGAAGTCATCTTGACAAATGTGAAACGACAACTGTGCGGTACTGCGGTGCGTAGACATGTCTTTACCGCAAACCATAACAAAATGAGTGTAGCCAAGCCTACCGCGCCCCAATGTTCAAACAAACGCAGGAGACGACATGTAGAAAACAACAAAAAATGTTTTCGAAATGTTTAAGGCGAAGTTGAAGGTAAAAAAGGTAAGCAGCTTTAAGAAACATCACGCAATCACTAAGGAGCATCGGACACTATCAAGCCGTTGTCACAAACCTGTAGTTTTTTTGTCTATTATTGCAAGCCTTTTGACCGTCTCCAAAGCCGGCTTGCGGTTGACACAAACATTGCGCAATAGGAATAGGATACGGTCAAAAGGCTTGTCATGAAGCTATTTAATATGCTTCTCGGTGATGTCATAGTAATGATTTTTATCTTTTATTCCATTTAATTACATACTAAGATATCCATTATCCATACTCTTAATGCTGGAATCAGACGGTTCACTCGAGGGAAGGTTTCCGCCATGTTTTTTCGGCCTAATCGTCCATTTTGTTTCATTCCATGTTCAAACGGCGCTATAGAAATAAGCGTTCACTCGTCCATTCCGACCACAGCGTCGCCGAGCGAGGTCAACCCCGGTCCGGCCCCGAATTTTAAGGTAAAACATGTCAGATGCATCGATTTTTACGAAACTTTGTTGACACAATTAAATAAAATAAATATAAAAAACAGTATTGTTTCGTCTTATAAACCTTTTTATTTTTTATGACATAATAACACAATTTGATTTTACTTTTTTTATTACGAATATTTTCCTACAAATTAATAATCTTACATATATTAAAAAACATATAAAATACATGGATAATAAGGGAGACCCAGAAATTTATATGAGAGGTGTTCCCAAAAGCAAACAAATTAGCCGAACGAATACCATTTTGACGTTTTGCGTGCGATGTGATAGCGTCCTTTCATGGTCCTTCCCGTACAGGACGCGAGACAAACTGATTGAGAGTTCACTCGGTGTTCAGACGTTTCACTTTGCTCTCTTCCGCGCACATGCGCGCGCAAGTGAAGGATGCCGAATGAAAATATCCAACATTGTTGGATCGGTTCACTTGAAGATTTCATTCGGCAGTGTTCGGCACTTTCGATTCATTTCATGTTCAGACGTGTCATTCCGAGTAAACTAGGCCGAATGAAATGCGGAAATGAGCGATTAGTGAACCATGTGAATGGCCCTTAAATAAATGTTGAAGAAAAAACAAAATTTTTGGCAAACTGTATCTAGTACCTACGGATTGGTTTATTTATGCTAGGTACGGAAATTTTTATAATGGCAACAGATTCCTTAAAAATGAAACGACACTGCTGATGCAAGGAAGCTATTTATTGATCAACGACAAGTCTATCTATGTTTTATATTATTGTGCGTATCATAGTTTTTCCAAAAAGCTATTTTGAATTTGTTGCTCAGAATGGCAGTGGCGGGAAACGACGTAGGAGGAAAAATTTTGATAGGGATGGTTTTAGTCAAAAATTAATAATAGTTAGAGCTTGGGCCAAAGAAAAGGTAGACCTGCCCACAAGGTCGAGGGGATCAAACCAACTTGCACGGAGCGGGGAGGTAGCGTTGACTATTACCGCTCAGTTCAATATATAAATCTGATTGGTGAGTCTACAAATGGTCTACAAACAACTCAAATTGTAGAACCACTATTTAGTTTTCAAAAATAAAATCTGCTTATGAATAACTAGTCCTTTTTACAGTGGCGCGTGAATTGCTCGCTTCATTGACTTTCATAGATGTCGCTTATTAAATAAAATGGATTATTTATCCTGACACTATCTAGACGGCATTTAGTTCGAGTTGAATCTTGCCATCATACATAAAGACAGCCTATAAAATAAGTGTTAAGAAAATGAAGATAATGTTGGTAGTTCTCAGTCGAAGTATGATACAGTTAAATATGATCGAATCGGATAGGGACAGACACATTAGCTCAGTGGTTAGAGCATCTGCCTGGAAAGCCGAAGGTCCTGGGTTCGAGACCCAGATGTGACCTGATCTTTTTCTGATTTTTCTGTTTCAGATTTAGTGTGAGTTTCGCTAATATTGTCTTCATTAATTAAAATGTTATAATTTGATGATTTACTTATTAATAACTCAGGTGCGGGGCATACGTCATTCTATACGTATGTCTACCTACATTAAATTGTTGTGAAAACAAGCTTATGTGCCCAAGCGGTTAAGTTAAAAATAAAAATAATATATTGTTTTTCAGTAGCTTCTTATGCATATTTATTGGAAGAACCATTTCTTCCAGTAACTTCAGATATATATATTATGCAAACCTTTCTCATCATGCAATTGAATGCACTGATATTGTAGATAGTGTGGTTCCTCCTATGACCAGCAGCACGGATAAGTTACAAATATTTGTTAAGTATTTTCCAAAAGACATCAATGTTTTAAAAGTGGTAGTACTGACTCCAGCCAGAGTCGTGGAATTTTCTTTATTTTTTCTTAAAACTTTTGGAATCATATAAGTAGGCGCATAATAATTATTAGTCATCTGAATCACTCGAGCGATGGAGATTTCCGGGTGTTCAGTTTTCAATTTGGTAAAACGGAAACATATGTACTACTAACAGCGATTTAAAATTTATTTTTATGTAAAATTTATTATTCATAAAAATTATCTATCTAAATTTGGCTAGCTATCGCTAGAGTGGTTATAAATTTAATTAATAATTTTATATACAGATATATATCTACATATTAATGTTTTCCTTTAGTTGGGTTTGAATCCTATGAAAACTGGGCCCAAAACGAGAGTTTCTTCCGCTCGGCAATGGACTTCTTTGCAATGATTTTTATTTTATTTATCTGTATAGTTTAATTACATGCGATTTTTTTATGCCTGTCTCACTAGGACCCGTGTCGAGGTACATGCATGTACAGAAACATAGTTACATGAATATTGAGGTTACATACATTTTAATTTCTGTACAATCAAAAAGAACGGTTATTGGATTGGATCTAACAAATATAGGAAAAGATGATACACAATTGATGTTAAAATAATTATTATGTACGATAGATTTGCCATGATTCTAATATTTTATTTCATTTAATTTGGGTTAGGACCTATGTAAATTGCTATTCTTGTCTACATTTATTAAAACATTTCCACTTGTTCCTGTCTATATTCTAATTTGACTACTCTAGTGATAGCTACCCAAATTTGGGTAGGTGATTTTTTACGATATGTGTACTTAGAAGAATTATAAATTTACCAAATGAATTTTTGAATTTTTTTTATAAAATCTAAAAATATGGTGTAATCAAGGTGGACCCATTGGCGTTAAACAGCGTAAGCAGTTCATATATATCCGTATTAATATTTGGTGGTATGATTTTTGTAATGAGTGCAACATCTAAAAATCTCTTTCTCTCGAGTGGGCAATACATAATAGGTCCGGGATACCTCAACAAAATGAATTTCGAAGGAGATGGATGAGGATGGGCATTTTCAATAGTTGAGAATTTATTTTAAAAGTTTTATTGCATAATATTATCGGTAATCGAATACAGGACATTCCACACCTTAAAAGCTCTTTTATATAAAAATACAATGACTACGTGATGTAGCAATTAAGGACATAGTAACAAGCAAATAAATTTTTTTATAAATTGTAATATATTTCAGCTTAACAAAAAAAACATTATCAATAGGCATGTACATAAGACATTTTTTTAAATTTGTGCAGTAGATATTTAACCTAAATGAAAAAAATAAAAGACGATACTATCTGATAAAAAGTTGGTAATAAAAAGGTTAATGCGAAAAAAAAGAAAAACTAAAACGGAATAACATAATGTTGTAAGGAAAAGTTAGTAATATTTCTGGATTAAATCATTACATTTGTGTTGAACACAAATTAGCACCATATTCCGGACAAAAACACTAGTGTAGACTAAAGAAAATAATATAATAATATATATTAAGTAGATATAATTGGTCGATTGAAAGAATATTAAGATCGGGAGAATGCTTAACAAAATTCAATCAACGAATGACGCAACGCATTTTCGAACAATGCAACTATTTTGGAGAGTAAAATGAGTTTATATTCCGGAGTGCGTTGCGGCTGTATTTGGCACAGACCGTGGAGAGTAGCGGTCTGTCCAGCGGGAACGGGGAGTTGTGCTGGAGGGGCGGGTGTTCCACTCCCCACCCCTCCTGACGTCTTCTCACCCATTCTACTTTCCACTTAATAAAAATCTCAACAAATTCATTCGACGATAAAATCAAATCGTGACTCGAAATCATCATAATAAATGTTACGAGTATTCCTAATTCAGTAATTCCCACGTCATTTTCTTCGTACGACCGTCCCAATCGGTAATCAGTTGGTTGCTATCCTTAAAACTAACGTAAGGCTAAGTACAAATTCGTGTAGCGATACATAAATATACCTTTCTTTTTATTTGTCACAATCAGTGAGTATAAAAAATTGACCGCTGTCGGTCAACATCTCTATACAAAATTTATCGATACATCGTTTTCATTTGTGGTTGTTTAAATGCAAATATATAACAAACGAAACAGAAGTGACCAGAACTTTGATAAAGAGGAACTATCTCAATGGAAATGTAACAGAACCCTAATTCTAACAACTATCAACAAACCCTCAAAAAACAACCTTAATCTGATATCAACATAATAATATACATTTTTACAACCATAGTAATCAAATTCCAAAGTGGAATATGCAGAGACATTTAGTGATGCACAAGAGAAGTGATTAAGCGCTGTGGTTGTTTTCAGACGGGCGGGGGACCGTTACGATAGACGAGCATAGGCTCGAAGCTGTGGGCGAGGTTGTTGGTCATGGCACAGAGGTCCTCGCGGTGTCCGGGCGCCAGGGCCGCAGCCCCCAGCAGGATGAGCAGGAGCGCCTGGAAGGGCAGCGAGGCTCGCACCACGCGCCCCAGGAATCTGCAGCCCCGCCTCAGCACACTGGTGTCTACGTCATCTCTGCAATGTGCAAACGCAAAGATTAGCATCTCAATGCACACTATGAAGATTAGAATCATTTTAAATTGGATGTGTCGATTGGTTAAAGTAATATTATATCTTCTTAAATCATTTTTTTTAAATAAATAAAGTCAAAAAATTTATTCTCTTGGAAAATTTGATTTTAATCCTTTAAAATATATAAATATCTTTGGAATTGCTTGAGTTAGAAATGTCATATTTTCAGACATGCAAAATTGTTTCTCCTTAGTAAAAGAAAAGTGTAGTTCATAACTCAATTTTTCCAAAAAGAGGAGATACAATGGCTTGCCGTTTAAATTTTTTTTGACTCGATGGCGAAATTACTGAAATAATACAATTCATGCCAAGAACACTGATTTATATAATTAACAAATTCTTCAAAAGGGTTAAAATACAAGCAAGTTAAAAATTTTATCAAATCCCAAATTTTTCTACAGTTCATAGGATTGTCTAAAAAACCTATAACTTGATATTATAATTCCAATAATACACTTCACAATCAAATAATGAGTATATAATATGTATGTATAAACAATACACATCACAATGAATTTATATTAAAAAAACCTTTTTTCAAAACAATAACACATAAAATAAACTGAATAAATATATTTTTGGTTGGAACTAAAGTCAACAAAACATTATTTATTGACTCATGCTTTCCACTGGAGCGATTTAGGTCCAAATTTGGACCACTTTTATTTTTCTGCGATTGATATCGGTACAAAATTGGACCACATTTAACGAACCTAAAAATATGGGTTAAACAGTAAAATCTGGGTGGATTTATTGGCTTTAAACTGCAGTAAACAGTTCATATATTTGCATACTAATATTTTAAGGAATTACATATATCAATTAAATCTAATGGCCAAACCGAAAACCGAACACCCATCGCTCGAGTGGTTAAGAACAATAATGACAAAAAAGCAACAAAGTAGGTCGCTGGGTAGATATTTAATATGATAATAAAATTACAAGCATTTTTAGAGAAGAGAACATGCTATAATATTATGTATAGTAAGAGTATGTTAGAGAACTTTATCAAAGATAAATCAACATTTATGTATTATAATAATAAAAAATACACAAAAAGGTATATGGTTATGGTAGTGTAAAGGAGTGTTGGTCGGAGGTGTTTAATAAACGATTTTTATAAGTATTTTAATACAATGAGTAAGATATTGAATTTTAGTGGGGAACAAAAACAAAAACAAAAACACATGAATCGCAAAACAAATAATATTTTTACTTTTGAAACAAATGTTTGATAAATTAAATTGTTCAAAGCAAAAACTTAATTAACATTGTGATTGCTGCAATTTTAAGCAAAGATTAGATAACACAACATGATGTTTCATAATATTGAAAAAAACACGACATTTAGGGAGGCTGTAAAATATTAAAAAATGATCTGATTATTGTGGTTTGATGATTGCAAGGTATCACAACACATAGAGAAGAAGTCACCGGGTCAGGAGAACATGCTGAAAGAAATAAAAGATATAGCATTCTACGTTTATGAAGGCATGCACTAAAAGCGTGGTTAGGAAGAACATTGGGTCAGTCTTAAGATCAAAATAACTATTTACGTTTGCTCGTCAGATTGCGGAGGCTGCGCCCCATTCAGGCCGCTGGGTCCGGACTGCTCCAGAAGCTATGGGAAAATCAAATAAAAAATAAGGTGCAATACGCTATAAAAGCAAAATTTGCTAAACAAAATAATACACAATGATGCTTGTCAAACTACTCAAAACTAGATAAACCAAAATACTAGATTCAATAAAATAAATTTAAAAATTTCCTGATAGCATTTTATTTACCAAATACCTGCATCATTTTCCAATTCCTATCAGGTAAATTATGCGGGGTGGCAATTTTCCAATTCATTGCCAAAAATATTTTGAGGGAACCATTCATATAATAATATAACAAAATATTTTGAGGGAACCATTGACATAATAATATAACAACATATTTTGAGGGAACAACTAATATAACAAAATATTTTGAGGGAACCATCGATATAACAGTAAAACGAAATATTTTGAGGGAACCACTGATATAACAAAACAAAATATTTTGAGGGAACCATTGATATAATAATAAAACAAAATATTTTGATCTTTCCAGTAGGTATTTGTAGTGGCGAAGTTGCAATCACGAGTTTCAACAAAACTACTGTAAAACTAGAAAAAATTATATCCTCACATAATTCTTTGACATGTGTAATTCGATTACTTTCTTATAAAATTTTTTTGAACTATTTTCTCACACTGTCTTAATACAAAGTAGGTAAACGAGTAGTAAAGACGTACCGCTGACATACGTACCCACAGAATAAAGAATAACACACTTGTGTGTTTTGTATTATAGGCCTGATTTTGATCTATATCTCCAAACAAAACTGTGTTTGACCATGATTACGAAATTCAAATGGGATGGATATACAATTTCAGGCAAGTGTAAGAGAGACAGACCGCATGCTAAATGGTCTAGAACCAAGAGGTACAAAGTCAGTGGCACATATGTTTTCATTTATATTTGTACAGATAAGCACATCTAGTGTTATATTCTTTATTATAGGTATGTACCTATGTATTGAAACACTTCACTCAGCACCGAATCAGAAAGAGAGGTTATAAGGGAGCCCAGCGGGACCAAATTAAAAATAAATATATACTTACTCAACTTATGGTGTAACCACCATCAATAGATAATTATTACACTGAACATATAAAAGACCTTCACGAAAATTCCCAAAACGATTGCTTTAAAAATTACAAAACTACATTATTTAGGTACCTATACTGTGAAAATCTCAATAAATAAGTGCGTAATTAAAAAAAATCTTCTTGAAATGTCCAAATGGAAGCAGAAATAAAGATGTCTTCTGTTAGAGAAGTGAAAGAATGTAACTTACGTCTCTGGAGAGTGCGGAGAGAGTGGTGTCCTCGCCGGGTGGAAGGTTTCCGGCTCCGTGACCGAGGACAGCACCAAGTTTCAGCACGTAGACGGCCGTGAGCCTCCTCAGCGACTGCAGCCTCAGCCGGAGCTCCGTCAGTCTGCACACCAGACTGCGTGTTAATTAACCATGGAGCCATTATGATGGATGAATGATTGCCCGATGAGAAGCAAGACATTATATTTACGTACAAAGATATATATAGCAAAGACAATACAGGTGTTCGCATTTATAACCGTTGAATATGGCAATATAATAAATATATTCAATATAATCTGAACGATAAAGCAGAATTTCTGTGTGAAGTGCCCAAAACTATAAAATCGTAAGAAAGAAATAGTAAGTGAAGTCGGGTTAACTACTAGTAATAAATACTATTATCCAATGGAGCGTTTTTGGCCACATTTTGGCCAGTTTTCAAACACCCTCGAGTGATTGCTGGTCAGAATGTGGCCAATTTGAAGAGATATTTTAAAACATTTATAAGAATTATTTCAAAAGTTCCCGCGCATTTTATACAAGGTGGCGCAAAAGTCATCACCCTATCGGAAGATGCCATAATTTTTGCAAATTGTAGCAAATGTAAGTTCTGCTTTGACATTTGTGAAGTAAACAGATGCAAAATCGCCCGATCTAACCGTTCCAGACTTCTTTTCGTGGAGTTTCTTGAAGTCACGAACCTATGTCAACAAGCCTCAGACAAGACTTATTTGTGATCAAATATTAGACACTTTCACTCAATATTTCAACAACAAAAAAAATTATAGTTGTGGGACATTATTTCTTGTGCATTCCTGTATTGTCTTTACATACATCTTAATACTAAGTAATCAAATACCATACTTGTATACAGAATAGCAGATAAAGCAAATATTTTATACAGAATTTATAAAAGCTAATAAAAATATTATCGATCATATATTCTTGAAAATATTCCAGGAATATAATCTCAGCTAAAAAATATTTTATGAGACAAAGCGCAATTTTATTAAAGAAGCTAATGATGATTTTTGTAAACATTAACAAAAACCAAGCCTTGCTTATGGCATAATTATGAATTCGTTGAGGTACAACAATAAGCACACAATTGGTAGGTATTTAACTGCTAATAATATGGACAACACAAATGAATGAGACATTGAACATGGTGATGACAAATTTACAGACACACTAGAGATATACTTTACTTCTAAGATGTGTAAAAAAAAACAGGCACTAATAATGTAAATAGTTTTTCTAATAAACTAATAACAATATGTTAGATATAAATAATAGTAGACAACAGAAATTATAAGAAAAAAAAACATTAAAAATAACTGTAACAATTTTGTGTGTGACAAGGCTACAAATTGAAAAATGATTGTAAATTGTATTTTCTTGTTCATAAAAATGAATGTGACAAAACATTTAAGTAGTAGAAAAATTCAACCAGAAGGTAAGAAATTATATGAAAAGAATTCTTACTTTTTACAAATGGTTGTGGAGCCCTCAGGTGCATCTTCAGACCGCAGCAGCTGATCGGCAGATTCCTGCAAGCTCACCACCCGTGGCTCACAGTGCTCTAGTTCTGCGTGCAAATCTGTAAACTTGCGGAACTTGGCCGTTATGATCGATCTGTCCGCTGTTAGGTCCACGGGTTCTGAGGCCCTGATTATGCCTTCAGTTATTTCTAACCACCTGCACATTTCCTCGATGGTGGTATGGAATTCCTGGTTGCCCATAAGCGCCGTTTGTAGTTTGGTTTGCCATTTGGCGGCGTTCTTGCAAACCGTATCCCATCTTGAATTAAGGGTTTCTAGTCGAGCTCTGAGACGATCTGCTCGCTCCATGTCCTCTGTGTGGTCGGCCAAGTGTACTCCCACGATGTTGAGAGACACAATGATTGTCTTGTGGCTGTCGAGGTCGAGCAGGAATTCTCTGTGGTCTTGGATGATGTCTTCCAACTTTTCAATGTTGGTTGGCAAAGAGGTTTGAGTACTTTGAGTTCCTTCCGCGAATTGCAACCATTGCTCTAATCTCCACAGGTCGTTATCCAGCTGGTTCCAATTGCGTTGTGAGCAAAGCGGACACGTAAGACGGCCGGCCTCACTAAAAGTAAATATACGTTGAGTATATGGAAGACTTCAAAGGCAACATCACTAAGATATTTTATGATATTTCAACTACGTACAACATCCACCAACACAGGGATTAAAACACAGTGTGCATTTAGAAAACTTGAGGAAGCACTCAAAAAATCAATTGAAGAAAACCAATAACTTACTGTTCACAGCTAAAGGAGTAAGCGTCAATGTAGACAGACCTATGCAGAAAAGAGTAAGCACACCATAATAAGAAACCCATGCTTATGTTAATTCATTGGAAAAAAGAACATAATAATGAACAGAGAGTTGTAGTTGATGAAGAATGAATCATGCACATGAAATACATTACTGTGAAAAATCAAAGCGTAAAGATTAGATTGAATAATTATTACTTTAGAAAAAATAGGGATTGTCACACACCAATTTTAGATATTTTAGAGAAAATAGGATTAAAAGAAGAAACAGAAACACAATCAAAATAACATTCCTAAAAGATAAAAAAATGTTTGTTAATAAAACATACCTAAGACTTCTGATGTGTTGTTCTCTCTTTTTAGCAAGCAAAAGCAGTTTTTCATATCGTTCAACCAAGATATTAACTTGGCTGGTCTGTGCCTCATCTTCGTCACAGCCACACTCCATCAGCAACACGCCACTGAGATGTTTAATAAGCTCAACGCCTGACTGGCAGTTGGCTGATAATTTGGAGATGGTAGTTCCCAGGTTGGCATGTTCTGGACTGGCTTGCTGGGGTTCTGGTGTGGACACTATGGCTTCTAGAGCATCGAGGCTTTGAATGCATTCTGTTATCGCTGTGGTCAGTTCAAACAAAAAGGCATCCTTCGATGTTAAAGATGTCATTTTGGACAATGATGACAGTGTGTCCACTTGGATGGCAGAATCCTGTTCAAATTTAAGTGTCTCAACTTGAACACTTTCATCAACTTCTCTCTGGGGTTTGTTGACTTGCTGTTCTACTTCAAGTTTGAGTTGAACTATCCTTAACTGAATATCTCTCCAAAGGAGTTGGTATTCGTCAATCATCTCCTGTATGTCTTTCTGCTCTTCCTTGGTGCTCCTCTGCATAAGGACTAATCCCAATTCATCGGCATTTTGTAACAGTTCATTATAGGATTGTAGCTCTTGGTCAATATTCTGAAAGACAAAAGTTTTCATTAGAATAAGAATTGAACCAAAACAAAATCAGAGATTAGAGTCTAATTTTGACTTGATGAATAAAAAAACGGTTTTACAAAAAATTGGTAATTACCTCAAGTTGTTGCTTTTGATGTTTGATGTTCTGCCGCCGGGGAAGGTGTTGAATTTGAGTGAGATGGACATCCACTTGTGTCAATCCTACGACTGCTTTGCCGTGAGCATCGACGAACTTCCGGTGCATGGCGGTATCCTGGCGCAACAATCCCAATAAACGAACAGCACTTGGTATCAAGTTGTTCCACCTGATGATCATTGATCTTACTCTAGAAATAAGGTTTTGCAAGTTTTCTGGTTCCAAGCCGCTGGTTTTGGCTAGTTTAGAGTAGGTGTGTTCTAGAATTTGCAAAGCCGGACTCCTTGAATTGACATTGTCTATGAGAGTTTCAATTTTGGATATTGTTTCCGAAATACGGTCAGATGGTAAGCCTTCTATTGACTGTTCAATGTCTCGAAGAGATTGTTCTTGTCTTTGTAACCACTCTTCTTCTTCATTGCTCAATTTAATAAGTTCCTGGAGAAGAGACCAGATAGATACAATTCGGCGTTTTCTTTCAGTTGATTGTTCACATACAATTTTCCACCTTCTTTCAACGTTTTCAGTGGCCAATTTGAGGTTCTGGGTATCAAAGTTAGCATTCCATGTGTCAACATCGTTCAGTAAAAGTTCGTAAAGATTTAAGACATCTCCAATCTCTCCACTTTCTTCCTCGATGGCTGCTTGTAATTTGTCATGTTCCTCCAAATTTTTATTGAACACGTCTTTTGTAAATGATTCCACATACAAGGGTTTCCATAGTTGTGATTCAGTCTGGGAAAGCCATTCTCTTATTTTTGACAACCTTATTTCCAGTAGAAGTATTGTCTGAAGAAGATCCCTGATCTTCTTTGTTCTTGTGTTTCCAACCTGCTTAAGTCGGTTCCACTTGTCATTGACGGTGTCTATCTTTTGTTTAATTATACTTTGCTGGTCTGTTTCGTCCTTTCCATAAGAGTTGATAAGATCCAATCCGGTGTTGGTAATCCATTTGATTTCAGGTTCCTTGAGAACCATATCGGACTTTAGGTCACATTCCAATTTGTGCAGAAGGTCTTCAGGTTTCAATCCTTTGGTAAAGCCAAGTTTACTTTCTTTGTCTAGTCTAGATTCTAAATCAGTTATCCAAATGACGAATCTTGAATGACGAGAATCAAATAATAAGTTTAATTCCAACTTTTCTTCTAGCTGGTGAATCAGTACAGACAACTGGTGGTCTAAGTCTGCTTGCTGTTGCCGTAAGATCCAAATTCTTTGGCTGATTGTTTTATTGTCTTGTGGACTTACGCAATCCTTGAGTTGCTCTTGAATAACACTGAGACTATCCAAGTCTTTGACCAGGTTAGCCATGTTCTTACGGTACTCACGGAGTTTATCAAGAAGGTCTTTAGTTTCGGATCTAGATTTCGGCAGTGCTTCTACAGATTGCGGTATCGACTTCTGAGTGTTAGCTAAAACGGTTTGCAGTGAAGAAATTTGGGATTCATAATCGGAAATTAATAAAATGATTCGATTAATATAGTCTCGCCATGTGTATAAGCCGGCTTCCAGGTTTTCAATTCGTTTGACGATTCCTGTGTATTCTATTCTGATCGACGCAGCCAAAGGATCTTCGCAGAAGCCTAAAAGGTTCTTTTGTTGAACGAGGAGGGCATTCGCTTGGGCTTGCCCAGCTGGTACTTTGTCAATCAAGAATTGAATTCGGTGTAAAATTTTAGGAACTCGCCTCATATGAATATATCTGAGTTGTAACTTTTCCCTTTCTCTCTCCATGTCTTTGAGCCACTGCAACAGCTTGGCCTGATCGATTCTATACTTATCCCAAGAAGTTATTCTCTCGTTGATTTGTTCATGGCGATCCATTATTCTGGACAAAGTTTCATTGTGAAGATTTGTCAGAGAACTGAATTGTTCCATGACGGCATTGTCGGATAACTGCAAAAGGTCGTCTTTGTTAGAGTCGTCATTTTTCGAGTTCAGCACCGACTTTTGCGTGGCGAGAAGGTTTTGGTGAATTTCACAAAGCTGTTTTTGCTCCTTGAGATTGTGGTAGTCTTCAGGAATAGTTCCCGAAAGGAAGGACTGGACATGGTAAAGGTATTCCTGCCAGAGTCGGAGGGCTGCAACGCCATCCTGACTCCTGACCAGCTGAGAAGAGAGCCTGTGGTATTGTTGGAATGTTTCCCGGAACACCGTTTGCCAGAGCTCCAGAATTTCCACGATCGACGTTTCGGTGACGACAGAGGGTCGGCTTTCGAAAGAGTTATCCTTCACATCTTGAATGTGCGTCTCCGATTTCCCCAGCGCCAGCAGATGGTTGCGCAAGGCGACTAGCTGTTCTTCGCTATTTTTGCCGTTGGTTTCCTCCACCGTGGAAAGGCTCTGAAAGATAAAAGTCATCGAATTAACGGAATGTTTCATTCTCGAATTCACCTCGCGATACAAGGTCACGAGCGCCTGATTATCTCCCTCGCAGACACGGCCCTCAACCCATTCTTAATAGCGTTACATCACGAAACACTTCGGCGTAACAAAACAATTAGCGAAAATTCAGCTCGAAACTTAAATATTGCAGATTAATGGAGTTGGAACCGTGGAAAGTTTTAACAAAGTTCGATTCGAAACAAGTACGGCCCTCGAATAGACAGCATAATAAATTCAGTAGGGTTATAATATCCCTGATGTAGAATGTGAGTGACATACCTCTTGCACCGCGCTGAGGAAGTCCCTGGTGCGGCGCAGGTCGGCGTGGCGCCGGGCGCGGCCCTCCGCGGCTCCGGCCAGGGTGGCCAGAGAGGCGCGGACGTCCTCCAGCCGCGAGCCGAGCGCGGCCAGCTCCCCACGCAAGGGGGCCGCAGCCTCCAGCCCGACGTCTGCCGCGATGCGCGCCACCAGCGACTTCAGCTCGCCCAGTCGCTCGCGATGCACGGCCAGAGACTCCTCGCACACCTGTACACAACAACAAACAATTAGTCAATAATAACCACAAGGCACTTCAGGTTTTGTTATACGTACATCTAACACGAACACCGATAGAGGTTCTACTAGTGAGGTGTAATATAAATCAACCATTTCAGTAATTTCATTCACACGCTTTCTGTGTATTCGTAATTATAATTAGTAATAATAACATGTACAGAGGGTGTTAAGGGACTTGCTTCACTTTTTATAACCAGTGATTCCTGACATTATTTGGAGTAAAAAATATAAATGAAATTTTCTAAAAAATCAAACAAAAAAACTTCCACTAGTCGTCTCTCGTCACTCAGCCAAGTAATCGCCCAACCCCTCACCCCGCTCCTAACTGTTCAATACCTATAATTAATACGATTTTTGAAGTGTTTTAAGTTGAAAAAAAACAATAGTCAACCAAATTTTATTTACATCTTTTACTCAAAATAATGTCTGGAATCACTGATATTACTTGACACCTGTATATGATTACATTGTAATTAAACATGAACATTCCGTTGACAAACTGCTTAATTGAAGTTTAACGGGAAAGTACTTTAAAAAACAATAAATAAATACAAAACGCTAACCTTACATTCCACAACAATATGTTTAGATTCCTACTAATAATGTGACCACGCATATATAGAAATAAAATATTATCTTAGGTAAGTCATATAATTAGTACTGGAAGTACGTCACAATATGGCTAAAAATAGCCGACACGTGCCTTATATGACATAAGCCTTTAAATGGCAAGCTATGTTTAGTTACAATAAATGGAGAGTTACATCTGTATTACCTACTTCCAACCTTCCCCTATTATTTTATTAAACCCTTAAAAAAATTGGCGTATATTGTCAGAGGCTAAAAATATTCCCGCTTTGCAATAAAATCCAAATAAATGGAACATTTGTTAACGTATTCGAAAACTAAAAACTGTTTTCGAAAGGTGATGAAATAGGCTTTCAAATTTCTATATTAAAAATTACTATGTATTTAAAAAAAAAATTTTTTTTTTGCGAAAACTTTAAAAAGTATTCAAAATGGCTCACTTTACTTTTTTTTCTAACTAAAATTACTGATAATGAAAAAAAAATAAAACACATACTTATTTCATTAGATAAATGAATTATAAACCTTACTGTCACCTCACTTTTTTTCTTTTCATGTAAAAAAAATTCTTAAAAAATTCAAAGTTCCATAATTTTTTTTCAAATTGCCATGGGAAACTTTGGTTTCAGAAAGGGGTAAATTTTAATTTTTTCGTGGTTTTCTTTTAGATTTGAATATATAGTTATATATAGTATTCTCTTTCCAATACCGTTTAGATCACATTTCTGACTATGATAGTAAGGGAGAAACAACGATTTCTGTGAGACCTATGTGAGCTGGGACAAATATGGTCTCCTGTGATTAAACGGGTTAAACACGCATTCCCTACCTATCAACAGGGATGCAATAGAATCACCCCCTGAAACAAGCGGGACTCTTGCGTAGTGTAGGCATTAAAATAAAATAAAAACCAAAATAAAATTATCTGATTCATAACCAGATAAAAGTTTCAGGCTCTCGGTAATTCGAAACAATGGGAGGTAGTTTTCCATTTGCGCTTATCTAGCGAAATGAAATCACGAAGCGATTCATAATGAGCGTATTAATTTTATGATTATATTATTCAAACTAAGGCCCAAGTAAAGTCGTGGTGTACACAATAATATAATACGTTTGTTAATTCCGGGAGTGCTGGAGGGACAGAGGACTGTAATGTGTAGTTTCCGATACGGTTATGAGGTTATGAGTGTTGAGAACGTCAGTGCTAAGCGCGAGAATTCTTTGAAACAATCCCATTATCAAGCAAACATTCCCGCAGCAGAACTCGCGTGGGAATAGTTGAAGGAGTTTGAGGCAGGTAGATGGTTGCTGGTTGCAGTAGTAACTGGTATGCCACACTTTTAGGCGATGCATGTGATCACAGGGGGTGAAAACGTTTTCATTTTCATTTAGCAAACATAAACGCTCTAAAAATGAAATTTATCAAGCTAAATGAAAATCGCTTAGGCTATAAGGTGGTTCCTTATAGTCAAAGAGATTGTTAATTAGCTAAAAGCTACAATATACTTCATACTTTTAACCCCGTTCTCACATTTCCCCCTTTCTAGTAAATGTGTTTATATTTTACACTCCTGATAAACAACTATTTTCCCTACATTAATGATTATTTGTCAGTTGTATAAAATTTATTAGTAAGAGGACCAAAAGAACACTTTTGAAAAGTGATGCAAAAAACAACTGGCCCAAAATTAGTTTTTCAAAAGTGTTCTGTTTGGTGAAGCGATTTGGAATGATCCAAATTTTAAGTGACTGACGCAACTGTATGAACAAATGATTGGCCACAGGCACCACAGGCTTATAGGGTTTAAAATACCACCATACCTACTATACTAGCTATACAACAGTTGAGACAAACAGGCCTTATTGAGACGAAATAAGAAAAATATAAAAAAAATATTCATAACAAATAGGTAGTCAGGTAGGCAGGTACCTTATCAACTTTTGTTTGAATAATGAACTAATTAAAAATAACAATAACTGAAAAAAACATTAGTCGAAGATAATATTGTTAATTCTGAAATTTAAAATACAGTACAATGGCAAAATTGGTTAATGCGTATGTCCCGGTTAGACGTGAGGTTCTGGGTTCGAGTCCCAGTTGCAACCATTATCTTTTATTGTTTTTCTGTGTCTTGTTCATTTTCATATTTAAAAAAATTAGATTATTATTATTATCTTCTTCTTCAATAATGAACTAATAGCTAGGTACTATAATAATTAATAAATCAAATAATGGTTTAACTAAAAAATACAACTCAAAAAATAATTATAAGTAGAATCTGTTTTAAATTATATAAAATAGTCATATGATAATAAGTAGGTAACTATTAGGTTCCTATGGTATATTTACATCAAATATCAGTAGTTTCAAAGTCTGAAAGAATGCAAAATGCGTAACGCAAGACTCGTAAAATAATTTAATATCAAAATAATGCATTATTATTTAGATTATAGCACCTGCACTGTGCATTGTTAAATCAAGTGTAGGTATAACCGTTTATTATATCAATATTATATCTTCATACGTAAACAAATACATTGTTATAGAAATGTTATATTGCACACATTTAAACTTGGCCCAATTATTATTATTCTACCTGGATTTTAATAATGTTATTGCATTCACGTGAGGTAGGTATTATTGAAAGATTATTGACCCATTGTGAATTGTGGTATTGCCCATTGGACACTACGAATGACACCTTGAACTCTCGTCTGAATGAATAAATAATGAAGACTGCATCGCCTTGTTCACCTAGACGGGTATTCCAGGGATTAAAACGATCGATTTTTTAGGATAAAGAAATACAGAACTGATTTCAAATAGTATTTCATGATTGAATCTAGTTAGAAAACAGTCCAAAAATAATACATCTGGAAAATAAAACGGAGATCAATGTTTTCTCCCTTTTATGCTATTTATGTTTGTAGTGTTTGAACAAATGGATTTTTTTTCAACTGACTTGATCGGAAAAGAGAAAGAGTATGACGTATTTCAATCCTCCGCTGATTAGTCAGATATCTACGAAAAATCGAAATTTGAGTTGAGTATTTAGTTATATGTGAAAGTATACAAAACAAATCAATTACAATGCAGAAAAACTTGTAGTGAATTAAACAAAATTTTGATGTTGTCTGGGTCACTAGTAGGACATTTAAAATTTTTAAATTAATGTGCCAGACCGTTATGCCACCCGGTGTTATTTTATAGCATATTTAATAAGTAAAACACAGACGCGTGTAAATATTACTTGATTTATGGTGAGCATTCGAATAATGCTTTCCTCATTACCTCAAAACTTAGTATATGGAGATCTAATCTAATGGAAACTAATCAATTAGACGATCAAGTCTTATCTCACAAAACAGAACATCTGTACCTTCAAGGATAAACCACGGGAGTCCACTATGGACTTTTGTTCAGGAGAGCGATTTTTCTGTTTGTGAACTAAATGTTTGAAGGTCTATACCTTTTTTACTTACTGCAATAATTAATATCTGTGAACGGTATATTTTATAATTTCATTCGTTTTTGACCATAGTTAAGACAAAAATATGTCAATTTATGAATATATTTTGGTTTATCCTCTAAACTTCTAAAGTAAATTGGACTCCAGTGGTTTTGTAATTTTTTAAATCAGTTAATATACTGTCTAGGGATTTCATTGTTTCATCCAATAATGTAATGAAATACAGAAAAAATTGGCATATTCAATTCAAAACCGCCAAAAAGTGGACTTCCGTGGTTTTTCCTTTAAGATACGTTAAATCACTTTAGATTTATCTTTACTACGCATCGTTTTGTATTATGAATATGAAAAAATATGTGTTTTTATACATTGAAGCTTTTATTTTTTTATGAGATAAATATGAAGTTATATAAGAAACAACTTTTTTTAAATACCCCTTTACGACTAAGATTATTTTTGACTGACTAACTTTTTTCGTTCTTGTAAATTCGTATTCATAAAAAATAAAAAATTTGGAGCTACTTTCCTCGAGCGATAATACCAAAAATACGCGGAGTTTTCAAGAGGTAAGAAGTCGAATATTTCTGGCGTTTACATTCCTCTTAAGGTAGGCATTTTCTTTCCTCTAAGATTTTCCTTCATATTCGAAAAAATGATTCAATATTTTTAAAGTGTTCTAAACAAAAGCAATGCAGTTTATTTTTCAACGATGGATTATTGAAGCGATAAAAATAAGTTTTAAACAGAAAATAGTTGATAAACAATAGGGAAATAGAGTATACAAATGGTTGGACGTTAAAGGAGTAAAACATACTGTTTTTATAAATGTACAAGCTTGTAATAAATAAGTAAGGTATGTTTTCACGTTTAAAAAAACAATAATGCAACAAAGAAACATATTCACAAAATAATAACATTATGGATAACGTTTTATAAGGCCGGTGACATTATTTATTTGAAAGTTTAATTACAAAATAATGACAGTGGAAAGTGTGAGAAACGTTGACACATTTTCATAATATAGCCATTGTATGACAGTCGACAAGGCACAAGGACCTTATATGAAACTGCCCAAATTTCACCGAACTTAAACGCCTTTCTTTTTATATATGACCCAGAAAACTAAAACGGTCTCACTGTCTTGTTAAGTTTTGGTAAACTGCTCTTTTATGACACGTACATTCTAATGCATGCCGGAACTGGGGCGGGCAGTATGTAGAATGAAGCGTATACAGGGTGTTAAGGGACGTACTTGACTTACTTTATTTAACCAGTGATTCCTGACATTATTTGGAGCAAATAATGTAGATAAAATTTTGGTCTCCGGTGACATATTTTATCTTTTATCTTTTGTCAACTAAAAATATATTTTTAAATCAGTTGAATTGGACAGTTAGGGGCAGAGTTAAGGTTTGGTCGGTTGCTCGGCTGAGTGACCAGTGACGATAAGTGAAAGAATTTTGTGTTGTTGTTTGATTTTGAACAAAAATATAAATAAATAAATTAAACAAAAAAAGTCACCGGAGACCAAATTTTATTTACGTTTTTTACTCCAAATAATGTCGGGAATCACCGCTTAAAGTAAGTCAAGTATTTCAGGGGGCATATTTTAGGAACACCTTCCAGAAAAATATTTTAAGCCACTCAAAACAATTTGTAAAATATCTGTATAGTATAACGATATGTATTCAGTTTCATTCTATTTCTGGGAGGAAGGAGCGTAATAATAAAAAAATATAATTGACATAAATTACTTATCGTTTTGCAGGCCACAACTTCCTTTATCCTCGCCACAGAGGGTTAGATAAGAATGAGCCATTTTTATAATACACTGATATAATTACTTATAATATAAACTGGAAGTTCTTAGAACATTAGTAGATCTCGCGTCCAAAAAAGTATATATCTAATTTTCCAAAAGTATATTAAGAAAGTCCAAATAAACACGAAGTTTTCATATTTAAAAAAATAATTCTTAATAAACCATTAAATTGGCCACCATCTTGAACCGTTAACGGAACGCACAAACAAATTTACAGACATGCGAAATATAATATTCAAGATTTGTGTCTAATAGATAATTTCCTGGATGGAAAGTTGTAAAAGAATCTGACACTAGAGTGGATTGTTGAATTAAAATCATTATTAAAAAAATTAGAGTGGATCAAGCATTAGAAATAAAAATATATTATGTTTCGTATTTCTTTGGCAATAAATATGTGTTTACAAATTGATAGATATTTTGTTTTAGAAGAGTTTTATTTTAATAAAATTATGTATCTACGCTTATAACTATTTTTTTTAATATTCTACATCCGTTTATCGTTAGCTAGAGTTTTAAAAATGATGGTTTGATACGATGTACCGAAAGGGGTTTCGAAATATGAAAATAAGTAACAAGTGTATGTAAAATTAAAGCCGATCTAAAACAAAACAAAAAATTAACATGCAATTATGCAGTTCTTTGATCATATTCCAGGCATTCCATTTTTTTGTCATAGAATTATTCACTCATCATGTTAGGATAGCAAACAAAAAATACGAAGATACTATCGAGTTATAATAGCAAAATAATTTTCATAACTTTAGAAAAATGTACTTCGAGATGAGTTTAAAATACGTGTTCACTATGAATTGTGTAAGTTTTTAACTAAATTATTGCAAGTTTTGAGTTGTGATAAGATCATATACTAACACTATCGGTGTTGATTTAGTCACTGAATAAACCAGACAATATAACAATAAACTAGAAATGTCATGGTAAATAATATAAAAACATGTTTTATATTATACCTACCCAAGTAAACAAAAACTATTCGTCAACATTGCGCCAAGGACGAAAACACGCAACTAATTTTTAACGCTCATAATAAGATAAAATTTATAGTGTACCAAACTAGAATAAATATGTTGAAACATCGTGTTTATGTAAAATGTAGGCAGATTTCTTTACGATAAATATATCGTTGGTTATGGTCCGATTAAACTCCACATGAAATATGTAATTAACATTTTATTTACCTACTCGATAGATTTTTCCCTGTCGGGAGTATCAATATAAGACTCGTAATAATAAAATCTACGGTTTATTACAATTCTTTGGGGAATGCTAACGCGTTGTCAAAGTTCTTTAAATTTGCATAAAATACCTTTACAGCATAACTAATAAAATATATATACATAGACTCTATACACGATTTGACACAAACATGCAGGTGACATGCCAAAAATTCAAACCAATGAAATACGTCAATTAAGCGTAAATTTACTATTTTCATTGTGTAAATGTTTAATGATTTTAAACCCGTTTTAAAAATAATTTATTAGTGACATTTCGATGCTGGTAATCCAGCGAAATTGGCAAATAGATATTCACCCCCAGTACGTAAAGTTTTAGAGCCTGTTTCGCAGCGCGCTCGAGGGTTGTTCGACGTTTGCTCGGTCGGGGTAGTTCGGGCGCGGGCGGTTCGAACGCCGGAAGAAGCCCCTCGCTAATCATATTACGGGAATATTTTAACTCGATTCCAACACAAACAAACAACAGCAATTCGGCAGTCTCGTGTCGCTAATGGCTCCCCGAGCACGCGATCGCGATTAAGACACGTCCAAGTGTGCTCTCCTCGCCAACTTTCCCTTACACCGTGATTAGGTTCACCGTTTCCCCCATTAACCATCGGCCCTGGAGTGGAGGGCGGCCTACACCATAGCAATACCATCGTGATAATTGTTACCTTCGTTTCCTGAGTGGGGCACAAGGACATCTCAGTGACCTAGTAGACCTATTCCCGCTGCCGAAGTGTGAACATACTCAACAACTCGACGCCGCTGGGGTTATCACAACAGGCGTGATTGTTAGAGCACAATACGTGGACACTTTTCTCGACGGAGCGTTTTGCCGGGAGTTGCAAAATGCTGGGAGAAACACGAGAGGGGGATATCGGATCGCATGCACAAAAGGGGATGCAGGGTCGTAAAATCGATAAAGATGCCACTGTACCAAATAAAACACTTGAAACAATACGAAAAAGTACTTAAATTTTCTAATTTATGTTGCACTTCACAGCAGCACTCATATTATCAAAGATTACACATGCACTGGTTAATTTCGGCGGTTTCGTATTAGGTTAATCGATCGAATTATGTTTCGTAGTAATATTATTAAATGAATGTGTTGTTTTAGAAAGCACGCACAGTGCGTTAGTGTACTAGCTTTACTGACACCGTGTCAGCTGTTCAAGTGTTCAATGATCGCGGTACAGTGTGCGGTGATTAGGCGGCTAGTGGCGAGTGGCGAGTGGCGATGTGATGATGGTAGGGCGGCTATGTGGCTGAGAGCGGGCCGCCTAGCAGCGCGGTCGGGATGGAACTGAGTTACGATTAACTGACTGCGAGTGCTGCTGCTGACCCATACGTTAGAGCCGAGGCGTTGAAGAGGTCGCTTTTGCGGGTGTGACCATCGGATAAGGGTTTCAGGGCACAGATAAACTAATACAAAATTAACCCCTATTTTAAGTTTAACAAAATTCAACAAAGTAGTCATCTAAAGTCAGCTGGAAAATCGAAAATAAAAAGTATCTTAATTTTTTGAGAATTTTACAATTAAACATACGACTTTTTCTGTAATTGATTGACACATAAACGATTTGGGAGGCGGGAATGGGTACCGCCGCCGGGAACTATTTATTGGATAATAAACACCTCTGCCATAGGTCACCGGTAGTAATTTACAGCCCCACAGCGATGGACAGTGTAAAATTCTAGACCAGTCATTCTCGGATTGTTAATTATATTTTTATAATAATCAGTGCCAACCAACCAACCCTGAGGGCACACAGATAATTCCATAACAACACTTCTTATGTAGATGGCGATAAGGTTTAAACTCCCGTTTAACACCAGCAGCCTGTTTTGATTTAGTTAGAAAAAATTTCATCAAAAGCGGGTTCTTTTGCGAAGCTCGGGCACAGTTTTTTTAATGATCATTTTCTAAAGAATTTAATCTTCCACATCGTACAATAAAACCAAAACCAAAAAGGCCTGATACTTTTTTTCTGGGCTTTTAAAAGATAAATCAAAAAAATACTCGATTATTTTAAAGACAAGCAAATATGTGTTCTACTCGCAGTATTTAATTAAAGCATTTAAAATATTTTTAAGCGATCTAATTTTCAAACCAATTAATAACATTATTCCAGAAAAAAAGAAAATAACATTTTCACTTACTTAACTAGAATTTGCATAACATTAAATTATCATACAACATATTATCATACAATATATTACAATACTATTCATTCACTTTCAATATTATTCACTTTCACTACATTGTTTTTTGTGAATAAAAATGAATAATTTTTTTTTAAATTTACACACACTTTTTTCGTTTTTAATATCAATTGGAAGGCAATTATATAAATTGCCCCACTCATAACTGATATATTGCTTACCGTAGTTAGTATGAATAGTGTTTAAATGTATGTTATCGTGTTGTCGTGTAAAATGTTTGTGTACTTGGGACGTTTTAATGAATTCTGTGTTTGTATGTATGAGTTTATTATTTATTTTGTATATAAGGAGACATATATTGTATTCGTATAGTTTTCTTATTGTTAACAGTTTGGTTTCCAAATATAGTTTTTTTGTGGATGTTTTGGATTCGTAGTGAAATAGTTTTTTGATTAGTTTATTTTGAATTATCTGTAATTCATTAATGTATGTTTCATAAGCATTTCCCCAGATTTCAATTAAGTAATTTAAATGTGAGTGTACGAGACTATAATATAAACTTTTTTTAAATTTAATTGGTAATAAATAAGATAATCGGCTAAAAACGTTGATTAAGGGTGTGATTTGAAAGGAAGATATATCATTACGAATGTCGGAGGGAGCGCGCTAATGTTAAAAACATTTTATAATTAAGTGATTCTTTTTTATATTTAATAAACAACGACTCCTTTAAAATAGAACAAAAATCTCTCGATAAATGTATAAGGCAGCATTTAAATATATACCGTGATTTTTTTTCCGGAGCATGCTTTACGATTTTTTTCTATCGTGGGAATTTCATATAATTATCATTCCGGCTCGGCAAATGTGCAGATATCTTGAAAAATAACACATATATTTTTAAGAAATTAAAAACTTAATGTAATCATAATCATGTTATAAATCCGTAGAAATTCTAAATGCGGGTTTTTATGACGGATATCCACCCTTTAGCGTGCAGCAGGCGAAGGCTCTACTAACAGGGTGAGTAAAGTGACAACAAAACTGAGTTCGCTGAAAAAAACACGACGTTTTTCTTTCGGGCAAAACAATTTCGGCAGACGAATAATAACAATTTTAACGACATCTCCATCCATATTTGATATGCAAATGTTGCGCGCTTCGGCAGTGAGAGAACGGTCTAAAATTAGACGCGATGTGGTCACCCGACGTTATCCACCAACCTTCACCTACAGTTTATAGTTTATCACACTTTACTTGGCTAAACATTCAATAATATTAGTTTGGCGACAGTGCGAGTGCCACCAGACGAATGCCACACATCACACATCACACATCACACATCAACACGGCGCAATTATAATAATACTTACCTGTGACTATTTCAATTAATTCGCACACGTAAAGATTTTTTAATAATTTACATACCTGGGCCCCTAGCACACTCGACTGAAAAGAATTGACAGGATAACTTTAGGTAACTTCTCATCGTTCCCTAGCATGACTACAGATCTCCAACGAATAAATGTTCACAATGACTAAATCTCCTAAAAATATTCAATATAAACTTCTCATCGTGCCCTAGGACAACTGCAGATCTCAAACGTACAAACGACAGTTGATATCGAATATATTAAGGACACTTAGTCATTGTGAACTGTCACCTATTCGTTTGCGATCTGCAGTTGTCGTAGGGAACGATGAGAAGTTACCGATAGTTATCCTATCGATCGTTATAGAGCAAGCGTGCTAGGGCCTCTGGACAGTAAAAATAAACAATGTTTGAATTTGACACCAAATTAATTTTGTAACAAATTAATAATATAATATTATAATTAAATGAAACAATATAACTTAGTTACAACCACTGATTTATTTAGTTAAACGCCGACCGGTTTCGGAACAACCGTTCCTTCTTCAGGGCAAACATATAATGATGACAATTACAAAATAGTGGGTGGGTACAATTTATATAATATTATCTTCATTAATTAAAATATTTTAATTTGAGGTTTAACTCAAGTTAAAAAGTTAAAAATAAAAATAAAAATGAATAATATGCAATTAAATATTTAGCGGCGGCATCCCGAATTTCTACCGATTTCTTACATATTTTCCGCGTTTGGAGTTTTTAAGATCTTAAAAAAATATATGTTATTCTTTAAGATAGTACTTAACCTATACATTCCACAACGCCGAAACGGTAATTATTTGAAATTCCCTCGATAGAAATAAATCCCAAAGTATGCTCCGAAAATTATTATTTACACGTTTGTTTCTTTTATTTTACAAGTTATATGTATGAAAAAATTCACAATGTTTCTTTCAATGCTACTTAACACAACCCTTGCGAGATTTTTGATTTTTCAAACGAATCGTGTTTTATTAAACATTTTCACAATTTTCGCTTGAATTTTATCGTTTTTAATATAAGCGCACTCCCTCCAACATTCGTATTGTCGTATCTATCCTTCTTCTTCTTTTTGAGAGGGTAAGCGGGGTCTTATATCAAGAATCTAATTCAATTTTTCACGAATAGAGATTATTCGCGCTAAAACGCGTAACGCTGTACGATGTATTATCTTTATTTTTATTTACATTAACTCCACACAGGAGGCCCTGAAGAAAATAATTTCCCTTTGGGGATGTGATAATGTCATCTTTTGGGGATACTGTGTGGAGGGTCTTTTTGTGGAAAGGAAGAAGTGAACCTTGGTCTTGAAGAGACTCATGCCGTTGTTACTAGTAATCAGTTGTTATAACTTTGGTAGATAAATCAGGCGTTTTTTTACATAACCTCCATTCACGAGCACCTAAGAAAAATAATTTCCCCAGGATGATGTGTGGAGGAGAAAGGAAGAAATGAAAGTTCTGAGAAGGAGACAAGTATGAGGGGTGAGTAGGAATCTAGGGGTCAGTGTGTCCAGGAGTGACGCCATAGGTGGTGGGGAGGCGCATCCGCCTCCAAGGTCTGGACACACCTCACCTGACGAATCCGGGTCACCAAGTGCTAAGTCACCTGCTAAGTCACCAAATGTAGCTTGCCATTTTTTATCCAATAAATGGAATAAATGGTTCCCAGGGCAATGAATCCCATACCGTTACTGGGATTTGAGCTCATGACCATTCGCTATCCGGCCGAGTTGACTTGATAGTTTAGCAATTAAAGTAAAAAAATCACCCCATTTTCTTGCGTGTTTTTCATAAAAATTTAATATGACGACTATTTTGACGAGGTTGCCAAGTTTTATATTCACGTCAGTTATGGAAAGCACAATGAAACACACATTTGAAATGAAAATATCATTAAAAAAAGTGATACAATAGGATGAAATGTCATCAACCAAATCGTAATTACAGATTTTCCTATCGAATCTACCTTATAACAGAAGAATTCCGACAACAAATAGATAAAACGTGGATATATCCAACGACAATTCCATTAAAATGATATTAAAAAGAAACATACATTAAATAATCATAAATTCACGATATAAATATCACGTATAAGTTTTATCAACATCAGTCATGGTGGATTCTTAAGGTGTTAAATAATTGGACGGTATTAAAAATTACATTATTATTCAAATCAACACAATAATAGTAAAGTTGACTTCGGCTTTATACAAATAATAAACCAGAGTATCATACAACATAATGGCGTTAGGTATTATTGTAAAAAAAACATATATTATTATGTAATATTGGGACGAAATAAAATGTTTAAATTCCACGGTACGATACGAATAAAACGTTTTCCGCATTCATAAATCACATACAAACGGGTTTTCATAGAATAAAGAAACATAAAAAATACTTATTAACATTCCTTAAAAATGTTAACGTAGTCAACAGAAAAATGTTATAAATGGGGTTTTATAGTGATTTTGCATTTCACGATAACAGAACAGAGTTTTGTTTCTCGATTAAAAATATACGTGTGTTAACCCCTCACGACTCGGGCATATTTTGTCAGAAGGTCAAAATATTTCGGTTTTGCAATATACTGAATACAAATAAATGGAATATTTCTGAACGTTTCCGAAAAATAAAACCGGTAATAAAATACGCTTTCAAATTCAAATCTAATATATAAAAATTAATGTTTCTTTGTTTGTTTGTTTGTTTGTGTGTTCGTATGTTATGCGCGGCCATACCATTCATCCGATTGCGATGAAACTTTGGGAATGAATGCAAACATTCAAAAAGTTTTAAAAATGGCCCACCTCACGATTTTTGTAACTAAAATCCCCGATAACGAAAAAAACACACAAATTTTATTATAAAAAGTGTATTATATATAAACATTATCGCCACCTCACTTTTCGTCGTTTCGTGTAAAAATAATGAATACAAAATTCCAAAACTTTTTTTTTTCAAACTGCGATGGAAACTCTGGTTTTATAGAGGTGAACATTTTTATTATTTTGTGGTTATCTTATAGATTTAAATATAAAGCGTTGTTTTTTTCACCAAGATAGTACAGGAGACTCAACGATGTCTATAATACACATGTGAGGGGTTAACGTTGTTAACTAGGTTAGGGATTTAATTTTTTTTTTGCATACATGAGCTTAGTTTTGAAAGTAGCAACATCAAAATTAGTTTCCGCAGTTCTGTGCAATTAAAATTAAAACGTCAGTTGACTCGATTCTCTTTGTTTTAATTTGCATTAAATGTACGTAATTAAAACACGCGATACAAAGTTGGGGAACAATGACTTTGGTAAATTGCAGTTTTGGAATTATTTCGCAATCATCCTACTCACACATCGCGTCAACGCGAGGCTTCTTATTAGCTTCACCTATACCAATGTAGGCCGTAATTACTAATAGTAATTACCTATGTGTAATTTAGAACGCGCCGCACTTGCTCAAATTTTAGGGAAACTGCAACTATAATAAACTAGGTGAGATAATAAGAATATTTAAAAAATATGTCTAGTTATAAATCTCTCTACTTATTTACATCAGAGCCCCATTATTGAAGTGAAACTAATTATTAAGTGCTGAAACTGATATAACCACTGGAGCGCTTTTTGCCACATTATGGCACTATTTATAAAACCTCTGATTGCTTTGTTGCCAAAATGTGGCACAGTTAAATTTTTATTTTTTTTATTAAAACGACTACCTATATAATATATTGTACATTCAAAATATAACAAAATAAATATTCTCTAGATTCTTTAAAATGTTCTAAGGTTAAAGATTTAATTATATATTGTTTTATAAATCCTACATATATGTGATAATAGACAAAACATAGGGGAATTCATTGGCTACATAGAACTATAGTCAGTGTGTATGTCTGCGTATTCAAATTCGGAAGTATGATTTTTTTAATGTGGGCGGAAACATTTCCTTTAGCAATCCGAGAAAAAATATTTTAATTGCTTTGTCGCTCCAGTGGATAAAGTAGCCTAACTAACAATCAGGTTATGAGTAATTTTAAAAATATCGGCAGTTCTTACAAATACGCTATTCGGGGATACTGTTAAACACACAATGAAATTATTAGTTTTAGTTGTTTGCAAGTACAATTTGTTTAACTGCAGTGTGTGCAAGCTGTGTGACGAAATTTTCGTCAAAACATAATAAAATTACCCAACAGTTAACCCCTTTTGGTAAAGAAAAACTGAATAATAACATATTATCTCATTCCTATACATTTATATATTATTATATCTATCTATCTATCTTTTGTATATAAATTAATATAAAGCAAAGCATACATTTTGTTTTTGAAACAGCGTAAATCGAAAAAGCCATCGATTGACTGATTTGAGAATCACATGGCGTATATAATAAATTACCGATTATTTTTTTTAAATTGATAAACTAATGTTTAAGACAAGATTTTTATGCATAGCACAAAGGGTAGGGTAACAATTATATAAATATAATAAGTAAATAAATAAACAAACAAATAAGTAAACAAATAAAAATAATTAATAAAATATAATAAGCAATAATTGTTGAATGAAACACTAGGTATATATTGAATCATTTGGCGGGTAGGAGGTATCCCGCCGTAGCTTAATGGTAGAGCTCCTGTCCGGCAAACAGAGGGGTGCGGGTTCGAGTCCCGTCGGCGACATATATCTTTTCTCGGGAGAGGTTTCAATATTGATGAGTGTTTCAGGCTAATAATTATTGCTTATAATAATTGTTAATAAATTACCATCTACATTTCCGCTATCGTACACCCCGGGTCTCAAAATCATCAATAATAAATACGCACACATCACTTGATTACCAACGTACGAAGAATATTTCACAGCCATTTTTTATGTGTCATCAAAATGACTGCCTGTACTAAAAAAAATTATTGTTCAACCGAATCAGAACGTACATGCACTTGAACCTATATTAATTGTCAATATTAATGAAACAGAGATATCAGCGGATACAAGAAAAATATATGTGCATTCACACAAGAAAAATTATAAATTATTTCAATTTTATTGCATTTTCTGACATCATTCAAATTTAACGCATTAATTGTTATCATGCTGACTTTGTAATAATGCAAAAGCAATCTTTTCAAGCAATGCACACTAATTTTCCCCGCTGCTATGTCACTCACTGTTTACCACTTGCATGTGGAAAACGTGAACATTTCTAATTCATTTGTACAGGTACCTATTAACAAAAATTCAAAAGCTATCAAGTAAACTTTTGGTTATTTTTTTAATTCATCGCACGATTTTTAGGAACAACTAACTAACTAATCATCACTCTATTTCTCCACAGGGGTAGGCAGAGGCACAACTTAATCTTGGAACATTCACATTCACCCATTGTGACACACATACTCGTATATATTGTACTGACTCGTGACATGACTTAATTAATCAATTATTTGATTCACTTGAGAGTGCCATGTCTTTCTCGGGCGTCAAAATATTCTTACATTCACTTTCATGTTATACATATTCCCTGACACTCTTTTCTCCTTCCATCCGATCTACAAGTCTTAAATATTAGAATAGAAACATGCAATTTTTGATGTAACAAACATTGAACATTTTCGGACTCGTAAGGACATTAATTTGTGTCTACCAAGCGCCCATTATCAATAATTTGTATTGTTCAAACTACAAACTTATTATCCCATTATTGTCATCTAAACAGAAAGTAGGTAATGTTAATTATTAAATAAATAATAGTGTTATCATGATTATCTATTTAGGTAAGCTCTTTTATCTATGATATCACGAAATAATATTTAGCAACCCCTATATAATCTTTTAAGTTTAAGTGAATGGAATAGGTTAGACAAAGGGATTATTATATTTAATGTCCCGTTAATCTGAATGTACATTATTAAATTTACTTTTAAATGTATTATTGTGTTTGAAATCGGTTTAGATAACCGAAGAAGTCTATTTCAAATAATGTTTACGAATACTTACTTATGTATTACTTTATTTACTTAAGTCAACGAAAATTATCTCAGGTAATTTTCAGAAGGTTTCTTAATGCTAATAAACTAAGATAACAATTCGACTGACGTGTTTAAAGTCAGTTTTTAAAAGTTAGTTTTATGTGAATCAACATGTATTATTGTTTTTTTTTGTATGTATTTTGAATAGTTCTCATTAAAATTGGAAAGGGTTTATTTTAGTAGGTAATCTTAGAAGTCCTTGTTATGTAGTTTGACAAAAAAAATTGTGGTCAAAAGCGAAATAGACTGAAACTAACCTAACCTAACTGCCTAACCTAACCTAACGTAACAAGATATCATTTTAAAGCGAGAAACCAGTGACATTAGCTGCTTTTATAATTCCTGCGGCAACGGCCCAGCGACGGCACAGCGACGGCAACGGCTTGGGGAATCTCATTTCTTTAATATGAGTGAGGGAGATGCAAGAAAATGATTACTTTATTCTTTGGAGGAACCAGACTTAAATACATTGTGTGTCTCATCGTTTGTCTAACAGTTATTTAGTGTGTAAGAAAGAGCTGCAGCTTTGTTGTGATAAGGAACATACGTTTATTGCCTTTTTATGCCGTCGCCGTGCCGTAACCGTGGGAATTATAATAGCGGCCATTAAATAATACTATTTGATATCAAATTTTTAAATAATAATGAACTAATATATATTAAATACTAGCACGGACGTATAAATAAATGGGATATTATAATTTTTATAGGATTTCTAAAGCTGAGAGAATTTATAAAATATTTACCTCGGGATCCATGCCTTTCAAAAGCTTTACGCAGGGTTTTTTTAAATCGGATGTAAACAGTGACCTTCATATTGTTTTAAAGGTCAAGTCAAATTTACCTTTCGGATAATCTTTACTAAATCTAGTTAGATACCTAGTAAATAACGCTTTCTTGTAAGTGGAATAGTCCCAGTCCCTTGCAAAATCAATATTTAACTCTAATAAATTTAAACAAAACGTTACCGTAGAAAAATAAAAATAAAATAATTTTCTTGTAAAATATGCTATATTATAGGTGGGTAGCTGAATTCATCAGAATTTTTCACACAATCAGTTCCGGTTTTGAAAATGACATTTAAATACAAATCGAATTTGAGTTCAATGAACCAAATTTCACGCACGACTAACACACATATTATATGTTTGACAGATTTTTTAACTAAACTACCTTTGAAAATCTGAACAAATTTAAAAATCAGTAGATAAACAATGATGTCATTATTCACACTCCATACAAACGTCACTTATTCAAATAACACAACCAAATGCTTTTAAATAATAATGGGTTTAAACAAAATCTTGCAAACAATCTCACAAACAAACATGCATTCTTTTCAATGGACTTCAGCAATAATAGGTACTATATATATATCAATATTTTATCAAATCAAAACCTACTTGGGCCACAAAATATTATTAACTATAATATTCAATGATAAATGAAACGTAGCAGTGACGGTGGGCAGTCTCAATTACTTCATATCAAAACCCTAATGTCAGAACACATAATATCATTTGATAGCAATTGATCCAAATTGAATGGCCTATTTAGGCATATCATCAATCTAACACCATTTTATAAATTGCTGTGAATTGAAAAATTATAATAGGAAAGTACTCATCAAAGACAAAAAGAGGAATGTTGGATTTGGATTGATAGAGTATCATCACGGTGATGCCGGGAATCTCTTCCAATATGAACTAAGCTGCATATGTTATTCTGAGTAATTTAATTGCCTACACAAGGCTGGACATCTCAGACAAATCCCTACAAAAGGAGCATATAGCTCTTACATAGAGGTTGTCTAAATTTAATTATGAATACTTTATATTTCGAATGATTTTAATGTATTATAATAGTCCTAAAAAAATACTTATTTTCAAAATTTATAAAGTATACTGCTGATCGGTCCGTTATAAGTACTCCGTCTTTCCCATAAACGATGCATGAAACAAAAGAGAGGTTAGAATGGAGCTCTCAGGTGCAGGACCACATTGATGGAAAGTTCATTTAGAAAGCCTACCTTGACTTGATGCACGGCTTCCTCAGGGGGTAAGTCTTGCACCCCATCCAGCTGCTGATCTGCCCACTGGCGAACAGCCTCGCTGGCTTCACGGTACTGTCTCCACAGACGCACCGCATCTTGGTACCTGGGACAAACACAATGTTCAGAATCTGTTTGCAATATATGCATTACCTACATGTTTATTGCATGCTACAGTAATCTTAGAAAGTAATGATAACTCACTTGTCGCAAAGTTGTTTAAGATTGTTACAGGTGTCATTGTAAGCGACTACAGCCTCGGACACAGCAGTTTCGATCCTTTGGGTGACCTCCGGATCACAAGAGCTGGCCAGCGGTGAGGCGGCAGAGCGCAGTTCTTCAATGAGCACCTCTCGATCCCCCATGTCTCCAGACAGACCCTGCAAAATATTTATCAACATTAGTTCATATGAATTTATAGACAGAGTCATTGTTATAACAAATTATAAGATAATCTAAATTATTCTACTACGTGTGATAAAGGTTCTAATTACTTACTTCTAATCTTTCTGTTGCCTTCAATAGCCGATCATAGTCAACTTGTCCCTGGACTGTTAAAAGTTCAATCATGAAGTCAGCTTCCTGTACGGATTGTTGCACCATCTCCAGCTGCCTCTCGAATCTTCTCCAAAGCCCGAGACGGTTTCTGAGAAGTCCCAAAAGATTGCCGCAGCGAGACTCGAGAGCTGAGTGATTATCTTGAAGCTGTGAAATCTCCCTCTCCACTTTGACGGGAGATACGGAAACACGCAGGCGAACAGGTAGCGTATGCAATAGTTGACGAAGCTTCAATAGGTCTTGCCATTGTGATACCAAATCTTCTCCGACAGTTTGGCAGTTGATTAATGCTTGTTCTACTACGTCGCTTCCCATCTTCTCATTAGCTTCACATTCGTCCAAGGTTTGTTGAACCTTTTGATGGTTTTTCCGCATCCTAGACAGCCCAATTTGGATAGTTGCTAGTTTCTCCTTAAGAAGCAACCCGCCTTCTAGTTCTTCAGATATGAGTATTTCCAGCCGATGGGCTTGAGACAACAGTCCACCGACCCTCTCTGATTCCAGGGCGGGAAGCATACCGAGGCGACCCAACTCATTTTGGATTGTTTCTATGCGGCCACTGAGGATTTGTAGCCTCTCAATGTACAGGTTCAACTCATCTTCACTCTTTATAATACCTTGAAGCTCATTCAATGATAGTTTTAGTTCTCTCAGTTCATCTTCAAGAATAATCAATTTCTCGTCTACTGGGGCATCAGGAGCTGATATATTTTCAATAGCAGCAGAATGCATAACATCAATTTTGGCTGATATATTTCTCCATTTGTCTTCGATTCTGGAGAAGAATTGTCTCTGAACCATTTCATCAGAAATCGGAATAATTTCCATTGCATGCTCAAATTGTACAGCGGCATTGTTTCTAATGTTATTATGTACTTCGTGTTGTGCTTTCAGTTCCCAGAAATGCCTCATATTGCCAGGAGTTCCAGCAGGTGAGGCTGCCATATGTGATATTTCTTTATCGGCTTTTTTCATCCATGTTTCCAGTCGGTCCGTTAGCATATCATATTCTGTCCAGTTTTCTCTAAATGCGACCAACCTGCGCATATGACCGTTAACTTCATCTTGTAACTGAAGGACGACTTCTAGCGGTTCGTTGTATTTTCCGTGCAAGCTAGAGCAGCTCACTAATTCTTGTAAGCCATTAGCTATTCCAAGAAGCTGTAATAGTTTGGCGTGGTGATGCGAGATGTCTAGCAGTAAGGACTGGTACAAGGTAATATACTGATCATATTCAGAAGATGTTACGCTGGAAAGATCAGGTACTCTTTGATGTGCCACTTGAAGCCATTGCTTTTCTTCCTTCATTCCCTGTTCAAGTACCGTCCATCTCGAAGCAGCCAAAGCCATTTGTTGGGCGCGACTTGCTGCTTTATCGAGTATATTGGTTGCGGTATCATGCAGGCAGTGATGTAGAGCAGAGTGTAAAGCCCTTGTTTCACTGTCTAGATTTCCTTCCAGGGATTCTAAAATTGCTCTGCAGTGACTGAGATTGACAAAGAATTTGCGATGTTTTTGCATTTCTTCTTGTAAATGTTCCAAGTTGATAACATTGATTCTACTTTCAACCAAAGCATCAGCAATATCTGTAATTTGTTCAAATTCTCTCAAAGTCTGTTCATACTCATCTGCTAAAGCTAAAAGCTGCAGTAGCCTATCTCTTTCCGAAGTGACAGAATTCTCAATTTGTTTAGTTAATTCGTGCGTGGTGTAGATAGTCGGAGGTAACTCTTTTCCAGGGAAGTCTCGAACCAATCCTCTTGCAGTCTGCAACTGATGAGCTGTTTTTAGCATATGGCAATGATTGCTAGATTCGATTTGATCCAATTTTTCTAGCTTAGTTTTGTTTGGAATATCAGAAAGAAGCAGTTGATCCAGTTCCTGTTTGACAGATAGCACAAGATCTTGTACATTTTTAGCTCCATTCAAAAACTCTTGCCATCTAGTATTATCAAGATTTGACTGATTTTCAGTTTCTTTTGTAATATTTTGAACCACTTCTATTTGTTCTTGTAGTGAATTAAGGCACTCATTCATTTTAGTTTTATTTTCCTCTGGATATTTTGTGAGGTCTTTCATAGTTTGCTTTAATGTTTCTACATTCTTATTAATAGTGTATAATTCCTCCTTGATTCCATCAAAGTCCTTATTATTGCTGGGATTAGGACCTTCGCTCATTTGCTGACGTTTGCAATAAACAATGTATTCTATTCTTTCAAGCCAAACCAGGATTGTCTCAACAGTTGTTATCACAGTAGTCTCGATGACCACAATATTCTGTTGCTTGATGGCATTATTCAAAGAAACTAAATTGTCTTTCACTTCACAATCATATTGTTCTTTGGGTATTTCAGAGACATAATCCTTCAGTTTGGAAATTACTAAAGGATTAGAAAAGTTTTTAGTTTTTCTATTTTGAAGCATATTTTTAACTTTTTCTTCAATACTGTTATTAGTCTTATCCCAGTAAGTTTGTGTGGTTGAAGGAGAGTATTCGGTAATTTCTGACGATATGAATTTAGTGATTTCATCTTTAGGTTTTTTCATGGATGGATCCAAGGATCCCACCAAAGTTTCATTTTCTATCAGAGACATGGAGTCTTGCTGTTTAGATGTAATTGTTTGAGAGGGTACAATATTGAATTCAATATTACCCAGTAAAACAAAGTTTTCAGGAGACTTATCAGCTTCAACTAAAGTCTTGTCAGAAGTTGTATTTGTTGGCACGTCGAGAGGTTTAATTTCTTCGGTAAACTTCACTGGAATAGGTGACTTAGTGCCTTTAGTTATTTGTGAATATGATATTTTACTACCATAGCCAGGCTCTTCAGTTGTCAAGAGAGAATCTTCAATGATGAACTTATCACCTGGTGAGAACGGAGATGATCCGATATTTGGTGAAATGCCTTCATCGGCAGATATGTCTTTGTTTCGGTGAATGAAATCTTTTGAGGAAGATGAAGACACTGAGAATTCTGAAGAAATTGGATCTGAGAACGATTCCGGTGACATGGGACTTATCTTATCTTCCAATTCACTAATTGGCTTTCTTTTGTTGCGTTTCTTCTTCTTTACTCGTTTGTTTTTGTCCATAATAATATCATCATCGCAAAGCATTTCCAAATTATCAAAATCAAGATTTGTTTCCTGAGGCTGTTGAATTGGCTGGAACTGATTGTTGGCTTCTTGCACAATGAATTCTTGGGAAATATTGGGTCCCTTTTCATCGGGCAATGTAATCTGAGCATGGAAGTGCACTTCGTAAGGTTCATCTTTGGATAGAGAACTAGAAGAGAGGGTTTCATCACTGAAATATTTGGGGATTGGTGTTGTTTGTGTTGACAACTCAACAGTTTCAATAACAGCCGATTGTGGATTTTCTGGAGATGGAATCCGACTAGTTTGAATAGAAATTTCACTTGTCGGTTTATTGAATTCTATTTGAACTTGGGTGCTTTCGTGGCATAATTCTGGAGATTTAGATAATGATGTTTGAATTGATAGTTCTTCTGTTTCTGGTTGGTCTACAGGAGACGTTTGTTGTGGCTGGTCAGTGACTGAAACACTCGAAGTTTGTACAGCATTTTCGGAAACTTCCTTAGGAATACTTTCGATCACTGGAACTACTTCAATGTCATCACTTTGCACAGGGGATGTTTGAGTGGGTTGCGCAATGGTTTCAGGAGATACAGTTTGCACATCAATGTCAAATGACTCTTGCACAATTGGGGAAGAAGTCTGTGAGAATTTTTCATCGGGAATCATTATGTCGTATGTGGTCACCTGAGTTGTAGATTCAAGTAACTCTTTTGCTAACGGTATGCTAAGTGATACTTCAACCTGGCATACTGGCGATGTTTGTTGACTGTGTTCAGTAGCTATTGGGATAACTTCAGGTGATGTTTGACCGGATCTATCACTCTTCAATATAGGGATGTCGGGAGATGTTTGAATGAATGTTTCTACAGTTTCAACTGTGTTCGTGATAGTTTCTGGATAGACTGCTTCGAGAGATGTTTGAACTGAATGATCGGAGGTTAAAATTGGTTCAACTACATTGTAACAACTTATTATTTCCGGTTCAACTTCTACAATTTCAATAACAGGAGTCTCATCAATAACAGGCGCGGGATCAGCAATAACAACAGGCTCCTCAATAGCAAGAGAAGGTTCAACTTGTTCTACTGGAGACTCTTGATGCACTTCATCTTGAGTATCTGGTTCAGGAATTTCAACAGCAACTTTCTTTGATTTTTTCTTTTTCTTTCTTTGCTTATCAGGTAGCTCAGAGTGCTGAATTGGTTTTGAAGAATCTTCATTTTCTTCACTAAAATGAGTGTCATCATCAGAAATAGATTTGGGGTAATCTGAACTTTCCTCTACCACATTCTTAATTTTTTGCCTCCGCTTGATTTTGTGTTTAGTTTTGGAATCTTTTTGAACTGCAGAGTTATCGTCAACAGTTGTAATCTCATCAGGTTCATATCCAGTCTCATGTTCTTTACTTTCTTCGCTTCTAGGACTTAATGAATCAAGCACTTGAGTAAACGTTGGTTGAGGGGTTTCTGGTGCTTCCGATTCAGAAGGAATTGCAATGTCAATGGATTCAGCCAATGTCGTCTCAATTGAAATAGGTTCAGCATTCCCATCTCCATCCGGAGAGGTAGCAGACAGAACAGTTTCTGTCTCCAGTGGGAGTGTATATTTATCTTCTGTTATTTCACTTTCTTTCAGCTTATGCTTTTTCCGTTTTCGATTCCGTTTCCCACCAATTTCAATCCCATCTCTGGGAGATTCGTCATACTCAGATTTAGATTCAACACTTGAGGTGGGCTCCAGAGTGGCAATTTTGGTAGATGTGGTTTCAATTTTAACTGTTTCAGAAATGTAGGGCAAATCAACATTAACTCCCTTAATTACTGACTGAGCCTCTGAAATATTTTGTTCATTCGCTACTTTAATAGATGCAGCAAAATCTTGGTTTCCATGTGCAAGAATAGGAGTTTCTTGAAGAGTTAAATCGAATTCAACCAATTGTACCTTTCGTTTTGTTGTATCTTTTAGCGCAACTCCCCTTTCTGCAGCTATCAATTTTTCACTATCAAACATTAGCACTTGATCAGAAACAGGTTTGATAACAGATGTTGGTTTGGGTTCTGGAATGTCAGACTCTTTGTTCTCTTCGACCGTTCCAATGGGTAAACTTGGAAGAACAGTTTCGAATACTTTGCGTTCTGTAGTTACGGTCGAATGCGTTTTTGTTGCTGTTCTATTGTCATCAATAAGTTCAGGTTTAACAATAATTTCAGATATACGGATAGACTCTGGAAGTTCCTCAGTCACTGTAGTATCACTAACAAGCACAACTGTGATATCACTGCTATCTTTATCAGATGATGTTGGTCTTCCAAGAAGAAGTAATGGATCAATCTCAGTAATTTTCTCTTGTGTTTGCGGATATTCAACTACAATATACCCATCTTCATCCAAAGTGTCTTCAAGCTGCTTTGCTGGATCCTCAATTGGTTTAGCAGTTGGAGTTTTGCTTGCAGGGTCTCGTTTTATTAGAGAGACATTTTCATGTTTTGTTTCACTAATCAACAGGGCTTCAATTGTGGGAATCATAGCAACTTGTTTCACGTCATCTTGAGGAATATTGGTAAGTTGATCTTGACTTGTTAACAATGTCTCAATAGTGGGTATGAATGAGAGACTATTGTCATTCTGTTCCTCTGAAATCTGAGAAACTAATGGAGAAGTATCTTTAATAGTTTCATGAATTGTTGCAGGTGTCGCTACCTCAACAGAAACAGATGTATCTGGGAGGGTGGTTGGAATTTCGATTTCATCAATAATATTTTCAGATTGAATCAATAGATTATTTCTATCAACGACAGCTGAAAGTACGGTATCTGGAAGAGATTTATTTTGTTCTTCAACAAAAGCATCTTTAGGAATGGCCTTTTTACGGATATTTTGATGAACATTTGATCTTTCAGCTTCTAAGAATAAATTAATGTCTTGAAGGGGAACAATTTCTTGGACTCCTTTCAAGGCAACAGTTGAAATTGATGAAACTATATCTTCGGGAGAATTAGGAAAAGCTTTTGTTTTACCTTCCTCAACTCCAGGAACTGTTTCTACAAAATCAGTTTCTGCTTCCGAAGTGACAGAAGTCGCTTCTGTGAATGTTTCAAGAGAAGTTATGTCCTGGACTTCTTTAGTGATCAGAGGAATTTCAATTTTCTGTTCAACTTCAACGGTTTCAGGTGTTACTTCAACAGTTCCCAGTGTTAATTCTCCAACAATTTCAGATGTAACATCTTCAACAGGAACAGGAATTAGTTCTCTTTCAACTTCGGGATCTGCTGGCGACTCTGGTTTTAGTGCAGAAATAGCACATTCAACAACTGCTTCATCAGGTACTTGTATAGGTGAGGCAGATTTTGTAGTTTCTTCGATTATATCAACCTTAATCTTTGCTTGTTCCTGCAATATTTTTGATGATTCAATGATTTTCATATCATTCACCGTAGAGTCTTCTTTCAATCCTTTGACTGGAATAATTTGGTGAACATTAGATTTTTCTGCTTCTATAAATAAATTAACATCATCTTTCAATTTTGTTGTTATCTCAGGTACTTTGAAAAGTGTCATTTCACCTGATAGAGGAACATTTTTAGATTCTGATACAGGCATGGGATCAATATTGCCTTCAGAAATAGCAGTTTGGATTTCTTCCGAAGGCACAACATTTCGAGACTCTGAAATAGATATAGGATCGATGTCCACTTCGGAAATAGAGGCATGAATTTTACCCAAAGGTAGAATATTTTCATTTTCTGAAACAGGTTTACGGCCAACGTCAACTTCGGTAATAGGAGATTGGATTTCAAACAAAGGTTGATCCATTACAGACTCTGAAACAGGTGTAGAGCCAATATTAACTTCGGAAATAACAGTTTGGGTTTCAACCAAAGGCGTAACAATTTCAGACTTTGAAGCGGGTGTAGGATCAATGTCAACTTCAGAAATAGCAGTGCGAGTTCCTGGATAATGCATAGTTTCTTCAATAATGGTCCTAGCTGTTTGATCTGGTGATTGAGTTGAAGATTTTTTTAATTCGACATAATCAACTTGGTATTTTAGTTCCTGGTCTTTGGGTTCTTTGCTCGGGACAACTTTAAAAACATTTGATCTTTCGGCCTGCAAAAACATATTGATGTCGGGCATTGGTTTAGATTCCTGGGTTACTGTGAATTCACATGGCTCCGATATAAATGTAACATTTTCCTGGCCTACCAGTTCAGATGTCTTTGACGATGTTGGTTCTGGACTCACAACTTCACTTACTACAAAGGTTGAGTCTTCTGGGATGAAGTCAGTTTGATGTAAAGTTGTGCCCATGTCATCTTCATTAGTAATTTCACTGATTGTGATATTGTCATTTTTGAAAGGATAATTGATTGGTTTATTGAAACTATCTACTTGCTCAAAATTTACAGTGTCATCCGTGGTGGATGTTTGTTGGTGCACATTAAAAAGTGGTTGATTAATATTTTCAGCACCTGTATTACTAGGATGAAACTGTTCACTGGCCACAACTTGTCCATCCACCGTCCTGGTAACATTTATGGTAACTCTCGGGATGTCTTCTTGAGTAATATCAACTTCTTCGGGTTCTTCCACAATTTCTTCGGTAACATGTTCTTTTCCATCAATGATGACAACGCGTTTAATTATCCTTCTTGTCCTTCTTACTATTCTTCTGGTCACTTGCTGGACAACCGCTCTGACACTAGAGGAAGATGTCTGAACTTCTGTTCCTTCCGTGGGATTTTCAATATTTTGGAAACTAATCTCTGATGGTTGGAATTCAGAGTATTGTAAGCCTTGTGCTAGCATCTCTTCAGGTGTGATTCCTTCTTTGAAAGTTACCATACATTCAGGTTTGGATGTAAATTCTTGAATGTGGACTTCACCGCCAGGTGTTCCAGATATTATTTGGCCACCGTAACCATGTGTCTGTGTCGTTTGTTGATTTCCAGCAGGGTCCGTAAACACAGTTGAAGATTGCTGACCTTGAAGGGTTACTTGGGAAAATGATTCAGTAGGAAGATCAGAGCCGATCGTGGTAATAGTGGATCTATTTTGAATGTGTTGTTGCTGGACGGTATGCTGGCGGGCAATAAGAGTTTTTCTCACTTTCCTGACAATTATTCTCTTGGTGCCGTCAGCATCAACAATAACCTCTGTTGTGGTCTCATCAGGCTCCACCATAATAGTTTCAAATGATTGCGGATTACTATGAGTAATGTTGAGCAGAGAATTCTTGATGTCGTCGCCTTCATCTCCTTTGTATTTGGCTTCCACCAGCAAACTGTCTTCGGTGTCTGGATCTTGCATTAAAGGCTTGCTTGCAATTTCTATTGTTTCATGGCCTTCAGATGTTGTTTGAGTGATTTTTAGATTTTCAGGATTGTAAACCACAGTTTTAACAGGTTGAATATCAGTTTGCACTTGGAAGTCGTGCGGAGGTTCACAAGTGATTGACGCATCTTTCATTTCTGGCTCGGGTGTCATTAAGCTATGCCCAGTTTGAACATGCACGTCATTTGGTGGTGCACATGTTATGGCGACATCCTTATGATGAGGTGGTTCAGGTGAACATAGGCTTTTTCCAGTTTGAACATGGACATCGTTTGGAGGAACACATGAGACTTGAGCATCTTTAACTTTGGGAGACGGGGAGCGTAAGCTCTTGCCCGTTTGAGTCTCCATTGTGATGAATTCTTGAGATTTCAAAATTTGAGATTGGATAGGTTTTACCGGGACTGCCTTGAATGGTGTTTCTTCTTCGGGCATAGGACTAGAATCCAAGGTATTATCAGTCAATGAATCAATTTGATCCACCTCGGTACTTAATTCCGGTTGAACATGAACTTGTTGAATCTTGGTTAATGTATTTTTCAATTCGGTTATTTTGGTTGTAAATATACAATCTGTATCTTTTAATACTACGAGTGTCGTCCGAAGTTGATCGAGTAGAGTCTTAACCAAAGTTTCTGTGTCTGTATGATCTTGAAGTGGTTCACAGAAATCGATAAGATTTTCCAATTTCACAATACGAGTCTTCAGTTCTTTTTTACTTTCTTCGTATTGCCTGATCGTATTTGTGATATTATCCAACGACTGATCTTGAATATCTTGTTGGAGAATCAGCTTGATATCAGCCAGCCACTTTTCAACTTCTGACAGCAATTTTTGGTATTGGAGCAAATCCTCAGTCCGGTTTTCTCTTTCCTTTTGGGCACTCTGAAAAAATAGAAAAAAAACAATTAGGGAACGTTTTAAAGACATATACAGTACAATAAAATACAAAGATTCTACTCAAACCGATGAAAATTTCAAAAGGAAGGGAAGAAATAAAGAATTTGTAAGAGATAGAAGTTGACCCCTTAAAGCGGTCGTGACAATTACCTGCAGCGCTTTGGCTCCCTTCTCGGCCTGCGCCTCCAGGGTGACGATGCGCGTGGTGATGGTGGTGAGCTGCGCGGTCAGCTCTGTGACGTCAGCTCCGTCCTGCGCGGCGGCAGCGGGGAGGGCGGACAGCGCACGCTCCAGGCCCGACACGGTCACCTGGTGCTGGCGGAGCTCGCCCAGCGCCGCCTACGTGACAACACAACATATTAACGCGCGTTATACACTTGCCGATTCAAAGGTAATTAAGGACTGTAAAATCAAAGAGAGCAATCAAAAAACTTTTGTGATTGAGAACTTTAGATGTCAAAATCAATACAGAACACAACTGGAAACTATGAACCAGCAACTACGGTAAAAAATTAAAGTAAATAAAACTCTTTTTTTCTGAGTTTGATTAAGATGATAGACTTCGCTTTTCGGCCCATACAAAAAGGACGCCCGGGAAAAAACACTTTTCTACATCGAAAATTGCACAAAATTAATACTTTTTTTTATACTGCCTTCTAGAGGGTGAAAACTATGTCGGTATGTTTTCGAATTTTCGATGCGTTTCGTATTAACGTAAACATTCACTGTCAAACATGTACTATTTATCAAAAAATATTATTTAAGGAAAAAGTGCTGCTAACTCAACTCTCATAAAGAATTATAAAATTATAAAAAGCTACCGACGTAGCTTCTTCTTTCTAAAAAATATATATTTTTTAAAATTTCAATTTTGTGAAAGTTTCGGTGTAGAAAAGTGTATTCTCCATAAACCCCTTTTCGAGCGATTTCTGTAGGTAAATTTGAGCGTTGTCTCATTCGCACATTTCGCATTCGCATGTATTGTAAGTGTGCGTGAGCTTATTGTGAGCGGGACAGAATGACAGAAGCGGGTGTTCCGCGTGTGGTTCAAAGTCTAGCCTCTTAAGATTGCTTTCTTTGCGTTCTTATTTCTATTGTGATAATAATAATCGATAAGTACACAAATATATAAATCTTTGTAGAGCATGTGTATAAAAAGAAGAAATTAAAAAATATATTTAGGTATAATATTGCGTCATCCTCGTCTCACGTACAATGAAAATCAAAAAAGTCAAAAGTCAAGTCTTGAGTCATAAATATGACGTCTTAACTATTCATAATAATTTTATGAACAATATAAATACATTTCCCTATACCGAATGCATGTTTGCAGAACGACGCGACGATCTAATCGCTATCTCTATAATAGCTACTAGCTTTTACCGTACTTAGAGAAATTACTGTACTACGAATTTTCCCGCGAGATTAAATTTTGTTTTTTTGGGATGAAAAGTAACCTACGTCACTTTCCAGTCCTCCAAAAATTCCTATCCAAATAAAATCACGTCGATCGGTCGCTTCGTCGCGACACGAAAGAAGGCCAAACAAACAAACATACTTTCGAATTTATAATATTATTGTGCAATTATGTACGTATATATATTTAAACTTGGGATAAGATTAATAATTAAAAAAAAACTTCTAATTAGCAAATTTTGTATCCATAGAATCTAAACATTAATATATTTTGGGCCTAAACACGAATTTAAATTGTGTGTATTAATTTAGTAAAAATATTTCTTAATCCTGAACTGAAGAACGAAATTTAAAGAGAAGAATCTAAAAGGGTAGAGCTAACAAACAAAAAAAAATTCGTTCCGCCAATAGTTTCTCAGAACCATTCATCGCGATCAATGACATTATAAGCATTTAATATTGCAATCATTTTTCAAATATTTTATTTTATTATGTTTAGGAAACAAACAGTTATTATTTATAAGATAATCACAATGTAAAATCAATACACTGATAAACCTGTAAAGTTACATTCATTAACTAAACATACAAACTAATAATTATACAAAGGTACTCTTCGATATTTGGTCGACTTATAATGTAAATACTACAATGTAAATAAAGAGCAAAGAAAAATAAATAACAGAACAAAAAAAAATAAGAACCGTGAAACAGTAAAACAAAATTAAAAAGTATGAACAAAATTAGCATTAATAGATTCAGCCAGTTTGATTTTATACACTAGTAATATATTTTTATACGGTTGAAAATGACCACATCAGTTGAATGTTTTGCAGAGATATGTCCCATTTACGATTTTTTCGCATAATTAGATTTATAATGCGATATACTGAATAAATCATTCGATCTGGTTGCGTTCAGGGCAACAAGCTGCAATCCTTTCTAATAGATACGATAAGTCAACAATAGGGTATTTTCACAATTAAATTAAATTAAATTAATTATTTTATCATCTTCTCTGCCTTGGGTACTCTGGGGTTAAATCTATTTTGGTAAAACGATGGGTCAAAGGTCCGGCACTCGGCTCTAAAATCATGTTGCAGCTGGCCTTTAACAACACAACAACCATGTAGTTGCGTGGTTTAAACAAATTGGAGATTTACTTCCTGAAATTACGCTTTCCAATAAACTGTAGGCAGGTACACAACACAATAATTATTATTCTCGCCTTTTGAAATACATATAAACATTTTTATAGAACAATATACTATTTTATCTATATATACGCACGTGTTTACATACGGCACAGGTAGTGCAAAACCCGTGGTCAATCAAAAATATGTACGTAGGCAGTCACATTTCAAATAAAAAATGTGTAATTAATCAACTAAGCACAGGTATAATAATTATAATTAAACACACAAAATGCACACGAAGATAAGGAAGAAATGTATTTGCTTGATTTACCTGCGCTCGCTAACAAATAAACACTGAGATAAGGCCTTATCACTGCGGTAAAATTGCGGCGTTTTTCCGGAGGGACATTTTCACGAACACTTTCACCTTTGATGATGAGTTTTTGATAACAAAACAGTTCACTAATTATTGTAATCAGTTGGTTGTTTGTATTACGCGGTCAAGTTAGAATGCACTGCCACTCGCTTCGGACAAGCGAGCACTATGCGGATCGGCCCGGTTGGGAGTTGGGACACCTCTTGAAGCATCGATGATCTAACGCTCCCAGATGATGTTTCTTCAACTATTCACGATGATGACCTACGATCGTAAATTTTGAAATGATCTTACGAGCTTATTCTAGCGGGCCAAGCTCGGACTCTGCGTCGGGTATTGTAAAAATAAATCGATTGATCTCTGCCCACACTCGCGATGAATTTGGCATAATGTTCTACAGCCAAATCTCATCTTGTTTGAAGAAAACAAACTTCCTAATCGATTTACTAATTGATTCTAAAATAATGATCTTTAAACGTGCTTCAAGACGATGGTGAGGATTCAAAATTTGATTGAAAATGAACATTAATAAGTCATTTCGCAGACGTCCTCAAAGTTTTGCTCATTTGTAGGTGCCTAACGCCCAACCATTTGGGAAGCACATTATAATATATTCAGGGACATAACCATTTTATTATTGTAAAGTATGTGTGATAAATCCTATCACAAGCACCTCGGTAAGCCCAAACCGGCATGGTGTCATCACTTTTATTAAAAGACGCTGACGACATACTTAGTACACACGACTCAAAATGCAAAGTAATAATTAATCGTCACTGCTACGTGATGCCATTCAATATTTGTCTTTACTCTTAGTTGACTGCGAATGCATCAAGATAAATAAATCACAAGTTAAGATGTAATTTATAATACGAAAAGAAAACCCAAAATGATTGTCCGCCAAAATATCTCAACGTACATTTTTCGTTTATTATTTGGCCTCGAGACATTCTTAGACGATGGGATAAAGAGTATTTTAAGGATCTCATTCACTCGTTCATAACAAAGTTTAAGTAAACAACCCATACAATTCGTCGTCATCCTTATATTATAGAATGTGAAACAGGCGCTAAAATAAGCTTGGAGCCGCAATTAGATTGTGGGAACCTTTTTAGTGGTTGCTTCCAACTACTGTTTTTCTGCTTCTCTAAATCAGAATGGGGCCTGATAGCTTTAGACTCAGTTCTCAGATGGTCGAGTTCGGAAAATACGTAGAACAGGTTCTCGAACCAACAAACAATCGCCACAAGCTTAAAAACTTCAAGCGCGGTCTAAGATTAAATTTACCGGTAAATAAGTCCACTTCCAAACAGTAATTAGGGATCTTTCTAATATTATAAACGCGAAAGTTTGTATGGATGTATGTATGTTTGTTACTCTTTCACGCAAAATTTATTGAATGCATTTTAATGAAACTTTACAATAATATAGCTCATACATCATAAAAACATATAGGGTATAATTTATAAAGCTAGCAATTTATTTACAATATAATGAAAATAATAATTAGTGTTTAATAGAAAATGTAAAAATTTGAGAATGACATTTTGATTGATTGACAAAACAATGATTGTTGACAATCAAAATTCTATTTTAGAAAATTTTTAAATTAGTGAATTTATTTGAAGTACTCGCCTAATACTTTGAATCGAATGAAGAATTACAGATATTTTAAATAAATAGGTTAAGAATGTTCGTATAAACACAGAAAAGACCTAGGAAAAGAAAATAGACTACTCGAAATACTAATCCTGCGCAGACGAAGTCGCGGGCATAAGCTAGTACAAAATATATTAGAGTTGCTAAAAAAAAAAACTGATCCCGCAATTATTAGTTTAATCAGCTGTCTTATGGATATTTCGTATATGGAGTATTTTGGTAACGCAAAAGAATTACAAAAGGCACTTCGCAATAAATAACTGGGCAGTTATCTAATCTCCAATCTAACATAAACAATGCAAGTGTTATTGGCGGGTATCCACAAAAACGATAACACGATGCAAAGATAACGTTTTTACATAATATAAAAATGTGGGCTGAAAATAAAAGTTTGACGACAAACATCAGCTGCGAATCGATTGGCGGCCAGGGTCAGTAGACCAAGGACAGGGACTAAAACTCGAACTCATAAAGGCGATTCTATAATACGATACCACAAATATCTATTACTATATATATAGGCAGCACCAATAGTTATCTCTGGACATAGATTTTGTATTATGTAGGTTACGTATGGCAACGCACACACATTTTGCAGGCACAGGGCACGCCCATAAAATATTCACGACCGTCTGTAGTAGGTAGTCTGGTTCGCCGAACGTATCAAACAATTTCATTTCGTTTGGGCATTTTATCACCAGCTCTGAAGTTATTTAAAACAATGGTACATTATGTATTGTGTTCGTGTGCGTACTTTTCGGATTACGAAGAACCTTATCAGCGAAACGAATTTATTGATTTTTTAAATTAACATTTGGATTATTGTTTGTTTGCTGTGCGCTACAACGAAAAACCCTAATAAATATCGAGTACCTACTGTTTTTTTCTTCCCCAGTAATTAATAAATAACTTGAGCAAACATAACCATTAAGAGGCGGAAAAAAATTAAAGAATCTAATCGACCACGGAGGCTGTCAAAGTGATGTGATTCATTAAAACCGATATAATAATATAAATAGATAAAAAAATCACGCTGGCACGGTAAGAACATAAAAAATAAGCACGTTAAAAATTCCGTTTTTTACCATGAATGCTGGGCGGGTAGCAATTTCAAGTTGCAATATCGAATAGCTAAGAGCGCATAAAACTTTCGTAAAAATTTGGAAAAGAACAATGAATTTGGTTAAGATTCTATAAAGGGCGAAGAATTTTACCATCACAGTTGAAACCTAGAAATGTCGGACATAACACAATAGCTCAGCTGGAAATATAATATTTATGGTACATAAAACGCACAAGGTAACAATTACTAATAATACTAATGGAAGATCACAACCAATTTATATAAAAACATTTTTATATTATGAGCTGTCGTTTAACTTGTGAGGTAAGCAATGGTATCACATTTTAAACAGCCAATGATGTAATGACTGAACTACAGTTTGCTTTGATTGAAATTATTATTAAACATTTATTCACATACGAAAATAACATTTTCAAACAGTATGCTACGAATTGAGAACAGATGGACTTGCCAAAATTCTGGTTTTGTTATACGAGTTTTGCCTTGTTTTAATTACGGTAATGAGTTTATTATCGATTTCCTTTACGCTACTCAAAGCCTGGGTTCCAGTATTGATGGAAACGAGATGTATTAGAAATATTACTTATGGGATGATCTAAGTTAGAACTAGAAAACCAAACAGTATTATGACAATGTACAATTAAAAAATACTGATTCTAAATTAAAGATGAGATTATGTTAAGTGCTTACTTATTTAATAATATTTTATAAAGGATGAAAAAAAGTTTTTATGGCCTTTCTTATTGTTTTTTTTTAATATTCCCCTCACTGAAAGAGAAGGCAAGGTCAAATAGAATTTCTTGGGAAAAAACTTTCAACATTTAAATCTTTTAGCAATACACCCACATTACTTCTTGTAATCTACCAAATAACACTAAATAATAAATAAATATCCTCAACAGATTCATATTAAATTTCGAAAATAAGATAGATTAATTGTTTTTTTTTTGAGAAAGGGAGGTAAAAAGCTTATTTTTTAATGGTTCACACTATACACAGTAAACTTAATGCCGTGAAAAAAAAAACTAAATTAAATTACTGGAGAGGACAAGTATTTAGAAAGCCATCGTTTTTACTGAATAAAAAAGCAAATGAGCCAGTATAAAAGTAAGAGTTGTAGAAATGAAATGGCTTTCTGAATGTGAAAGTGTTACTCACAAGGATCTCGTCCAACATTTCCTGTAAGGTGTCCGCGGGCAGGTCCTTCAGCCTGTCCTCCGTCCTGGTGAGGTCTCGAACCAAGGCTTCCATCTCGATAGCTAGAGAATCCTGGGGACGGTATCATCAAGCAATCAATACGGTGTCCGAGCCGCTTGGGTGACATCAACACAACACAGCCGGTCACACAACACAACACAAAAACATGCGCATTCCGGAACTGCTAACTTGTCTGGTCACTTTATATGCTCCCAGGAACTATTTTATTTCACTGTCAGAATTGGAGTAAATCTTCAGTTAACAGAAAACTCAGTATATTCATAATTAGGCTAGGGTTATAAATCAACTTTTGTAGGAGAACGATATGTTGCTTGCTAGAGGAGCTTACCGGTGCAATAACACCAAGATTTGGGAGAATAATGAAATATTGTAGATGTAGAGTATCACGTAAGCATTGACAGGGAAACGTCACTATTTAGTTTAATTGCAATTGCAGACAATGTTTACGCAGAATAGTTACGAAAGCTGAACAGTATTCCAGTAAACGATCAAAGATAAATAACATGCTTAAAAAATATGTACTAAGTATGTTATCTAAAAACTGAATCAAAATAGAAACAAAAATTTCCACAATTCAAGAATTGCAGGAGTGCTACTAGGGATAAAAGTCGTATAATTTTTTTTATGAAAGTAGCTAAAATAAATAAAGAGTATGAACTCTATTATAAAACTCGAATACAAGTAATACGCAAAGTTTTCATAACAAAAACAAGAAATTATTCAAGCAGACAGGTTTACAAACTAATTAGTTAGATATATAAAAAAAGTGAATTGATTTCGCACGACAAATAGAAAACTAAGGTCTCATGACATTTTTAAGAATAAACATGCTCCAATTCAGCACCTGAAAGATAAAATAAAAATTGTATGGCGATCGTTAGTCTGTAAACAAACTCGATCTACACCAGACAAAACTTATCGTTAATCAGACACTTTAAAATCAGGAAGAGCTTGATATGGGCCATTAGTTGATTAAATGCTAAAACATGCTTGCTTTGGAAAACTGAAAATTAAAGATTAATTACACACATAAAATGTACTCTCGATTAATCACCTTGATGTTGATAGCCGGTGCTATCGGTGTAGATGGCTGCTCCCTGCTGTCAACCGCTGTTCCTGTTATGGATTGTGCAGGAGGGAATTCGGGGGTCATCGTGGAAGGCATTGGATGTGTGGACGTGGACTCGGTTAGTGTATCCTCAATAACGGGTTCGGTGTTAGTATCTGCGATTTCTGATTCGTTATCTACAGGAATGAGCTCATCACTGGAAGTGGATTGTAAGAGCGGCTCTGGACTCAAATAGGTACTTTGATCCCTCCAACTGCAAATTCCTCCCGGTAAGTCTACGCTTCCGAAATCAGTCATTGAGTTGGGGAGATTGCCATTGTTAAATATATTAGAATTATCTGGCGGCGAACCGCGAGGATTGGGATCACTATCGTCGTCTGGATCCTTGCGCTCACTTTCTTCGTACGCCGGAGTTGATTTTAAAGATTTGTTTAGTATTCCGGCAAGAATTATTTGCCAGTCTCTTTCAGCATCGTGATAATTACACTTTTCTATCCAAAAACGATCATCGTGTTTAACATTAGCAAGCAAGTTTTCTGTACTGTCAAAGAGACGTTTATTGGAATCATAAGGCAGTGTTTCAGGCTGAATATTTTGGGGGGCATTTTGCTCGGTTTGGACAGTTGCGTTATTAGTATCGTCATTTAAACTTCCCTCAATCCCCACTAAATTCTCATTACAAATTTCGACAATGGATGATTCCTCTTTTGCGACATTAGGAAGTAAAGTAATATGAGTTACGGTCGTATCGATCATTATTGAGGAAGAATCAATTCCTTGTTCTGGCAGGGAAATAACATCACAAACGGAATTATCAGACGCCTTATCAATATTTTGAATTCGTTCTAGCGTAACCATTTCCGGAACCTCTGTGGTTGTAGCACGTTCTGTCAATTTGCAAACGTTTACTTCGGAATCTTCCACATGTTTACCCTTCTTCTTCTTCTTTTTGGACTTGTTTACTGTCGTGTTATTTTCAGAATCTTTGAAACTGATAATTGGTTCGTTGGAAATTTTTGATTCGCTAATATCAGTAGTAGTTACATCTGAGAAACTTTTAATGGTTTCTGACGAAGTAACATCTATACCAGATTCGTTTTTATCTAAATACGATAACTGACTACTTAATAAAACCGGTGATTCAATCATTTGGTTTTTATCTGGAATCACGCACTCAGTAACAATCGCCTCCGATAAATTTTCCATGGCGGAATCAATTTGTTTTAAAGGTTCAAAAACGGTGAAATGTGGTTGCATATCAAATGGTTGTTGTTTATTTTTAATCTTTTTCTTTCCATATACTTCATCGGTGGTGTGTTTAACTGTAGATGGAGAAGTAGATTCCAACACAACGATATTATCCGTTACTGGTGGCGTGGCTATCTCGACACATTGTTCAGGTGCGTCTATTGTGATATTATCATTAGGGTCGTGATGGAAGTTTTGATGTTTGGTGTCTTTCTTCTTTTTAGATTTTTTTATCTTATGAGACTTGTCTGCATTGTCAATTGCCAACTCAATATTTTGAATTTCAGAAATTTCAACAAATGTCAAATTTGTAATACCTTCTGCACCAAGCGGTTGGTTTTCTGTTTCTTTGTCTAATCGATTGTCAACAGTTTCAACAGAATCAACGGATTTTTTGGGAATATTGGAATATGTAACCTTGACAACATCATCGTATACGTCAGACGCATCTCTACATAAAATCGCCAACTTGGGTTCTTCCCTGGGAATTGATTCTGTATCCATTTGTAAAAGTTCTATTTTTGAAACCGCGTCAGTATCACTTGGAAATTCGGCAGCAAAAGAAATATGTTTCTTATTTTTTTTCTGAGATTTACGTTTAGGCTTTTTGACTTGCGAGTCCTCCGAATCGTGAATAATTGTGTTATCCAACACGACTTCTTTTTTAGATAAAACGATAGAGGAATCTGCTATCTGGGATATATCATCTACGGAAATTACATTCTCTTTTATAACGATCTCAGCTTTGTCAGGAGGAGAATTAGTAGACTCAAGTGTGTGTTTTTTATGCCTTTTTTGGCTTTTATTTTTGGGTTTTTTAACTTCCAAACCAACTACTTCTTTTGTTTCGATTGAATCGTCTACGATATAATTATTTTCACTGACAATTTTTTCTGCGGATTCCTCCAGAATAGGAACATTTTCTTGATAACATGAAATATTAGAAGAATCGTTTATCTCAGGTGAGTCATCTAATATTATGATTTTGTCTCCGACATTTAAGACTTCGGCGTCAACAAGAGCGAAATCGGAAGAGTCAGAATCATGTTCCTTTCGACTGTCATGCGGGGATTTTTTAACATGGGAGTCGCCAGAGTCATGTAAAATTGGTAATGTTTTGGTAACGAATTTCGGCGGGGGTAAAACAATAGGCGATTCAGTTATTTCGGATAGCTTTTGAATCGAAACGTTTTCTTGATCAGGTAAAACTACCAGGGAGTCACCCGTCCCAGACAAATCATCTAACATAGTTAGGTTTTCTTCGATCTTCGAGCCCAGTGCAGGTTTTGTATTTTTTTTCTGACTTTTGCGCTTTGGTTTTTTTATGTGAGATTCGATTGAATAATTTTCAACTGATGTATCTGTAGTCGCACTTTCTTGTTGAATGTTGGATAAAATGTTAGTAATGATTTTTTGCGTCAATGATTCGGGTTCCTCGTCAGGCTTCCTGACGATGGGAACACTTACTTGTTCAACGTGAGAAACACGAGTTTCTGGGAGGGGTAGTTTTTCTCCCGTAAAATCTTTCTTTCGTACATTGATTTCAGTGACATTTTCAGGCACATTAAACTGAACATTATGTTGAATTTTGACGGTTTCTGTTTCAAGGTTCGCTGGTACAAATTCTTCATCGGAAAGAGTAAATTGCTCATCTAACACATCCATCCAAGCATCTGAAGATTTATCGATCGGTAAACCTGCGTAAGGCTTTGCTTGAACCACAACTTTTTCTACTGTTACCTCTTCTTTTAGTACATCAATTTCGGTTACTTTTTCGGGTACATCAGGTTGAACGATTTGTAGGACTGTGACTTTGTCAGTTACAATCTTCGAAGGTTCAGATTCTTCCGAAAGAGTAAATTGCTCATCTAACACATCCATCCAAGCGTCCGAAGATTTATCGATAGGCAATCCTGCATAAGGCTTTTCTTGAACCACAGCTTGTTCTACCGGCAAGCCTTCTTTTAGTACATCAATTTCGGTTACATTTTCGGGTACATCAGGCTGAACGATTTGTTGGGCTATGACGTTGTCAGTTACAATCTTCGAAGGTTCAGATTCTTCATCCGAAAGAGTAAATTGCTCATCTAACACATCCATCCAAGCATTTGAAGATTTGTCGATCGGTAAACCTGCGTAAGGCTTTGGTTGAACCACAACTTTGTCCACCGGTACCTCTTCTTTTAGTACATCAGTTTCGGTAATCTTTTCGGGTATATCAGGCTTAGTTTTTTGAACTGTGACACTATCATTTATAATCTTTGAAGGTTCGGATTCTTCGTCAGAAAGAGTAAATTGCTCATCTAACACATCCATCCAAGCATCTGAAGATTTATCGATCGGTAATCCTGCGTAAGGCTTTGTTTGAACCACAACTTTTTCTACTGGTACCTCTTCTTTTAGTACATCAATTTCGGTTACTTTTTCGGGTACATCAGGTTGAACGATTTGTAGGACTGTGACTTTGTCAGTTACAATCTTCGAAGGTTCAGATTCTTCATCCGAAAGAGTAAATTGCTCATCTAACACATCCATCCAAGCGTCCGAAGATTTATCGATTGGCAATCCTGCGTAAGGCTTTTCTTGAACCACAGCTTGTTCCACCGGCAAGCCTTCTTTTAGTACATCAATTTCGGTTACATTTTCGGGTACATCAGGCTGAACGATTTGTTGGACTGTGACGTTGTGAGTTACAATCTTCGAAGGTTCAGATTCTTCATCCGAAAGAGTAAATTGCTCATCTAACACATCCATCCAAGCATCCGAAGATTTATCGATCGGTAAACCTGCGTAAGGCTTTGGTTGAATCACAACTTTTTCCACCGGTACCTCTTCTTTTAGTACATCAGTTTCGGTAATCTTTTCGGATATATCAGGCTTAGTTTTTTGAACTGTGACATTATCAGTTATAATCTTTGAAGGTTCGGATTCTTCGTCAGAAAGAGTAAATTGCTCATCTAACACATCCATCCAAGCATCTGAAGATTTATCGATAGGCAACCCTGCGTAAGGCTTTGCTTGAACCACAACTTTTTGCACCGGTACCTCTTCTTTTAGTACATCAATTTCGGTGTTTAATTTTTCGGAGACGTCAGGCTGAATAACAGTTTCACTTTTAATTTCCTCGACGATATCTTCGCAAGGTAAAACAGCGGAAGAAACATCTAAAATAACAACACTTTCTTCGATCTCGGTCACTTCAGTTTTACCATGAGGAGAATCGACCGAGTCAGATGCAGGCTTTTTGTGTTTTTTCTGACTTTTGTGTTTGTGTTTTTTAACATGCAAGTCGTCAATATCGTGAATCGATGTTATTTTTTCATTCGAAAACTCGTGTGGTACGGTAACAATTTTTTGAGGAGTTGGAATATATACAACTTCGGTTGTTATGACTGAATCATCTACGATAGGAATAATTTCTTCTTTCACCAAAACTTCAGTTTCATCAATGTGTAAATCGGCATCATCACAGGAAAGTTTCTTATTTCTTTTCTTACTTTTATGCTTTGGTTTTCTAACTTGACTAATTTCACCGGAATCAAGTGTGGCATGAATTCTATCTGAAGTCCCTTCTAGTTGGAGTAAGGGAGATTCGCATATATCTGATGCATCTTTCATTACAATGACATCCTCACTAGAAATATCTTTTTGAGGCAAAAAAGGAATATCACCTGACTCAATTTCAGGTTTAACAGGCGATTGATCATCAGGTACTAAGTGAGAAGGCGGTGGACTTTTATTTTTCTTCTTCTTCGATTTTGATTTTTTGTTACTGACTGCCTCAACAGGATTTAAATCAACATCTAGATTTCCCGCTGGGAGTGGAATGGTAATTGATACATCTTCGATTACCGCATTATTATCTTCAACGAGGTCTATACGTTTCTTTTCTTTTTTGGGGTTTGTTTGAGAAATGTCTATGTTCAATTTCGTATCTCTAGCATCATCCATAACCGATGATTCGACGATTTTTGTCGGCAATATTTCAGCTTCAAATGCAGTAGAGCTCTGTAGATCATCTTGAAGATCTTGAGTTCTAGCTTTGGGTTTTCCAGCCTTTGAGGACGACACGTTATCCTTGGTTTTCAAACTTTTTTGCTCTTGATATTTTTTTGAAACTTTACTGCCGCCTGGTACGCCTTTTTCTTTCTCGTGGTGGATTGTTGAGCTTTCATGTGTTTTCGAGGAAGATTTTGAACGCGATCTAGAGCGCTTATTTTTTAAAGGTACTGCCATAAAACCATCATCATCAATTTTCTCTTCTTCGGCTTTAAGTGGAATACTTTCATGAACAGGATCAACACAAATAGAAGGATGGTCATCAATTCTTGATTTTCTTTCTTGAATAACGTATTTTTCTGGTTCATGAACTAAACCCTCTGAAACATTTTTACTGCTAACAATATTAGCCCATGAGACACTTTCTTTTTTAGATGGTTGCACGATTTCCGATTTATTTTGATCATCGATATTCTCAATAATCTTGGTTTCAGGAGTGCCCGGTTTATAGTATTCAATTTCTTCCCGAATTTCAGATATTTTGGGATTTTCCGTTTTTACTTCGACGTTGAAAATAGGAGTTTTAGCTTCGGTGACTTGCGGGTCGCGCAAATCGCGTTCACTCGGAGAGGTTTGAGTTTGTGTTAAATCTGAAACTCTAGATGTTTCTTTGAACAATTCTAAAAATGTAACATCTCCATGACTTATTAACCCTTCTGCAACTGCTTCTGCGTACGTTTTCCCTTCTAAATTGAGTTTTTTCCATACGTTAACGGGTTCGTCCAGACAAGAAGTTTCCGGTTTTGGCTGCGAAGTAATACTGATCGTATTACTATTATCACCTTCATCTATTTTAGATTCATTCTTAGGTTTTTTATCTTTACGTTTCTTCGACTTTTTACTTGGTTTCAATGTTTCTTCCTTACTTGTTTCCGGGGTATTTTCATCAGCATTTGTTAGCAATGAACTGGCATTCGGTATTGTTTCTATAAAAGACTCGTCTACAGACGATGGAGGTTTAGTAAACGAATCCTCTATGTCCTTTAATATCGCCGTGGACTTTACAACGTCACTTTTTTCTCTTTCAGTATTTGTGAAAAAATCCGTCACTTCTTTTGTATTTTTATGCGTTACTTCAGCTGGAGAGCTTTCACCAGAAAACACCTTTTCAAAGGAAGAACTTGGTATTTGCTCACAAGGGAATATTTTTTGGGAGGGCTTAAATTCTGGAGCATCTGCTGAGAGAAGCGAAAAGAATTTGGGTTCTGATGGCTTAAATTCTGGAATAGATTCAATCTCTGGAAGTAAATCTCGAAGGTCGTGAATTGGTGATTTGTTTCTTTTGTATTCATGCTGTACCGTTTTCTTATCTTCCAGTGAATATTCTATTGAGCTCACGTCCGGCGGAAGATTAGAAATTTCAGTGTTAGTCTCAAACTGCCTCCATAAAATTGATGACTGGCTATCTGGGTGTTCAAGATATTTTTCTTCCGTGATGCGTAATTCTTGTTCAGGTTTTAGTTCAGCAGAATCGAATGCTTGCTGTCCGGTCCATTGATCGTACATAGAATAAGCTGTTTGACTAACGTCGCCGACTGATGAAGCCGTCGGATTCACAATATCTTTCCAAACATTCGTAGATTTATGTATGTTTGAAGTATCGAAGGTATTCTTATATTGTTGAACGTCACCGCCCCAAGTTTGAAGGTTAGATTGGGCAGTATTTTCAAAGTTTTTACCAAAGGTTTCATTCAACATATCTATCCAAACGTTCGCAGAACCTTCAGATTTTACCGATTCTGGATTAACAAACGTTTCACGCATAAGATTATTTTGCGACTGTTGTATATCAGATATGTTTTGCCACATTTGATTATCTTCTGGACCCTCTTTAGACGTTTTTGTATGAGTGGAAGGTAAACCTGGAATTTGAAGATCGCTTGGTGTTTCTGAAGATTGCTGCACTTGTGCATGAAGCTCCTCATCTTCAGATACGACGAAAGGCTCCTCTAATACATCCATCCAATCGGTAGACGAACTGTCAATAGGAAGGCCTACATAAGGTTTCGGCTTGGACGTTAAAAGTTCAACATTTTCTTCTATTTTCAAATTACCGACTGAATCGGTAGACGGTAGAATCGAAGACTTCGGCTGACCAAATTCACATGATAAATCAGCGATTGATGGTGCAATCTCAGTACTTGATATGGGTGTCTTGTCTCCATCTTGTACACTTTCATGGATTACAGTCTTCCAGGAGTCAGAGGTATTATCAATAGAACTATCCGAATATACACATGTTTTGGTTGAAATTTGTGGAGTTTCCAAAGAGACTTCATTTAATGTAGATATCTGTAATATTTCTATTTGTTCTAACCCGGAATCTAGCACGGAAGATAAACATTCAGATTGGTTATTTTCTGGTTTCTCCTCTAGAACCGCGAGTGATTCATCATCTGACAACGAAAATTTTTCTTTTAGACCGTCTATCCATTCATTAGATGAACTATCGATTGGAATGCCAGCGTAATTTTTATTTTCGTTCTGCTTGCTGACTATATTAACGTCATCGATTAATGTATCAATGGACTCGACTGGACAAGGAGTCACCAATATGGATTGCGGGTCAGCAATTTCACTTTCGACTTTCTGAGATTCAGGCTTGTGTTTTTTATCTTTGCGTTTCTTTGATTTAGTTTGTTTCGTTTGTTTCACTGGTTCGTCCGCAACGGTACTTATTTGAGTTAAAGTTTCTATAACTTTTTGAGATAATGCTTTTAAATCAGTTCCTGTTTCTTCGCGTAAAGGTCTGTCAGTCTCGATGTTTTCGATTAAAACAGTAGAATCTATTCGATCTACACTATTTTTTCCACTTTCTTGGGAGTCACTTTCCACTAATTTTGAATCAAGAGATTTATCTCTTTTAATTTCTGTAACTGTTACATCGCCTTGACTAATTAAGCCTTCAGCAACAGCTTCTGCGTAAGTTTTTCCTTCTAAATTTAATTTTGTCCATACATTAATCGGCTGAACCGAACAAATATCCGATTTTTGATGAGGGTTTTCAACAAGTTTGACGATGCTAATGTTTTCGACTTTTTCAGTCTCTTTTGGAGATTTCTTATTGCGTTTCTTTGCTTTTTTGTCAAGTTTTATTAATTGATCCGGTAAACTGCTCGTATCAGGGACAATTTCAGCATTAGTAAATTCCATTTCTACCGAGTTCGTAGGTTCAATAGACAAGTTCTTAATTTCTTTAACGATGGAGGGTTTCTCTAATGGTACTTCGGTTGAGATGACTTTTTCGGGCACATCTGACAAAATAGTTTGAACGGTGCTGTCATCAATAACAATTTCCGATTCTTCTTCGGAAAGTGTGAATTGATCATCTAACACATCCATCCAAGCACCAGAAGATGTATCGATTGGTAACCCTGCATAAAGCTTTGCTAGGATCGGCAATTTTTCTACCATGTGTTCTTCTTCGGTTACTTTAGTTTCAGAGCCTTCTTCAGGCAGATCAGGCTGAACAGTGCGCTTAATAACGATGGTTTCAATTTCAATGTTTGAAACACTGTCTTCAGGTAAATCGTCTACGATATCCGTATTTCCCACTACATTATCATCAGCTGATAAAACAGTGGGAGGATCAATTAATTTTGCGGTACTTTCATCGATTTTTGTTACTTCGGCATCGACAGCGTCAGGCGCAGTTTTTTTTTGTTTTTTCTGGCTTTTGTGTTTAGGTTTTTTAACATTAGAGTCGTCAACAACGGGGATCAGTGTTGTTTTTTCAGTCGAAATTTCTCGTTTCACAATAGTGAGATTTTCAGTAATAATTTCCTTATTTATTAAAACAGTTTCGGTTGCTGCGAATGAATCATCTGTGACTGGAATAATATCTTCTTTCAGAAAAACTTCAGTTCCATCGATGGGTAAATCGGCATCATTAGAGGAAATTTTCTTATTCCTTTTCTTACTTTTATGCTTTGGTTTTCTAACTTCATCACTATCACGTGAAGTAACCTGTAGTAAGGGAAAATCACATGTTTCGGACGAAGAAATATCGATAGTCTTATCATCACAAGGTTTTACTGGAACAGTAGCTTTATCGGCAGTAGGTTGATCTTTTTGTCTGATTTCAGTGACTTTTTCGGTTACATTAGATTGCTGACATACAATGTTATCAATATCGACGTTTGAAATTACAGATTCCTCAGTAGAGAGGGTAAATTGCTCATCTAACACATCCATCCAAGCATCAGAAGATTTATCAATTGGCAACCCTGCGTAAGGCTTTGCTTCAACGTCAACTTTTTCTACCGGCAACCCTTCTTTTAGTATTTTAATTTCGGCGACTTTTTCGGTTACAATTTTAAGGCGGGTCGTTGGTACACTTTCTTCTTCGGAAAGAGTCAATTGCTTATCTAACACATCTACAACTTTTTCTATCGGTAACTCTTCTTTTAGTTTTTGGGTGACTTCCACTGGTACAACAGGCTGAACAGTTTGCTGAACTGTGACGTTTTCAGTTACAATTTTAGTAGGCTCAGTTTCTTCGTCGGAAAGAGTGAATTGCTCATCTAACACATCCATCCAAGCATCCGAAGATTTATCAATAGGCAACCCGGCGTAAGGCTTTGCTTGAACCAATTTTTTTTCTAGAGGCGACTCTTCTTTTAGAACATCAATTTCGGTTACCTTTTCGGGTATATCAGGTTGAGTAGTTTGTTGCACTGTGGCGGTATCAGTTACAATCTTCGAAGGTTCGGATTCTTCGTCAGAAAGAGTAAATTGCTCATCTAACACATCCATCCAAGCATCCGAAGATTTATCGATAGGCAACCCTGCGTAAGGCTTTGCTTGAACCACAACTTTTTTCAACGACGATTCTTCTTTTCGTTCTTCAATTTCGGTTACTTTTTCAGGCTGACCGATTTGTTGAACTGTGAAGTTATCAGTTACAATCTTCGAAGGTTCAGATTCTTCGTCGGAAAGTGTAAATTGCTCATCTAACACATCGATCCAAGCATCTGAAGATTTATCGATAGGCAACCCTGCGTAAGGCTTTGCTTGAATTACAACCTTTTCTACCTGCGATTCTTCTCTTAGTACCTCAACTTCGGTGACTTTTTCGGGTAAATTAGGCTGAACAGTGAAGTCTTCAGAATCGACAAGTTTTTCTACCGGTAAATCTTCTTTTAGTATATTGATTTCGGTGACTTTTTCGGGTACATCAGGCTGAACAGTTTGTTGATTTGTGACATCAGATACAATCTTAGTAGGTTCAGTTTCTTCGTCGGAAAGAGTAAACTGATCATCTAACACATCCATCCAAGCATCCGAAGATTTATCGATAGGTAATCCTGCGTAAGGCTTGGTTTGAACAACAGCTTTTTCTACCGATAACTCTTCTTTAAGTACATCAATTTCGGTTACATTTTCGGGTACATAAGGCTGAACGATTTCTTGGACTGTGACGTTGTGAGTTACAATCTTCGAAAGTTCAGATTCTTCATCCGAAAGAGTAAATTGCTCATCTAACACATCCATCCAAGCATCTGAAGATTTATCGATCGGTAAACCTGCGTAAGGCTTTGGTTGAACCACAACTTTTTCCACCGGTACCTCTTCTTTTAGTACATCAGTTTCGGTAATCTTTTCGGATATATCAGGCTTAGTTTTTTGAACTGTGACATTATCAGTTATAATCTTTGAAGGTTCGGATTCTTCGTCAGAAAGAGTAAATTGCTCATCTAACACATCCATCCAAGCATCTGAAGATTTATCGATAGGCAACCCTGCGTAAGGCTTTTCTTGAACTACAACCTTTTCTACCTGCGATTCTTCTCTTAGTACCTCAACTTCGGTGACTTTTTCGGGTAAATTAGGCTGAACAGTGAGGTCCACAGAAACTAAAACATTTTTTACCGGCAACTCTTCTTTTAGTACATCAATTTCGGTAACCTTTTCGGGTATATCAGACTGAATAGTTTGTTGCACTGTGACGATATCAGCTACAATCTCTGAAGGTTCAGTTTCTTCGTTGGAAAGAGTAAACTGATCGTCTAACACATCCATCCAAGCATCCGAAGATTTATCAATAGGCAACCCTGCGTAAGGCTTTGCTTGAACAACAGCTTTTTCTACCGGTAACTCTTCTTTTAGTACATCAATTTCGGTTACTTTTTCGGGTACATCAGGCTGAACGATTTGTTGGACTGTGACGTTGTCAGTTACATCCTTTGAAGGTTCAGATTCTTCATCCGAAAGAGTAAATTGCTCATCTAACACATCCATCCAAGCATCTGAAGATTTATCGATTGGCAAACCTGCGTAAGGTTTTTCCTGGACAGTTCCTTTTTCAACCGTTGTCTGTTCTTTTGCAACGTCAATATTGGTCACCACTTCGGGTAAATCAAACTGTACGGTTTTTTTAATAGGAATCTTTTCAATTGCATCCCTAGCTAGCTCGAGTGATGGAATAAGTTTCTCCTCCGTGATTTTATCCGAAGTGCAGGATGCATAAATTTTTTCAGGAATTATTTCCGACGTTATAGTTATTTTTTCTTCAAGTTCGACGTCGTTTTGCACTGATTCAGAAAGCGAAATTTTATTTTTAGCAATGGTGGAATAGTATTCATTTTCTGCATCAGACAACATAGCCATATCGTACGAAGGTGTCAATTCTTTTAAGTTTTCGAATGAATGAACTGAAGGATAATCTGACAGATTTGAAGACGATTTGATTTTGAAATGTTCCCTTTCGGAATTGTGAATTTCATAATAGTTATATGCATTACTGAAATCAATTTTCAAATTCTTAATCCAACTCTCATTTTTGGTCTGATTGAAATCAGGGTCTTTGACAATGCGTTTATCATCGTCGCTCGTACAATTTTCTCTACTACTAGGTGGATCAGGGGTTTTCGAAATATCTTCGGTGCTATTAAAGAGAGTTTGTGATTCTATACAACCAGCCAAAACTTCAGGATCAATGGTTTTCTGTTCCGCTGAATCAGTTATCTCAGTCGATGTTTCAATTTCATGTTCGATAACATCTCGATACAGGGGTTTTTCTATATTAGGTATCCGAGTAAAATTACTGGAGATTTCTTTTATTTCATCTGAAACATTAGTTTGTATCAGGGTATCTATTATCGTCATGGATTTATCAGCGACACTTTCAACGGTTGACTCTACAGTAGTGGTAATAACGGGTTCGCTGATAACAAGTTCCTTAGATTCTGTGTCAGTTGTTGTAATTATAGATTCTGAAGGTAGATCACATTCCTTTTTATTTTTATTTTTCAGAGCGGATTTTTTCTTTTTTATTTCCCGCATTCTAATATAAAGCTCTAAGTCTTCGCCCTCTAAAGGTGGTATTTTTTTAGATTTTAGGCCTTTTTTAGATGAACTTTGTTTTTCCTCAGTATCAGTATGAATTCTTTCCTGTACGGAACCGAATATAACTTGAGATATACTATCTTCACTGTGTGAATCTGTGATGGAACCCATTGTTTCATCAACATGTGAAGATCCTGATGAAATGGACAAATCTTGGTTTGATTGATCGACAGCTGATACTGATGTAGTTAGTAAAGGTACATCTTGATCTGGTCTGTTGACAACCGTGACTGTTGGCATCAAATCTAATATGCCGCTCTCGACAGATAACTTTATGGGGTCTAAAGAGACTTCTGTCATTTTATTAATAATATCATGTTCTAAAGTCTGTTTCAGTACTGATTCATGAGAAGTTATCGTGGATGTCGTCTCTTGTAAAGTATTTTGTTCCAAAGTTGGTAGCTCAGTGGTTTCAATAACAGAATCGACTTCTTCTATGGAAACCTCTTTTGTTTCTAAACTGCAAATTGTATCAGGTAAATGCATTTTCATTTGATAGACAGGTTGCATTTTTACTTCCTCGTGAGTGATAAGAACAATTCTCGTAGTTGAAGGTTGCTGTACACTATCATTCTTTTTACATACTATTGGATCTTTTATTTCCGCTCTACTTGAAATTTCTTTTGTGTCAGTCAAACGAATATTTGTAGTTTGTGAACTTGATATTTCAGTAGTTATTGTTTTATTTATGACACATTTGGCAGACTCAGTATTGGTAGTTTTTGATTCGCTCTCCCCTGCAGTGACAGATTGTACAATTAATGGATCAATGCATTCTTTGGTTTTTATATCTATATATTTATTTGCATCTTCAGTAAACGTGAAAGAATAGTCTGGTGCCTTGCTTGTCGCGTCTTTATCGTGCTTTGATTTCTTTTTCTTTTGTCTTTTCTTTGAATCATTCAAAACCTTAATATTATCACTAGAATGGGAAACATATTCTAATGTCTGTGTGATTGTATCACTTATTCTGGCTGGTTCAAAGGACATACTTTGAATTCCCTTTTCTGGGATGGGTTCGCTTGTACTTGCAGGAGTTGGTAAATGTTCAGTTGTATTGTCGTGACGAATAGGCGCATCTTCGATTTTTATTGAATGACTAGAAATACTAGTATCTTCTGACGTTATTGTAGTTTTGTCAGTTATAAAACTAACTGGTTCAGTAGAGGTGAACGGAATTTCCTCTTGGGAGATGATCTCAGCACTGACAGGGGTTGGTATATTTTTAGTTTTACTATGTTTCGTCTTAAGCTCAGTTTTCTTGCTTTCGTGGCGAATGGGCGCTACCTCGATATTTACAGTCTGACTAGAAATACGAATATCCTCAGACGTTTCTATTGGTGTATCACGTACGATAGTATCTGGTTCATTAGAGGATGTTGGCATTTCCTTTAGTGACGTGGTTTCACTAATAGTAATAGAAGTTGGGAGATTTTTATTTGTACTGTGTTTTGCCTTATGCTTATTTTTCTTACTTTCGTGGTGGATGGGCACATTCTCAATAAGTACAGTCTGCCTAGAAATACTAATATCCACAGACGCTTCTAAAGGTTGATCACTTATGGTAATATCTGGTTCATTAGAGGATGTTGGAATTTCCTCTTGTGAAGTGATCTCACTAGTACTAATAGGAGTTGGCATATTTTGAATTGCACTGTGTTTTGACTTATGCTTATTTTTCTTACTTTCTTTGCGAATGTGCGCATCCTCATTAACTGGAGTCTGACTAGAAATAGTAATATCCTCCAAAGCCTCTGCTGGTTTGTCCCTTATGGTAGTATCTGATTCATTGGAGGTTATTGGTTCCCTTTGTGAAGTGATCTCACTTTTACTAATAGGAGTTGGTAAATTTTTAATTGTACTGTGTTTTGACTTATGCTTATTTTTCTTACTTTCGTGGTGAATGGGCGCATCATCGATAATAACATTCTGACTAGAAATACTAATATCTTCCGAGACTTCTGTCGGTTTGTTACTTATAATAGTATCTGCGTCAACAGATGTTGCAATTTTCTTTTGTGAAGCGGTGTCACTAGTACTAATAGGAGTTGGATGTTTTGTAGTTACATTATGTTTTGCCTTGCGTTTATTTTTCTTGGGATCTTGGTCAACGGATGTATCTTCGATATTTATAAACGAGCTGGAATAAGTTACTTCCACTGAAGAGTCACTTGTCAGTGGAATAACAGTGTCAGTTTCTTTCGGGGTAGACATATTATCCGTGTGTGGCTCAATGACACTAACGGCTTTTGGTAGATTCTTATTGTGTTTAGTTTTACGTTTACTCTTCTTACTCTCTTGGTCTACGGGAATGGGTACATGTTCGATGTCTAATACAGTTGCCGCTTCGATGTCACCAATCGGAGTTGTTAGAGCATCTGTTTCTTCAGATGTAGGTGGAATTCCTCTTTGTGGGGTGATCTCACTCAAAAAGATTGGTTCATTTTTATTGTCAATATGTTTTGTCTTTCGTTTGTTTTTCTTAACAATTGGATCTGCGATTACGCTATCGTTATTTAAATCGTTAGAAGAATGGATGACATCTACAGAGCTTTCTGTTGTTCTATCACTAATTATAAGAGTTGTCGTAGTGTCTGTTTCATTGGATGCAGATGGTATTTCCATGACAATTGGTTGATGTTTATTGGCATTTTTATGAGTGCGCTTCGCTTTACGTTTATTATTTGTACCTTCTTCTACGGTTGTATCATCGATTATTATATTCAAATTTGAATTAATAACTTCCGTAGAAATTTTCACGGTAGATTGGCTTAAAATACTACTAATAGTGTCACTTTCAGGCTGACATTCAATAGTACTAAAAATAATTGAATCAATTTTTTCGTTATGTTTCGGCTTTCGCCTACTTTTTTTATTATCTGAGTCGACGCACATGGTCGCCGTGTTAGATTTATCAGATGTTTCCAATGGGTATACTTCTTTGGTAACGGATTTATTTTTACTTAGCTGCTTTTCGTTTAGCAGTTTGTCATTAATTTCGATTTCCTTAAGGGCTAGGTCTACATCATCAACTAATATTTTTTTTGGCTTTTTCGTTTTATTTTTCTTTTTTGATGATGAAACTTCTATCCCATGGATTGAGTCTGATTCTTTCCTATCGTCAACTACTCCTTCATTTATATCAAGTATTGCTTCTGACGAAATAATATCTTCAGAAGGTTCTATAGATAATGGATTTACAATTGACTTTTCCTCGTCAATGGCAGCATGATATTGTGCTGACTCTCCAACATTGACGGGGACATCTTTTTCATTATCTATGAATTCTTTTAGAACTCGAGATTTATTCGGCTTCATTCGTTTTTTTCCTATCTTTTTTTGAGAATCCACTGCAACAAACTCGGTAGAGAGTTTGATAGCTGGATCAGTGGATCTTTTATGAACCGGTTTCAGCTTAGATGCTGCCGTTTCCGTGATAGGTGTTATCTTGTCATCATGTCGAGTGACTTGTTCAGCACCCGAATGAGACATATCGTAGAATTTGTCAGAATTTTTATTTATTGATTCAGCGGCCATTTTTATTTCTGGCTGACTGGATGGCTGGTGAGTTTTTTGTGTGAGCCCTTGGGTTAACATTTGTGCATACGAAAAGTTTGGTATGAAATCTTGCGTTGAAGGTTTCGATTCTGTTTCAGTGATTTGCTCTTCGGGAATATCGACTACGTGCGATTGTACCTTTTCAATGTCCGGAAGAGACTTTTCAACATAAGTATACATATTTTCGAAACACTCTATCGGTACCACAGTTTCAAAATGGGTATGTTTATCTGCTTGGACTGGAGATGGTTTCACTTTCTCTGAAGGAGTTATACCTGCGAAAGAATCCGGCATTGGTTGCGGAAGATGGAACCCTTGAGCTGCAAAATACTCCGCGGGGTACGTAAGGGGTGGTATTTCGTAATCCTCTAAGTACTGCCCGGCAAGAGCATCACTGGAACACTCAAGATCACTTGTGACACTGGAATATTGAATCTCGCTTGTCAAAAACTTCAGCTCGTCCGACAAACGAGATGGCACGTCACTCTCACTTTGGTAATAATCAACACTGCTGGGGATATTAATAGATGTTTCACATTTTTTAGTATGCGGCACAATGGTATTTAATAAACCCACAGATTCAGTTTGCAAAATGGCTTCAGAGCGATCACTATAATCACGAATTGGATCAATAAACTGTTCTGTTACAAGAACGGGTGATTCATTTCGCGAAATTACAGGCGGGGAAGATTCACTGATAATCTTTTTGTTGAGAATTTCTGCAAGTCTTCGTTCTTCGATTCCTCTTAGAACATCCGCATAAGAAGTAGATCCTGGCACCCAGAGGGGACTCTTTGACCTATTCCGACTAGACTCAGGTAATGATAGAAGTCCCTCGGAAAAAGACGAAACTAAGCTAGCCGGAAGCGGTTGTGGTTGAAGAGTCTCTGGTGGCAGAGTTGCAAGGGTAGGCGAGACCTTGGATTTATGTACCTTATGAGAAGTCATTTTAGTAGCTAATTCTTCAGTTGTCGGGATAATTGCAGATACCTGCTGTTCGAAAGAGCTAGGTTTTTTGACTTTCTTCGGCGTATCTCGCCTTTTGGGTGAACGATTTCTTCTATTTTGCTTAACTTTTTCGGCAGAACTCATCATCATGTTGAGTGAGGTTTCGTTCTCGTCAGGTTCGTGCACCTCCGGTTCAGAAGGCGCGGCTTGATGTTGGGTCGGCTGGTGTGGGTGGGAGTGCTGGGTGCTGGAGGGTGGTGGGGCGGACTGGGCGGACTGGCCGCCCAGCGCCGCCGCGTAGGTGGCTCCCTGCGGGCTGCGGCGGGCGGCAGCGGTGGGTGGGGCGGCCAGCTTGTAGTAAGGGTCCGCCCGGAGAATGAGAACCATCAGTTCCTCGATACGCAGCAGCCACTGCTCCGTGGACGCATGGATTGCCTGAACCCCAATTATTTTGTTTCTCAGTGATGATACATTGTACATATAATTCAATTTCCTAACACTAAATAATATTCTCTTAAAATGTTCACAAATGTCTAGGTCTAGGGCTCGCTTAGAAGCCTGTCGACGCGGTCTTTAAGTTTAGTAGACTAGAGTGGCAGCGATGACTCGTGTCCGATGTGTGGGTGTTGGTTGGGGTGGGGTGGGGTAGGAGGTGATAGAGCACCCCCGCCCCCTCCCCCCGCAGTGTAGCAGTGTGCCTAGGTGTCGGGCAAGGGCTCCGCTTCGGGAGCTCCCCGCTGCAGGAGCAGCTTAATGCGCTCGTTACGAGCCTGGATTTTACTTTGCAGCGATTTTATTTGTTCGCGACACGCCTTATTGAGGATAATGATTTCAAATTAGAGGACGAATGATCACGAGGAATGTGTAACGGACGGGAAAGGAAAAAAAGCAAAAAGAAAAAAAATGCATTGTGAAAAAGAATAAAAGTATAAAAATAAAAACATAGGATGTAACCAAAATACTTAAAAATCATAACAAAAAAGCTTAAATAAAATGGAAACAGATGAACAAATAAAGTGATGAATTTTTTAAACGTTTTAGAATACATCCAATGTTTTAGAAAACATTAAAAAGTACCTCCACTCCGACCAAATGCTGGCAGCTGACGATGATAAAGCGGTGAATAAAGCGATGCCTCCACCATTCAATTCAAGCTATACTTATATAATAATATGTAGAATATATACATGAAGATATGAGGCGAAAATACCAGAACCAAGCGATGGAAGTTGTTGAAAGGTGCACCAGGAGTGTCCCGATAGCCCCGCTAAGTCCCGCCCGTGTCTTGTGTCTTTCCATCGGGACCACGTTTCAAGGACAAAACTACTACTCGTTGTTTAGACAAACAAACAATCAACAGCTAATCAATCAATTAATCAATCGCTAGCCACATTAATCCGTTCGACGGGAACAGTTATTCAATGTGAATACATTATCTTTTCAAGATAAAGAGAAATAAATTTTGAAAATGATGTCCATACTTTCCAACCAAGAATATCATGAAAATACATCGTTAGATGTCATAAGTTGAAGAAAAAAAACATAAATTTCTAATTTGCTGATAGGTAGTTTGTAGATGTATGATGGGATGGCCAAATTATAAATGTAATTCAGGAAATGGTTTAATATCATATCCTGATAAGTGAAACATCCCAAAACGCCTTCCCGACTCCCGGTGAACTCGGCCGACCGCTGATGGTTTCCATATTCAGGGAGTCGCATAGACACGTTTGAGAGGTGTCGCCAACAATTGAAAGGAAGTGAACATGATGCGTGGCGCAGAAAACATACCTGCTGTTCGTGCTCTGCGTGGTCCCTATCGCGGGGGCTGAAGTTGGGTGCCAGCGCGGCGCGCAGCCTCTGCTCGGCGTGCAGCACGCGGGCACGCAGCTGCTGCAGCTCGGCAGCATGCGCCTCCACCTGCGCGTGCGCACGCTCCAGCTGCTCGGCCTGCTCGCGTGCTAGCCCGCCCACTGCGTCCAGCTCGTTGCCGAGCTCTGCGGCCTCGCGCTCCACGGACTCGTCTCCGCCTACGCCAGACCTGAAGTGCACCTGTGGACCGATCGTAAACAGTGTTAGCATCTTACACGCCTTTGCACTGTCAAATGTCCAATGTCCAATCAATCCCTGAAACAATACATTATACAAATCAACTCACGTTCAACTTGTCAATAGACAGAGATATTTTGGTTTTTTGGATTGAAATATCACCCAAAATCTTTTCTCTCAATGTCAGTTGATCTCTGAGCGTCTTCTTTTTGTTCTGAGGCGACTCGAGAGTCGAGCGGGTCTTTTCTATCCAGTGTCTGACGTCTTTCATTTTCTTTTCACACTGTTCCCATTCCTCAGAAGTTTCCTGAAGCAGCGCGTTCTAAAACATACAAAGGATCGTGTCAATTACATGATCAGAGAAAATACAATAATTAATTACTCTTTTATCAAATAAACAATATTACTTTCTCCATGAGCCGAACTTCAACCTCGGCTTTAGCGGCTTCCGTGGCTTCCAATATCCTGGGCAGTTCTCCAACACTTGCTGTTTGCTCGATGTATTCCAATTCCTTGGCCATCTCGCTCAAGTTCTTCGTTTGACCCTTACAACTTTTCAACGTAGTCTGCGAAGAAAACATTTCAAATTAATTTTCAACGAAAAAACACATAATCGAAAACACTCGGCAGTCAAATTATTCATTACTGATAACCACGCGCTCGCAACTCTAGAGATTGAATGGTTTCCAAGTGGGCTAGTGTGGACAAAATATGTTATCGCGGTATTAAAAATCTCGATAGCGGGTGTTATCAAATAAGGAAAACAACACTACAGAGCGCCATTAGTGATAAGGGGCATACCGAGTACTCGTTAAGTTTGTGCCTGGTATCCTGAAGCGTAGTCAGGTGTAGGGGGCGCGCCAGGAACTCTCTCTGCTCCTTGACCCACTCGCAGACAGCTTCGTTCAGAGCCAGGAAGCGAGCCCAAGCGTCCAAACAGTCGCCGACTTTCTGTTTCTTCTCTTCGAGCCAAGACTTGACTCGGGACAGTTGTTCCGTGAGGTTATTAATCGTCGACTGAATTAATTCCTTTTCGGCGTCATCGTGGCTGTTGTCGATGATGGTTCGGCCATTGTTGGTGAGCCGCTCCAGCTTGTCGGCGATCCCCCCAATCTCGGACTGTATCTGCTGCAAGTTCTCTTTGAGCACCTGCGGCTGCGACGCCCTGTCCTGGACCTTGAGCTCGGCCTTCTGCAGCCAGCCTTGAACTTCCTCCACATCGGCGGCGTAGTCTGTGCGGACGGTCCTCGCCCTCTTGAATTCGCGGTCCTTCTCGTCCATGGCGCTGGTCAGCGTTTCTGTCAGAAGTTCCAAGGCGGAAAGATCCTGAGCCAGGTCTGACGGTACCGACTGTTGTCTATCGCTGTATTTCTTATTGGCTCCCGATATAGACGCTAAAGATTCTTTTTTAGCTTCGTTTACACTGTCTTTCAATTTCGCTAAATCACTTTCGAGAATCTTTTGATTTTCACCAAACACTTTGAAGTCTTTTACTTTTACAAGTAATTTGTTTACGAGTTCCACTAATGCGGCGATACGTTTCTGCGTCTCGGCGATTTCAGCGATTTCGTCGTCAGCTTTCTTCAGTCGGCCGGTCAATAATTTCAAGAGCCTGTGAACAAAAAATAAAACATAAATACGTATTCCACATTCCAATCGCCTCGATGTAGAATTTAAGTAAAGTTGACTTTGATTTTAAAGAATAGAAGCCAAGAGCGGAGTATAACGTTTGGTAGAGTCAATTCTTCGTTGAACACTATTTTTGTTTTGGTATAAATAATGCGCCAGAGCGCGAACTAGCGTTTGCCAATGTTGATATCGTTTAAAAATAGCGCCTGCGGGAGAGAGAGCTTACACCGTGCTCGCAAGACGAGGCTGAGGGTCGAACTCGGGGAAATAAGGATATAAATATGCTGGATGTAGTCGTAAGCTGCCGGTTTCAGTTTTTATGAAACTAAAATGCGAAATGAATCTAGACGCGGCTACTACTAATCTGCATGAGGAGCGCTGGTAAATATAATTTAAAAAGTTGCAGAAACCACAATTGTTTAGATGTAACAGTAGGTACGAGTACCACAGTTAGGGTTATGTAGACGAAACAACAACAATCGCGAAGTGAAACGCAAAAGGTAAACAGATCGATGACCGACAGTGAGAAAGGTTAGTGGCAGCGTGGTGTCACACCTGACCTCTAGTGTGTTGGCTCGTCCGTACGCTAGGATCCTTCCGCCGGCAGTAGCAGCCACCCAGTGGCGGGCCGCCGCCGCGACGCCCGGCGCCAGGCACCCGCCACCCGCCACCCGCCAACCCCTCACCCGCCACCCCCCGGGGTAAATATAGCGACCATACTTCGCGTCTCGCTCACCCATGCACGCCACTTTCTCTGCTGTCATTCCTATTCGTTTTACTGCATAAGAGTTTCCTAATTTATGCAAAATGCCTTAGATACGTTGCAAGTATCTATACCTTCACACATTCTCACAGCGTCACACATTATCTTTCAAACCCAAACAAAAATTATTAATTGATTTTTTCAAGAGACATGATGTTGCTACGATATTTATAAAAAAAAAACAAGGAAAAAACAGCACGTCAAAAAGAGTTATGCTAATTAATAACTTCCGTCAAATTATTATAGCTATCGAGCAGATTAAAATACATTCATTAACAAAAATAATTTATGAAATTAACGGAAAAAACTGATTATAATTGCTCTTATGTAACTGCTCATTCTAAAGCACAGTTTAACTTTTTTAACAGTTTCGTTACACACAAGGAATTTAAAAACGCCGAAGCAGTATGTTTCATCAAGAAGAAGCAATCGGTGGTCAATAAGCTTTTTATCGCCTTTGCAAATACTTTTAGACTTTACCTAGCAGTATCAAACATATAAAGCACACATCACTTAATTGAAAGTTAAAGTGTTAATTGAAAATATTTTAATATTACTGACACACGAAGATTCACAGAAAGCGAACATTCCTGGAAGTGCATAATATTATATCATCGTTTGAGATAATTGCGTTCAGCTTTTCTGATTCATCTGCAAGTGGGAAAATAACTCGTGAGAATGAATATTTCTTCAGTTGAAGAAATAACAATAATAACATAAAGTATGGAACTACGTCAACCTTCGGAACTAACAATAGACAGAAAAGCTCGCAGACCGGAAAGCCAGAGCTTTCGAACAAACTCCAAATATCCATGGAGAATATCTATTTAACAGAATTGTCTCCGAATATCGTCTAATTTAAGCGATGAAGTAACTGGTAATAAACCGAGCAAACACATCTGGCTAAGTATTCTTATAATACGGGGGACATCATTATTATTAATCTAGTTCTTACATTTATGTAAATAACAAAATAACAATTTTATTTAAGACCCCGCATTCCGAATTTCTACACAGCTTCTCTTCAAGTTTGTAATAATCTCTATACATTAGCCGAGTTGAAAAGTAATTATTTAAAACTCCCTCAATGGAAAAAAAATCGCAAGGCATGCTCCGAAAATTATAAAAAACCAATCTGATTATTTTATTTATCCAGTTAATACGTTTAAAAAAATAGAAATGTTTCTTGAAATGCTACGGGCATTTGGCAAGAGGTTTTTGCTATAGTTTAAATAAGTCGTGTTTTATTTAATATGTTCACAACAGTCAGTTTATCTTACGCCTATTAATTATAATAGTTTTTTTTATATATTGCGCATCCCTCAAACATAAGTATTTATATAAATATCTCCCTTTCAAATCGTCTTCAATAATCTTCTTCTTTTTGAACGCTACTAGGGAGTAGGGAGCCTTAATGCGGAAATCTTTAGTGTTTTCCGCCTACCGTGTTATGTTGAAAACATATTATATTTAAAACTAAACTATTTTTTGTAATGCTTGATAACAAGATAAAACGCACGGGACTCCACATGATACCTCAGTATTTTAAAAAATACATAAAATTCTCAAAATATAATACGCGATCCTTGTGCTTTTCGAATGCATGTGAATAATGTTATTTATATATTGCAAATTATTTTTAGGTTTTTTAAGGTATTTCCTGTTTTCTGATGCTAGTTTGTTAATGTGCTTCCATTTTACGACGCAACGAGAGGATGAGAGTATTGAAAAGCTCATCGTATAGTTAACAATGTTCCGCAAAGAGGCAGGATAGGGTGGGTTGATTAACCCCCCCACCCCACCCTTATAGACGTGTCTGGAGAATGAAGTTACAGTAATGAGACTGCACGAGGCAGTGGTATACCAGGGTTGAGGGAAATAACCTATATTTTTACTACTGCAATGGGTAGGAATATTTAAAAGGCTGTGGTTTTATTCGTCTAACATGCATGTAATACAAAAGTATGCAATATTGCGAAATAATTCGTAAAAAGGTATTTTAAATTATACGGAAATTGAAAACGTTGAAATCTGAAAATTTATTCACGAGAGGGACGAAAAGTATCTAGAAAATATTTATAAATTTTTTTCAATTAGAACTATCTTCTAACCACCATCCAATTTTATTTTTATAAAACTTTTCATAATATGGAAAATTATCGAATATTTTATTTAAATTATACACGCATGAAATCAAAAGATTTTTTTTTATTAGTAGGTACCTACCAATGTTAAGGTAGCAGATATCATTTTTTTACATTAATTCCAAATTAAAATAATTTCCCTCGCAGGGCCTGTCATCTATGTGTGTGGATTTGGGTCGTTACTGCGATTTTTAGCTTAGATTTTCAATTTTTTGATTTTTGATTTTTCGATTTTAGATTTCGTTTGGTCGCCAGCGAGGGGAGAATAATACAATTACCCAGACATTATGGATCTGTAGTTTTTCATTGCTAGCGAATCTAAACCACAACTATTGATGTATTTATACAACGTTGCCATATCACAAAAAAGTGTTTTTTTTCGCTCCACTGCTGAAAATCCTGAAAAATAACGTTATCCTGGTTAAAGTATCCTTTCCCATCAACTCTTTTCTGCCGACATAAAAAAGGAAATATGTTTTTCTGGTTGCCTTGTTACTCCGACATACTAACTACTAAACAGAATCGGTTCGGAGACTACCAATCTAATCTGATCCTGGAGAGCGTGAACTATGATAAAAGTCTGATCAATTAGTCACCTCACTACTATAACTACACCGGCTGGATGGTCCCCAAGCCAAGAGCGTCCTGGTGGCGTCACTATAAATACACCGTCACATACACATATAAGTGGGACACGATTAATTTTAGACTCTCCAACGCATTCTTCGGCTAATTTTAGAAATGTGAAAAAACATTACGACTACCGGAAAAAAAATGGCGCTTAGCTAATGAAGAGCACTGAAAGACATGAACGAATACGTCAGAGGAAGATTATTTAAAAAATTGGACATGTTTTGTTAGAAGATAGCTAACGGGCCGGAAGCGTTTTACACTTTTCACTAAGAAAAAATATTAAGATGATACCCGGTGGTGCAGAAATAGATTTTACTAAAATATTGCTGTCACTGTTGCTCTTACTCCACTGGATATTGAGCGAAAGGGACAATGCACTGACACCTAACTAAAATGGAGGTTTTGTATTCCCCACTTTTCTCCTCCAAAAGTGGACTGATTTTCAATTTTTTTTTTTACCAACTACATAAGAAAAAACTATTCTATGTCTGTACGTTTTGCTTTTTTTAAAAAAACATTGTCTGGTTTGTATACTGAACATCTTTTGACGGCGTTTAAACCAGTCAATTTTATTGATTTTTGGAAGGTCATAACTTCTATAAAAAGTAACTTATCAAAAAAAAACAAAAAGTACCGACACAGTACAAGTACAGTTGATATCTATTTTATGCAAAAACAATATTTTATCTATGGTTAAAATCCAGAGAGATAAATAGGGAATACGTTTGTATGGAAAAATCACCGCCGGGTATCCTCCGAAAATCCCCTCAGGCTAATTTGTTCGCCTTTGGGAATAAAACGTATAGCTCGCATAGAAATCGTTGTATCTCCCTTACTATGATGGTGAGAAATATGATCTAAAAGGTGTTAGACAGAGACAACACCACGATTTATAAATTTATGAAACTTTGAATGAACTTGATTTTTTTTTTAGAATTATAAAGAATGTTTTAAAAGTGAGGTGACGATATCGTTACAATAATACTAGAGTTAGAATCGAATTATAGAGTTGGTAAGCGTATTCGTATTTTATTATTATCATTTAAAAAAACATTTTTTAGTTTTCTAATACGTTCAGAAATATTCCATTTATTTGGATTTTATTGCAAAAGCAGAAATATTTTGAAAAATATGCTCGAGACCTGAGGTCAAGAAATATCAAGTACCTAGCATTTTAATACTACATCAGTGATTAAAAGTTCATATTCATAAGAAATTGATGAGTAATAAACATACCGAGGACAAATATTTGGTTCACGTGAATTGATTCATAAAAATATAATAAATACTAATAAACGATAAGATGTAGTAATACTTATATCCATAAACACACAATAAAGGAATCGAATTCAACGAAAACGAATTCAGTAAAAATGATAAGGAAAAAAATAAACGTACGGTAGATAATAATTCATAATATTACATCGTTATTAGACAGGCCGCGTTACGTCATGGTTTCACTAGCTAGGTATTTCGTTAAGAGGATACCCGGCGGTGATTTTTCCATACAAACGTATTCCCTATTTATCTCTCTGGATTTTAACCCTAGAGAAAATATCGTTTTTGCATAAAATAGATATCAACTACTAGCGTGTCGGTACTTTTTGTTTTTTTTGATAAGTTACTTTTTATAGAAGTTATGACCTTCCAAAAATCAATAAAATTGACTGGTTTAAACGCCGTCAAAAGATGTTCAGTATACAAACCAGACAATGTTTTTTTTAAAAAAAGCAAAACGTACAGACATAGAATAGTTTTTTCTTATGTAGTTGGTAAAAAAAAATTGAAAATCAGTCCACTTTTGGAGGAGAAAAGTGGGGAATACAAAACCTCCATTTTAGTTAGGTGTCAGTGCATTGTCCCTTTCGCTCAATATCCGGTGGAGTAAGAGCAACAGTGACAGCAATATTTTATTAAAATCTATTTCTGCACCACCGGGTATCATCTTAACAGTTGATTTATTGAAATTACACTTAATATAGATGTTATTTGCGCTACATCTTAAAATTTCGAACCCACAGAAAGCATTTGTGTCTGTCAATCTGTCAAGTTCCTTTTTCTTTTAATATCGCACCACTTTTGAGGCTAATGACCTCGCAGCTCGCGGGTCTGATCTGCAAATCACTTGTCTGCTTTAACCTCACTTATGTGACGTAAAACTGCATTTTCAAGAATCAAGACAATCTCTTGAAGAAGAACATACCAGGAAAACAGCGTAGACACAGAGTAACTGACACCGGAATGAGAGAGTGGACCAATATGACAATAGAGATTTAAGCGTTGCCAACTGCTCCCGTCTGGAGCCAGTGAGACTATAGCATCCCCAATTGGGGTATGTTATGAGGCTGAAGGTAAGTGGGGAAGCGAAGGAGATGAGGAAGATGAAGGTGGGGAAATACCTGGCTATTCAGATCTGGTCACTAAACACGGCTAAAGCCATTTCAAGCAACGTTTCAATTCTGAATGGTGGTCTTACACCAGGGCGATACTAAGAGTATCTTCCACTCTGGAACGTGCCGCAAATATACTATACCTATATTATTTTGGCTATTCAGATCTGGTCACTAAATACGGCTAAAGCCATTTCAAGCCACGTTTCGATTCTGAATGGTGGCCTTACACCAGGGGGCCTAGTCTATATCTCTCACAGCGCCCGTAACGCGGGTTTAGCTACGTCACGAATCCGTATTAACCCTCCTCTGACCGTGCTAAAAACTTTCTCGCGCTCCGATGCTGTACACTCAGTAAATATTAGTGTAATGTATTTATTTAATCCAATACATAAATGTATTGTGGAGGAATACCTAAAATGTTAACTCTATGTTTAGTATATTTACAAAGATATTTCAGTAAATACAAACCGTGACAGCTTAGTTCACAGCACCGTCAAGAAAGGTTAAACGGCAAACGTGCTTGTTTGTGAAACCGAAAGATAGAGACTAGGCCCCCAGGGCGATACTAAGAGTATCTTCCACTCTGGAACGTGCCGCAAATATACTATATCTATATTATTTTAAATAATTAATTGTGAAATAACACAAATCAATTAAATAAAATTTATTTCGCCGGGTTCGAACCCGCGGCCTTCGGAATGGGAGTCTAACTACCTACCGCCGGATTACGCCGGCCGTAGTTGTTCAACTTCAGCAAAAAGGTGGCACAGGACGACAATGGATATGGGTACCTACTACTATTTAGAGTTGACAAAACGGATCTAAGACGTTTAAAATCGAAGAATTTGTAACTTTAAACTTTTGATTGAAACTGCCATAAAAGTGCACTGAAAAGTTTCAGTCTTTCAACAATTTTATTCGTCAAAATTCCAAAGCTTTTCTCATCGTGCAATATTTAGCTAGTAAATAGTTATCTGCATTTCTGAGACGTTCAAAGACAGCCATTTCCGGGTTTTCGACTAGACATTTGTGTTAGCACTAAGCGCCTCCGCCCACTGAGGCAACTGAAAACTCTCAACTGCCAACTGTCTTTGTATGACAATGTGATGGCCCGCACACTTCACAATCACACAAAACCCCGTTGTCAATGGTAACGCAAGCGTTGACTCGCGACTGTCACTGCTGATTGCCCTGGGCGGCCATTGCTAGTTGCCAGCTGTCAGCTGATTGTTCTTCGTCTATGGTTAAACAAGCTTTTGACCAATCAAGACAGAGGAAACAGCCAGTTTTAGTTGGTTTTCAGTTGCCTCGTCAGCGGAGCGCCTAAGACGCCACGTGTCCACAGTTTTAACACGTGTATTTATGTATAAAACACCCTAGTCGCTGAAGACTGACCTTATTCACTAATTGCTCTCAACCAAAACACGGAGACGTAAATATTATGCATAATATATTAAGATTATTATATAATATGTATATATCAGTCGCTGTCGCCTCAATAGAAAAATACAATTTCAACTGCAAAACGTGTGTAGTTTTTCTTATAACGCGTCGGCTGATTCATCCGCTTGATAATAATATCTGTTATTGCATGACTTTTATAACCAGCATGTTGTCAACAACTCAATTCAGATAATAACACTCTATTTTTGCTCCTCTACAGCTCTAAATGCTTCTTTTCAATCTCAATGTGTGCAACGTAATGTATGTGTGCAATGCAATGTCTGCGCATATGCAGGGATCAAAATAAAACACCTCAGCAAAATATTACAAAATTGGCTGTTTAGATACTATGAGAGCCTACACCGAAAAACTATGCTATGTCCCACAAATGAAGAAAGTTCTTTGATAAAAATGCTAAATTTAATACATTTTAGTCAAATAAATTTAGTCTTTAGTCTCAACGGAAATTATTAAAGAACATGCATTCGTGTGAATGGTATTTAGTGACGCGTAAGAGGATTTAGTATATCTAACAGTGATTTAGAATCTATTTAATGCCATGAGCTGACATTACAAAAACCACGCGAACCGTCGCGACGCGCGATGTAACGTGGAAGCTAGCAAACCGGCGCCGGCGTTGACGTTAGCCTCATTACCACTGAATAAATAAACCGATATAAGCGTGTCTGTGTTTCATAAGTAAGCGCAATTTTCCCTTATATATATATATATATAATAAAACAGATTATAAATTTTCAAGTATCGAAATTCTTTCTTGAACAGGATTGCCTGTTTGAGCCGTAGAAATCAAAAGGTTTTATGCAAATTGGCGTCATCGTTTTCTTTCAATTCGGTATAAACGAGGATTCCAATTTGGGAGGCGGGTATGGGCACCGCCGCAACGGAAAACATTTATTGGATTACCAATACCTCTGTCGTAGGCAACCCCAAGTGGATCGCTACGTTTAGTGACGCTGGTTCACGGGGTTAGGTTTGTCCGTATCTTGGCGGCTGATGCGTCTGCCCACCAACCGCGTGTCAGGCCGGATCGGGTTGAGGGAGAGTTTTTGACTTCTGCAGCAGGATTCTCACGGAACATTGCCTTGCACCCCAGTGGGAGGAATAGATTCATACGTCCGTCACTCCTTGACACACTGAACCCCTAGATTTCTTCCCACCCTCACCCCTTTTTCCTTCCCAGAATTTTCTCTCCTTCCTTTCCTAAAAAGACCCTCCACACAGCATTCCCTGAGGGGAATTATCATCCTCAAGGCCTGTGAATCACCCCAGTGAAAAAAATATGAGATATCTATGAATTTTCTCATATCTTATCATTGCCATGGTTCCGTTAGCTGCCAGCAGTCACATCTCCCATCAATACCCTAGGATTGTATCAATAACTTTCGGTAACTTCTCATCGTTCCTTAGCAAATCGCTAATGTACAAACAACAGTTGCTATCGAATACATTAAGAGCACTTGACACTGTGAACTGTTATTTATTTAAATTAAATGAAACAAATTACTTAGTGTAAACCACTATTCACAGGTTATAATATCTACATGTTTCAAAACCGATGATTTCTTCGTCAGGGTAATAACATGTTATTTATTTGTTGGCTATCTGAATTCATGCTAGGAAACGACGATAAGTTACCGGATATTATCGATATCGATCGATTGTGCTAGGTACCCAATTGGTCTAATTAGATGGTGCGTGCCTTGTGATGAGAGGCCATGGTGTGGCGACTGAGGTGTCTGGTGTGCTCAGGTTATTTGGGTGACGGTAGGGAACACGAAATAGATCGGCGAAAACATTAAAACCCAACTGTCAAGGATACTCTCTTCGTGTGATAAAAGCTATTTCTGAAGGTGAACAGAGAACATTTAGCCGTCCAGCCCGGCCCGCAGCCTGCAGCCCGCATGCCTTACAGATTATTTTAAAACTGAGAGTTGTGTGTTTTTCCGCATTACTGAGCGTAATAATAACAATAATTGAATGCTAGATTCCTCGATTGAAGTTATAGAATGAAGTTATCGTAAATAGCCCTTGCAGATTCCTCGATTGAAGTTATTCAGAATAACTTCAATCGAGGAATCTGCAAGGGCTATTTACGAAAATAATAATAAAAAAATACCTATTTATGTAGTTTGTCTTTGTCGGCATATCTATTGTTACACACGCCGCAAGCAAAAGTAATAAAACAACTTTGGGACTTAAAAAATCGCAAAATAATGAATTTTGTTTTATTTTTAGAATTTCCTGATATTCTAAATAGTTCGGTGAAATTCCCTGATAATTTCAGGTTTTTCAGGTCTGTGGTCACCATGATTCACATGTGATTATTTCAATTTCCTCTCTAAATATAAAAAGCTACACCGACATTTTACACACTTGTAAGATTAAGGACGGGTTGTTTCACAGAATTTTAATAATTCATCAAATTTCGAAGCTAATTTTCAGTTTCTGTGAAAGCTCTATTCAAGTTCATTTTTTATTTTAGTTTTGATAACCTTTAATGACATAATAACAGAACTTGAAAAATAAATTTTAAATTTGATGAATTGCTCAAATTCTGTGAAACAACTGGCACTAAGTTATCAAAGAAAATAATAATATCCTAGTAATATAGAAATAATTGATTTAACATATCATTATCCTTTGATGCCATTTTGTCAGCCTACGTAGATAAGTGGTTACGATCCTTGACTACGAATCCGAAGATGGCATGTTCAAATCACGGCGTGTGCAAAAAAAAATCATTCAGTTAATTTGTGTCATTTTACAATTAATTAATTAAAATTAATTTACAATATATTTTGAGCACGTTGCAGAGTAAAAGATACTTTTAGAATCGCCCTGATGAAAAATCACTTTTGAGAAACGAAACGTTACTTGAAATTGGTTTAGTGACCAGATTTGAATAACCAGGTGTTTCCCCGACTTTTCCTCTGAAACTCTTTCCCCTCTCCAATGCCTTCAGTCTATGGGGATGCCACAGTCATAATGGCTTAAGATGGTTAAGAGCAGTTGGATTTTGGGCGGTACTCGCATAAAAAAATAATCTATCGGAGATTGGCTAACATTACGGAAACCTTCAGAATGCAGCCTAGAAAACTAAGCGGAAATGCACTGGTACCAGTCACTTCCACGAGGTGCGGGTGCAGATATAATATTTTAACATTGAGAAATTGCAAATGTTGAAAACATGCACGCGCTGTCAACAAATAAAAGCATTGTCAAACCTCGAAAACATTTAAGATGATAGACTTCGCTTTTCGGCCCATACAAAAAGGACGCCCGGGAAAAAACACTTTTCTACATCGAAAATTGCACAAAATGAATATATTTTTTATACTGCCTTCTAGAGGGTGAAAACTATGTCGGTATGTTTTCGAATTTTCGATGCGTTGTGTATTAACGTAAACATTCACTGTCAAACATGTACGATTTATCAAAAAATATTATTTAAGGAAAAAGTGCTGCTAACTCAACTCTCATAAAGAATTATAAAATTATAAAAAGCTACCAACGTAGCTTCTTTTTTCTAAAAAATACATATTTTTTTAAATTTCAATTTCGTGAAAGTTTTGGTGTAGAAAAGTGTATTCTCCATAAACCCCTTTTCGAGCGATTTCTGTAGGTAAATTTGAGCGTTGTCTCATTCGCACATTTCGCATTCGCATGTATTGTAAGTGTGCGTGAGCTTATTGTGAGCGGGACAGAATGACAGACCCGGGTGTTTCGCGTGTGGTTCAAAGTCTAGCCTCTTAAGAAATATCGGGAAATCATAAACTCATTTCCGTATCAAATGTTCGGTTCTCATGTTACCGTTTGGCATGTTGGAAGCATTAATTCGCTGAAATGTGAAACATTGAATGGATTTTGGTTGACTCCATAGAATAATGATAACACAAGAAGCGCCTTGTTGAAATACAGGTTCACTTTGGGCCTGTATTTGGACATAAAACTGTATTTTCGACATTCAAGGGAAGGGGGGGGGGAGGAGAATGAAAATAAGCACAACCTTGAATGATCATTGTATATGCATTCCCTCTAGCATTCAGTTTTTTTTTACATCAAGAAATGACAGAGAAGCTATTTTTATAAGTCAAAAATATATACAAATAACCAGTTATTCGAAATTAAATACGTTACAGTTGCGTATTATTCTGTAAAATGTGAAAAAAAAATTCAAACGATGTGTTCATCAGGGAAAATATTTTATGAAATGTATCATATATTGATAGGATTATAAATTATAACCTTACCCGTTGACTTTATTCTATAATAATAATTTTAAAATGATGTATCCATCAGGAAAACACGTTATAAAATGTATCATAAAATTGATACTGATTACGGCAAAAAATCATAATCATTTGTCAGTTTTCCGAGTTATTTTGTTCTTTTTTATGTTCATGAGAGTCCCGACGGTCCTAAAAATTCAGTGCCCTTGGTTGTCCCCCTCTGACCCCCTCCACCATACGAAAGAAGAAGAAGAAGAAGAAGTGCCCTTGGTGTACCAGCCGCATCAGGAGTGCGTCTGGCTGGGGTGGTAGGTACTCCGGAAGGTACACTCATACAAGATCTCCAACTGCCAGGCGGTATGGCATTCCCATTTTAGAGATGAGTTTTCACACATTGTTTCTATTGTGAATGGTGGGAAGACCTTGGCTACTACAGCGCAACATACAAGGCATACAGTCCATATTATAATATTATATTATGCGCAAAACTCCCAGTGTCATTTTTTTACGCTGCAGCGAATTGTCTCAAAGTCAAATGCTTGATCCATTTCGGTACTGCCAGCGTAATGTATGAGTTTATCCATCTAGCATAGGATCTCCCAGATTCTGGTGCTAGATGCGGCGAGAGTAGATATTACCGAGCAGAGCCAAGAGGGGAGAGAGAGATTTGCGTCGTCACGGGTTCGGTGATGTAATGGCGGGCGGACCGAATATTCCGCATAGCGAGAGCCCGCCAACTAGCGCAACTCGCTGATCTGTACATTATATACCTACTCCTACTCCGTACACAAACGTCATGTTAAACAGACGTAAACACTGTCTACGGCAGACTTGGTATGTCCCACAATGGTAAAAGCTGCGTTCAGATACTAAAAATCATCAGCCGGAACACAACTGGATATACATACATTATAATAATAAAATAATCAACCAGTATAAACAAATTTATAAAAAAAATAATACATCTATTTTTATTATGTACATACTGAAACAGTTTCGACTTTCCGCTACGATCCTATTTATTTGTGCTATCATTTCAAACTATTTCAGAAAAATGCGTGAGTGTGCGCGTACGTATGCGTGAATGCTATACAAAGTTGACAGAATGCAGTGTCATCAACAGCGAGTCTACCAGCCGAGTTTCAGCTTGATTAGATGTCGGGAAGTGGCTTAATTTCCACTTTCAAGATTTGCATTCATTCATTCATACATTCGTGAAAATAAAATCAAAATTCAAATGGATGTATTTGAAAAATAAAACTGTTTGATTCTATCTATCGAATTGGCATTGCGCAGTGTACGAGCAACTCTTAACCCTACCTAACCCAGCAACTTTCTTCTTATTGTGCTGCCTTTGGCCTATCCCACCCATATACCTATATTTATTGGGTTAGGGTAGGTTGGGTTAGGAGGGGCGTAAATAACATTTCCAACTGAGCCATGCAAAAACATGGCAATTTATTTTCGTTTGTATTTTGCGGCTGTATATAAAAAAACACGTCAATTTATTTTCTTGTATTTTGCAGCTTTATTGCTAACTTGTCAATTTATTTTCAATAGTATTGTGCTGCTGCGTATCAAATACCTGTTAATTTATTTTCGATAGTATTTTGCGGCTGTATATTCAAAACATATTAATTTATATTCCATTGGTTTATGCGGCTGTATATCAAAAAATTGACAATTTATATTCGAATGTATTTTCCAGCTGTATATAAAAAAAAATTCAATTTATATTCGAAGGTATTTTCCGGCTGTGTGTCAAAATTTTTGTCAATTTATATTCGAATAATTTTTTCCGGTTGTACATCAAAAATTTGCCAATTTGTATTAGATTGTATTTAGCGGCTGTATATCAAAAAATTGTCGATTGTATTTTAAAACTGTTTCAATCAAATACCAAAATGTATGCTAAATGCAGCAAATACTTTGTTTTACCACAAAAATAACCCTTGCTTACTCATAGATAAAAGAATGACTCTTTTGAAACCAATCTATATAGTGGAAATAAATAAACGTATTCGTATATAATTTATTTTGGACAAGCTACAATGTACGTGATTTTACGAATATGAAAAAAAAAGATTTTACGAATATTAAATAAAATACGTACACTCAAGTATACTTATACAAAATGCACATCTCAAACATAGTAGTAATTTTTTATGAAACTCAAATCTCGTAACTACCAAAAATTTTCACCGCCGACCACAACAGTTTTAGAATGTGATAAGGAAAGAAAATTTTAAAAGTCACTCACTTTATGCTCGTTAATACTAAGAAAATACCTTTTTAAAATTTCATTTCATGCAATGGTTGCGCTTATGGATTTCAAAACCCGGAATACAGTTCCGGTTTCTCGTGACTAAACTGCGCACTATAACTAGTTGTGCAGTGAAACTTCCGCAGTCGAACCTTTCATCCCCTCAGAAATAGGGGGTAGTCTAGCCCCATAAATCTGGTAGACGGTGTAATAGAAATAATTTGTACGTCGTATAGGGAAGGCTAGTCGTCCAAACGTCTACGATACTGAAAAAGCTGGATCGAACAAAACCTTAACTGCATAATAATATTATGATATGAAGTCACCAAATGCGTACCAGATACCACTGGAGAGATCAACCGATAAAAGTGAGTTACGGGCGTGTATATGTGCTTAAAGTAAGCATTTTGATAGCTTTCGTAATCGACAGGTAAGACTCTCGACTATCAATCCGAAGGTCGCGGGTTCAAATCCTGGCATACACTAATAAATTTTATTTGATTAACTTGTGTTTTTTCATAATTTTTTTTTTTTAAATAATATATCGTACATTTGCGGTACGTTCCAGAGTGTGAAATCTTCTCAGTATCGCCCTGGTGTAAGACCACCATTGAAACGTTGCTTGAAATGGCTTTAGCCCTGTTTGATGAACAGATCTGAATAGTCAGGTATTTTCCCACCATCCTCTTCCCCATCTCCTTCCCCTCACCACTATCTTCAGACTCACAATATACCCCAATTAGCGATGCCGCAGTGTCACTGGCTCCAGTCGGGAGAAGTTGGGACTCTTGTGCGGTATTCACATAAAAAACTAAATTTTTAAATTTCATAATTTTTCCAAAATTAATTGACATCTCTCGGGCCTAGGAGCCGAAAGGTCTTAAATAAAGTGGCGAATTTGGTTTTCTTATTTATTTTTAAATACATACAATTATATAATTAATCTACTTATAAACAAGTTCTGCAGCGTAATTATTATTACGCGAGACAGTTGTTGCGCCTTCTGAAGGCATTATCAAACAAGTATTATAAAAGTATGAAAATGCCTTCAGAAGACGAAAAAGCTGTCTCGCGTAATAATAATTTCAAAGCAGAACTTGTTGATAAACAAACTGTGTTTTATAAATTGAATAATCGTATCATTGAACACATACCTTAAAAAAAAAAAGGAATTTTAATTGATTAAATTAAAATTTAATTTTTAAATTCCATATTTAGTGGTAATGCGTAGCAACTGTACACATATGGATATCAGCGGTCGTAAGAATATTTATCTATTTATCCGAGTCTTAAAGTGACCAAGATGACGTAAATGTGGCGAGCGGCACGTTCGTTCAGTGACGTCAGCCGGAGTAGGAGCCGGAGCCGGAGCCGGAGCCGTGCATCGGCTCTAGCCACAAATAACCGGAACCATAAACCATACATTTTAAGCACATCTACGTTATAACAACGACGGCTTTAACACATGCGTGTATTTAAAAGTGAAGTCATAACTAACTATACCACCGCTATATTTTTAACGAAAAACTGGGTGCGCCAATAAAAAAGAAGAAGTTGAATTTTGTTTTTAAGTCGATGCACAATGTCGTGTAATATTTGGAATCGGGCCGCTAACAATAATACTCCATATGTAGACGGCAATAAGGTTCAAATTCCTGCTTAACACCAGCCGCCTGTTTGATTTATGCGAGAAAAAAACATCTCGAAATATATCCAAAAAACGCGTTTCATTTTATTTGGCGAAGTTCAGGCACAAACATTTAAATGTTTTCATAATTTTCTAAAAAAAAATATTTATCACATTATACAATACAACCATAACCGAAAACAGGTTCGTAAGTAGGAGATTTTGAACTTTTATGTAGCTTTTATAGGTATGATACTTTATTTTTTCTGGGCTTATAAAAAGACTTATCAAAAAAACAATTAGTTATTTCAAAGGCCACGATGCATTACACTCGCCCTCTAGTGTTGAATTAAATCATCTAAAATATTTCGCATCAAATTTTCAAACCAAAAACACGTGATTTTGCGTTACTTCGTAGAGCTTCGCCTTAAATGCACTTATTTTTTTCGCATAATATAATCCGGAAATAAATCGTTTTATATTGAGTCACCGATTGTAAATAGTGGTGATTTTGTATGGTTTATTAATTGCACAAATGTTTGCTGATATTTTATTGTGCTAATGCACAAAACCTGCATAGCAGCTGCATTATGCCACACTTTTGGATATAAACTAGTAAGCCGTGACCTCAGACATTTTTTGGTAAAACAATATCTGTAAAAGTTTCGTGAAGGAATTTTAAAACAAGTGTGGAAATGTTCCGCAATCTTGTGTTAACATTATCTTCGAAGCCGTCGAATTATAAAGTTAGGCGTATATACAATTTAAAACTTTGTTGGCCCGCCATGCAAAATTCTGACAAGGATGTTGAAAATTTCAATATAAAATACGGAGAAAAATCTAGCAAATTAAACTAAATGTTAGTATTATGTCATCGTGTGCATATACAGCGCGTTAGCTTGGACGTGGTGTGTAAATAAATAAATAATATTACGCTAATAATATTTTAAACTCCTAATAAATTTTCCAAGGCTTCCAAATCGTTGGCTAAAAACCGTATTACCTACACGCTTAGTGGCTTATAGGCAAGTCGGTTGAAATTATTTTTGGATTTAGCACATTTCAAAGTTTTAATTGCTTTACTTGTTTGGCATGGAAATATATATTTTACGAAACGTCTCTAACACAAGCCGAATAAAGGGTCCAAAATATATTTACTTGCTAATATACACTACTTGCACGAATTGCCATAATATTTACTAAGTTAGAAGTAAATTGGGTATTGTAGACGTTGTAAGAATTTTCTAAGATAAAAATATGCGTGTTCCCTTTAAATTTAATTCATAAGTAATTTACAAAGGAAGTGTTACAGAATAATAAATTCAAATTAAATAATAAAAAAAATTGATTATCAGCGTATTATTATCAACGCCGACATATATATTATAGGTACGCAAGGGTGTACGATGAATAACCCTAGACACCTTTTTGCAAACAAAAATATAATGATTCTGGTATAAAAATACCTACAAAATACATTGAAAATTTTGAAAAATTGATTACTGCCATTCAAATGGATATATTCAATCAGATAGACCCATACATTATTAAAAAATATAGATAATATGTTATTATCATTCTTATTCTCAAAGAAAACGCCATAAAATATATATAAAAAACCAGAAAAATCTGAATAGAAGTCCCTAAAGAAATCTATGTCAGAACCAATTTTTGTAACATATCCATTTTAACTATTTTGTTGGAAACAAAATTTATTGTTAATTTTTCATAATATCGGAATCTTTCATGAGAACGGTGCACCTCATCGCCAAACAAAGTCTAGACAGGGAGTGTGAATGACAGCGAAACCAAAATTATTGGTTTCAAAAAATTGGGTACCATTTCGCAGTCAAAAGATCGCAAGAAGTTTGCTTTTTATCTTCTGTTGGAAGCGAGGCGACGAAATCAGTTGTTTGTTTTCATTAGTGTGCCAAATTATTCGATCGAATTTATAAGACACAGAGTTGATTTATCGATGGTGCACCTAAATAAAACGATATAAGGGAGACTAATATTGCCGGGTTACGAATAATATAGATAACAATATTATTTGAATTTCTCCTACTTCCATTGAATTGGTTTGTGAAATACTGAAAACCCACATGACTGCAAAACGGTACAGCAGTATTTTGTCGTAATGCGACCTAAAACAATGGACTAAGTTGCACACGCTTCGATCGATCGAGGAATCCGCTCCACATTGACTTGCGTGCGGATGCTTAATATTGAATTTAAAAATAATGTTTTTTTGTCTGTATTAGTTTACAGATAAATAACAAGTCCGGTGCGAATAGCGAATAGCGAATAGAGTCCCACGCGCCTCTTTACTGACTCACGCAATGGTCCCAGTGTGAGAATTTCGTCATTATTCTATTCAAAGGATGCGGCAAAACCTTGAAGATAATACAAGGACTTTTCGGCAAAACGGGTTTTATAAACTGCTCGAAAATCCTTAATTTGACGAAGGTCGGAGAAATTAAGACGAATCTAAGAAATATCAAAGAGAATAACCACAACATGGACATTAAAGTATGATAGTTAAAAAAAATGTCAAAAACTGAAACTTTTAAAAATTTATTATTAAAAAAAAAAAAAAAATATGATGATAAATAATTAACTAATTTCAAATGAACTATTACAGCGGTCTGCGTAGCTCATTTGAATCATAAAGTAGTAGGCTTGATCCGTAGAACAAAACAAAAGTATAACATAATATTTAATTTGATTTTTAATTTCATATTATAAGTCAAAAAGCTTCCGGCGTCTTTTTCTGACCAATTGGCGACATTTTTAAGAGGCTTTCTTCTTAACGAAAACTAAAATAAATTGGCACATAAGTCTACAGTTCGCAACCCAATTTCCCTAGTAAACTATGGAGCTTTGAAACATCCATAAAAATGATAAAAAAAGCAGACAAGAAGTCATATTATAAATACAAGGAAAAAGTCTCGATAAGAGAGTGTTAAAGCGCCGAGGAAGGCGGGTAGAAAGTACTATAAAAATATGCCCGGAGCTTTTTAATCCAATATAAACAAGGCAATATGGATACTGCCAGTCTGCATACCTAGATTGTTAAAGATTTATGGCCTAAACAAAAATGCTCTACAAAAATATATTTATAAAATAATCAATATTTGACGAGTTAAAGTTTCACCAAAAAAGTAGACATACTATGTCTCGACGCCATCTAGTGAGAGAGTTAGCACTTACATGCCTTTCTCATATAAAATAAAATAAAGTTGGTTGTTTGCAGGTGAAAAAATGCAATAAGCGATAATTGTTGAATTAAACACTAGTATATATTGAATAATTTGGCGGGTAACAGATGAGGCGCGGTAGCTTAATGGTAGAGCTCTCGACCGGCAATCGAAGGGGTGCGGGTTCGAGTCCCGTCGGCGACATGTATCTTTTCTCGGGAGGTTTTTTCAATATGGAAGAGTGTTTCAGGCTAATAATTATTGCTTATAATAATTGATAATATATATATTTTTTAAACTGGGAAAAGAAGTACATAATTTTGTGCAGTTATTTCCTATTTAAGATCACCTTCAAGGATGTTACGTGCAAACCAAATTAGGTGGTTTCACAAAACAACAAAAAAGGTGTTAGTTTTGTGACATGTTTGTTTTAGAATATCAATCGACTATTATCTATCAGCTGTTCACCAACACATTAATATTACAATGCCGGTAGAGAGCTAAGTAAATATTTAACGACCAACACAGACCAAAGTTGCCAACCGCGACAACAAGCCACTTCTGAAAATCGATCAAGAAGTTTATAAATCCCTACGTGCTAAAAAGTTATTAAACTTTGTGTTCGGTATCTTAGCGACTATAGATTTAATTTAAACTTCAATCTACAAGGCCTAATAAATTACCATGACATTATGTTCAGCAAACATATTATAGGTATATATATATATATTTTTTTAAATATAAAAACACCGTTGCAATTCACTGTTAAATTCTCTTTTAATTTCAAAATACTAGACAGATCGGCCTTGACATTTATAAAAGACTTGTAGAGCCTGAAAGCGAAAACATTTTACAGCTTGTTCAGTTTTGGGATAATAATATTTATCGATTGGCAGAAGTTGACTAGCCCGAGGGACACGAAGCGTAGCGGAGTTGGGATATTTATTGGCAAGCGTTGCTGTTTTTTAAACAGACGGCAATAATCTATACTATACGCCACCATCGAAATGCAAAAAGCAAGGGATAACAGAAAGCGAAAACAGAATGTTGCAGACATGTCTGGTCAATATGGCGACATATTAAATGTTGCAGACAAACTTGGTCAATATGACGAGCTACTAAATGTTGCAGACAAACTTGGTCAATGTGACGAGATATTAAATGTTGCAGACAAACTTGGTCAATATGACGAGTTATTAAATTTTGAACACAAACTTGGTCAATTTGACGACAAATTAAATGTTGCAGACAGGCCTTGTCAACAAGAAGAAATGGTAGACGTTTTGAGACAACTCTGAACAATGTGACAAAATAGTGAGTATTGGAGACAAGCCTGACCAATGCAACGAAACATTAAACGTCGGACACAAGTCTGGCCAGACGAAAGAAATAGTAAATGTTTTAGACGGGTCTGGTTAGGATATGACGAAATAGTAAATGTAGGAGGCAAGTCTGGTCAATATAGCGAACATTAAACGTTGGAGACAATTCTGGTCAGTATAGGAAGAAATCTATAATATAAAAATTAATGTTTGTTTGTTCGTACGTTATGCGCGGCTATACCGTTTATCCGATTGAGATGAAACTTTAAGAATATGATGTGCGCATACCCGGGATGGTTATAGGATAGTGAGCTCTGGCGTTATGAAATTATATCTTATCATATTCATACGATTGCGATTAAAATTTCATCCGATTGCCATTAAATTTTTTTTGAATTGTTGTGAACATGCCCGTGAATACTTCTATATCTATACTGGTGAGCTCTGGCATTATGAAATTTGCATTAAAAATTTAAATAGGTCACGCGAGTTGTTGGAAAAATTGGTGTATTTTAGGAGTTAGGCGGCAGGTAAAAAAGGCGGGGGAGAGGTATGCGGGAGGATCGGTTGGGGAATGAAGAAGGGGGCTTTGTGGGAGGAGGGACGAGGGGAAGGCGAAGAAGGTGAACACGGAATGCGCGAGAAGGTGGGGGGGGGGGGGAGTTAAAATACATATATATTTTTTTTTTAAATTAACCAAAACTATTTAAAATGCTTTAGTAAATAAGAATAAATTGAAAAAAAAATATTAAAATGATTTGTTTGTGGAATCACATACAAGTTAGGAGGCTGATATGGATGTGTGTCCCGGCCTTGTGTTCTAGGAGGTTTTGGGTCAACACAGCGAAACAAACAGTAAATACTGGAGTTATGCCATTTAATTTTATTTTTACAACATTTTAATTCACCTTTTAAGGTGGACCCCCATCTTTGGATGGATGGACTGTCTAGTCCCTTCAATGATACAGAAGATTTTCAAGGCTGTGTCCGAATTAAATTCTCTGATCTCCCAGCGATGATTTTTGCGAGTCAAATAATATTTGTATTAGTATAATAAATATTTTTGTAATATGACCATCAGAAATAACTCGCTGACTGGAAACATCTGAAACCTGGACACTAAATAATTACAAAGGGTCGAACATCCTCCTGAAAAACGTTACAATGTTTTCAATTGTTTATTTTGGTTTAGGGTCAAAGAAAAAATTACGGAAGCCATCCGTTTTATTTACGAATACATACTTAGAGAGAACAAAAATATTTAAGGTGTTATATTAAATATTTTATTGGCCATAAAAGAATTCGGAGAACTTCTAAAAGGTTTAAAAAAACCCAAACACAAGAAACTTGGTGTAAATTAATAACTATTTATAGGAATTGCATTTAATAGAACGTTTTCTTCTGGCTAGCAGCACTATGTAATAAAAATAATTGGTGCTGATTTTTGAGAAAATTGATAGCCACTGACATAGATAAATATTACTGGATATTACGTAGTCGGCAATTAACTTTATGGCGAATATAAATAAGCTTAAATGTAACTTTGAATAACATTAATGTGTGTCACAAATTGCCTGTTTATACTTTGAATCTAATTTTGGGCTTGCGAAATTAGATTTATAGCCAAAATATTTATTAGGCGAAAGCGTGATATAAGCACGTCAATACACGATCAAAACCGTATCAAAATACAACAAGAGTAAATAACAATATGAAGAAACGATAATAATCTGAACATAAATATGTAGATACAGACAAACAGATTTTCTGGTTTATAACAGAAAACCCGTTCAAAAAGCAGCAGAAACTGCAGTGTTTATATACCCCCTACCCCTTACTCATAAATGCGGCGTGAATAATGTAAAGGCGTGAAACGCCGCTTGCGGTTGCTTCATTCCTTTCCCATAATTCGTGGTTCGGTTCCAGTCTCGGGTTCGCAAATGTATACGCAATATAAGGTCGGAACAGTGAAAATCGTTACTTATTACCACGGCGGTTGTATGGCTAAAACGGCCTTAAACCAGGCTTAAGGCCGGTTTTACCATGCCAACGTTGAACCGGCATTTGAATCTGATTAGTAAAATGGATGAGATTTTCTGCTTGAAAAATTTAGATTATCGCAACTGTTTTCATGCGGCAAAATCATTTCTATCTTTGGAGCTATGAAATATCAAAAAATATTATTTAAAAAAAACAGAGAACACGGACAAAGCCGGGAAGTGAAGCTAGTATTGCAAAAAAACAGAAATTATAGTCAAGATATGATTTAGTTGAACATGTTATTTCGATACCATGTCAACTCGGAATCAACTCCTCAACAATTCTTTAAAAAGTCGTTAAAAGCTATGAAAATTGTTTATTTAAAAATAGCCCTTATACTATCTACACACCATGCTGCGAACAGCAGCTTTTGGCAGCTGGCTAAAAATCGAAGGTTGGAGAATGTCTCCCGTCTCTTTTTTTCCCATGCGAACCCGTAACACTCTGTTTCACGTTGACTGCAAATTGTAAGAAATCGTCTGCCGTTAGTACCAACGGAGGAAATGAGATGGTGATATTGAATTTGTTGTGTTAATAAAAGAGACAGAAGACAACGTGAAACAGAATGTTACGGGTTCGCACGAGGAAAAGGGAGACAGGAGACAATAACCAGCTGCTAACAGCCGGCTGTTCGCAGCACCGTGTGTAGAGCCCATTACCCTAACCTAACATAACCTATTTAACCAATTTTTTATAAAAAAAATTCATGACTTTTAATGACTTTTCAAATGAGGTGTTGAGTTGAATACATTCTGAGTTATCCGGTCACCGTTATTTCTCAGACAATTTTGGGGAGATGTGCTATGTGCTATGTGCTGTGTGCTATGTGCTATGATTCTTCTACGCCGGAAAAAAATCTGGCTCATGACTAAACTACAAAATAAATAATACAATAATAATATTTCAACACAAATACACCTATCTAGAATTATATTATTATTTATTACGTTATGAACGTTTAAAAACTGTTTAAAAACGGACAGGTATGATTTCCTACAATCTGTCTATTAAGGCTTATTCGCACTGGGCAAGTAATTTAGTCGAGTAGCGAGTAACTAGCCACTTGGTGTTCAGACATCTTTACTTACTAAAATACTTGCTACTCAATTAATGTACTAGCCTAGTCCGTACGGGCCATTAGAGAGAAATAATGTTTTATGATAATATTATTATTATAAGGATATTGTGCTTATAAATAATTCATTGCGATAATTAGTAATTTCAAATTACAATCTAAGCCTATTAATGAGAAAGTATTTTTAGAATGCAGTGAATTTAGAATATTAAACTAACTTAGGTATAAGTATACAAATGGTTGAAAAATGAGGGGCTGGAATTTAAAAATGAGTGGCTGGAATTTAAAAATGAGTGGCTGGAATTTAAAAATTCTATTGCCTGTCAAATAAGAGTAGAAAACATAGGAGGGCGCCACTGTTGACAATACTAAAATTATAACACACAGTGGAAATGTAAAGCTGTGTAACTTACAATTTTATAAAAAAAGCAAAACACATAAAAGTGGAGAAAAATATTTTTTCATTGGAATATTGATACCCACTTATCTCAAAATTAGAATCGCATGTAAAGCTGTGTAACTTACAATTTTATAAAAAAACCAAAACACATAAAAGTGGAGAAAAATATTTTTTCATTGGAATATTGATACCCACTTATCTCAAAATTAGAATCGCATGTATATATATATATATATATATATATACTAACCCTTTGCAATTTTGTGTTAACACAATGAAGAATAACGATATTGTAGTAAAATAAAAATAAAAAAAAACAGTTAAGAATTTGCTCAAATTTATTTAATACTAGGTCACCCCGAGTGTTTCGCTACGTTTGGTGACTTAGCAGGGGTGTCCGGGGTAATGGGGTGAGGTTTGTTTAGGTCTTGGTGGCGGATGAACTGGACACACTGAACCCCAGATTCCTACACAACCCTCCTAATTTTTTCCTTCCCGGAACTTCCTCTCCTTCCTTTCCTTAAAACCACCCTCCACATAGCATCCCCAAAGATGACATATACCTTGAAGGAAATTATTTTCCTCAGGGCCTCCTCCGGAGCTAATGTAAAAATCAAGTACCCAGCGTTGCCTGGGCTTTAGATCATCCCCCTAAAAAAATGTACCTTATGACGAATAGCACTGATGTCAAAACTATATATAGCTTTAGCGGCAATAACCCTTTTTTATTTTGCCTGGAGTTTCGAATTTACCCCCATTTGTTTCGCTCTCCTTGACAATTCGCCTGATGGAACTTTCTGAATTTACTGCAAAAAAAAAACAACTATGATAGCTAACAATATTGTATATCTACGTAAATAAAATAAAAGCATACTTTAAACATGTATCCGTGTTTGAAAATATTTATAAAAAGCGCATTAAAATCGTTCTTATTAAAATAAAACTGAAAATATTTATATTTAAAACAATGTTTCTTTAAATGTTACTTACAGCATTCATTCATTTTGTTGCCAGCCTACAAATTTTTTAGTTCCGGTTTTTAAATTTTCTACTCTTATTTGACAAAGTGTAATTCTTTGGTTAGATATTATGACGAAGCGTCTACCCGCTTGCCGACTATCGGCTACCGGCTTCCGAACGACCGGCGGAGAATGCACGGAGAATCATAAACCAAAGGTAAAGAATACGTATTGAATGCATTCACTGCACGAACGGTCAACCCAATTTAACCTTCGCTGGAACCTTGCACCTTACTCCTAACACCCGCCATTACCTTCAATGCCTTCAACTGACCAATTGGGTACAGAAACAAATTACACCTACACACTATAATACTTGGACGGAACTGGATAGGTTAACGATACTTCTTCTAATTGAAATGCTGCCTTTGTCGCAGTATCCAGTGATATCCTGTCGGTTTTTTTCATGAAATGTACGCATCTCTCGATTAAAAGTCGTTTATAAGCTAGACTTATAATCATTACATTAATTTCGTTAAGTATTCGACATACACGCTTTTCACGTAATTTAAAAAAAAACATGGTTTTCAATAGTACTCTATTTATTTACAATAGCGATAGTTTAAATTAATAAATGCCAAATATTCAACACGCAATTTGTTGCGACTCCGCCGACACTCGAAATAATCTTAAACCAGGCTAGGTGAGATAATTTGAAGGGTAAGGTAAGGCTAGCTTTACACTTGTAAGTTTTTTCGCAAGTTTACGACTTCTGGCCAATGGGCATATTGCATTTTGAAAATCCAATGTGCCCATTGGCCAGAAGTCGCTTACTTACGAAAAAACTTACAAGTATAGTAATTAGTAAATGTAATTAGTAAATGTAATTACACATCTTTCGAAACGAAGGGCGAACCGCAGTCCCCTAAGACTAGAACTAATTTGAACCGTCTAATTTTCATCGCAAGATTGACAGTGCTTTGGTTTGCATTAAATTTAATTAAGAAAGTTTTAACGTCAACACTTTTGCCAAATTGTTATTAAAACAACAGTATTTGCAAAGGCGTTAGTTTCAGAAGGAAACCTATTTATGATCGGAAGGCGTTGTTTGGTTTTAAAAACGATAAAACCCGAAAGAGACGACAAGGTCGTACCGTCCTTTTATTGCCAGCTTGATACAGAGTCAGATACAAATTAAATGTTGCAGAGCCATGAAAAGAGTAAACACGTGGTACAAACCCGAGTCTTGATGCTAATTGGAAGACACATGTGACATGTGTTAGAGCAATAATACACTAAAATGATATCTACAATGGCAAAAGTAATAAAAAAGAACTCGCAAAAACCACGTAAAGATTTGATATTTCAAAAGAATTTGCCTTGAGATGCCAGTTAGGTATGATGTAAAGAGATCACGATATTGCAAATTTGTAAACAAACACAGAATACAACGCAAATATGATCTTTGTATAAAATAAGGTTTTAGGTATCCTATTATATATCACGCACATTGTTCTTTAAATTTTGCATTTCGATTAGATAATCGTAGGAATTAATACTGTTGTATGAATAGAACCGTTCAATAACTTTGAGGAGAATTAGGTGAGAGTGATTTAACGCCCACCAACATTAATTATGAACATCAAGTGCTTGCTCAAGGTATGATTTACGAGTACGAATCAGCAATTAAAATGTTACGCTATTGCATTTCAAATGCAAATTGAGGACTTTATTTTATTAGTCGGATTCGTAAACTGATAAACGAATTGGAAAAATATTGATGACGCAAAAAGGCAGTTAAACATGTGTTATTGTTTTATATCTAAACCTTGACTAATAACTAATAATCGTAGTTCTGGTAGAATTAGCGTTATCCGTGGTTATGAGTGTGGAATCATCAGTAATTTAATAAGACGAAAAACACTAGTTAATGTAGTCATTTTTCACGTAACAGAAAAAAATAATAGTTGAATTATATATAATATAGCCGGGAGTAAGAACCAGATAAAAATACAAGAATTCTAAAGTGTTAAAGAAAGACCCAATAATTCATTATCACAGAAAATTTCGTGAAAGAAAGACGATTTTCAGAAACGGATAGGATAAAATGGCACTTACTTTTCGTGGTCCTTGCACAACTTATCTAGATTCTGTTCCAGATCCTGCGATGCCTGGTGGTTGTTGGACCCCAAGAAGTCCAGAACTGTGGGTGACAGCTCCTTTACCTCATCCACCAGCGCAGTTAGAGACTCGGCTTCTCCGAGGATATCCTGGGAAGAGAACATCAGAATTATTCGGAGCAATGGAGTTAATGTTATGAGTTATGATTTTTGCGTATGTTATATAAGTTATAACAAAACTTTTATTGTTATGAACTGAAACCGCACGCAATTAGTTTACGGTCGTTTTTTTATTGGAACTGGACACTGCGTTGTAAATAAATAACAATGAACTGTGTACAATTTACGTAAAATGTTTTACTGATGCTTGACACCGTGTCAATAAATTTTACTGATTTTAGTACCGCCGACCAAAGCAAAGTTTAGTAATGTTGGATCGGACTGCAACCGATTTACAACAAGTGGTAGGTAGTAGGTACCCAACGAAGAGAGCAGCCTGTGATTCTTTCTGTTACGAGTGTCTGGTTATAGACGCTTGAAAATCTTAACACTCTTCACTATTTGGGAGAAGTGATGACAAATTAGAATTCCTTGGGCAATTGACTCGAATCCACTTACGGAGTGATCTCATATTTACGAAACACGCAATAGGTACAGTATTGAAGAAAAAATGTCAAGAAGTATAAAAAAAACAGTGTTTGCTGCTCTCTCCTTCTCATAAATCTGAATTCCGGAAAACCAGTACCTAACCAAAAGGAATATTTTTGTAATATTATTAAACTGGTTCAGATAAAAAAAACGCAACACTTGACACGCGAAGAATGTAATACTTACAAGAAGAGCACTCTTCGCTTCTTCCAGTTGTTTGGCTGACCGTGGAGCCTGGTCCACGTGCCTGGCCCTCTCAGAGAGCGCCGTGAGGGGAGCCGCCAGGCGCTGAGCGCTGTTATCCAGAGCGGCCCAGCGCGCGGCCAGCGGCGACAGGGCGTCCCGACGCCGGCGCAGAGCGTCCTCGGCCTCGCGCCAGCGCGACGCTACCAAGTCGCTGCGGGCGCTGATGACGGCGCCGCTCGCAGCGTCCGCCTGCGTCAGGAGCTCTCGACCCCGCTCTGACAAGATGTCCAGCAATGCCGCCTGACCCTGTCAACCAAAAGTATGTTAGGAAAGGTCAGTAGGTACGCTATATATTTATCGTCGATATACCTAAGACAAACAAATCCATTTCATCAAAATGAGACAAATAAAAGGGGGGAGTGTCAATTGAAGGAAAATAAAAACATTTTCTTGTGAAGGTTTCATGTCCTTGAGTTTTTTCTAACTGCGTAAAAATATTCGTGTCAGCAGTTTAACATGACCGATGCAATGTCATAAGTTGTTGTTGAATGCTTCTACATTAAATAAACACCGGCACAACGTCAAGTGTCATATTCGTTACCGGTGAAATGTTATAATGTTTGATTAGTGAGATACCGAAGGATTATAAATTCAGATAAAGCGTCAGATGAAACGTTAATTTCGACATGAAAAAAAATTGTAGAATGACTCGATTAGAAATTTTAACGAATTACATCTGAATATGAATACCGCAAAGAAAACAATTATTAATAACATCATCAAAAATAAAGGCATAATAAATAAACATTCCGAAGGCAAACGTTCACTTTCAATATTTACCAAATTTAAAAAATAAATAATTGTTTTATACGAAGAATTTTCGGAAAAATCACTTTTCCACAAGTTTGTTTATAGTCAGTTTTCACGTCGGAAACATGATTGTATCATAAAATTGTTCTATTTGTAGTATAACAAACTGTTTTAGTTTTCCGCATATCACACTGCGTTGAAATCCGCACTAGTAACAAAATACTTAGGAGCTACCTAATAGGTACAAGTCTTTGGCAAAAATCACATAATATATGTAAACTACATGACGGCACTCGGTGAGGCGTTAACGTGAAATAACAACGTTCTGATCACTTTTGAAGGCTCTGCCACCTGCAGGTAGCACCGTGGTAGCCTACAGCCTACTGTCTAACTGCCGAACTGGCTGCCGACTGAATTACTGAATCGGAGATGATATTCCATGACCACTTTCGGCTGGCGCATTAAGCCGGCTGCCGAGTGACATCACCGCGAATGAAAAAACGCAAACATTACCTTGAGCCTCCGGTGGATTGCGAATTACGTATTCAGCCCGCGATGTAAGTGGCCGGATACCTTTACAACAAAAAACACCAAGAGAAGCAGCAGCGACAAGTGTTTCCTATATCAAATTTCAGATAATATAGAGCCTTGTCGATCAACTTTTACGTAAGTTAGTTACGTTACATGGTTTTGTAATTGCATTTACAATGTGCTGCAATATGGCTGATAACTCGAACGTAATCTAATTAATGAATTCGAAGTCCGGCAAAGAAAAAACAACACAAAGAGCCGGCCGGCGCGCGGCGGCGGCATGCGAAGTTCGTTCTCCTGACCTATATCCTATAAGTAAATATAATATGATGTACCTACATTATACAGACATTCTTATCGATGCAATTTGCGCAAGGAAGAAAATAAACAATCGACAAGTAGATAGGTATGCAACACGATGAATATTAAAATCATCCTACCTGAATATCGTTCAAGGCGTGCTCTATCTTCTGGATGTTGAATTGAAGTCCAGCATAATTGGAGACGGGTTCCTCGGTGAACTTGGATCTGTCAAGGATGGCCAGCATCTTCTCTGCCAGTTGACAGTAATCCTTCCAGATCTCGACGTCTTGCTCGAGTTGGGCTTGACGCGATTTGGCGGAGTTCAGAGTGTTCTTGAGGAGTTGATTCTTCTCCTGCTGCTCCTTGGATAGCTCTTCCTGTTCGGGAGCGATGAGGGAGGGCCAGATCTTATCAGCCGCTTGCTGCATTTGGTGAGCAACCAGTTCCTTCATGGGCTGTTCTGAGCTGAAGAAGATTTTGTGTTCTTCCAAGTCGGTTATGATGTTCTCGAAATCGACTCCATCTTTACCCACGGCTAATCTGTTGTTAGCTTCCTTTACCCAAGTATTGAGTTTGGAGTTGAGAGCTGCATAATCCAGGCGATATTGTCTGTTATCGTGCAAATATTTTCCACGCTCTTCTAACTCTCTAGGTAGTGTTGACAAAAGAGAGTTGGCCTCTGAAAGCATCTCCTGTAGAGAACTAGGCATACCATCGTCGTGCTTTATAGATTCTTTGAGTTTTCTGATTTTGTCAAGTTGTTTGTTGACATTGTCTGCTAGTTTCGAATGCTCAGCTATGTGTTTATCAGTGCTTTCAACGTCTCTCATCAGAAGAGGGCGCGAGCGAACTACGGCTTCGTTGGTGTGTAACCACTCCAAAATCTTCATCAAATCATTGCTTATTTTCTTGTGCTCAGCTGCAGCTTTCTCGTGCTCTTGCCTCTGCCTCTCCACAGCTCTGCGCAGAGTTTGAAGTTGTTGTTTAAGAGACTGTAGTTGTTCAGTGATACTGTTTCGGTCTGCTGCAGTTCCTTCAGCTGCTATTTGTTGACCTTTGTCTGTTGCTCCTGCTAATGTAGCTTCACATTCTTGAATTTTCGAAATTACATCATCATACCGTTTAATTTTCTCCTCAGATGTCGTGCCTGACTTTTCAATATCAGTTACAATAGATGTGTACTTCATGATAAATGTCATTATTTCGTTAATCAGTGCAATAAACTGTTCTCTTAATAACAGCAGATACCTCAGTTTGGATATTTGGTCCTCGATTGCTTTAATTAAATCGTCTTGCTGTCCTAATATATCCTGGAGCTCACTGTTGCTTCCTCCTTGTAAGTCACCCAATTTAGCTTTGTTCTCCTTAAGATCATTCAATATTTTTTCATAAGCAACAAGCATTCCTTGTACATCTTCAGCCTTGCTTCCAATGGGCTTATTCAAATTCTTGATCTCAATTTTAATCATATTCATCTGCTTGACAGCTTCAGCTATTTTAGCAGCTGCTTCTTTAGAATCCTTCAAGTGGTCTTGTAGAGTTTTGGTCTTATCTCGAATAACTCCACTGATGCGAGCATGCTTGTCTCTGAGTGAGTTAAGTTCTTCATTAAGTTTTAGTTTATCTGCATCAGATAAAGTTGGAATAATAGCTTTGCTTTGTTCTGAAACACTGTTGATAGTAGCGTCTATTTCAGCTGCTTCATTATTCAACTTCTCATACTTGGCCAGCTGTTCTTCAAGGAGTGCAATACTGGATGTTCTAAGATCTGCAGATACTGCAACTTCGGCTTCGTTCAACCAGTGATGACATTTATTCATACCATCCTCAAACTGTCTACGTCCTTGAAGTAAATCGTTAAGTGCAGAGAATTTGTCATTAGACTCTTTCTTTAGTGTTTCGTATTCACTGTTCACAGCATCTATTAGAGCTTGCAAGCTTTCACGGTCCTCTGGGGAGCATTCTTTAAGTAAATTATTGCCTTGCTTTTGTAAATCATTCAGTCTATTTTCACCAAAATCTTTGATACCACTCTCATGCATCCTGTGCTCTTCCAGATCTTTCTCTATCTTTGCTACTTTAAGTGGTGCATATCCTCCCAGCTTTCTTACTTCACTGACTTTAGATTTCAGCCAAGCGTGGGCTTTTTCTAAATCAGATTCGAACTTCTTCCTAGCTTGCATGGCATTACCGACCTTTTCGATTTCTGCCTTGACCAACGAAGTAAGTTGCTTTTGTTCGCTTGTAAGATTGGCGAGAGATGTTTCCAGTTGACCTTGCTCTGGTGATTCTAATTCATTTTGAATACTGCGTACTTTCTTCTCCAAAGAGTCAATGAAAGTTTTCTTGCCATCAGCTTCTTTAAGTAAGAATACCAGTTCCTGTTGCCTTTCTTTAGCTGCTTTGCTTTCATATCCAAGAGGTTCAGGATTTTTAATGCTGTTGATCTTTTGCACTACCCAATTGTGAGTATCTTCTATTTCTTGACGTGTTCCATCAATTTCTTTGTATGTAATTTCAAGTACTTGGGCTTTGCGTTGTAATCTCTTAGCAATATCGTTATTTCTCCTTTCAACCGACTTGAGCTGTGAATGAAATATGACCAAGTTAAAACAAATAAAAAATAACACACAGAAAAAAATTCATCTATGTACAAGAAAGTATTTTTTTAGAAACATACCTGCTCTTCAACTTGCTGTGAGTCCAAATTGCTGACAATGTTAATAACATCGCTCACTGCATTCTTTACGGCTTCCATTTTCTTGGGGCCAACTTCATTGAATTCTTTGTTCAAGTCCCTGATGGCAGCCAATTTTTCCGGACAAGACAAGCCCGAACCTTTGTCCAGAACTTCCATCCTCTTCAAGATGGAATCAAACCAATCATGAATGTCTTGAATTGTTTTTCTGTACGCTTCAATGGTATTTTGGTTTGACTGTTCTTTGGTCATTGCCTCTGTGAGATCTGACTCGAGTTTATCGAGCTGGTCTTCAAGATCTGTGTCTTCATCAAAACCTGTTGAAGATGTACACAAATTAATGATTTAAACATGACTATAACATAGGACAAAAAATAGCTGAGCCCTATAATAAAGATAACTAATGGTCCATAGTTTACCTGAATTAGCAATTTCGGTTTTGAGTTTCATTTTCTTTTCTCCGATCATGTTCATCATGTCATTCATGGAAGTGTATTCCTGTTTGGCTGCTTCTGGGCGTAGCTTCGATGGGTTGGCTATCCAGTCATTAACAATGGCACTTTGGCTGTTGACCCATTCTTCGATCTCTGCGCGTTGGCGTCTTGCTTCTTCCATTTCATTGACATTTTCTATCAAACTGCTCAAGTGACCTTGCACCTAAAAATCGGAATAAGTTATAAAACTTTAAAAACAATTCATTTCTAATAAACTAATAATACCAGTATTTATAAATTTGTTATATTTAAATATATGTTACAAGCTATTACAAGTCAATCACAGTACCTTGCCAAACATGGAGTTCATCTTTTTACTGAAGTCTTCAGTTTGTAACAACTCCATAAGAGATTGTACGCTCTTGCGCTTTGGTCGTTCTGCCATAATAGGGGTTATCTTTTTCTATGCAAAACAAAATTTCAATCACATGCAAAATTATTACAAAAAAAAACAATTAAGTACCATGCAAATTTAAATTTAAACTGAAGTATTTTACAAAATTGTGAAAACAATTTTTTAAAAAACATAAAAAGTTTCAAAAATAAAAGAAAGACTTAAAGAAATCAGACACTGTTTATGTTAGGCCTTTCACTCACGGAGAAACGGAAACCGAACTAAAACTGGTTGGCAACTGCATCAGACATATTGCAAATTACTTGAAAACTGACAGCTTGTGAGGCGCAACCATGGCAACCAGGCAACCTGGCAACTGAAACGTGCCAGCGACTAGCGACTAGCAGGGTGAGTTGCGAGTGATTGGTTGCGTTGCCGTTGACAACGGGTTTTTGAAAAGAGGTGTAGTGTGCTGACCATCACATTGAAATACACAGGATAGCGACTTGAGTTGCGAACTGTTTTTTTTTCAGTTGCCCCATGAGCGAATGCGCCTACTCTTTTGCAACAAATATTTTAATTGCTTTTATGTTTTAGGAGGCTTGTTAAGAGGAATAACTGCGCAATATTTTTCATACAAAACTTAATTTTGGATTTGAGGCCAAAATATCCAACCAAATAGATTAATTATTTTTTAATCAAAAGGTAAAGCAAATATCTAGTATCTAGTATGGAAGTGAGCTATTTTAATTAATTGTGTTTTAAATTTTAAAATATTGGCTATTAAATAATTCAAATTTTCATGATTTAAGAGGCAAATTTGGAAATTTGGGACGAGGGCTAGGAAAACTGGACTATATTTTATCATTTTAAAAACAAATTAATAAAGTAGCCCACATTCACACTAGATATATGAATTACCTTTTTATTTAAAAAAAAATTACCATTCAGTTTCGTGGGTATTCTGGCCTCAAATAAAAAATTAAGTTTTGTATGAAAAAGGCAACGCAGCCGTTCCTCTTAATATTCATATTATTAAATGCAGCTAGCTGAACCAAAATTACACAAATGAACACTCTAATACAGATGATTATTATTGTTCAAATAACTACTATTTATCAAAATTAAAACAAATCCATGCAAAAAAAGGTTTAGTTTAGAGGAACAAAAAGTAATAATAACCACTAAAGTTAAAATAAAGTTTTATGCAGTAAAAATAGACAAAGTGCTTATAAACGTAATATTCCAATTACTGCTAGGGAGATCTATCATTATTTAACGCTTGTTACTGTGAACATTAACTACATATTTTGAGAATGTATGGTAACGGTAATGTGCATCAAAACGTGAAAGAGAAATAGAGGGTTTATTCGAGGTCCATTTTAGGTTTAATAACTTTGGTAAAACTAACATTGGCATAAATCAATAACAAGCATAAAACAGAGATGATACCAATTATGTATTACAAAAAAACAACAACACTACACAGCTTGTTAGATAATCACGACAAACACTCACTTACAATACCTGATTGCTGTGCTGGCCATCTGGAGACGGAGATAAATATTCTGAAGTAAAAAGAACTTGTGGGAATGTAAGCGAATGGAGAAAAGTATTACCTGGTCGATGAGGTCCTCAAGCCTGGCACGGGTCTGCAGCTCCCGGAGTGGGATAGGTGGGGGAGCACTGTCCAGGGGACTGGAGGGGCGGCTCACAGAGGCTGCTGCAGCCTCACAGGCTTGCACGGCCACCACCAATCGGGCCTTCTCTGTTTGCAGCTTGTTGTGCATCAACTGAAAGAGAAGCAATTTCATTTAAAAAAAAACTAATAAATAATTCATGGGCTACAATGGCATGACAAAAACTTATTTATACTAATCCCAAGAGTTGTAGATTGTAGTCTCCAATAATGATAGAAAATGATCTTACCCTGGCATTTTCCAGTTGTTCCTTTCCATGTTCTAAGCTTTCAACTGGAACGTCGAGTTCAGTTATCATTGGCTCGTAGGAATCTAAGTTGGCCATGATGCTCTCCAATGTGTCTTCGTATTCCTTGAACTTGGCCAAGCTTTCGAGCAGGCGTTTCTCAATTTGTAGAGCAGTTGTTAATAGAGATTTATGGCTGTCCTGGACGTTTGTTAGTTGCTTGTCAATAACTCCCTTGATGGAAGGAGTGCTGGATATGTAACGGTCAATTTGTCCTTGACCCTTGGCTTTCAGATCATCTAATGTTGACTGGTATTTCTGGATATCATCGAGGAGCACTGCGTGTTGGGCAAGCTGTTCTTCAGTTTGTTCCCGATTTGTTATGAACAATGAATTGTGTGCCATCAGCTGGAACGATATTTGTAACAACCACTTTTCTGTATCTTGTAGACATTGGTGGTAGGCGTTGTAATCGTTCATTTCCAATTCTAACTGATTCTTCAGGGCCAAACAGTTCGAATTTAAAGCATCGCATTTAGCTTCTAGAACGCAAACACCTTCCAGAACAGCGGGATTCTTAACCCAAGAACTCAGCTCCTTGGCCTCAGATTTCAAGTGAACGATTTCAGGTTTTTTGCTGGCAATTTCTTCCTGAATGTGTTTAAATCTTTCCAGTAATGTTTTCATTTCACCAAGTTCACCCTTTGTATCTGTGTTACTCTTGAGAGCAGCTTCTGTTTCAGAAATCCATTTCTCCAATCGCAATTTAGCATCATCAAAATCTTCCCACCTGCTTAACGATGCCTTGAGTTGGGCTGTGATAGAGTTGAGGTCCATTTTAAGTTGATCCCAACTCTCACGCAGTGTAGTCATGCTGTCCCTAAGGCTGTTTTGCTTATCAGCGGGAGTGTTATTGATTGCTTTGGTGAATGCGTCCTGCAGAACAGTAAAGAGATGATGTCCTTCTGTCATTCTGGTTGTTACCACTTTGATAGTTTCAAGTTTATCTTTGATGGACGGTACATCGCCAACTCCAATGCAATCCTGCACTGATCCATGAGCTGTTTCCAGCCATGATTGCAGCTCCTTTTTGGCTTTCTGGAATTCTGTGTGGTCAGACAGATTTTTCTCCACATTAGACACTAGTCCTTGTATGGCTGTCAACAAATTAGAGTATTTGGACTGCAGTTGAACAGTTTGATCACGAACCCAGGAACAAGCGCTAAGCTCCATTAGATTTTCACATCTGTCATTAAGTTCTTCAAGAACAGCTTTCTTGGTAACAGCTTCTTCTAGTAGGCCCTGAAATTTTTTTTAAATAAATAAAATAAAGAAAACATGCAGAGTTCTGAAAAAAATATGTGTGTACATATTAAGAAAATGAATAAAATCTGAATAAATTTTTACTTACTCTGCACTTTTCCAAGCGTTCAGGTGTCATTTTCTTCACCTTAATTTCAACATTGAGACGTTTCTCAAAATCATCTTCCCAAAGCTTCATCTTTTCAGATGTTTCAACGAAATCACTCCATGCTTGTCCGCATTTGCTGATCATTTTTTGTGTTTCTTTGAGCAAATGTTGGACATTTTCCCAATCTATTTTCAATTGTTTGACATCATGACCGATGGCGTCTTGTCCTTCCTTACCAGTTGTTAAAATGACAGTTTTGCTTAGATCATTAGCTTTCTTTAGGAAAGCTTCTCCTTCAGGCACCGAGTCGACGATGGCCTTCATCTTTAATTCCTTTTCATTAAGCTTTTCTCGCTCTCCATGCAAGTCAGAACACTGTTGAAGTTCAACTTTGCAGTTTCTGATCCAATCATAGAAGTTGTCATAACACTCTTTGAAGTCTGCATGATCCTTAACTTGTTGTTCAAGATCCTAAAATAATAAATATAAGATAAGAAAAATTAAAAAGCCATGAGTTTTATATGCTTTACTAAAATCCCTAATTTAATATTGTATAAACATACCTACATATTATTATCATATAGGTAATATGTTATAAATCTTTTTCTAATTTTTCTGTTTAAAATTTTCATTTGAGAGTCGCTAATATTATCTTCAATGATTACATATAATATACATGTAATATATAATTATAATTACATATAATATATAATTACATATCTGATTTAACTTACCGTTATTGTAGTTTCAACATTCTTTTTAATGTCAGCATATTTCTTCATGCTATCGTTAATTTCATCGCACTGCATTGTATTGTCTTCAGCTAATCTCAGCTCAATCTTTTTAACCATCTCTTGATGGCTATCAATATCCCTTTGAATGGATTTGAATTTTTCCAGTTTAGCCTTCTTTTCAGAGAGCTCATTAAGAAGAGAACCCTCCGGTTGTGCCTTCTGCTCGACGTCCTCCAGCCATTCCACAAGTAGTTTGTGAAGCTGAAAACATAATACAAATAATCATTGTCAGAAATATTCCCAAACCTAACTGCCAAACAATCTAACTGTAAGTTGCATTCCAAAAAAGTTTTTAAGGAGTCTTTTAAATACCTTGTAAATTTCATCAAACTGTGCAGCTCGGTTGGTAAGCTTATTACGAATATCTTGAACATCGACAAGCAATTTTTCAAATTCTTGTTTAAGATTCTCGGTGTCCTCTTGGATCTTGGCGGCACCATTCTGTTCAGTATTCATGATGACCTTTTCTTTGAGTTCCAAGACGTAGCGCAGTTTGTTTTGTCCTTGTTCGAGGGTTTGCCTGATGGCTTTGACGGTGTTCAGTTTACTTTGAACATCTTGAGCGGTGTTTGGCATCTCGACACACTCGTTAAGTTTATCGCGTGTGCGGTCTACCCAATCTTCACACTCTCTATACAAAGTATTGTGCTGCTGGTGTTCCTAAAGTATAAAGATTAGGATTATAAGAAACAATAAAGTGGAAAAATGTTTTATAATAATGAATAGTGGATTATTAATGTTACAAACCTGATAGTGCAATTCCAAGCGTCGCATAATCTCCTTTGCAAGAGACAGCAGAGCATTGTATTTCGTAGTGAGTTGTGTAATGCCATTAGACACTCTGGTGTCGGCACAGGTCTCTAGTAGGGTCTGTGCTCGCATGTGAAGGCGATCCAACTCACGTTGCCAGTCAAATAGCGTCTGCAAATGAACCTGGAATTCTTCCAAAACAGTTTTCTTCAGTTCCAAACTTTCTTGAAGTTTATTGAAAGATTGAACCAATCCTTCTGTCGTATTCAACCAGTCAGCGGCTTCTTTGTATTGATCTTCGTACTCCGTCCATTTCACAATACCCTCTTCAATCAGTGTCTTTGTCTTATTAAGTTGTTCCCTGAAAAAAGTAATAAAAGTTGTTTACGTTGTTTAAGTACGAATTACAGCTTCAACTGAGTTTTTGCTGGAATTGGGTAATATGTGTAGGAAAGAACAAGGTATGGAAGGAAAAAGAGATGACCAATCACTTACCACTATATCTCTGCGAAGGAGCACACAACACAATCACAATATAGTTATATAATTCCACCGCGACACCTTGTAGTAATTATCGCCAAAACAAAACGGGCATGTGCCTAGTATGGCGGCCATAAATTCCACAATTGTTATATATTTACTATTCAAAGAATAAAGAAACATTAAAAAAAAAAAAAATGAGTGCAAAACTATATGATGTACTTCCAAGATGTTAAAATTCCTTCTTTTTACTTAAAAACGAGATTATGTACATGAAAAACACCAACAACTTGCTTCCGAGATAGTCTCAACCTTTCTTCTGCTTTTAAAACAAATGCTTTCAAATTTCAAATACTTTCCTAGCAAGGTGATGGTTAGGAAGGGGTAGGAACTGGATAAATGATATCCCAGTAAGAACTAAGCATATTCTCATTTTAAAACCAAACAAAAGTCATAATATGAAAAGATGGGAACAAACTGTAGGTAAAGCTGAGTATGGTAGGGAGTTTGACGTAAAATATTTTCGGATTTTTATTGCAAAAAATAAGTGTACTTACACATAACTGTCATATTCCTCTTGCATCAAGGCACCTTCTTCTTCAATAACTTCCTTGTCTTCGGCGTCAGCGATTTGACAGGATATTTCAGCTTGTTCTAAGGCCTTCTCAAGTTTTAGCTGACCTTCAGGCAGTTCACTTTGTAAAATTTTAAGTTGCGATATCTTTCCACTCAGTGATTCCTTATCTCCAGTTGGCTCAGAACATTTACCCAAACGTTCCTTTCCTGCACGAATCCATTGAACAAAGTCATTTCCGGCGTCGATGAATGCTTGATGATGTTCAACAGTTTCTTTTTGCTTAGCGTAAAGGTCTTTAGCTTGCTTGCTCAATGTTTCGTACTTATTGGTTATTTCTGAAGCTGGTGCAGCTTGCATCAACTCAGAAGCCTTGGAAGTAACAGACTGAATCATTGGTTCAAATGAAACAATATCTTGTACAATGTTATTAGTTTGCCTGAGGGTGGCTTTTCTTTCTCCCAAACTTAATCCAGATGTAAGACCGGATGGCCTTTCTTGACCCTTTTTGGATTTGGCAACCTTCTGCTCACAGACTTCTTGAAGCTTGGCTTCACGGTCAGTTATCCATTGCTGTAGTTGAGAGTAGCTAGAGCTATAATCAGCCCATTGCAACAGACTTGTTTCCAGATGAACTTTAGCAGTAGACATTTTCTTTACAAGTCTCTCCCATTCGGTTTGAATTTCTTTCAACTCAGTATTGATTTTATCTCTTCCATCTGAGCGAGTATTCCTCAGTACTTTTTCACCGCAATTCACAGTTGCATGAATAAGATTTTGACCCTCTTCTCTTTTGCGAAGAAGATCTTGAATCTTTTCCAGTCGCTTCTGTAAAACTTCCTTGCTACTGGTGCTTGATGATTCACTGCTTCCTCTGATCAAGTCCCAAGCCTTTTCCATCCAGTTCTTAGCTTTCTCAAGAGTGTTATCGTACTCCTTGTGTTGGTCATAGTTGGTTTCTACCTTTTTCAGCACATCTTTAGCCAGATTGACTTGAACTTGATATCTGGAGTTTAGTAGACTCAACTGATTATTGACATAGGTATCTAAGTGAGAGTTCAGTAGACCAGATGCAGTTTTATTGAATTTATCAATGTCCTCTTTTCCTTTTTCCAATTTATCTAGAATTTGAGCGACATCTTTAACTTGGTTTTCTTTTTCCTTAGCAGTAGCAAGCATGGCTAATTTATGATTTTTAATTAGAATATCAATCTGTTGTAGCCAATCAGATAAACGTTCATACTCATCCTTATAATCTCGCCACATTGCAACTGTGGCTTCCAGCTGTTCTTTTTGCTGCCTGATTTCATTAAATAATCCTTCAAAACTCTCTTTCAGAGCCTTCATGTCATTTCTTATTATCTTCTGTCCCTCGGGAGAAGTACTTGCTAAAACAACTTCCCCAGTATGCTGTAAATGTTCTACAAGAAGTTCTCCTTGGGCCTGTTTGTTGAGCAAGGCATCTAGTGGAGCTACAACATTTTCGATAGCAAGTTTATCACTTAAGCTTTTAGTTTTCATAGATGGCACCTTTTCTCGTGCCCTGCTAAGCCATCCAATCAGATCATCGCTAGCTTCTTTGTACACTCGGTGATCTCTGTATTGATGTTCCCTTTCAGATAACAGTTTCTTAATTTTATCAAAGAGTGAATCAAACTTATTCAATATTTCTTGGGCTTGAGAAGCAGCTTGTGTCTGTTGTCCACTTTCCACCATTTCTGCTGCTTTTGTCTTCAAATTGTCAACTTCGATTTTTTCACAGCGTACTTTTTCTTCAATATTTTTGATCTTTTCTAATTGCGATCGTTTTTCACTCATGCTTGATTGGTATGGAGTGATTTCAGCCAAGGAAGTTTCCATCCATTCTACAGTCTTATTAAGGGCTTGTATTTGTTCCAAGAGTCCAGCCCATTTGCTAATAGAGTCATCCAGAAGAGATTTAATTTCAATCATTTTGGAAGCTAAGGCAGACCATTCTTCTTGAAGTTTAGCCAGTGACTTGTTGATAGTATCGTGACCTCCTGTGGCTGTATTAGCCAGCACAGACTGAGCCAACTCCACCACATTTTGAACTTTCGAGAAGCCTTCATCCTTTACTAATAACAGGTCCTGAATAAGAACTAGTTTGTTTTCAAGATCTTTTTGGGATGATGCACTCAAATTAGAACAATACGACATTTTATTCTTAATTTCTGAAAGCCAAACCATGCATTCTGTCAAATTATTATCAAATTCTTGGTGGTTTTTCACATACTGCTGCCACCTACTGGCCAGATCTTTTACTTTTTGTGAAATTTGTTGATACTTTGAACCGAGCTCCGTTATCTGTAAGCTCCTTGATCCCATTGTTCCTTTGTGAAGTTGTTGTGCCTTTTCTGTCACACTGTCAATTTCAAGTTCCTTCGCTCGGACTTCTCCTTGCAAAACTTTGAGAGCTTCTAACTGCTCTTGTTTCTCTTTGCATGTAGACTTGAGGTCGATAGCGTGAAGTTTGGTGTCTGTTTCTCGAATCCAAGCAAGGCACTGATCCTTCAAGTTCTCATATTCATTCCACTGCTGTAATTTATTTTCTAATGACTCCATTGTTGTTCTTATGAATGAAACTAGTCCTTCCCATTCTTGTTGGGAAGAATCGATTTGACTTCTAATGTTGATGTGACCAGATTCAATGGTTCCGGGGATAACTTTTTCACCAAGTGATCTGATTGAATCTAACCTTGGCTGTTCTTCGGGCAAACGAAGTTGTAGATTCTTCAAGCGTTCAACATTACTGTAGAGAGAAACTCTTTCTAATTCGCTGTCTCCCCACAGATTGACAGTATTGTGAGTGGCTTCCACCCATTCCTGCAAGTCCATTACTGCCTTACTGTACTGTTGGTGATCACTTACAATGCCTTCGTATCTTTCTACATACTTTTGTGCTCGTTGTAGAATATTTTTGTGCTGTTCGACCATTGCGCCAAGTTGATTCAGAATATCTTCATTCTTTTCAGGCAAGTTATCAGTTTTATCGCGAAGATCAATAATATCCTGTTGATGCATTAAGGCTTCTTGTAAAAAGTTTCTGTAGATAGCCAGCTGTCCACGCTTCTCATCCAATGTTGCTTTCAACTCCAGTTCTTTGGGTAACATTTGCTCCGCTGACTGGAGCCACTTCTTGATACCTTCCAAACACTCTTCGAAACCAGACCATTTGGTAAGCTTAGCTTGCAAGTCTCTCTCAGTGCTACCAATTTCATCGAAAAGTGCATCTAAGGACTGTTGCAACTCTTGAAGTTGTTGGCGGATTATTTCTTTTCCTTCATCAGAAGTTGAGAGGTAAACCTTCTCTCCCAGCTCAACAGCATTGTTCAGCAATAAGGTAGCGCTGGACTTTTGAGATAATAAATCTTTAAGAACTTCGCTCTTTTCCAATATGTCTGTTCTTGCTCCGACCTTGCCATCATCCTTAGATTCTTCAAACTTCAATTGAGCGGCCTGGATCCATTCTGAGCACTGTTTGTATTTCTCCTGGTACACATTGTGATCTGCAACGGCTTGTTCACATTTCTTGACAATCTCCTTGGCCGTGGCCTGGATAGATTGGAATCTGGAAGTAATCTGTTGTACGCTTACTGCAATTCTGGTTTCATTGCAGTTTTCAATCAGGTCACTTAAGTCATCGGTAAGTTTGTCATATTCAGCTTCACTCTTTTTAAGATTAACGACAAGAAGCTGTAAAAAGACAAAGCATTAACTAAAAATCATAGTTCCTTTTTCAAGGTGAAGTGCAGTGCAAAGAGTGTTTTATAAATTATAACACATTCCCCGAAGCACGTAATACCAGCAGAAAAGTTCCATGACAAACATGAATCTCAAGGAAGATTTATACATTTATGACCTACCGTAAACAATACCTCTAATACATAGTTAAAAATCTACTTGGAAGTGTAATTTGAAATTAATCTCGCTTACCATTACCATGATTATGCTTTAACCTACTAACTAGCTTTTATACTTAACACCTTGTTGTATTTTAGGTCTTATTTTATTTTATTTAACTCTCTATATTTATATATATTTTGCTAAATTGTATTAGTTTTTTTTTATTGGTTATAAATCTTATTATTTTATTTTCAATTCTCTGCTATAATGTTTCTTACCTCACAAGTAAAATAAATAATTACTAGTTATACTTAATTACCTACTGTTATACTTTGTATACTGTATAAACTGTTATAGTTAATTACTGTAATCATTATGTAAAATGTTCATGTAAAAGCCATTAAGGCGTAAATAAATAATAAATAAAAAAATAAATTACGGCAGAACAATCTCGAGACAAGGAAATAAAATCAATCTTGTCAAAAATCATTAGCATCTACTCAAAGATTTTTTTAAGAATGCATTGCAATTTTTAGAGAATATAAAAATTCCTGCATGTATTGAGTAGCATAATTTGATTACATTGCTATAGATTTTAGGTCCATAAATATTATTTATTGTTTGTTTATTATATTAATCAATAATAAAGGTTTGTGTTAATTGTTAGTGTAATTTTTTTTATAAACCTGTGTGTGAATTCCTTCAACCGAATATTATTTTGTTTTTTAATTTAAAAAAAACTGTTTTAAAATATTTTTAAAGATTGTCCAATTAAATTACATAAAAAGCAAATTGGACTAAGTACACTTTTAAATAGTACCCAGACAAAAACCATTATTTAATTAATTTCAAATACACCCAAATGTTTTACAATCTAATTATACTTCAACCAGCAATATTTATACTTCAACACATTTTAAATCCTCATGTTATTATTTCCCATTTATTATTTCAATTATTAAGCGTAAAATTTTCCATACACCATTTAATATAAAGTGACTTTTAACATCACAGTGCTTTGTGCGAATTATTCAGTGCATTTAAAAAATTTTGTAGAGATTTTTTGTTATTCTTACTTGTTCCAATGAATCTGCCAAACTAACGTATTCTTTGATATTTCGTTGTTGATTTTCAACTACTTTTATGACATCCTGTTTGATAAAATAACAGCTTTATATTATTAATAAAATTTGGTTAGGATAAACGCATGTTTGTTTTAATCACAAAGTTATTATGATAGATGATGGAGTATGTATAAATGAATGAAAATCTTACCTGGTATTTCTCTAATTGTTCTGATTTTTCGGGAAGTGTTGCTTTGGGAGCAAAGTTCTTCAGGCTAATTTCTGCTTCTGACAACCAGGCCAGTAGTCTCTCATGTGTAGTTTCGTACTCTGACCAATGCGCCAGTCTCTCTTCCAATCCCCTCTTGATGTCACTAAGGGCAGCCACAAACTTCTCAAAATCAACAGTTAAAGTTGATAAGTCCCGCACCATAGCCTCCTTGGCTCTAGGCGGTAGTATTTGAGCACGAGTCTGTACATGGTCTGACAGCATTTTGATTCTGCTGTGGCCATCTGGAACATTGTCTTGTAGTTCCTGAATCTTCTTCAACTTGGATTGCAGTGCTCCCTTGTTTCCAGAATAATCTGACAACATTTGAAGTCTCTCCCAAAGCTGCTTTTGGTAATCTTGATGTGATTTCTGCATATCGTTAAACTGCTGATACACATCGAGGCAGTTATCTAATTGTGCTATCAGGTTTTTGAGATTGGAAGTCAGTTTGTCATAACGTTCCCAAATTGATTTTACAGTTTCTTGAACATTCTTAGCTTTCTTTTCATCGGATGTGACTGACTCGGTAACAGTTTGAGCCTTTTCAGTAACAACTTCAATGACACGTTTATGGGAAAGAATTTCTTGAAGAAGAGTTTTGTTTTTCAATAATTTTGATCTAATTTCTTGCGTAGAAACTGATGTTGAAGCAGCATTCTCTTGTTGAACAAGTTTTTCTTTTTCATCTAACCATGCGAGAGTTTGCTGCAATGTTTCCTGATAACTTGACCATTGCAGAGATTGGATTTCGTGATACTTTTGCTGTTGTTTGATTCCATCATTGAGTTTGTCCCACCTTTCTCTCACATCTCGTAAGTCTTGTCTAATCTTCTCCCTGCCCTGAGCGGAAGTATCGGGCAACAAGGTTTCACCCGTCGCAGTTAGAACTGCTATCTTCTGGTCTCCCTTCTCGCGCTCCAGTAGTAAGACTTGCAACTTGTTAGCTTTAACATCCAATGGACTTGTGTTTGATTGATCATTCAAGAAGGTAATATTTTCTTCCAATGGTGTTAACCAGCTCAAAGTTTCATCATAAACCTTATTAAACTTCTTATGGTCATCCACAAGTTTTGACCAGTGGTTAATAACCTCCTTTGTGGTAATATGCAGTTGTTGGTATCGATTGCTGATTTGGGATATTAAAGGTTTTAGCCTCTCAGCGCCACTGATTTGAAGTAAAGTATGGGACTTGTCGATAAATTCATCAACCTCCTTTTCTTTCTTTGTAACCTCATCACGTTGCTTAGTGTATAATTCTAACTGATTGCTCTTTTCGGGCAAGTCAGAAAGCAACACTTGATCTCTCAGAGAAGACTCAGCGACACGAAGCCATTCCAATAGTTTTTCTGATTGACTTTCGAAATTATCCCACTGCTTGAGGGTATGCTGTTGTTTGGTTTCAGCATTGCTGAGACTTTTCAGGAATCCTCGGAGATCATTCTGAAGACCTTCAATGTCCGACTGGATAGCCTGAATGCCGGGTTGTGAGGTGCTCTTGTTGACTCCGACACTTGTCTCCCGTATAGCATCAAGTTTCTTTGCTCCCTCAGTCTCAGCGGACTTAAGTGCTGCTATTGTCGCTATTTTTCGAATAATATCAGATTTTTCACCACTCACATCTTCACACTCGTGTAGTTTTTCTTTTTCCATATTTAGCCAATCCTTGAAATCCTTACATTCATTCAAGAGGTTGCTATGTTTTTTAACGCAATCGTCCAAATTATTTTGAAGATGCTCCGATTTAGACACAATGTTTAAGAACAGCTGTTTAATGGATTGAAGGTAAACATTAAGCGATGCATCTTGGGTCTGGTCAACCAATTGTTGAGCTTTGTCGCAAACAGATTCCACAAGTTGTTGATGAGACATTATTTCTTGGTGCATTATTTTATGATTTTGTAGTTGTGCACGCTTTTCTTGTAAAGAGGCTTTCAATTCTGTATGTTGCTGCATTGCCTTTTCAACATCCTTCAGCCACTTAGTCAGCTGCTCTTGGGCCAGTGAAAAGTCTGAGAACTGCAACAAGCACTGATCCAAGTTGTTGCTTGTATCTTGCAAGACATCACCAAAGCTTTCCCAAAGTGCTCGGATATTTCTGAGTTGTTGCCTGATAATTTCTCTTCCGTCAGGACTAGTGTGATTGTATAATTTTTCACCACGGTCAAGAAGCGATTCAAATTTGGGAGTTTCCTTGTTTTTCAAATCGGATAACTCTCTCGCTTTATTTTGTTTATCTTGAAGCATGGCGTAATCTCCTACAATTTCATTAACTCCTTTAACTTCCTCCATCTTGGTTTTCAACCATTCTTCTAAGTCACTATAGTCCTTTTCAAACTGCTCATGTTCATTGACAAATGTATGGTATCTAGAAATAACTTCTTTGACAGTGTTCCTCAGTGTCTGATATCTTGTAGACAATTTGGAAATGCGGACAGCTATATCTGAGTCACCTTCCATGGCACTAGTTTTTTCAACAGCCTTGGATATTTCATCTCCCTTGCTAGCAACTTCAGACTCCAATCCCTTCAATTTATTAAGGTATGCCACTTTGGCATCTAAAGAACTCTTCAAACTTTGATCTCTCATTTGATTTTCCTTTTGTTTTAGCCATTCATCTAAAGTGTCTAGTGTTAGTTCATTTTCGGTCCAAGTATTTAGAAGATTTTTCAACTTCAATTGGTTTTGTGTGCAATGTGTCAAGAATGAATCCCAGGCATCATTTTGTTCCTGGAATTCTTGCAACAATGCGGGGTGACCCTCTTTGGCTGTTTCTTTCAGAACAACTTGCAATTGTGAATCACAAGCAGCCATAATCTTGTCGCCTTCAGATTTTTGCTGTAGCAGGTTCTCAACTGTTGCTAATTTGCTTTCAACATCTTCCCGATCTGTTGAGGACACATCATCAATCATGGATGATTCAGTAATCAGGGCATTAAGCCAATCTCTACAATTTTCTAGGATCTGCAAATAATTCTCATGATTTGAAATATGGTTGTCGCAAGTAGAAATACGTTCAGTTACTTGAGCAGCTGAGTCGTTGTACTTGTTGAGTATGTCGTGGAGTTTCTTATTACTTTCATCATCAGACAAAGCTGATATTTTGTCTTTAAGTTGTTCTACTATACTCTTGTGCAAGTTAATATCTTGCAGCAAATTTTTACTGACATGTAAAGCTGCTTTCTTTTCTTGGAGCGTTGCACTTAGAGGCAGACTGCCAATGGACTGCTGTTTGTCAGCGATCCAACTTGCCACTTGTCCAAATGTCTCATCAAATGAAGACCTTTGCATCATGACACTTTCAACCGTTTTGCAGACTGTGTTGACTTTGTCAATGGATTCTTCCATATCATCTCTCAAACCCCTCAAATCATTTCTGATTGTGTCTCTATTTTCAGGAGTTATTCCGGTGAAAAGGGATTCTCCAGCTTCAACGGCCTCGTTCAATAGAGCTTGTCCCTTCTCTCTTTCTTCTGCAAAGTGTTTAAGTTCATCCAATTCAGCTTGGCTTGGTCGAGCTGAACTTGAGCAGTAATTTTGGTATTTCTCGATTTTACCTGCAGCATCTTTGAGCCACTGTTTGAAAGCTTCAATATTATCCAAATACCTTTGTTTGTTCTTCTTCAGTTCATTTAATTTATCGATATAAGTGGCCAAAAACCTTCCAACGGTATCATAACGAGTGACCAGATGACTAACGTACTGGCCAACTCGGGACTCGGGATTGGCATTCACGATTTCGTCACCTAAACCGGACAAGTCATTTATTTCAGTTGAATACTCTTCCACTTCCTTTTTGAATGCTTCTATTTCTTTAATTTTTTCATCAATTGATTCCAAATCCAATAAGCTGACTGTTTCTGATCTAACTTTTCCTTCTACATCCTTCAACCAGGAGGAGACATTTTCTGACATGAGCTCATATTTTAGCCAAAGATCAATGTTCTTCTGCAATTTATCTTTAATATTATCACAGGATTTATTCAACTGTGCTAATTTAGCAATGGTTTGGGATTTCTCAGTTTTCAGAGCATTCAATGTATCTGGAGACTCAACACATTCCAGGAGATCAAAGGATTGATTCAATTGCTCAATTCTGGTGTTGCAATCAGCAATTCCCTTTTTGACATCTTCAAGAGCGGCCATTTTAACTTCTAGATTATACTTGTCACTTCCAGATTCTGGTGCACACCAGATTGCCTTTTCTTCCAAGGCTTTCAAATTTCTTTGGAGCATGGCAAATTTATCTGTGTACATTTTCTTTAGGAAAGTTAGCAATGTAGCTTCAATTTTATTGGCATGAGAAGTTACAACATCAAACCTCTTTTGTACACTAGCTAATTCTTTAGGTACAATAGTTTCTGCAAATCCGGGATAGTTGGAATTGAGCTCATTAACTCGCATGGTAATGTTGTCAATATCTTCACATGATTTTTCCAGCTGTTCCTTGCATTGTTGGCATTTTGTCAGTCTTTCCAAAATCTTGGTACTTTCACCGGTCATATCGTCACATTTAATTATTTCTTCTCTAAGCCTGCTTATTGTATCACTAACATTTTTGATATCAGCTCTTACTTCCTTCTCATGTGTATCCAATGTAGAAGCTGCTGATTCTAAGCTATCAGCTAGGTCTTTAAGAACATGGAACTGGTCTTCAAGCAAGGTGCTTAGGTTTGTTAGATTTGGGACGGGTTTACCTTTGTTCAAATTGGTTAACTGCTCTATTTTGACTTGGATGTTGTTCTTGATATTGGTGTAGAGAGGTAACTCTTCTTTGTATTTATTTAATGTTGACTGCCCAAATTTAACTTCCAAATTGTCAGTTGCATTGGACAAAGCTTGACTTGTATCACTCAACCAATTGAGTAACTGATCTTTGTTGTCATCAATCTGCTTCCAAATGATGGTTTGGGATTCCAAATCTTGTATTCTTTTAATAGCGGCATCGTGGACCTTTTCCCATCGGGTTTGAGATGTCAGATATTCATTTTCAATTGATGTAGTATCAAATCCACCGAGCGGTGCAGCTTGCTTTAAAATAGATTGTTTGATCAATTCCATTTGATCTAGAGTCGTTTTCGATCTCTTCAACATCTCAGCAGATTTCTTACACTTTTCAAGGGCTTGGTTGGCAGGAATATATCCACTCGGTGTATCTGTACATGACTCCAAGAGCTGATTTGCTTTATCAACATCTCTATCAAATGTCCCTTTAAAGGTCAAGAGTTCTTGTAATGTGGATGAAAGCACAGAATACTTGTTCCTTGTATCTCGTAGGATGCCATTGGTTTGTTCCCAATTATTATCACATGCAGAAAGTAATTGCTGAATTTCTGCCATTTTGTTGGGGTCTTCTCGCATTAAATGCAAGCCTTCTTCCCTCAGATCTCCTCGCAGGGGCTGTTTCAGTTCGAGGTCATGGTCTAAACTATCCAAATGCTTCAGGATCTCTGTGATGGTCTCCTTATTACTGGCAGTTGGTTGTTTGGCAATGCCGGTCAAAGCTACCTTTGAACTTTGTAATGTGTTTTCAACAGACTTCTGTAAATCATTAAACTTATTCCATCTTGCATTTACTTTATCTAAGTGGTCTTTTTTATCAACAATTTGTGATTTGAGTTTTTCCACCGTTTGCTCCAATTCTCTCAAAAGAGTATTTACTGTCAGAGAGCGACCAGATTGTTTATCTTTAATTGGTATATGTGGAAGATTGTCAATAGACGCTGCCTGATTATTCCATGTGAGGATTTTCTCTGATATAGTATTTAACTCTTCTTTAATCAACTCGCATTCTTCGGGAATTTGTTTTTGCCCTTCGACCCTGTATTTTATGTGAGATAATTGTTGTTTAGCATCATCATACCAGTTAAGGAAGTCAGTCCACTTTTCAAGATAGGATTTATTTTGCTGCAAATATGTTTCTAGTTTTTGATAATTTTCAACTAGAGTAGAGTACGTGTCATTCAGGAGGCGAGACTCCTCAGGGGTGGAGTTTAGTGACATATTCTTCACTTCAGTGTAAATGGAATTAAACTCCGGCTGCTTTTCAGCATGCTCTTGCATTAAAACGTGCATGGCTTGCAAAACGGGCTCAACTCGATCAGAATGGATTTGGTCATGAAGTTCAATCTTACGTTTCAAGGAATCCATCCAATTTTCAAAGTCTGTTAACTTTCCTTGGAACTCTTGGCGTTCAATTATTTTATCAGACAAATCGTTGCTCTTTTGTCTCACTGTATCAGCCAAGGAATTCACTCTTTCTTTCAAGTTAGCAACTCTGGCTTTTACAACAGTAGCACCTTCAGGTGACAGAGCATGGCCGATGCTATCTGAATTCTGGGTTAGTGTAACAATTTTAGCTTGTTGCTGTGAAATTTCATTATTAAATGACTTGAGTTTAGTCAATTCTCTTTCTAGCTTATCCACTTGAGGGGTGTTGATGTTGATAGTTCTCTTGGAGATAATCTTCTCGCCGCTAGATATCCATGTCTCTAATTTATTGGCCTCGGCATCAAATGATTGCCAAGTGTTGACTAGTTTGTCGAGCTTGCTGGTCCATTGTTGGGCCATATCATGTACTACAGCCCACCTGGAATGGACAGCATCCACCTCATCAGGGGCACTTGTCTTATTTGTCATTTGATGACTTAAGGTGGCTAAATTTTGTAATTTACTCAGTTGTGTTTCACATTCTTTCTCAAATAGCTTTGCCTGCTGCTGCAGCTGTACAGCTTCTTGCAGCGTAGAAGGCTTAGACATACCGGTAGCGACCTTCATTTCAGACTTCTCCAGCCATGGCTTGACTTCAGATATTTCAGCCTTATATTTCTGCCATTTAACAAGATCTTGTTGTGTTGCTCTAGATTGGCTGTCAGTTGATTTCTGCAAACCGATAATGATCTTCTCTAGTTCAATAATCTCAGCCTTTAGTCTGCTTGCATCAAGTGAGTTAGTATCTTTCTCTATCTGGGCAGCTTCGTTGGCAAGTTCATTTATGATCATGATCTTTTCCTGTACTATTTGCTGAAGTGATGTTGATTTTTGTACCCTTTCTTCGGGAGTTATAGATTCTGATTGAATTTGTGAAACTAGGTAAGGACCTGTCTTTTGTGTCCATATCTTCATGTTCTCCAACTTAGTATTTATTTCCTTCCACTGTTTATTATATTTTTCTAGGTCTTTTACGTTTTGATCGACATTTTCAATTGTGGCAGAGAGCTTGGTTTCAATATCATGCACCTCTTTTTGTAAGAGGGGCTGCTGCTCGACATTGGCAATGGTGCACAGTTCAGTGCAAATGGCTCTGAGTTTGTTGATTTTATCATCTTTGGCTGCTTTCAATGATTCATCAATAACATATCTGGTTTGCAATTGTTTCTCCAGATTGTAAACATCTTCCTGCGAAGGCTGGGCTAACTGTTTCTTCACATTAGTGAGTTCAGTAAGAATTTCTTCCTTTTGATCTTCATAGTTAGACCAAACTTTCTGAGCTCCTCTCAGTTTCTGTAATCTATCAGTAGTCATGCCGTACGCATCATTCCAGCCAGTCTCCAGGGTGTGAACTTCATGCTGCACAAATGCTGGAGTATTGGTGTCTTTCATTAGGTCTTTTCCCTTCTGGAGAATAGACATAACAATGGGCCTATGCTGATCTAGTTGAGAAACGGCAGATTGTTGTTGTAAAATCATCTTTTCAACATTCTGCAATGATCTCGGTTGCTCTTCCTTGATAAATTGTTCTTTGACGTGTTCTAATATACAGATGACCTCGTGTACTTCACGTCTGTATGTATAGCATCTTGAGAAGGATTCAGTTTTGACCATTGTGATTTCGATGGTAGGTATTAAGTTCTTATACCTGGAGATGAGGTTTTCTAATTTGGTTTGTTCTTGGAAGGCTTCTTGTTCAGTGCAATGCGAGGAGAGCATGTCCAGGGTTTGTACAAGCCACTTCATGTCCTCTCGCTTTACATCAGCTTCACGGCATATTTGCTGGAAAAATATTTGTATTTTAATTAATTCCGTGAATGACTTTTTAAAATTTCCAAAATATTCTTGGCTAAGTACATACCCAGTAGAATACAAAAGCAAATATATTATATTAACTATGCAATATAAAAATTCTTAAATATATGTATACAGTTCATTACCATCAAAATTTTCAGCTTCGATTCCAGCATGAAAATTCAAAACATTACTGTTACACAATTATTAAACCCACAGAGGACAACCTCAAAACACATGTAACTAAAATAAGAATAAACAATACTATTATTTGTTAGTTAAAAATTTTTATAGTGAGACAAACCTGGAACACAGCCTTTTGCTTCTCAAACTCTTCTGCAGAGTTGACTTCTTTGACGATGTTGCCCATGGTCTCATCCACGTGGTCCATCCAGCATTCCATCTGCGCAAACTTCTGGTGGTAGCTATCCCACTTGGCGGGGATCTGCTGCAGTTGCTGCCTCAATCCTTCCACTCGCTGCGCCGTCAGCTCCCACTGATCCTCACACCTTCTGAGTTCTTGGTCGAGGACTCCGTCGTTGGCATTCAACTGCGAGTAGCTCATTGTTATCTTACGCAGGTTTTGTAGGCACGTCTCAATCTGCAATACTCTGCCTTCATTTTTGAAATAATCTTCATTTCGGGACAGAATTGCATCCACATTGTCATTTTGATTGAAAGCCTAGAAAAAAATATTTATGTTTTTAATTTTGCATCCTAAATATTTTTAGCACTGTGTATGCATAAATATACTAGAGCAGATCCCTGCCAAATCACATTTTTTTAAAATAAAAGTAATATAAAAGATATAAATTAAAAAACAAAAAAATTGGCCGAGAATCAAACTCCGATCAATTGCTTGGAAGGCAACTATGCCGATCATTACCCTACCAACTAATTTAGGAACAGTGTCACAATTTAATTATATGTATTAAGAATTATGTAAATTAGAATGTTATGTACACATTTTACATTGTTACATACCTATACACAACTGAAATTACATTATTAAATATGTATGAACATATGTGTCATAGGGTTCAAATAAAAATGTTCTTACTTGTTGTTCAAAGTTGATTTCCTTTTCAATATCCTTCAGGTACTGCTGGAAAACTGTCTCGTCTAATCTGAATTCCAACCTCACCAAATGGAGTGGTGCAAAGCTGAGAACTTCGTGCCACTTTGCCTGGAGCTTCTCCACGGTCTCCCTTACTTCATGTTGCTCGTCAATAGGAATACATTTAATCAAATCATTTCCAGTTTGAATCAAGTCATGCAACAGGCGGTCATTGACTTTAGTGAAGAAGTTTTTGTGATGCTCCACCGATTGTTTGGTTTCTATGTTGTGTTTATCAGAAATCAACATGTCGGCTTGGTTCAACCATTCCATCATGGCCCTGACGCAATCTGAGAAGTTGGTCATGCACCTGCTGGCTTCTTGGAGCCTGAGGTCACACTGGTGGGCGTGCTGGGTTACTCGAGCAAACCTCTCGTTCAGTTCTCTCATTGTTTGGACACTCTCCGATGTATCGATGGATTTGTCCTGATCGACTGACTTAATAATGTTTTGGAAAACCTTGTTCTTGCTTTCCAGCATGGACTTGTAGTACATTGTTCTTGAGAAGAATGACTTGTAAGCGTCTAATTCTTTCAGAAGTGTTTCCTTGCCACCGGTATATGTGATTTGTGACAATAAATCTTCAGCTTTATCGAGCCAAGCATTAATTTCTCTTTGCCCTGACTCCAGGGATTCTTGTTGGACTAATAGTTGATGATAAAGGTGAAGTTTGACAGGAATCAAAGCCCTCACTTTAACTAAGGCTTCTTTTTCCTTCTTCAGCGTGTTCATTATCTTGTCCACCTCATCGCGAGGGAGCTCAGTCAACATGTTTTGGAAAGATTTACTGATATTTTTAAAGAGTTCTTCAACACTCTCGACTTCGCTTTGCAACTTGACTAATTGATCTCCGTACTGTTTAATTTTATCAGTGGAAGCTAAAGGCGTAGAATCTAATACGGCTTCAGCATTTCTTAACCAATTACTCAAGGATTCGATTCCAGCTTTGTAGTCTTTCCTGTATCTCAAAATATCTCCAGCGTGCATGTAATGCTTTACATCTGGGAATAGTCGCTCCCATTGGGATGTCATGTTGGTGTACCTGTTCTTCAATTCCATGGCTACGGAATCTTCACAAGTCGCCACTAAAAAGCTAACAGTGTCAGTAAGCAACTGGTGCTTATCCTTCCACAGACTTATGTCTTGGAAGAACTCCATTCTTTGATCTTCCTCCGCATTGACCATAGTGTTGGCTTTGCTCAACCATCCTTCGAACTCATCGGCTAAGGGAATCCACCGCTGCCAGTAGGTTACGGCTTCTTCTAACATGCTCTGTACACAGCGTAGTTCCATGGATATATTCTTCCATTTTTCGGCAACTTCTCTCATAAATCTATCAATTTCGGCATTTTCTTTCATGTCGATATTACATGTTCTTCTGTATTCTTCGATTACTTGTTGTATGTCAACAAAGGCTTTATTAAATTCGTGGAAAATTTTGTTTCTCGATACAAAATTTTGATACTCTTCTAAGAATTTCTCAACCTCTGGGAGGCGTCCATATTTCACAGTCCAACCTCTCAGTTTTATCTCCGTCAGGTTTAAGAACGCTACGAGGCAACATTTGTGTTCTAAGAATTTGAGCCTTGCGCAACGTTCAGTCGCTTTAGAAGGTAAAACTCTCAGTCTCATTTCCATATTGTGCAGCTGGTCTCCGGGAACTTGAATAGCTGAAGGCGAATGTTTGGCATTCTCAAAACGTTCAATAACAGCGGGAAGATCCGCAAAGAATGTGTTGTGTTCCTCAAGTTTCTTGCTAATGATGGCGGCTGTTTTCTCATCCAGCGTTGATGGCACGTCATCGAAATAAATCAAATACTCCGCCTTGGCCATCCATTCTCCTATGGGGCCGAAGTCTGGCGGCAGTTTAGAGTCTAGCATCCAAAGCCATCTCCTCATCAAGTATTCTAATTTCATCCAGAGTTGCTGGATTTCCTTCCACGAGTCCAAAGTGATTGAAATCATGCTTTGGGAATTGACTAGGGTCCTAAGTTTGTTATAAATTATTTCCTTCACATCCACTTCCGATTTAAAGTTAGTGAAATCTGAGTAATTTCTCGATAACGAGTTTGTCTCTTCTTGGTGTTCCAAATATTGTATTTTCTTATATAACCAGTCTATTAAATCATTGTATTCTCCTTGAATGGCAGCCACTGCATCAGGTCCAGTAGTCTGGAAAGAGAAAAACATTATTAAAATAAATGAAATCAAACAAAAATAATTATGTTCAATCACCACAGAAATATCCTCAACCTTCAAAGCTAGTAAGCTTGGCATAGCAGAACTAATATATACAACAAAATAATGTGTACAACCCGTGGTCAAGTGTACCTTTGGCTCTGGGTATTTGTGCAGGAACTGTGCAACATAAGTCATGATGGACCTCTCGTCAGGTCTCTCCACATCCACGTCCTCGGCATCCAGCAGGCGGGCGATGCCCAGCTCGCTCTCCGCCAGACTGAAGGCTGTCTCCAGACGCTGCTTGTTGGAGGCGCGCTTCATCGCTGCCGAGTTGATGAGGTTGGCCTTGATGGCATCTATGATGGCCAAAAAGGCAATACCATCTCGCCAACTCGCGCCGAAGTCGGATACTTCCACTCCAGAATCCCTGAAGACGAAATGATCCATTAGATCACAATTCTAGTTTTTATTAATGAGAGATTCTATACATTCACGATTTTGCAACATACCGACGTAAATGTCGTTTAAGAATGATTTACTTTAATGCTTAAAGTAAGAGAAATTTAAGATATGAATTTGAGTAATATTATTAACACTTTCTAAAGGAAATGTACTAACTTTGGCAGCGCGTTAGCAACCCATTGAAGGAGCGTCTTCCTCGCTCCCATCTTCCATCTCTCCTGGCCTCCTCCCGCTGAGGAACTGGTCTCCAGAGAACTCTGTGATCCTCCCAAATCACCCAAGTACTCCAGAGCTCGACTATTCTCCTCAATCTGGACACATCATCGAAAGGTTTTAAAAACAATCACTAAATCAACTTTTAGATTTCGGTTTTTGGTTAAAATAAATAATTCGATATAACAGAGAATTTTGAAGGTAAACAGTTCAAAAAAATATTTTTATTTAATAAAATTAATAGAGATATATTGGAAGAGGAGAAAAGTACTAAAAAAATAAAATATTTAATAACACTGTGGACAATATACTGGTAAGTTACTTGTATAGAACCATAAATAACTCAAAGGTTACTAAGATTACACATCATAACACCTTTGTCTTTGAAAATTTTATTAAATTATTTTCAATCCAAATCTTTACAATATGGTAAGAAAAAGTTAAGTCAATTAAACTTTTTTAAATGGTCTATTTTACATAGTGAATATTACAAATTTCAATATCAAATTGATGTTTACAAATATTATTATTGTGAAAAAATGTGGAATTTTACACTATTCAAATATTTTCTATAACTAAAAGAATAATATGTATATGTGTGATCCAACTAACCTCGATCTGTTTCTGAAGTTACAATTTCCATTTACCGATCGAAGCTTGCATAAAAAGGCAGATTAAGTACTTACAAAGTGCAAGAGTGCAAATAAATAGGTAATTATAATATGGTATTTATAACAATAATTATAATAATTGTAAAAATTTCAACCATACAAAGCTAATGAGTACAATTAAACTCAACTCTGGGTGTGCTGTTACATATTAATTACAAACTAGGTAAAATGTCTACTGAAATCATTACCTATTATAAAGTTCTTATAAACAGAACACAAATGAGATATAATAATAAATTCCACTAAATTTTTGGAAAGATTTATTTAGCAAAGTATTGATTGAAATATTAAAGAAGATTATTATAAAAATAAAGAAGAAATCTGTTTAATAAATCAAAAATCTCAAGCATATTATTTGAGATCAAACATAAATAATAATGCATTCAATGGGATTCAAACCCATGCAATCTATGCTTATTATTTTGCGCTGGAGTCATGGACATTCACATTGATAGACTTGCCGTAACATAAAATCTGGGTATCGTTTAGACGAGCTGGAGGCAAAGCATGTGATACTTATATACATATACTTTTGGCGCCCTCAGGGTCCAAGAGTGCTTTTAATAAACAAAGATTTCAGTGGTAAGTTGACCGCCAAAGAATGCGCATTGACATAACCAGACCCTGCGCAGAAAAGTAAGGCAACAGTTTACAGAGCAGTCCATTGTGGCTCTTTTCGGCGCAGGATCTGGATGTTCGTTTTTAACCGAATCGGCTATCGTAGCAACGCTAAAAATGAGCGAAGTGGGTAAATTATAACAAATTTGTAAAATTGTCTAACTGAATAGTTTAACAAAATATTTAATTTTAGAAACAAGCCTGAACATTTGTTTATTTATGTTTGTAGTTATGTTTTTTAAGCACCCAGCAATTTGCGCTCCGTTGTAAAATGGACTAGTAATTCGTAATCAGATTTTACATTTGAGGACTAAATTAGTAATTATTACAATGATTCGTTTATTAACAAATCACAGTCACTGATTGGCTGGCCTATCAATTTGAATGTCTAAGGCTGGTAATTTCTTAACATAATTAAAAATAATAATACACAATCTAAAGCTTCCTTTGAGCGAAAGGTAAGAAGCTACACTTACAAATATTAACATGAAGTAAGCAATTTGTGTCTACTTTTATCTCGATACATTGGTTTTGACGGCAACACAGATTTACCAACTACCCAGTACCAAATACTATAAGGTGACAATATAGAATCTGTTTTCTCAGTGCATTTTAAAATCTATTCTATTAACCAATATGTACTAGAGGAGAGGGCTTGAACTAACAAATTTGTTAGTTCATGCAATAAACCGTTACGAATTTGTAGATTAGGTCATTTTTAGCAACGATAAACATAATGTTTCATTCTAGAAAGTACACCATACAAAGGTTAGGTCAAGTTACGTAAGAAAAGGTTTTTTTAAAGGCTCCTTTTTGAAACATCAAAAAGGAGCTTATTGTTGTAAGGTGACGTCAACAAATCCTGTCCATAATCTATCTCAAAATCTGTCATTTTACGAAAGCTAATGACAATACATATTTGTCATAAATAATTATTGAAACTAATAATTCAAGAAAGTATAATCTCAAAACCAGCTGAAAATTTGTAACGAAAGACCCATGAACAGTGAGCTCAAAATATTACGAAATTTCACACCATTTAGTGTCATGAATTTCTAATTTAACGATTCTATTTTTATCGTGCAATTGAATTATCTATTTAACTGCCAAAAATAAAACGAAACGCCAAATTGATCGTTTCATATTATTCAATTGATCAATAAAAAAAAAGAATGTTGAAGTTCGAATAACTACTAATGCTCAATAAAAAATAAAAATAATTATCTGGATAATTTATGAGAAACTTAGAAAAAAAGATATGCAGAGAGAATAGGTTCTCTACATAAGGGGAAGTGGAGAATATCTTGTAACTATCACATAAAAAACAATCTAACACTCTCCCTGCCAAATCGTGATAAATCAAAGAACCCGGTTGGTTCGCAGTTGTATTGTCATCCCATAGCATTTGCGCAATATATCTGAATGTGAGCATTATGTATCTGCGAGCGTATATTACCTGAAAGTAGAGAATGATGGTCCAGATGAGGCCCAGCACGACCGGCGGTCTCCCGTCCACCAGGTCTGCAGGGTTGATGTTGACCAGCTTGATCCTCTTGCTGGCGAGGAAGCGCAGCGCCGTGTTGGCGTTGCTGAGGAAGTGCGGCCTGCGGAGGACCCTGCCCCTCTCCATGGGCTGGAGTACAAACAAACAAATCATTTAATGCAAACAATCATATTACAAGTAAACAAAAAACAACTTTTTATAAGAAAAACTCTATTTTTAACTTTTGAAGGATATTCCCATCAATGTAATATATCATTTAAGAAGAAGATAACAATAATAATAATAAAAAAAATTAAACATGAAAATGAACAAGACAGAAAAATAATGAAAGATAACTGTCGCAACTGGGACTCGAAACCCAGAACCTCACGTCTAACCGGGACATACGCTTTATCCAATTCAGCCATTGAAAAAAGGTAGCTGCCAATAATATGGAAAAAAACATTAGTCGAAGATAATATTGTCGATTCTGAAATTTGAAATATGAAGTTTGACAGTCTCATAATAGGACGCAATGACTGAATTGGATAAAGCGTATTCCCGGTTAGACGTGAGGTTCTGGGATCGAGTCCATTATCTTTTATTATTTTTCTGTGTCTTGTTAATTTTCATATTTAAAAAAAATAGATTATTATTGTTATCTTCTTCTTCAATAAACAAAAAACATTCACTAAAACAGCTTTTGGCCAAAGAAATTTTAGATACTTTGCAATGATGCTGTACAATGCACTTCCACTGATTAGACATTAGACAGAACACAAATTATTTGAAATATAAATGAGACACCAAGACTTGGATCATCAGCCAAGCTAGATCACACTTTAACAATTCCATTAAAATATGAATAATATGTATTTCCAATTACGGTGCTGATTTTCTTTTATTTTAAATATAATATTGTATTGTTATTCATATTTTTGTTGTAAAATGTTTATGTTATAAACTGCGCCTGCTCTCAACACAGGATTTGCTAGTGAGGCAGGCATAGTACATCACCAATGTATTGTAATTAACACATCGGGCGGGCGAAAACAAGGAACCCGTTCGAGAAAATGGAATTTGTTTCAAACTGAAACATCTTTGAAAATAATATGTACATTTGAATGATTTTTTTATTCACCACACTCCAACTATAAAGTATTGCCCAAAATTAAAGCTTGCTTTGTAATAGGACTCCCTTTAACAGAAGCTAAAGTCAGAGTTCGGCCATTTAGTCACGTTTTATGTGTAAATATATATAAATATTTTTTTAAAAGCAAGACAAACATTCCCGGGTTACGAATAACCTGACAATATTTGGAAAACTACCACCACAGTAAGCGGAAGATGTTGCTTGTGTCGTCACGGAGGACTTAGCCAGCGAGGAATAGAACACACAACGCCCGAGTGGGACCTAAACGCGATGCCCACTCAGCCACTGACCGGTTTTTATTACATTACAAAAAAATTCTTCCACACAAAAGGCAAGGAGCTAAGAATATGGGGAAGATTTGTATCTATAAGGCATATTTATATGTTTTATACATACGCACATAGATGGGACCCTTCCATAGAGATTGGTGAATAGTATTCTTATAAATTATTTGGGTTATCCTGTAAATTCCACAAAATTCTATTATAATTTTTAAAATTCCTGACAATTTCCAATTTTCCCTGTTTCCCTGACAAACAGCTAAAATTCCGGATATGTCAGGAAAATTCGTGTCATCTGGTAACCCTAGACACAGGAGACAAACAATTGAAGGGAGTGGATAGTAAACAATAGTTGTAGGAAATGTGAAGCTAATGAATAAACATGGATTCACACGTGTTGGCATACTCTGCCTTGATGGGCAAAAGGCTCAGATTCCCGGGAAGTCATGTTGTTGAACCAAGACACATTGTCCTATATGTATGTAACTAATCGCAACCCCTAAATAGCAGAGTTCAAATATCTATCAGTTGTTTTTTTAGGCCTCATTTATGTTTCGTTTTTAAACATTTTCCAGCTCCATGTTAGCCTTTTGTGCACGTGTAGTGTATTGTATATTATTTAGGGGCCATAGAAGTGATGATTAAGCTGCCCAAATGACGTGAGTTTTTTTTAAAGGGAGAATTTTGTGCCTTGTATTCATAAATAGTGAGTAGGTAATTTGAGCCGGTTGGGGTAGGTCAATGTCGGTGTAAATAAACAAGCATTAATCTTGAAGCTTATCAAAATTGGATTAGACGCTCGTACAACTACCTAGTGTAATTATAACTACGGCGGTGATTCAATTATCAGATCTTTATGTACCTATGTCCAAATAGGATATTATTTCAGTGATGAAAACTTCAAACTTGGGTCAAATTGATTCAGTCTTCTAAACGATTAGTTTTAATATTTACCTCTCACATTCAATTTTCTCTACGCAATATAATGCATACTTGTTTATATTATTCATTTTGTGAAACGGAAGTGCCAAGGGATTAAAAATTATATAATATCCATTGATATATATTTCTGATTTCACGGGTTGGATGTTTGGGTAAACTCAAACTGTCAAAAAAACGTCTGTCAAACTTCAAACTTGACATTTTTTGTTTTGTTTATTTTTCAGTCTATTCCGTTTTTGCATACTTATCAATTCTGTAATGCAAAATAAACGAAATTTCGAGTAGGTTCTCTTGAAAGTAAAATCTTTGTTAGATTATAGCCAATTATTTTCTTCATGCTAATTGATATTATTTACGTACATATTCCTAATTCTTACAAAGATTATTAAATGCCTAAATTAATCTCTACGAATTTTTGTTTTCTAATGAGTTTTACTGTTGTAATAATATGATTGTCAAAAGATAAATATGTATTTTCCCTTTAGTGCAAGCAGGAGATGTTTTAATCTTGTGAAAAAGTTATGGTAAGTAGGTAACTAATAATTACCAGTTTCTCTCCAGACAGGATTTCCAATAAAGCGAGAAGTCGTGTGCCATCTCTCAGATCATGGATCAGGTCATCTACTCTTAGCGGTGGAACTCGCTGAAATTACATAAAAGTATTATTAGGTACCTATATCACATTGGAAATGAAATACCTTCATGTTGTATCGGAGACATTTATATATTCGAAGTATATATGAAAAATAATTAATCATTATGCAAATTTAGACTTTTTTAGCAAATGAGATTATACGTTAGGTAGGTACCTAATTAAAACATAAATGAAAACAAATAGAAAAAAAATTATATAAATAAGAACAAAATTAAATTAAAAATTTATTTTTTATGCGACAGTTTTGAGGTTAGTTTTTTTCTTATTTAATTTAACCCAAACCCACAATAGGTTCTTAGTTTGGGTGGTTTGGGTTTAATTCAAAATAAAATAAACTATAAAAAAACTAGTAAAAAAAAAACAATTTTCATATTATTATGTCAAAACATGCCACGAACAAATTAGTCTAAATATCCGTATTTTTAAAGAAATAACTGTTAAAATGCCGTATTTTCCAACTTCCGGACATAAATAGTAGACTTTTATACTGTAAGAATCGAAGTGTTCTTTCAAAGAAAATATTCGTAAAGCGAGTTAATCTAAAACTTTACCTTCTTTTCTGTTGAAGACAATATTTTCTCCAGAAGTATTTTTATTCTTTTGAAAGTTAAATCGTTGTTAGATAATATAATATTATTTGAGTACCACCTACCTTAGAGAGATGGGAGTTGATCCAATTTACGAAAGTTTTCTTTTGTACGCGTTCTTGCTCATCTGTAACAAATAAAAGGAATACATTATTAATGAGTTGACCACTAGATTGATTTTTGGGAAGGAATATGAAAAAATATGTATCACTAGCTGATACCCGGCATGCGTTGAAATGCCAATTAAATAAATAAATTGTTTCTCCCTTCTTGTCATTTCCCATTCGTCCCCGTTCCTTCCGACTCCTCTTCCTCTTCCCTTCCCGCGTCCCCTTCCCCTCCCGCGTTCCCCTTTCTCCTTCCCGCGTCCCCCCTCCCCTCTCCCGTTCTTCCCTTTCTCGTGAACTCCCCCCCCCTCACACATTCCGCTTCCACCTTCTTCACCATCCCTTCTCCCTCGTTCCCCCTCCCGCGAAGCCCCCCTCCTTATTTCCCCAACCGACCCTCCCGCATACCCTTCCCCACAGCCCTTTTTCCCTGCCGCCTTACTCCATAAAATATACCCATTTTTCCAACAACTCGCCTGACCTATTTAATTTTTTATGCAAATTTTATAATGGCAGAGCTCACCAGTATATATAGATAAGTATTCACGGGCATGTTCACAACAATTAAAAAAAAATTAGTAATCTGATGAAATTTTGATCGCAATAGTAAGAGAAGTATAGGAAATAATTTCATAACGCCAGAACTCACTATCCTATAACCATCCCGGGTATGCGCACATCATATTCCCAAAGTTTTAAGGTAGCGACATACTCGCAGCTCACATCAAAAAGTTATTTATAACACAATAGCGCTCGCCATACAATCCCATGAGACCCGCCAGACGTAAAAAGATGATGCGCTGTGATCGCGGTTTGAATCTTCACTAATCGGAATTATTTTTCGTATTCGTTACAGTGGCGGTATCAGAAAAGTTATGCGACCCCCTCTCTACGGTAAACAGGAGAGGGGGTCATTTTTAATACACGGAGCATGCACGGAGCTGTCTAGTTAACATATCCAGTACAAAGAAATGATATTCTCTCGACCGCTTCCGATTTCAACTGACCCCTTCTCCTGCCGTAGGAAGGAATATTTTATAACGTAGTGTGTCGGTAGAAAAGATACTTATAACGCAGTATCTTTTTGATGTGAACTTCGCGTTTGTCGCCCGCTTTAAGGTAGCGATAAACTCGCAGCTCACATCAAAAAGTTATTTATAACACAATAGCGCTCGCCATACAATCCCATGAGACCCGCCAGACGTAAAAAGATGATGCGCTGTGATCGCGGTTTGAATCTTCGCTAATCGGAATTATTTTTCGTATTCACTACAGTGGCGATATCAGAAAAGTTATGCGACCCCCTCTCTACCGTAAACAGGAGAGGGGGTCATTTTTAATACACGGAGCATGCACGGAGCTGTCAAGTTAACATATCCAGTACAAAGAAATGATATTCTCTCGACCGCTTCCGATTTCAACTGACCCCTTCTCCTGCCGTAGGAAGGAATATTTTATAAGGTAGTGTGTCGGTAGAAAAGATACTTATAACGCAGTATCTTTTTGATGTGAACTTCGCGTTTGTCGCCCGCTTCATCGCAATTGGATGAACGGTAAAGCCGCGCAAACGGTATGAACAAACAAACATTAATTTTTATATAGATTTAGATGGAAAACACACCGAGCACGCGAACCTAAAAAGTTCAGCATGACCTATAGAAATACGATTTTATTATGATATATAATACCTAACTAACGTAAAATAGCAAGTTGGTAGTAAAAAAAAAACAAATTGCAATAATCAAACGATTAAAAAATGGGTATTTTTATAAAATTTCGCTTGACAACTAGATGTTTTTACTTGTAAATTTAACATTTTTTTATAATATGCTTGCATTAGCATCTTCGTTTAATAAATCAATTCAATTCTCGTGAAATTCCTTCGTTAATTATATGAATTATAGCACGTAGCCCACGCAGATCTATACAAAAGGACTTCCTTCTAAAGCGGGCGACAAACGCGAAGTTCACATAAAAAAGATACTGCGTTATAAGTATCTTTTCTACCGACACACTACGTTATAAAATATTCCTTCCTACGGCAGAAGGGGTCAGTTGAAATCGGAAGCGGTCGAGAGAATATCATTTCTTTGTACTGGATATGTTAACTTGACAGCTCCGTGCATGCTCCGCGTATTAAAAATGACCCCCTCTCCTGTTTACGGTAGAGAGGGGGTCGCATAACTTCTCTGATATCGCCACTGTAGCGAATACGAAAAATAATTCCGATTAGCGAAGATTCAAACCGCGATCACAGCGCATCATCTTTTTACGTCTGGCGGGTCTCATGGGATTGTATGGCGAGCGCTATTGTGTTATAAATAACTTTTTGATGTGAGCTGCGAGTTTGTCGCTACCTTAAATGCGGACACTCCCATAATGTGTGCATGGTAAAAGTGTGACCTTCATTTTTATTAAATAAAAATAATTACGCGAGCATTCCGTAGAAACAACACAAACAAAAAGGATTAAAATTTAACAAAATGATTATGTAATCTGTTGTTATCTTACTAGTTTATAAATTCTATGCGTGCAGTCCGTAAAAGCTAAAAAGCGGTGCCTACCCCAAGAAAAAAGAACAAGAAGAAAAATTGCTACAGATTTTTTTTTTAAAGGCGACAAAATATATTTTACCGTGAATTTAGTCAGCAATTTGTACGCTCATTTCTTCGGTTGGCCACGACAATTAGCGGAAGATAAATAATGAAATAGTCATCTTTGACTACGAATGATAAACATTCCCGGGTTACGAATAACCTGACCATATTTGAAAATCTCCTACTACCACTACACTAAGCGGAAAATGTTGCTTGTGTCGTGATGGAGGAATTAAACACGGGACGCCTGGGTGGGACCTAAACGCGGTGCCAACTCAGCCACCGACCGGTAACACCCGAACTTTAAAAAACCCACACAGCCTACCTTTGATCTTAAAGCAATGTACGCTAGTGGTGGATACGTAATTATAATTATTGTAATTAAGAATGAACAATAAACTTTTTCTTAGGTAAAACTACATACCTAAACTTTATAAAACTATAATGACAAGTTACAAGGTACAGCTGTTTGTATCGTTTCATTTTCCTTGCTTAAAGACTAAAAAGAGATACATAATAACAAAGTTTCTTCATACCTACACCTACTAGTATATAATGTGAGGCAATAGCCATTATTGTTTCGTGATTAGTAATTATCGATTATCAATCTTACAATTTCCTTGTTCTGTATTTTATCCGATAAGATTCTAAAAAAAAAATGTAATTTGGACCGAATTTTTTTCGTGCATCTTTGCATATATTACATGAAGAGTATAAACATAAAAATAAGTCGACTGCCTACAACACGAAGTTCGGGCACGCCCATGCGATAATATTTCAAATAGCTTTTAAATCTCAGATCCTTCAACGGTTTTCAATAAATATTTTTTTAGAATAAGCGTCACTAATCTTGTTGAATAACACACAGTAAAGCTAGATTTACGTAAGATATTCTTACTACTCACATGACATCATCGTTTGAACAATATTGACATTGACCGGTGCCATTAATTTTATATTGCCTAAGATTTTTAATGGTAAAAAACTAGGTATTCAAAACACGGTCATAATACGTTGTTAAAAAATAACGACCGATTTGAAAGTTACGGTTTTCACGATTTGTTAGTTCTATTTTTCTTTCAGAAAGCATTTTTTAAATAGCCGTAATAAAAACCGGAAAATGCTTACAAATCACTCAAGTGTTGAATCATTGTTCATTTTTATTATTTTTCTAAGAACTATGAGCACGAACAATGTGAATTTTTACGACGAACGATCGGACGTTTAAAATCGTAAAATTAATATTATGATGATTGACATTCCTGCACGTAGAAACTAGTACCTACGTAATATAAATTGCTAATTATTATAGCAAATCGCTAGACACAAAACTTTATCACTTTGCAGAAAAAGAGACGAATAAACAAACGACAAAAGCTCTGAAAACATCCAACCAATTCTTATCAAAGCCCAAACAGAACTGTATGATCATTGATTGAACATCAACGTATTTATCCTCATGACCCAATGGTCTGAAAAGCTCTAAAAATACTCTAACCTAGTGACATCATTTTTTTTCAACACACAAGAAGCCCTGAGGAAAATAATTTCCTTCAGAGCCTGTGTCATCTAAAATGCCGCATAGAGGGTCTTTTTGAGGAGAGGAAAGAGTGAACATGGGTCTTGAAGAGAACCTTGTTGTAGGAGGGAGGAAACACAGAGGCCGTCAAATCGTTTCAGAGCCGAGCTATTGAACTCAAGAACGAGTCGTAGAAGCGACCTAGTTCCTATGAGCATCTTCATTTATAATACCGGTAGAACAAGTACACCAGTAGAACGGAAGTAAAGATTGCAATCCGCTTGTTGAGACAGGGGAATCTATCAAACGGACTGCACGCTTTTGCTCAGTCTTTTTTCAAGAAGGGTTTATTATGGGCTATTTGACGCTACTTTATTTTTTAGTTTGTAAGTATTGCGGAGTGATAAATAAGGTTTTTACGACTCTACATAAATAATCAATTGTTTGGTTAGGTTAAGTTTTCTGTGTAACAAATAATATAAAATGTAAAAAATAATATAAAATATGTGAATTTTTAATGCATCTCTTTTGTTCAAGATCCTTCCTATTTTTGCCATTGTGTAAATTTTCAAATGTGTAGTTTCTTTATCGTGTAATTTAACCATAGAATAAAGAGTAATACAAGAAGTTCCTTGTGGGTGTGTTTCATGATCCAATTATAGGCCTAATTTCGGCCTAGATTTTAATATATTATAGTGTTTCCTCGTGATTACGAAGTTCAAATGGGATGGCGATATACAATTACAGGCAAGTGTAAGAGTCAGACCGCGTGTAGGTCTATAAACAAAGGGTTGCTTGCTTGTTTCCATTCAAATTTGTACGGAAGGGACTTCTATGTAATCTTTTAATTTATTGTCTGTTCTATGAATTTAACCATGCAACCTCATCGATATTAATGTGTAACCCGAGGAATTCGATGGAATTTCAAGCCATGGCATGGATATGTACTCTATTGGTGCCTAAACCAAGGTAGATAACTGCATCACGTTCATTGTTCACAATATTGATGGATATGAATGTTCCCGGTTCCAGGAGGCATCGGTTAGACACGCGGAAACTTTGTAAATCCAAACGTTCATCAAAGTCAAATCAGACGTCACGCCATTGGGAAATCAGCTTGTCCAAACAACAAACTATGCAGGTGGGAGAGCAATTAATCGATTTGCAATCAAACGATGCAAATTTCCACCTAATTTTTTTGACAGTTTTGTATATTTGTTGAAATAATTTCATTGTGTATCATCATATGATTGAAGATAAAGGTAGGTAATTCGTTATTTTCTAACTTTTAATGCACCCTTTATTTTGATTGGTTATGAATATGAATAATTGGGTATGAATAAAGTTGAAAAAACGGTGGATATGTTACGGGTAATGCCAGAATACGAAGTAAATCCAGATATATCCGGGCTAACTTAACATTACCCAATTCTGTTGGGTAAACTTAGAAAACTGACAAAAATGAAGTTAAATTCGCAGCTTACGCGTATATACCTAGTTCTACCCAATGCAACATTACCCGGCCAGTGTTGGGTAGACCTAGATGTACACGGGTAAACTGCGAATTCAATTTAATTTTTGTCAGTTTTCGAACATTACCCAACAGGATTGAGTAATGCTAAATTAACCGGGATAAACTTAGGTTTACCACTTCTTCTAGCATTACCCGTAACACATACGCACAGAGTGGAAGATACTCTCAGTATGCACCATTCAGAATTCAAACGTTGCTTGAAATGGCTTTATCCGTGTTTAGTGACTAGGTACGAAAAGCCAGGTACATCCCCACCTTCCTCCTTCCCATCTCCTTCTTCCCTTTCCCGCTTACCTTCAGCCTCACAACAACCCCAATTGGGGATGCCATAGTCTCTACGGCTCCAGACGGGAGCAGTTGGGACTCTTGTTCACTATAAAAAAATAACCATATACAGTGCCTCATAAAGCAGGAAAAACTCGGCTACCGTGCCCGTGCACTAAAAAATTAAATTAAATTATTAAGTAATGAAATTTTTTCTGTGGAATGCCTTCGTTAACTCAACTTTTTAACTACGTTATCCAATAGAATTTTAAGCATATGCGCGAGCAAGTGGGAGAAGATTTCACACTATTCGTGCATTTTTTTCAATCATTAAGAGGAAACCGGGCGGCGTTCTGCCCGAATAAAAGTTTTCCCCGATTTCCTTACTGGATTTTGACACAATGTAAATATTTTTTTTAATGTAATATGGATATTGATTAATAGCGTACGTTTTGGTTTTATGATAAGTTACTTGTCATAGGAGTTAGGACCCTCCAAAAATCGTTAAAATTGGCTGGTGTGAAGGCCATCAACAGACGTTCAATATACAAACTAGACGACGTATTTTTAAAAAAAGGCAAAACATGCAGATACGCTGACGCTAGTGGTTGGTAGTTAGAGTAAAAAAAATTATGAATACAAAACCTTGATTTTGACGGTTTTATTTAGGTATTATCAGCCTGAAGTGCAGTGGTACCTTTCGAGTAGTAACAGGGGGTGGGGATAAAAGTTTGATTAAATATCTATTATTTTAAAATTCTCGGCTCCTCTGTTTCCTCTTAAATAAGGAAAAGGAATGCTGAAGCTCTGGTGAAGCCGGGTACTATCTATCTATTATAAAAGAGTAAAAATTGAATTTCTTCAGGTGTACATAAAAAAACTACCAGTCAGGAGTATGAATATATGTGCTGATAGCTGGGTTAGACTAAATAATTCTCCTTTAAATTTTGATCAAATTAAAAAACCAATACATAAATTATCATTAAAATAAATAAGAAACTTGCTATAAAACGATAACTGAGATAAAATAAATACAATAGTGCAAATGTGTGTGGGGGGCCTTTCCCAGGCCAGAAGCTCAGTAAAGCATAATGGAAAACATTTTATTACAACATATTATAGGGTCTTTTAATGAGAACATTTGAATAACGTTATATTCCACACTTATTTCCATAAAATATACTTTCAAATAAATCAACAAATAGAGTGGATATCTCACACACAACTTTTTTTATTTACATTTTAAAATCGAGCGTCCCGTATATATTAAAAGTCATCATAAATTATTAATTATTATATAAATTACGAGGCAAAAGTTTGAATTCAAATCAAACCCAGTAAACTAAATTTGGAAAAGTAAGAATGGAAAAATAATTTAAGATCGAACCTACGAAGGAAAACAATTTGGCCGAAGCTTTTCTGTTAAAACAAATGATAATAATTTATACGACGTTATGCATAATCGGTTCCGTATTATGTTCAATATCTGGCTATCGGCGGCCGCACGCGATCTTCCATTATTTTGAAGATGTTCGCGCATGGCAACCAACCGGCAAAGGGGGCTCGTGCTTGCACTACTCCTTCCCTTCCCCGGTAGTGGCGGTAGTGACGTCACCGGGTGACACGCACGTGACGCGTGGCCACGTGGAGCACGCCGCAATCAATAGCAGCCATCATACCAATCATTCCGGAACTTCTACCTGCCTCCAATAAGGCTCTATCTAAAGAAGTAGGTAGTGATGGGAAAAAGTATTCCGGGGAAATATTTACGCGAATGACACATTTCACGGAAATGTATTTATGCTTCCTAAACTAATAAAAGTTTGTCATAGAAAGGGCTGCTAGCGAAACCAAGAATTACGTTTATTGGCTTACATAAAATACTAGTGTAGCTTTCAGTTACTGAATAGTAAAAAATTCATAATTTTTTTTTTCATATTAAACAAGTTAAAATATGGAATCGACGATACCCACACATGTATGGAATCTGACATCTCTTTTTGACACTAAAATGAATCTTTCATAGCTCAATAAGTGATATTTACGTCGCTTTGAGCTGAACCTGGTTGAATGTTGACTCCAGACAGAAAACGCCGTACAAATTGCATCGCCAGAGTTCGCTGAAGGCTTTTAGAGGAACACACTAACAATCTCCTGATGTATAGACATGGTCCTACCGTTGAGGGCTACGTTTTAACTTCTTATCTGTTTCTATTTGTTTTATGCTCTAAGAAAGAGGTAGAGATTATGAAGAATTAATATTAATTAGCGCCACGAGCAATTATTTTTACTGACTTTCATAAAATTCTTCAACAGGGTGGAACAAATACATCCGTTGAATTAATCATTGACCTAATTAATGCGTTCTAGAGAAAATCGCCTCTTTCAAACAATAGATATCTTGTGGAACGAATCAGCCTAGACGCCCCCCGCTGGTAAACTTATTGTAGCCTTTCGGGCTAGTCTACCCCCTTCTCACCCTCTTTTCTATTTGCCTCTATATACCAATACCGTGCGGCGGCATCCTCCGGCCGGAAAATTCGGTAAGTGTGGTAGTAGTGAGGACTAAATAATTACCGCATAATTTGTTAAGAAGTGCTTTAGAGAGGAGGGGTGACGAAGAATTAAAACGGAATTTTACAAAGAATCGTATATGAAATGACTGCTGAGTCATACGAATTAAGAGGTGCTGCGTAAAAACGCAATTGTGTGGAAAACTGTAACATAAGTAAAGGAGTAGGTACACGGAGAAAAATGTTATTCTAAAATACGATCATTTTATTCGTAAAACGGAAACGGGACTGAAGTTCTCACGAACAAATTAAAGTGTTTTAATGTTTATTGGCGGGGAAATGTAAGAATAAATTATTATTATTAATTATTAGAACAAATTTTACGAATACCAACCAATTATTCTTACATTTCCCCGCCAATTAACATTGAAACCCTGTTAATTTGTTCGTAAGAACTTCAGTCCCGTTTTTAACCGTGTTGCGAACAAAATGATCGTATTTTAGAATAACATTTTCTCCGTGGATGCCACGTAGGTACCTACCTAATATGCATAGATATTTAAACGAGTTTCCTATTTATTTCGCTTTATAGTATGCCATTCTTTTTAACGAATTTCTTAGATTCGATAGATATTATTAATTTATAAGTCACTAAAATAATTTAATTAGTAATTTAATAAAAATAACCGACGATTTATGCAAATAATTATTAATTCTTGTACATCAAGTTAAAATTTTAATAGAACCGGTGAGATTTGTAAATACTAATTGTACAATGTTAACTAATTATGTATATAGTTATGTCTTCGATGGTTTATGTAAACATGTTATCAATAACGAGTCAACTTCATTTGCCTCTGGTAGTCTAACTATACTGGAAGTTAAACTATTTAATTTAGTTAAGTCTTCGTTAAAACACCTACAATTACATTACTTGATAGCTCATCAATCTTCACACATGAATAAAACTAACAGAACCCGTATTTAAGAAAATATGAAAGAAAAAACGTTGTCAATGTATTTTCTGTGCTAGAAAAATTTTCCACTAAAACGAGTAGACAGAAACCAGAATAGTAGACTAAAACACATTAGAATAAAGGATATAAACTTATCTTTTGATGTCTTTAGAGTATTTAAGAGTTTTACATTTTTTTCAATTTATTGCAGTGAATGAAAAAATGTTTTTCCAAAACGTAAAAACACCTGGATGCAGGCAACATGCATTGTATCGTTTCAATAAATACAAAAGTGTTATTATGTAGGAAGTAGGAATGCTTAAAATAAAGTCGAACAACAGTGCACTCCCTAAAAATAATAAATTAAACTTTTCAAGAGTCGGACAACTCTAGTTTCCTTAAAACTTTGAAATAGAACAAATAATTAAACTGTAGTGATAAATATAATTTTAATGTTAATTTATAAATAAAAACACGCGAACAAAAATACGAGCTTTGAAACGATAACTGGTAACATGAACTAGTTTTAAAGGGAACGCGATATTTACCTACCCTTTGTTTTGGGTACAAATACATAATAATCCAAATTAGGCACTATCGTATTTTTTCGTTGGATATCAAATCTATTCTATATAACAGTGCCAGTGTTTTGAAGATATTATACAGGGTGCACAAGTTCTCCATCTTGAACTTCCATCATGTAGAATCACCTCCCGCAGTTAATGCACTTTACCCACGGACATCCTGTATATATTTTATAGTGGTGTTTTATTTATTTTTATTATTCAGTAGGTATTGTTTTATTCATTTGCATTATTGGATATAGAAAATGAAGTGCCGCTTACAAAAAAAAAGTAACATTTCCGATAATAGAACCACTTGTGCTGGTTACTGGAAGAATTTTTTTTTTTACTTCAATCTCCCTTATATCAACTCAAATTATTCTAAAGCCTTCAACTCGCGGATTTTTTGAAGGACAAAATCGAAGAATATTCGATTTACATTTTTGATTGTTAAAAAATATTGAAACGGCAACAAACTCATATATGAACCAAAAACAATCAACCGCCTACAAAATATAATTTATCTTGTTTCCATATTAACAAAAATATACTTAATGACATCATATTATTATGTCAAATAATTAAAGAATGACGTGTACTAAAGGCACATCTAAAAAAACATGATATCTCCTATTCGGATTCGCTTACAAAAGGTAATAAAAATAATTAACATTCAGAAATCGGCATAATAACTTGATATTGAATTGGTTAACCTATTTACTTTTTCCGAACGATATTATTTCATGAATTTGTCGTAAATTTCATGTTCACGATACGTTTTTTATGCACAAACCCTTTTATTTTGTTTTACGTCAGTATTGATGCATATTATTAAAATTATATTCTTTCAGAAACGATTCAAAAGACAGCCATCAAAAAATAATAGCATGTGATCACGAAAAAGGGACACGGATTTAGTAATTTATGACTGTACATCAGAATTTCATCGTTCATTTCCATTTGTGAAAATATTTATTATAATAATACAGAAATGGTTTATTGAAAACCCGTCCGATAAAAAATTTCGATCTGAATGAGTTTTAAAATACTGATATGAAAATCTTAATACTTACGGCAAAAATTCCTCCACCATATTGAGAAATAAATGATTTTATATTTTTTGTGCTGTTTGGATTGCAAATTCGGTCAACAGGTTTGCTGATTGAATTGGGTTACCAGTTTAACGATTCATTTATTGGAAAAACCGCTATTTTATATTCCAAGTATTCGTGCGCACGCAAATAGAAAGCGAAATATAAAACGAAAAATGTTGTACACATTGGAATCGAAAAATCATTAAAATTTTACTTTATAATGTAATGTAGGTAATGAAATATTTCAGCATAATATTGTACAAACTAATAAATATTTAAAAAATGATTGACTTCTTGCAATCAAACTAATTATCACTCAATTTTGTAAGCAAATACAAAAACAAACCAATAAAAACATATTCATAAAGTTGGGTCTCTAGTGTCTACCAGTTGGACTACTTGGTTACTGACGACTCCTTTTACAGAGCAGGGAGCAAGGTTTATTGCAGCAAAGACCTTCAGTAGATATTATATTTATAATTCAACTTTTAGTATTTATAATACAATGGGAAGGTTCGTAAAAATTATTTTGCCCGGTTGCTAGTTGGGAGCTGCTCATCGCGTTGTGCGGGCTTCGTGTGGACGGAAGCAATGAATACCAACTATTTCCCTTATATAGGGACAAAGGCATTCGATAGATAGTACAGAACATATTATTATACCAATTTCACATTAAAACCATTAAGTTAAGTAAGCTTTCAAAAAGAAGAAGTATTTGGTTTGAAAAGGAGAGAGGCAATTGCGAATGTTAGAGGGAGCGAACTAATATTTTAAAAAAGGTTAATACGCGTAAGGGGAAATATTTAATAGGGCACGACTTATTTAAATAGAGGAAAAATATCTCCACAAATTTGGAAGACATTTGAAGACAACACTGTGATTTTCACATACATATCACTTTCAACAACCCTGCTAGATGCGTTTTAATTAATTTTCAAAGCACACTTAGCGATTTTTTTCTATTGAGAAAAATTTGTATAATTACTTTTTCTCAATAGAATTTTTCGGTTCGGAAAATGTACAGAGATTATCTTAAATTGATTGTATTTAAAAAAAAAAGTCCTACAATAAAAACTTCAAGTGTTAATAGGAAAAATGTTATAAATCGGCAGAAATTCGGAATGCGGGGCTAAATAAATTAAAGCAGAGTGTGTACAGTTAACTAACTATTAAGCGACTGAAAACTTTACGAATTATCGGTAACTGAAAAGTTTGTTAATGACCTATTACCGAGCAATAATTAGTATCGAATAAATAGCATGTGTTTTCGCTATCAAATTGAGTCATGTTCTTACTCAGCCAAATTTTTACAAGTCAGTATGAGAGTTGCGTGGCATATATTTCTCGTGAGCTTATCAATTAGTTACCTATATTTGATTTATAACAATGAGTAATAAACGAAGCCAAGTATATAGGGTGACGTGTTCCTTCTATGCGGAAAGAAAACGCTTCAACCCAATAGTTTAAGAGCCATTGACCAGCAGCTGAGAATAAAAGCAGAGGTTCCGATGAGAAAGATCGATTATTCCCAGTATCAAATTTTTTAAATTTAAATTTAAATATCGTGTTATTTCATTAAAAACTTGCTTTAATATATACCTGCATTAAAGTAAGCAAAAAAAAAATGCTCAAAACGCACGATGATAAATTATTAGATAAATATCGTGGAGTTCTTGCAAGTATTTTTTGATCATAAGTATTTATGATTTTTCAATAATGTCTAAACAAAATAAGTGTGTAAAAAAAAATATATATATATATATATATATTTTATTTTGTAAGACCTTAAATAAATAGAAAAACTGAGGCATTTTCGTCACCAAACACGTTCTCGCATTTATTTTTTAATGATTTTAATGTAACTAAAATTAAAATTCTGAAAATGTTATTTTGTAAGACCTTAAATAAATAGAAAAACTGAGGCATTTTCGTCACCAAACACGTTCTCGCATTTATTTTTTAATGATTTTAATGTAACTAAAATTAAAATTCTGAAAAATGTGTTTACTAGATTATATATTGATTTATTTTGTTGTATATGAAATTTTTGTTGTATAATACAATATGTTGTTTGAAAATTGAATCTGCAAATCTGCCAATGACCAACGGTATAACCTTAGTATAAAAAATAAACTTAGTTTTTCAAAATTTTAAAAATGCGTTTACCAGATAAAATAACAATAATAATAATAATAATCAAAATCATTTATGTTTTTTGTAAAAAAGAGTCAATACGTCTAGAATTTGATTTAAAAGGGATTAATTTCCGGTATTCTCTGGTAATCCCCTCTTAACAAAACTTCCATCTGTCCGGAGATAGCTATTGGGAAAGGGGTGGATATTATAATAAAAAGGTTTGGAAAGCTTTTTAGCTCTGACCACTAAGCAAAGTTTAAGCCATTTCAAGGAAAATTTCGTGTCGCTCGCTCACACAGCTGTATACTACATAGAGTATCTTCTATATATAAAGATTGAAATCCCGTGCTGAGAATTTAAGCAATGGACAAAATTATATTTTTGATAAGTTTTCAGCCACTTTTATGGTACAATTTCTTGTTTGGTAACGTTTTTTCAGTAACTACTATGACGATGTTTTTAATACTCTAGTCAGTTTTTTTCCGGCAGTTCCTTGCCAAGAGGGTTAATTTCGGTGATGTAGTTCCTTTTTTTAAATTTATTTGATACTATATGTATAACTGCTAAAAGTAAAGTTTTGCTTAGTTATGAATATAATTTTGCTTCATTAAATAAATTACATGACACTCCCAATAGATGAAAATAATCCTCATTCCATGAGTAGTTCTCTCCCAATAATTGGGACTATGTATGGGTTTTAAAATGTTAGTATGGAAATCGTAGCAAATTGGTTTAGGTGGGGACGTAAAAACCTATTATATAAGGAAATGGTGAACGAGTAATATAAATGCAAATTGATTTTATTACAACATGGTAGAGATTTGGTCGAAGGAACGCAATGCCGGTGGCGGAACCGATAAAATGCGTACCTACCTAGTGATTGTAAACTTTAATGTAGGCATTATTTTTCATGATCTAATGATCATTATCCACTTAAAGTTTGGATGGGGAATTGCGCACGATCAATACATAGGATTAATCAACATAATCTTTTTAGTTTTTGATCAATTTGATGATAGAAACAATAAAGGCAACATTCAAAGTAACTTCCAACCAGGCCTCGTTTTAAAAGAAAGACAAACATTCCCGGGTTACGAATGACCAAACAATATTTGAAAATTCCCTATTATCAGCACAGTAGGCTGTGTTGCTTATGTCATGATGGAGGACTTAGCCAGCCAAGGAATTAAACTAGAGAAATCTGGGAGAGAACCAGAAGCGATGCCACTCAGCGATTGATCGGTCATAAGATCTGTTCTAGTAGGTTATTGGAGATAATCAATTTTGTTTTGTTATTGAATACGCATCGATCACTTGAAAAACACTTTCATTTTCAATCATTTTTTCCGTTACCAATAAAAAAGGATTGAGAAAAAAACATCAAAGATAGAAATTGACATGGATGGGAAGAATATAAAAATAGACATATACGTAGTAGGTACACATTAGTAGCCGGCCACGAAGTAAGATATTTTATTATTTAGAGATGATAAGTTTGAAAAAAGAAGCAGAATAGATATTGAATTTAATGCGGATTGGATAAAATGAAAGCATAAAATATTAGATAAATATAAATGGCTGGCAACAAAGAGAGATATGAGAAAGTGGAGATTTGCACCTACAAATAGATAGGGAAAGAATTGAAAGTGGATTCAGTGAAAATGAAAGAAAACCGAAAGAAAGAAAATTAAATCGATTGCAATTATAAATAGCTGGAAAATATATTTAGTATCACATGATATCATATTTTAGTACAAAAAATTTTAACGCCTTAAATCAATAATGACATTTGTTATTTTGGAGTTGACAATAATATCATATTTCATCCGACTTATTAAAAAAGGCAACGAATAGATCTAACAATGCATAAAGGTATTAAATATATATATTAGCGTTAACATTTATCGAATGGTAATATTATCGACTCAAAACCGCATTCCTTCTGTTCCATTGCGACTGGGTGGTCAAAAAAAAAAACTAAACCGAATATGACGACGACAAATACACAATTCCCACTTTAAAATAAAGTCGGAGTGAAGAAATCGTGTATAAAAACGTACAAACATTCGGAGCGCGAGAAAAAATAGTAACACAAGAAGCGCTTTTGGGCGTGTTTCGTGATCCAATTGTCGGCCTAATTTCGGCTTATATTTCTATTAAATATTAATTATTATTAAATAAAACATACAACGAAGTTGCATTCCCATGAGTTATCAAAACTCCATTCTGTTTCACAATGTTCTTGGTTTGTCTTTGAACATTATCATATGATGTAAAAATATATTATTTTTATACAGGTAAGTTTAATTTCACTTCATGTATCCTATATACTTAAACTGTGTTAAAAAAAAATCTATATATTTTCTTTTCCTTCAAACTCCACTTTATGATTGCTTTAATAATCTGTATATTAGAATCAAATGGAGCAATCGCCAAAATGCTTTATTTTGAAAAAACCAAAAGAAATCTTTAATTTCAGTAATTCTCATTACTTTATTCACAAAAGTTAATAATTTTATTCACAACGGGAAAATTGGGCACACACAGCTGATTTTAATGCCAAATAACTGCTTTTGTAGGTAAATGAGTGAATAAATAGCAAAGTTGCATTATTAGTTCATTTTTGAAAAAAGTGGAGATTGCTGTATTTGATTCTACACACCTCAATATAATATGAATTTTATGCGGAAACTTCGCTGGTTCATGCAACCATGCAACATGTAATTATATTTATGAAATATGTATTGCTGTTTGTTTCCCTAATAAACTAATATAAAATAAAAATAACATAACAAAATTCGAATTGAATAGCGTTATACATTAGACGTTTTATAATTCCCACTATTACGGCACTGTGACGGTACAAAAAGGCAATAAACGTACGTACTGCATCACAATAATGCTGCAGCTCTTTCTTACACACTAAATAATAGTGAAACAAACAATGTGCGTTTGTCCGCTTCCTCCAAGGAAAAAAAAAATCTTGCATGTCCTTCACAGAAATGAGATGCCGCGTGTGGCTGCCGTCATCGTGCCGTTATCGTGGGATTTATAAAAGCAGCCAATGGCGATTTCAAAAAGTTAAGACAGACAGACCGCATGCTAAATGGTCTAGTACCAAAATATACTAAATCAGTGGCAGATTTGTTTCTATTCAAATTTGTACGGAAGGGACTTCCAGTGTTATATTCTTTATTCTATAATACTTGACCATGTTGTTTAGATGTATACTTATTTTCCTCTATTACGTACTAACCTACTATTAAACAGTTTGCCGGGCCGGTTGTGTTGGTCAAGATTACGCTACGACTTGTGATGTCCGTCAGCACGAATGAACCTAATCGGTTATTTTCTATTATTAGCAATATGTACTCTTAATTATTAGCTAATTAGAAGCAATTTACAAATGATATCAATAATTAAGATAAGCCTGAATAGTGAATGAAACAAACACTTTATAATTAGATGTACAGTACATAAATCACTTCTCATAAAGTAACGATCCAAGGAACATTTTTTATCTTCACGTTTTCATTAAAATTCATGATTTTTACGACTCGCACAGAATCATAAAAAAGCCCTAGAGTTACTTAATTAAATTGTTAATCACAATACTTGGAGCCAGTTGGTTCACAGAAATTTTAATGTAACATTGTCATAAAATGGCCATTCAGCGTCATATTGTTTGTTATTTTTTACTTTTGAAAGGTCCCAATCCGCGGCATTCCGAATTTCTACTGATTTCTTACATATTTTCCTTAAAAATTTGAAGTTTTTAAACTCTTAAAAAAGTATTTGTTATTCTTTAAGATGGTATCTATAGATACATTCCCCACGCCGAAACGGTAATTATATGAAATTCCCTCGATAGAAATAAATTCCAACGTATGCTCCGAAAATTATTAGTTACACGTTTGTTTCTGTTATTTTGCAAGTTATATGTAAGAAAAAAATTACAATGTTTATTTAAATACTAATAACACAACCCCCACGAGATTTTTGCTCTTTTTTAAACAAGTCGTGTTTTATTAAACATTTTACCAATTTTTGCTTGAATATTATCGTTTTTAATATTAGCGCGCTCCCTCTAACATTCGTTTTATCGTATCTCTCATTCTTCTTATTTTTAAGCGGGTATATATAACCTAGGTGCGTTTCGAAAAAGCTGACCACGTTAGCCATTCCGGTGAGGGATCGTATGTGACGTCATCGTTCTAATATATTCTGTCTTTTTCGTTTTCAAACAAAACGCGTGAGAAGAAAGAGGACCAACGTCGATGACTTCCGTACGAGCTCTCGCTGGGACTAGTCTATTTTACCTCTTCTGCTCTGGTCACAATATGTTCAAAAACGAAACGGGTTAATAATCCGCATATAACGGGGACCTTTTTAACTGTAAACAAAATCATTTGATGATAATGTAATATTTGATTGTCTGTGAAACAACCCGTCCTTAATGTGGTTTATATATTACATAAAAAAATATATTGTAACAAACCATATACAATAAATGTTAAATATTTTCATTAATTTAATAAAAAAAACTACGTATCTTTTTCTGATTTTTTTGTTTCAGATTTTCGATTGAGTTTCACTAATATTATCTTCATTACCAAAAAAAAAAACCTACTTCAAACCTACTCGACTGTAGCATTTAAACTTTTTTCCATTCATTGACGCATATTATTGAACTTACGCTTCGTCTATCCACTTTTTCAAGTGTCATTAATCTGTGTTTTTTTTACAAAATTTATTTTAAAACTGTCGTCATTGTCGCCATTATTATGAACTCATAGTTGTTATGAATGAATAATTAACAGTGAACCACTACCATAAACCATAATATTTTAAAAGCTTTTTAATTTTAAATGTCTTCAAGAGCACGTTCTCACAAACTAATATCTCATAATAAATATTACTAACATCGTTTCGTGTTAAATTATGTTCTTGATGGTTATGTGCTGTACCATTGTCTTTCTCACGTTCACGGATAATTTTATTAACAAGAATAACACATGATTCATGCCTAGCCCACAAATAATTAATATTAAAATAATTAGTATTCTTAACAAGTTTAATTTTAACTCGACCGATTTGCATTTCGCCTGTCTGTAAATATGTTTGCAAGTTCCGTTTCAGTTTCAAGATGGTGATGGTTTTAATGATTCAGAAACATTGACCAAAGAATTCAGAAAAGATTATTTTTTCAAGTGTGAAATCGACGTGTTTATTTGGCCATTCTCATCTCATTTTGTCAATATTACAATGCCTAACATACCCTGTCTGAAGAAATTTTGAAAAAATACTTATTATTGTCATTGAGATAGTGATGTTTCGTTGAATAAAATGTATAATTCCTTTTTTTTTCTTTGTTACGTAAAACAAGATTTTTTTTTTTTTTACATTAGCTCCACACCGGAGGAAAATAACTTCCCTCGAGGCCCACATAGGAAGATAATTTCCCTATGTCATCTTTGGGGATACTGTGTGGAGGTTTTTTTAAGGAAAGGAAGGAGAGGAAGGATCTGGGAAGGATAAAGGTATGATAGAAATCAGGTGGTCCGCGGTGGAGTGACGGACGTATGAATCCATCCCTTCCACTGCTGTGTAAGGCGATGGGTCGAGAGAGTCTTGCTGGAGAGGTAAAAATGTCTCCCTCAACCAGTCTCTCCAAATTCGGCGCGCCACACAGTAGGTGGGCAGTCGCATCCGCAGCCAAGACCATAAAATTACAGAATACGTTATAATTAAGTGTGCGAGTCTTTATCCCGTTTAATCACAGGAGACCAAATGTGTCCCAGATCCCATAGGTCTTATATGAATCGCTATATCTCCCTTACGATCATGTGCACCTCTATAAAACCATAGCAATTTGAGAAAAATTTATAAAATTTGGTGAATTTTGTATTATGTATTTTTTTATGAAATGACAAAAACGTGAGGTGATAATAACGTTTATCATTTGCCTAATAAAATATGTGTGTGTTTTTCTTTTTTTCGCTATCGGTAATTTTAGATATAAAAAACGTGAAGTGAGCCATTTTTAAAACTTTTTTATGTTTGTCTTAAAAAATTATATTTTTACTTCTAATTTGTAAACGTAGGTATTTCATCACCTTTCAAATATAGTTCTAGTAATCGGATATGTTCAGAAATATTTCATTTATTTGGATTTTATCGTAAAGCGAAAATATTTTGACCTTCTAAAAAATACGCCCGATTTCTGAAGGGTTAAAAACCTACTTACAAATCTTATGATTATATTGGAAATTTTCATTTTGACTTATTAAAATAAAAGAAAATTATAAATATACTTTGGACGCGAGGTCCACTGTTGACTAATCTAATATTATGCGATAGTCAATATTCAAAATATTCTCATAACTGTGTTTAGGATTGTATCACAGAATCTAAAAATAATCTACCTGTCCTAATCCCAATTAATTCCACCTTACTGTGAACATGTTCTACTATTCCTACTCCGTAAGAACTGAGATCAGCAGATTGCAGAAGTTCACACCGCATAGAACCTTGGTGTTAAATAGTGACAGAGTCCGCTCGAGGTCTTAGACATCGTTATGGTTAATTCAGTTAAGAACAAACTATTAACCAACGACCTATTGCCAGTAAAAAAATACATAAACCGCGCAAGATTGGTCTTAGCAGTACAAAAAATTACATAAAAATATAAAAGTATTATTGAATGTTCATTGAAAGAATCTTCTCTTCAAATAAATCATTACATAATTTTACTTCCCGTAATCGCTCAGAATAGGTAACACTCTTATAGATACTAAAAATAATTAAATAATATGTTAGAAAAAAAAGGAAGAAACACTTTTTATCTTTTAACAAAATGATATTCATATTTCAAAGCTCATATCTCACGGTGAAAATGACGTTGACATTATAATTCTGATGAAATAGATATTCCAGAGAGACAATTCTGTACAAATTTCAGGATCAAAGAGATTTTTTGCGGTTTTTGTCTTGACAAGAACAACAGATTTTCCATTATCCCGATCATGTTTGGAATACCACCACAATGCTATTACATACAGTATTAGGAAGAAATTACTGTAAGAACTTTCCCACTGGAATGAAATATTTTTCCGGGATGAAAAGTAGCCTATGTCACTTCCCATTTCCCATTTTATCAACTATCCCCATGTAAAAAAAATCACGTCGATCAGTCGCTCCGCGAAGAACAAATAATCAAACAAACACACTTTCGCATTTACTATATTAGTTAGGATTGCTTCCCAACAAAAAAAATGTTTTGAAATAAAGCTGCTATCACTTACGTTCATCATACATACTAAATATCGAGCGATATACCTTCGCAATACAATATTAGGCATATTATTTGGAACACAACGTTGTGTGCGAATTTCTGTTCATAGGGGCTACGTACTCATTTAACTACATGAGAATGTCTTGCAATAGAAAAATAAGTTAGAGGGATTATCTAGTTTATTCTATACCAACGCAGCTGACAGACACAAATTGGCAAATTTTATCACCGATCGTATAGACATGTCCGTTTATCAAATAACTCTTACTCAATTTGACACCTTGCATTAAAAAATATTGGCCATGAGCGACATTAAAAAACAGTTACTTCATTCAAGAATTATTAGTTACATTTTCTCAGTGATTAATTAACCCGGCGTCATGGGGATGGGAAATATGATACAAGTTCGTGGGGGTTGGGTCATCATGACTCACTTACTCAACTCCAGGTATTTCATTATATTTATGCTTTTTTGCTTATACGAGTAGCTAAATTGCACTTTATTAGGGAATTAAAACAAGACTTTTTTTTACCAATAAACATTACTAAAAGTTAACAAAATTAGCTTCCTCTAGCTTAATCTCACTGAACACATATTTTTTAAATGGAACTTTTAGGAACTTACAAAACTATTATTTGGAAAAAATAACAAAAAGTTATTTCGAATCATCATTATGAATTCAGTCGGCGAAAAAGGGGTCGACGGGGAAGGGTCATATTCACCTTTTCAGTTTTCGGCACGTGCAACTTCGCCGTCCGACTGATTTCTCATAAAAAAATATTTAAAGAAAGTGAACATCTCCAACTACTGCGAAGAACAGCAACATCGCACGTGTAGTTATAAAACCACAAGCAATTTAAAACATGGCGGGTCATTTTGACCCATCCCTCATGACGTAAAAGTTAACAAAATTAGCTTCCTCTAGCTTAATCACACTGAACACATATTTTTTAAATGGAACTTTTAGGAACTTACAAAACTATTATTTGGAAAAAATAACAAAAAGTTATTTCGAATCATCATTATGAATTCAGTCGGCGAAAAAGGGGTCGACGGGGAAGGGTCATATTCACCTTTTCAGTTTTCGGCACGTGCAACTTCGCCGTCCGACTGATTTCTCATAAAAAAATATTTAAAGAAAGTGAACATCTCCAACTACTGCGAAGAACAGCAACATCGCACGTGTAGTTATAAAACCACAAGCAATTTAAAACATGGCGGGTCATTTTGACCCATCCCTCATGACGTAAAAGTTAACAAAATTAGCTTCCTCTAGCTTAATCACACTGAACACATATTTTTTAAATGGAACTTTTAGGAACTTACAAAATTATTATTTGGAAAAAATAACAAAAAGTTATTTCGAATCATCATTATGAATTCAGTCGGCGAAAAAGGGGTCGACGGGGAAGGGTCATATTCACCTTTTCAGTTTTCGGCACGTGCAACTTCGCCGTCCGACTGATTTCTCATAAAAAAATATTTAAAGAAAGTGAACATCTCCAACTACTGCGAAGAACAGCAACATCGCACGTGTAGTTATAAAACCACAAGCAATTTAAAACATGGCGGGTCATTTTGACCCATCCCTCATGACGCCGGGTTAATAATGCCTATTGAAGACATTTTCAAAATTAACCTTGTTTATAATTTAAATAGGTGTTGAATTAAAATGGGGGGCTTTTAAAAACCCTTAAAACTTATTTTTATGTATTTTTTCTATAATGCGGAGTTATGTTATTTGTTCGTCGTTGGAGAGATAAATAATTATTCTTCTCAGTTTGCCTCAAATATTTATATATTTTAATGAAAAGACTAAATAACTTTGTTTACATCACTTTTATTAATACATAGAATACATTTGATCCTGAAGATGTGTGAACATTGTTCATGAAACATGTAGATTGTGTATTAATAAAAGTGATGTAAACAAAGTTATTTAGTCTTTTCATTAAAATAAATAATGACATCAAGTAATAATGACACAAAGTGAAAACTTTTCCGAAGAAGTTTTCTTCTTGAGTTGATTCCATTGAAAAAATCCAAAAAATTGTTATATGTTATATGATTACAAATTGGCGGGATTTTTTCTATGACAGATGAAAATTAAAAAAATATAAATATTTTTTTTATTGCACAAACGGTTTTCTTCCTAATTCCCCACATAACGGGAATATGATTTCTAAATATCGAATATTTCATAATTATAGACGTTTCGTGTAAAAATGTTTTTTTTTTTGCTAAACCGTAAATCGTAAATTGAAAATATTCGTTATTAGTGTAGATAAGCTATTGGGAGGATGGTGAGAAAAACATTTTCATGTTTGATATTACAATTATTTTATTATTTAGAAAAGTCAATGTATATTTCAAAAACAATGATCTTGTTTCTAAAATTCTGGTATCTGATAATCATTTTTAAGATAACTTAAAAAATAGGAACAATATAAATACCTCGGAACTTCGACCAATTTCGGAAGCATTTTAATGACCCATTAAATTTCACCGTGTCGTTGAGACTTATAGGTAAACTTTTTAAAAGAGTTCCAAACAACTCAGGATAATACAACTTCAACACCCCTTTAAAATTTCATTAAAACTTATGTTTTTTTTTTTTAAATATCACATAACCTAACCTCTTGTAACATATTTAACAATTTTTTTTTTCAATTTTTTTCATCTACCAATTTTGACTATAGGTATTATTATACTGGCATGTGTCTAGTCTGGAAGTCGAAAAGCATGTAAAAATCTGCGTACAAAAATATTTTATGAATAAAGAAAAAAAAAAAAAAACTTTTCAATGGAGGTGTTGAATTGCATGATTCAGGGTTGTCCGGTCAACAATTTAAAGACTGGAGTCTAGAAACTAGAACTAGTGCAAACATGCACAAAAATATTACTATTTAGGTATTTATTAAATCAATTTATTTAAAAACAACATATTTTTTAATAAATATTGGCTGAAAATATTGCATTTTATCTGAAAAATATTTCTCAGGGGATAGGTCAGAATGTTATCTGGGTTTATAAGATAAATACACAAGTGCTCTAACACTTTTATAATGTTGCTATGAAGTTTAATATTACAAATACGCAAATAAAGGTGCAGCAACAGACAAAGTCGATGACATCGTTTTCGTTTTAAAAATATGTTTAGATACAAATATACTTCGTAGATACAATAATAAATAATTAAAAATGACTACACTAAGTGATTTTGCGAAGATTGAATAAATAAATAATATATTTAACCATTGAAGACCATAGAGACCAAGATTAACCATACTCTAGTGAAAATTTGAAACAGAAAAACCAGAAAAAGATTCGGTCGCATCTGGGAATTTAACCCAGCCTTGCGGAGCTCTGATCTAACCAATGAGCTAATTCCAACCTATATCCTCCGGTCGTATTTAATTGTATTCTTCGACTAAGAAAAAATCAACATTATTTTAATTTTCTTAACGTATGTTATTACTGGCTGCTATCTTTATCTATAATGACCAAAAGGGATAGCTCAATAGAAATAACTCAGTGGTTAGGTTAGGTTGGGTTTTTTTCATGTTTCGTTTCGTATGTAATCAAAACACCTAAAAAAACTCTTACTTTTATTTTCATATACCAAGTCATAAGTAGGATTGCACTACAATTTATCTATTTATACACGGTGTCCGAAAACTCGACGCACAAGCGGGAAGCTGGTGGATCAAACATCAAATTTGTAGTTGATTTTGTGGCATAACTTTTTTGATTTAAACTTTCGTTTTCGAGTGAATCGAGTCCGAAGTTTGGATTTTTCGGGTCAAATTAAGCCAGGGGATGTCACTGCCACTGTCTACAAGAGATTTCGAAAAACTTCGTGTAAAACCCGGGCAATGCCGGTGCCTTTAACCACTGGCTACATAAAAAAATAAACTTGAATGGTGTTTTTTTGGTTGACGCGAAGTTCGCGTAGTCCATAAAAAATATTGATTAAAAAGGCGGAAATAAAACTTTTCTTTATCTTTCCCTTAAATTTAGGATTTAAATCATGCATTGCGTGTCATTGGAGCATTTTCTTAACAATCCTGCCGAAGTTGTTTGTTGACAAAGCATTGCGTAGAAAATCGATTGATTTCGCGAGTTATGGCACCTATTGTTGATTCAACTGGGAAAAACCTTTTAAGAAAAACACATGAAAAATATTGTCATGTTTGTATTGGCCAACACAATAATAAATGTATATCTATTCTTCTAACACAGTCTTATTTTTAGACACGGGAAAAGTTCACTGGTCCAGTGCCGCTCTATAAAATAGCCAGAGTGGGCATAGGGTCCTATTTATATAAAGAAAAAAATCTATTAAATTAAATAAATTACTTTGTGTAAACCACTATATAATAACATGTTATAATATATCTACATGTTTCAAAACCGATGGTTTCTTCGCCAGGATAATAACATGCATAAAAATAACAAAAGAAACAAACAAGCATAGACAAAATGAACAATAGACAATATTATAATGAAGAGTTATGATTAATTAATTAAAAATAACATTAAAAAAAATATAAAATGAAATGTAAAAATTATGAACATAAAATAATTAATTAGGGCCTACAAAGTTCTTATTAAAACTGCCCAGATTACCTTTTTTTAAATGAGCATTTTCGACAAACCTGCCGAGCACGCCGTCAAAAATATTGTTCCGCAAAAAGTACCAACCTAGTCGATGCTATAAACTTCAATCTAATAAACGAAAAAATCCTGTGTTTCACCGGGTGGATTGTAATGATTTATTTCAGTGTTATGATTAAAAATTGAACCCAGCTTCAATCCAATGCTCGATATACAAAGTATGAATATAAATGCAAAATAATTGCTAGATTGGCTAGCCACTCGCGTTTAGTGATGGCGCCATGTAGATATAAAAAAGCTACGATATGTTTGCCAATCTCTAATCGCTTGTGTTCCTACGCGAAAACAACTTTGCAAAGAGTACAATTTTGCAAAGTATCCAAAACAAATTAATCACCCGATACACTCAATGCTTTACACTTATATGTATAAAGAGCTTGTGAAATAAATTAAAAATAATTAAAAGGCCTCGACAAAGCGGTAGTTAAGAATCAGGATTAATCTACGACGTCGAAAATAGGTCTATTATTAAAAGTAATCATAATAAAAAAAACTCATTCGAGTCTAATAATATGACATCATAGGCCAGTTTTTTCACAGTACTTGGATGGTAACAGAACTTTCACATAACTTGATTTTTATTTTCGAAATTCGATGAACTGTTCAAATTCTGTGAAACAACGCGTCCTTGGTGCTCTAACACGGTAGAATTGTGAAAATACCGATAGTTCAAATTCATTGATAATTTTAACTTCGGTGTACAATTGTACAACGAACTGCAGGTACTCTAGGTTGACATTGATTATTTGCATTGTTTCTACGACTAAATCACTCGGCTGTACATTTATTACTAACTGTACAACAAACATGACAGCGTTTGCGTTTCGCCCTCTTCCTCTCCCTAAAAAGACCTTCTGCACAGCAGTCCCTGATATGACAATATGCAGATTTAGGTTTCCCCTAGTGCAGATGTCATGTCGATTTAGTAAGTTTTTACTCCGAAATAAATAAAATAAAATTAATTCATTTTGCGTAATTATTACGAGTAACTAGTTTATAATCTATCATTGAAGAAGAAGATAACATTAATAATATAAATTAAAATATGAAACTGAACACGACACAGAAAAGTAAAAGATAGCGGTCGCAACTGGGATTCCAGAACCTCTCGTCTTACCGGGAAGGGCGCTTTTACCAATTCAGCCATATTATTTTGTAATGAAAAAGGTAACTGTCGATAATATGGAAAAAAAATAATCGAAGATAATATTGTTTTACGATTTTCACGGCCAAAAGTATTTTTGTTGTTTATTCTATATTGTTGATCAGACACTTCTGCCCTGATGATTGACACTGTAATGTTGTCCGAAACGTTGGCTAAAGAAGGAGTTAGTGTAACACGGCATAACATCCCAAAAAATAAATCTGTATCTTGTTTAGTTTCATATTTTAATTTAGATTATTAATGTTATCTTCTTCTTCAATGATATATTACATTGATGGGAATATCCTTCTAAAGTTTTTCTTATAAAAATTTAATAGTTTATAATAAATAAAAGCCGATAAATCAAAATGGCAGAGGATATAGTATACATAAATAATGACTTCTTAACGTAACTAAGTTACTAAACTGATGCGATTTTACTAGGAGAGTCATAAACAACCTTCTCTAAAAATAGAATTGATGCAATTGAGTGGAGTGTTCTCGGTAATATTAACACTTTATTTTAATCATAATGAATGAGCAGCCATACATTTATTCTTCGCGTAGTGCAAAGCTTTGAGAATAATAATTATTGTTATTGGCTATACCTACTGACTCGCACAGTCAGTAGGTATAGCCAATAACAATAATTATCGCACATCTTCGCATGTTTCTGGACCCCTAGCACGGTCGATCGATAAGGATTGTATCGATAACTTTCGGTAACTTCCCATCGTTCCCTAGGACAACTTCAGATCGCTAACGTACAAACAACAGTTGATGTCGAATATATTAAGAACACTTAGTAATTGTGAACTGTAACTTATTCGTTGGCGATCTGCAGTCATGCTAGGCACCGATGAGAAGTTACCGAAAGTTATCGATACAATCCTGATTGATCGACCGTGCTAGGGGTCTTGAACAACTTGATTTAATTGATCGCTGGCACAAAACTTGTCTATGATTCTTTCCAAACTACTTCGCTAATGAAGATATTAAGACGATAGACTTCGCTTTTCGGCCCATACAAAAAGGACGACCGGGAAAAAACACTTTTCTACATCGAAAATTACACAAAATGAATATATATTTTTTTATACTACCTTCTAGAGGGTGAAAACTATGTCGGTATGTTTTCGAATTTTCGATGCGTTTCGTATTAACGTAAACATTCACTGTCAAACATGTACGATTTATCAAAAAATATTATTTAAGGAAAAAGTGCTGCTAACTCAACTCTCATTAAGAATTATAAAATTATAAAAAGCTACCGACGTAGCTTCTTCTTTTTAAAAAATATATATTTTTTAAAATTTCAATTTCGTGAAAGTTTTGGTGTAGAAAAGTGTATTCTCCGTAAACCCCTTTTCGAGCGATTTCTGTAGGTAAATTTGAGCGTTGTCTCATTCGCACATTTCGCATTCGCATGTATTGTAAGTGTGCGTGAGCTTATTGTGAGCGGGACATAATGAAAGCCGCGGGTGTTCCGCGTGTCGTTCAAAGTCTAGCCTCTTAAATCATTGAAGACAATATTAGAAACTCTCAAAGGGCAAGACTAAGGTCCTGGGTTCAATTCCTGGATGCGATCGAATCTGTTATCTGTTTCAAATATTTCCATTTGAGATTCACTAATAATGTCTTCAACGATTAAACATTACAAATTACTCATTAAGTTACTACAAAAATAAATTCACCCTGATAGACTTGTAGAAAAGTCAATAGATGTCGCACGTTAAAATAAAAATTGATGTATTTATTTATTTAATATTAGGATTTATTTTAAGAACAATTAAAAACTTTGAATTTTTACGAATCGTAAAATTGTTGTACATATCCCTAGTACGAAGCCTAATCGAACATAACTCAATAGTCTGGTCGCCCTTCTACAAAATTCATATCCATAATATTGAAAGAATTCAAAGAAAATTTCTAAGATTTGTAAATTTTAAACTTAACATCCCTTTAGAGCACATAAATTACTTATCATTAATGAATATTTTAAATATTCCAACTTTAGAAAACAGACGAAAAATAACTGACCTAACCTTTTTATTAAAATTATTAAACTCTAAATTTGATTGCTGTGAACTCTTGCATTTAATTAATCTACATGTACCTACACGAACTACTAGACAAACATTAACATTTTATATACACACATCTCATTCTAACTATAAATTGCATTCCCCAATACAACGATTACATAGTCTTGGTAATCAATATTTAAACAATATTGATGTATTTGACAATAATTTGAATTTGGCAAACTTTAAACGCCGTATGTGCGAACTATTTTTACTTAATTCATAAACTATTGTAAATACCAATTTTATACATTTTTATTAATTCCTATTAATATTGATTTGGAGGATATTGGCAGCCTATCTATTTTTACTTTATTTATATTCTGTATTACCTACATTTTGTCAACTCATATTTTATCTAACCTATATTATGTGTCTTTATATTTTCTGTTACTTACCTTTATTTTATTCACTTCTAACTCTTCACTGTAATTAATCGAAACATGTATTGCTTTATGTATGTAAAAGCCCTTTGGGCGTTTAAATATAAATAAATAAATAAATAAGACATTAATATCTGCATTTAGCCAGGTTTAATTAATTAAAAATAATATATACTATATTTGCGGCACGTTCCAGAGTAAGCGATACTACCATTCAGAATTGAAACGTTGCTTGAAATGGCTTTAGCCGTTTTAGTGACTAGATCTGAATATGCAGGTAATTCCCCATCTTCCTCTTCTCCATCTCCTTCCCTTCCCCACTTACCTTCAGCCTCACAACATACCCCAATTGGGGATGCCATAGTCTCACTGGCTCCAGACGGGAGCAGTTGGGACTCTTTTGAGGTATTCACGATAAAAAAAGGGTTACATCTTGTAATCATTTACTTGAAGATATCAGCCAATAAAATGTACCTAATAATTTGCGTTAAGAAAATGAATTTAGGCAGTTCTTAGTCGAAGTATGGATACAGTTAAATAAGACCCTATCGAATTAGCTCAGTGGCAGATCAGAGCCCCGGCAGGGCTAAGGCTCTGGGTTCGATTCCTAAATACGACTGAATTTTTTTCTAATTTTTCTTTAAAATTTTAATTTTTTTGTCAAATTTTGAGTCATAAAAAGTTTTAATTTTTTAAGGCTTTTATTTTTGTTATGGAATTTGTCAGGAACAGGTTAATTTTTTTCAAATTGACTTATGTTGTAAAATCTTCGACCAAGATTATACTTGGTCAATGTGTAAAATAGATCAAAACAATATGTCAAGCCGCAGTCGGTGAGCACATTAGCTAGTCGTAAAAGCAGCCCGTTCTCACGCGGGAAATGCCAACCTACAAATAAGACACGTTATTCGTTGGTGTTGGTATTCGATTCTCTACTATTATTATTATATATCCGCGATTAAACTTGCTTGATATTTTGACATTTATTTTTCATGATGACCTTCAGGAATGTTGGTGTCTAACGTAGTATTTACCAATTACTTTTTTATCACACTCAATAAATGTAATATCTACAAATATGAGTACTGTAAATACACTATAAAAACTTATGATAAACATTGCACACTTATAAGAATGAAAATTTAAAATAAAACTTTTGATTGTAGCAATTTTATTGTGTGGTTTGAATCTATTTGACGTCTAACTGGATTCTTACAAGAATCTTGTCAGTCACCGCAAAACCTTGACAGTGTCCATTTCCTTGATATAAACACAATATCTGCGAGGTAGTTACGCTGGTTTACGAGTAGTATTACGAAACCAGTATGTACACGAACATTGATAATTTAAAGATCATTTCCTATATCAACGCTTTTGGGTGAATTCATTTACATAATTCACAAACATGGTCAGAAAGCTATTTTTATAGAACCGACAAATTTGTGTGCAAACATTTTATGTTTGGCCAGTGGCGTTTGGTGATAATTTGTTTGTGCCAGGGGCTTAAATTTGGGATATGGGTGCAACAACAAGTGCGCGCACAAGCTGTTATTATTGAAATAAATAATAATACATACATATTTGTAAACAATACGCAGTCGTAAACAATACCCTTTTATGGCCTTTTTTCTATTTTTGGTTGTTTCTTAATATTACAAAAAAAAATCTACAAATACACAGCTAAAAACTACATATTTTTGTGTAGGTATGTAAAACAGACCAAGAATATAAAATAGTAAATTCTATAAAATGGTATTTTTAGTTCTTATATGTATTATGTACGACTACCATGGCACAGGCATTAGCCTAGTATGGTAGTTAAAAAAAATGACTAAAACTGTAACATTTAAAAATTTATTAGATAAAAAAATAAAATAAAAAATAACGGGGGGCGGCAATGGGTACCGCCGCCACGGGATTTATTGGATTACCAAAACCTCCGCCATTGGCCGCGTCGTGATTGGTTACGTTTGGTGACTTGTCAGGGGTGCCCAGGTTCATGGGTGAGGTTTATTTAGATCTTGGCAGTGGATGCGCCTGCCAACTAACTGCGTGACAGACCGGATTGGGAGAGACTGGTTGAGGGAGACTTTTTTACTTCTCCAGCAAGACTCTTTCGGAACAGCAACAAAATCTCAAAATACCCCAGTATTTTATTTGCATTTTCCGCTCTTAGTTCTTTCTTAGAAAAAGTCACCAGCCGCCACTAGATTTGACGTCATGGTTTGTTGGGATCATTTCGAAATTACAATACAAACAATATGCACTGTGTTTGTGTAAAGGCTTTGGAGAAATGACATCACGAATGCTCAGTCGCACATACATTACACTACACTATATCAACCGTACCTAATACATTGAACGGACCAGCGACAGGCAGCGCCGGTGTAGGAGTACGAGTATATCTATTGTTGGTCCTTGGACGCGAATGCAGGCGTCATTAATATTCCATCTAAGGTCTACCTGGAAATCTAACCGCGATCCTCTCGGATAATGTATTCAATTCAATTCGCACAGTTATGGCGTCCGGCGGAATGCATTGCGACATCTATTATTTTTCCCACAGCCAGTGTTACCATCGTAGTCCACCCAACCTATCTACTCGAAATAATATGACTTTGTTTTGGCGTTTACTTTTAAAATGTTTTTTTCTCCTTTTGAAACTATTAAATTATTATAGTAGTGTTAATTTTTGTTTAAATATTTCTCAATGAATCAACATTTCGAACCTACACAATTTTGTCGAACAGATTTTCAGTCATGAAAAACAACGATATTTTCAGAGGCATTTCGAATCGTAACAAATTCAACTTAGAAAATATAATGAAACCGTTGAATTTTTATTTTTTTAATGTGTGTTTGACATATCAAATAATTCCAAAAGTACCTACTTACTTACTTACAGTATTTTTAAATATTTTACTCTTGTCAAATGGGGTAAACTTACCAGGTAAAGAGCAAAGTAAGATGATTTTACGGTGGGTACTACACTGAAGGGATGTTCCAGCTGATTCCCGCAGCCACATTTGTGGAATTTAATGAGACTAAAGGCAGTAAAAGAGTGAAAGATATTCTCAATATGGCCTGGTGAAAGCATTCAGAAATTAAGCTTATCTTGAAATGGCTTTAGCCGTGTTTGGCGACCAGATCTAAACAACCATGTACTCCCCCCACCTTCCTCTTTCCCACCTTCCACTTTCCCATTTACTTCACATAGGCTTGCACCGCAGTGGGAGGGAAGGATTCACATATATTCATATACTTCGACATTCTTCGAAAAATTCAATGAGTTTATAAGGTTTTTGGCGCTACATTCTCACTGTGAAAATGGTACTATTACAATTAATTAGATAAAATATCTGTAATGTTGTAATTTTTTTGTACACAAATAAAATAAAATATACGTCCGTCACTCCTGAACATATTGACCCCTAGATTTCTACCCACCCCTCATACCTTTTTCTTCCCAGAACTTCCTATCCCTAAAAAGTCCCTCCACACAGCACCCCCAAAGATGACAAAGGCTCTGGGATTTTTTTTATGAGTGGAGCTTAAGTATAAATATTATTTGGAAATCTCACCAAAAATAATTTCACATAAAAATTTAATAAAAAAAGAAGGTTGTAGGTATAGAAAGTGTCTCTTTAGATCTAGTTACAAAACATATTTAATCAAATTCAAGACACGTTTTTAGCATAAATTTTGATACCTCACTTACAAGTTACACATAACCTTTACCCCGGAAATAGGTGCAAATATGTTAGGTTTTTAATATTTCTATTTTTGAAACTGTTAGGTAATTCGTGGTGGAATTCCATTATAATAGTATAATAAAATAAATTTTAAAAAAGTGGAAAAAGTTTTAAATTTGTTTTATTATACTATGTTAACTTTTATATTATTCCTCTGGGTTTCAAACCGGCAATCTTTGGGTCCAGAGCCGAGAAGCATACTGCACGGAGAAAAGTGTTATTCTAAAATACGATCATTTTATTCGTAAAAACGGTTACAAACGGGACTGAAGTTCTTACGAACAAATTAACGGGGTTTCAATGTTTATTGGCGGGAACATGTAAGAATAATTTGTTGGTATATCTACATAATTTCGTACGTATACCGACAAATAATTCTTACATTTTCCCGCCAATATACACTGAAACACTGTTAATTTGTTCGTAAGATCTTCAGTCCAGTTTTTAACCGTTTTTACGAATAAAATGATTGTATTTTAGAATAACATTTTTCTCCGTGTGCTTTATCACGTAATCTGAAGGAGGTTGTTTTTAAACTTCAAACCGCTTTTTAACAGGCTTACCGTCAAAAATGTGTTATTTATTGCAGCCTTGGCTAGCTTATTAAATGTTATAAATACCTAAACGCCGGTTCCCCCTACAGAATACCTGTGCCAAAAACACCAACATTCGTGTTTGAGGTTGTTGAAACGCCAGCCACAATCAACATAAAAATACTACACCGAGCTGTTTGCATAATTATATGCTAATAGGAGTATGTACCCACCTATAACCTGTACCTACCTGCCTACATTCTCGAAGTAACCGGCGAGAGGTGACTTCTGATATTGGCTATGAGCTGTGACAACACACACGAAGAATCTTATTTTGGTATATTTCTTGCTCTTCCTACTGACATGGCACTTTATTAATTCAACTGACACAGCATAAAACAAAAACAAAAAACTCGATTGCGTTAATAAAGATTTAAGTGCTGGTGAAAAATATTGTACAAGCCGGTGAATTCAATAATATTATTGGTTGCAAAAATGATGTACAAGCCGGTGAATTCAATAATATTATTGGTTGCAAAAATGATGCCTAAAATGTGTGTATTTTTAGTGTGCCTTATATCGCTACGAATATAGGAAATAGGCATAAAAATCGCTTGGCAGACGGAGTCTAGAGGTAAAAATTAACGATTTCAAGCGCTAACATGGTTTTTATATATATTTTATGTACTTTTATAAGAAAGAAAAAGTTAATCAATTGACTATTACAGATAATTTAGCCATAAAAAGGATTTTTTAAAAATGATTTCTTGCATGGGTTCGTAAATTTGTAATGAAAAAATACATTTTTTTATAGTTTACGCTTATATTTTTTAGAAAGTAATTAATAATTTGATTTTAATGTTACTCAATGTAAACGGTAGGGAAAGCTTCAATTTATCCAAAGCATGTAAAGATTAATATAAAATAGTGGTTCAGCATTAAGCTTCGCCTTAATATAATATTTACTACCCGGTTTTGCCCGAGCGTCAACATCCTTTTTGGTCATTGAACAATTACTATGAACTTGTTTTATTTTTTACGGTGCAATGGTTACTTCAACACTTTATATCTCATGATGTACACGACCAACCAAGCTAAAAATAACTGCATTATCTTAGGGATTCCTTGCAAAAAAACTGTGCAAATTTCATTTCGCTAGAGTAGACCGTTTGAGAGTTGCTGCGGTTTCAAATAGATTTTATGTTTGTTTTGAGGTTCTGATAATAATAATCAAGCGAATTTTGATTGTAACTTAACGGCCCTCGGTATTAAACGTTTCCAGCTCGAATTCGAATATCGAACCCGCCTGCACCTGCAGCTGGCCGGTGCGTTCCATTCACAATCAAGTCGCACAGAACAAAACAAATTATTATTAATTAAAGATATTGTGATTATGAAAATTATATTAAAATATATATTAGAATGTAATGCAATATAACGATAGCCTAATTGATGGAGGAGGTTCTCAGTAACTTAAATCGTTTAATATAACTTTATATTTGGATTTTTTTTTTTGATACATACATAGATGAAAAAGATACATGTAGTAATACAATTATAAAGAGTGACAAAAGGCTTGGCCTTTGTTCCAGCCTGGTTTCGCAGTGCGGCGGGGCACTGTTAATACTAAATTGTCTAGTTTGATTTGAGGTCACGGGTTCAAAAGCCGGCGAGGACAAAACAAATTTAATTTAATTTATTATAAGTATATCATATTGTAAAATTTAAATAAAATTTATATAGGTACATATAACGAATATGTTTCTCGTTTCAAAGTGGAAGATACATTCAGTATCGCCCTGGTGAGAGACCATAATTCAGAATTGAAAGTTGCTTGAGAACGGCGTAGATATGTTTAGTGACTAGATATGAATAGCCAGGAACTTTCCAACCCTCCTCTTCCCTATCTCTAAAAATATAAACCACATTCATTAGGAATATAAATGAAATTTCTCCTGAAGACACTTCAATGAAATAAAATGTTATTGATTTCTTCGAAACAATTCCTTTTAAAGAATTTTGGTTTTAGCTAAAACCAATTTTACTTTACTTTTTTTTCGCTATTATGCACTTTTCTAAATACTATTTTTTTTTTAATAGGTATGCAGCGATTATGTCGAGGATCAATTAATTCGGGTAGCATGCAAAAATTGTAAAAGCGTTTCAGCTTTTCAACCATATTAGTCTGCCAAAATTCGTCATCCCGTAAAAATTTTTCGATTTTTATTCCGAGTTCAGTCCATACATCAAACATACAAATATCTCTTTTTGTTACATGTTACACTTTTTGGCCCTGAACCTGGTAAAACCAATCGTGAGATGTATTTACCAGCATTTCTCCATTTTTGTTCTTCAGAAGAAATTCCATCAGGGGTCGCACCCATATACGGATACTATTCATCTATGAAAAGACCACACTTTTCTATGGCAATGCTTTCTAGTTCTGCAAGCTCCTTCAGGACATTGTATTCATATTTTTGTCCGTGTCGAATTGAAGGAATATTTGATAAGGTTTGCTGGTACAGTATATTTTTGACTAATGGTGCACAACTGATATTTTGCCGCCGTTTGTACATTTTTTCCAAACCACGATGCCGTAATCATATTGCGGCGCATCTCGATCCACTTTCCACTAGATGCTTGAAGTACTGTCACCCTTTCAATTGCTTGCCTATATTTGGCTATGGTAAAAAACCTTTCTAAAAAATCATATTTAGCTGCCTCATACGATGCTTGGTCCATATCAGTTTTCTGCATTGGGACCATAATGCTGATCTTTTGCTGGAGCGAGCTGCAGGGTTTTTCTTTTCTTTTTTTTTTACTTGTTGATTATTTTTCTGCAATCTTTTTAATTCTTAATGCTTTATGAGTTTTCCGGGACTATTACCGGTTGCAAATTTATGCAAAGAATAGTGTGGAAGATTGGTGTTGAATGCCACTACTGCTGCAGCGCACCTTCCTTTGTAGGACCGTTTTAGAGCTTAGTTGATACGCTTCCCACCAACAAATTTAGCCACAACATTATTATAGCACTCCACAGTATTGCTGCCTACATCATGTATTAAACTTCGAGCATTAGATGCCAAAAGTCGAACGTGCTGCATGATTCTGGACATTATCAAGCTCGAAGTCATATTGGGTACGTAATTAGTGTCGCCAGTATCCCGTTTGCAAAAGTATGCCCGTTTCTTGCATAGTGAGTGGTCTCCAAATACATGTTTTGGCCCATTCAATATATTCAAATATAGCTGTTTTATGTTTTCCTCTTGACTACAATTCATAGCCTTCCGGTACTTTATGGCACAACGTACAGCCGTTCTAAGGCGTAAAATACGTCTTGAAAATCTTCCTCAATGCTAAGGGATACTTTGTATCTTCTGACAGTGATCTAAGTTTTTTATTGGCCATTTCCGCACTTTTATATTTTAAAAATATCAAATTGTTTATTACCTAGAAACCCGAAAAAATGTTAACAATAAATTAATTCTTAATAATACTATTTGACACTACACAGCTTCGACGGAAACTCACAGCTGAAGCATAAAAAAGGCGGCACACTATTATAGTCCCTACGCGGAACGCATAGAGTGGAATATTGTTGAAACGTCGGCGTCACATGGAAATATAATAATTACGTACGTGGAATTTCGAACTTTGAAAAAAGATTGACAAGACGGACCGTAAAAAGCGTGCATCCGCGGCCACCTCGGAGAGCCGAATGAGTAGGAGAATTCTTAGTTGTTCATTATATAGTATTTAACGAAAATAAGTTGTTAATAAAAATATATATTTCGACAGAAAAATGTATTTATGATAGCTTAACGTGGCTACATTATCGATATTTTGACGATTAATAACTTAGATTGTCGTTTGAATCTGAGAATTCATGATACTCCATACAACGATTGAGATCGCTAGTAAGGAAGGCCCTTAACTTGTACGTTGAGTTTAATAAGAATAATAAGTTAAAGAGGCGTTCCTTCAGTAGAAGTGTTTCCAAATAATTTTGATAAAGTTTCTTATCTTCACACCTTAATGGTTCTAATATCGTTCAACTAATATAAGATAACATTATATTTTTAATATTGACAATATCAATACGATCCTACAATGTATTATTACTATTAGGTATATCCATCAATAAATTGCACATTGAAAATCTTTGATATTTCCGTTTCATTTGAAAACTGATTATTATTATTAGTGAAAAATGTGTAATCGTTCCACTTGGAACCGGTTGTCGGCTGAAAAGGTTGTAAATAAACAATAACAGTCGAGAAACATGGTCTCGTCTCTTGTGAAACGTTGCTTGAAAGATTTTATCTCGATCGTAAAACTGTGCCTTTGCTAAAATGTATTCGAACACAAACCTCTAATTTCAGCAATGTGCGTGTCGTACTCTGAATTAGTTCGTACAAACTCCATCCTTGCTGCCATGTTCTGGAAGGTGTGATGGGGGCTACGGGGGCTGTCGTCGGGTATCCTGGCGCTCGCACTGGTGGAGGAGGACTTGGACTGGCTCTGGTAAGCCGAGTCCTCGTAAGTCCTCCTCTCGTCCGAAGGAGTCCTGCTGAGGGTCTCCCCTCTGGAGAGGGGTTTCATGGTGGTCACTTCACGCACGGACTTTTTCACGATTATCTTTTCAAACTTCACATATTTCACGCCGGCACCCAGGTCACCCTCTTCGGTAACTTTTTGTATAGTTTCCTGGTAGTCGGGTTCGCGGTGGCGCAGCTTCACTTCGATTACGGGGCTTCCGGAAGCTTGCCGCTTTCTCTGCTCTTCCCTCAGGCGTCTCTCGATGTCGGCTACGTCCACCACGGCGGTCCCGTCGGTGGTGTCCGTTCCGGCGCGTTCCTTGGTCGGGGATCCCGTGCCGGAGGACCAGACCTTCTCGAAGAAGCTGACCCGGTCCCGCAGCTTCTTGGTGGCGGGCGAGGCGGGGGCTGCGGGGGTGGGCGAGGGAGCCCTAGGGGGCGGTCCCCCTGGGTCGTGTCTCTTGTCAGCCATGGTTAGCGTGTCATGACTCGCGAGCTGTCAGTTGTGTGGGCGGGGCGTGCGGCAACAGAAGCCTAGTGCGGCCCGCGGTGGCCGGTTCGATACTAAGCCGGAGCCGGAGGAGTGAGAGTGCCGGAGGTTCGGGCGCCGGTTGGGGGACTACTCCCCTCCCCCCTTCCCCTCTCTCCCTCCGCGAGAGCCTCTCAGCGCAGGCGCCCTCTTTCTCGAGTTTGCTCTCTCAATTCTCAATAACAAAAAACAAAGGACGTATTCAGGAGTATCGGTGACTCTCCGACTTGGAGGGAATATGATTTGGAATAATTGACTGTAATTATCCAATGCCGTCTGGAATGAGCGTATTATTAGACAGTGATAATAATAATAAATGGTGATTATATCAAACGTATAAGTATCCATTTCATTTGTTTAGCCTGCGAAATTGATTGAGTGTTCATACTCGCGTGATTGCTTCCAGCGGAAAAATAAACCGAATGTGGTTAATGACTGTATTTGATATTTGATACCTATATGATTCAATAAGCAAATACATAAGTGATTATAACCAATCCAATGACACATATTAAAACCGAACAACAAATAGTAGCCAATTACAAACACTTGAAAAAATCCAAACATTATTTTTTTTAAAATTATTTCTGGCTCTCACCCTTCAAGGGTGTTCTAGGCAATCATTTAAAATTATGGAGAAATGAAAGGTGAATTTAAATATTAATTATATTGAAATGGACAAATTTCAAAATTATAATGATGATTGGAGTCGAGTTCAGACTTAAAAGAATAATGAGATATTGAGTGGAGGCGAGAAAAAATATTTATTATTTTATCAAATAAATAATTAAATATCATTAAATTTGACTTTAATCACAACTGAAATAATGTACCTACTGAACGATAGTAAGAATTTAATAAAATTAGTTAAAAATATATAAATAATATTTTTTTTCAATTGTTCCCAACATTGAACAATTCATTCGAAACCGAAAATATGCTTTCAGTTTCTATGTCCCCGAATCTGAACTCTCAAACTTTCGTTTTCAATAAATTATATTTAACAGCGCGCTGGAAGTAGTAGGTACCTGACTATTGCTAAATTTCCTGTCTGGGAAAACACAATCGCTGGCCGGACAACAATGTAATAAAGAGTTCCTACCTAAGAGTATGGATATTAGAGAGACGGCATGTGAAGTGTGCCCGCGCGCTCCAAGTGTGCCTTTTCGAGAATTCTACCCACATGGCTGACATTGGCTGTCACCATGTAAAATGGCTGCTGTCGGAACGTATTAAACGTCCAAAAACCAGCAACCAATGTAAGTAGTTTGGGTAAAATTCTCGAAAAGGCACACTTGGAGCGCGCGGGCACACTTCACATGCCGTCTCTCTAATATCCATACTCTTAGGTTCCTACCTTCCTACTAGATAAAAAATAAACACAACATGTGAGATGCGGTACCGTTACACAAACCATGACAAACACAAACATACTACACAAATGTGTGTCAGTACATAAAAACACACACTCTACATATAAATTTTCATCAGACCGAACTTCATTTGCGATTCGGACATGACAAAATAATTGGTCTATTTCCAGACTTACAAAGAGGGCCAGACTGTTCCCTCTCCCATTCAACACCACATCACTGTTAACAAGTTCACTCGGTGACAGTAAAGTAGTTGTATTTAATTCCTATTTAGTACCGATGACATCATATTAATATGATGATCAAATCGCCATGAATGGAGGACAATATTACCTAGAATATTTTATTCATGAGGTCAATTATAGTAAGACATGACATTATTACAAACTACTAATAGGTAGATACTTGCTTCGCTGCTGTGGTTTATATCTAGGTACAAAGAAAACCTATGAGATGTACTTTTGAACTCTGTACGTGTAAACAAAACAAACGCCATTTTGAAATAATTAAGGTTTTGGTAGGCATTGTGTGATCTAATGTAATACGCTCTACTGACCTAAGACGATGACCTTTGTTGTATAAGGACAAGAATCTCGACTAGCAATTCGAAGAACGCGGGTTCAAATCCCGGCGTACGCATATAAATTGTATTTGATAAATTCATATTATGTATTTCACATTTTTTTCATTCAAAATAATATACAGTATATTTGCGGCATGTTCCACAGTAAAATATACTATCAGTATCGCCCTGGTGTACGACCACCATTCAAGTGCCACGACCAACGTTGCGTGAAATGGCTTTGGCCGTGTTTGGTGACCAGATCTGAATTGCAAGGTACTACCTCCACCTTCCTTCTCCCCATCTCCTTCCCCTTAAGCTTCCCGGAAGCCATAATCTCACTGGCTCCAAACTGGAGCAGTTGGCACTCTTGTACATCGAAGAAATAATCCGATAGAATTGTGTTGTCGGCATGTCGGCGTACTCGAAGTAAGCTCAAATTTTCATCACTTCTAGCAAAATTGATCAAACATTTTCAAAAACCGAAATTCTTTCTTGAACACATAATCAATTACATTGGGTGTTGTAGTCGAAAAGACTTGTGTAATTGGCCTGCCTTAGGGTTTTGTATACGAAAATACTTGTGTAATTGGCCTGCCTTAGGGTTTTATAGTCGAAAAGACTTATGCAATTAGCCTGCCTTAGGGTTTTGTAATCGAGAAGACTTGTGTAAAATTTATTGATTTATTGACACTCTGTTGGGCTTTTACATATCGAATAAAAATTTCATTTATAACAAAAGTATAACATTTGTACAAGACACGTTCCATATGTTCCATATATCATCTTAATTTGACTGCCCTAAAACGGGATTCTTCCTAGTTGGGCAGCCAAAACATTTTATAAATAATGTATAATATATGTATAGAAAAAAAGAAAATAAAATTAAAAAAAAAAACATAAAAAAGATTACAAAGTATATAAATAAACATAAACATTAAAAAAATGACAGATTTTTTTTTAAATCGCTTCATTTAGGTTAAATATACATTGAATATTATTTTTAATTATAATTGTTATTTTTATAAATAAATAAATGCGAGAGGCGATTACGCCGAGTTCTACCATTATTGATCTAAATCTGAAAACACAACGCGTTAATTTCTCTCAATGAGTAAAACCACATTCAGAGAGCCAAGGTCAATAGATAAAGCCTTATCGTAAGGTCAGGGTCAACCCAAATAAGGCGGATGACAGAACTCTCGATTATGCAAATGATTTTGACATGCTTAGATTTATGTAATAGAAGATTACGGATGAATTCATCGGACAAAAATAGAAATTGGTCAGCTTGTATTGAAAAAAAAAACTGCCAGAAACACACTCCTTGACAAGTATATCTTTGGGAGAAGTTATTCAGCACTCAAAATATTTTCAATTGGCTTTTCTCAAAAATACATTGTTTTTATTTTTAATAAATAAGGCGATACGAATGGCAAACCGAAATATTTTTTCTCTAGTAAGCATTAAGGTGATGCACATATTTTCAAACCAAAATCGCATGCTTTTGAAAATTAGATCGCTTAGAAATATTTTAGATGCTTTAATTAATTAAATGCTTGAATACGTATTTGCATTGGAATGATCGAGTATTATTTATTAAAGTATTTTTATAACTCCAGAAAATAATTGTGTCCGGCCTATAAAAACCGCGTTGAAATTAAAAAAAATCCTACTTTCTGCTATGGTTTTATTATTTAATATGGAAAATCAAATTCTTTACAAAATGTTCGTAAAACATTTAAATATTAATATTATAAACGAAAAATATAATAAAACACGTTTTTTGACGATGTTTATTCCTTGAGTATATCAAAATAGGTCGCTGGTGTTAAACGGGAATTTGAACCTTGTCGCCTTTTACATAAGGAGTGTTATTGTTAGCGGCCCGATCCCGAAGTTTACACGACGCGGTGCATCGCTTAACGGACTAAAACCTATAAAAAAACCAGATACGAGTTGGTAGGCTTTTAGGAAAAACCAATGACAAAAGTTTTCCTTTTTGATTGGTTACCGTTTTTCCAATTGTTTTCACATTGACACAACCGACTGCAAGTTATCCGTGTCAAGCTGCACTGCAATATCGACGATTAAATCATAAACGTTTTGCACAAAACATTAGTATAACAGTAGTATCAACACACCAATGAACTTCACGGATCATGCCATGCTGGTAATCATTTAATGATTTTAATTATAAGGTTGGTGAGATTTCTATTTAGAAACATATTCCATTGCATATATGGATCGATAGAGATTAATGTCCCATCTATGGACAAAACTGGAAAATGGCAATCATCAATCTACAGATGAAAATAAATGTTGATAATTGATAATTGACAAACTATGTTATACAGCTGTCAATGTCAATATTATGAGAAATATTAATATTCATTTGTGTCATATAAATTGACCAACGAAATTATTTATAACAATTGGTATTTTGCCACTTGGCTATTTCTTATAAGGCATTGTTTGCCCTCGTATGTATTTTTATACCAATATAGCACTAGCAATATGGAGGTCGTAAAATAAACATAATTGTTTTGTTCCATTGTTGAGTCGTATTTTGTTACTCATGGCTTATCGGCTAGTTGTTTCTCAGCTTGAAAATAACGTCCGATTAGCTGCAATTAATAATGAGACGTAAACATTTAAAGATCAAGGCGTAATAACCTGCCATATTGATTAACAATAATGTCACGCATGGTTAGCTACAGGTTTCGAGGTCTACAAACTACAAACTGCAGACGGTGTTGGTCGTAGACACTGTTGTGTTCAGACTGTTATTGTAGGCCAAAAAATGGCCGATCAAACTCGCCTAGTCACGATGCAGCCCAGACAATCGACACAGTTACATTCGCAAGTAGAGATACTAGCAGTGGACGTTTTTCTATGTATTCTGATTGTGAACGAATTCACTCCTGAACTTCGCGAGCAGAAGGAACCTGATTTTTCGCCAAAGCTTCTTTTGAAATTCGAATGATTTCGAAAATAATTCGTACCTGATGTAATTTTCTGTAAACACGGATCCACAGCTGTTGTAGTAGAGAAATAAAAATCGCAACAACCAGGCGGTAGGAAAATTAAGAAAAAGTATTCTAAAACAGTGGGTAACCCCGTGACTTTTATTTTAGCTACAATCAATATGAAGTAGCTTTAAAAGCTTCGACATTGGCAATTTCTTACTTTTGTTATTTTTTAATTTATTACTTTTAGATACCTAATCTTTTTCAACTCAATGGGTTATAATTATTATACCTCTATTAAGCAATTTTTAGCGATTAAAGGCATGTGAAAAAACCATATTCTATATTTCGACAAATAATATTAAATTGCATTGCATTTGTCGGTGTGCGTAGGTTAAGACAATTATTGCGCCAGTAATTTCCGCTTTCAAATAAGAGACCGATCCACTGATTAAATAGGTCTAAAACCGATGTTTTCGATTGGCAAGATGAGCTTTCTCAGTATCAAATATGACCGCGTAAGCCGGATGGTTTCTTTCAGATAAGGACGATATCAGGCAATCCCAAAATTATTAAGTCAAAGTTCTGTCAAATTGGAAAAAAATCAGCAAGCTGCAGGTACCAAAACACTATCTAATCGTTGACCAATTGACTGTACTGAGTTATCCACAAACCAACTTAGAATTATTTTTCAGGATTAATATTAAACATTAAAATTAATACCATGTAATTAAAGGAGTATAGGCATATATTTATTAACATGTTTATCTAGACCCATTTCAAATACCAATCTAACTCTTTTCAGTTAGTATTTTGGCATGTTACGAGTAAATAACACTTTTCTTTAACAAGTGCGTGGTTCAACTCTACCACGGTTATATTTATTCTATATAAAGGTATTAAAGGTAGTGCATTTTCTCATTTCTTACACTTTTTTCAATATCATGTTACTCTTCACGACTGCATACCGTTGTTGTAAACTTGTCACTAGGCTAAGCGGTGGCAAAACGAAGAAATCCAAGTCACGAATCCGCAAAAACATCATTCGGAGACATTGAAGTTTGAAGTTTAGAATTGATATGTTATTTTAATAACAAATAAATTCTAAACTTCAAACCTCAATATCTCCGAATGATGTTTTTGCGGATTTTCAATTTGGAATACTTCGTTTTGCCACCGCCTAGCCGCCTACTTCTTATCACGTTAATCTGACTAGTCTGTTAATGTCAATTCGTTGTGTGCATTAAATTGTAGTTATTATAGTTCCACATTACTGTTATTGTCTCCACGAGAGCAAGCAGTAATGGTGTATTCATCGACTAATTTCATGTCTTACCACAGTATTATGAATGACCAACGCACGTGACCGGTTGTCGGGTTGTAGCCACCAAGATTGCACATACAATATGTATCTACTCGTATGTAAGACGGGAAAAAATAGGAACTTGCGGATTTTTCCTCAATCACAAATCAAAAAAAAAAATCTATTTGAAAATGACAGAAGATTATTTTCTATCAAATTAGTACTTTACAGCTTGTCTGAATTCTTCACGCAATCAGTTTCAATTTTGAAAATCTCACTTAAATTCAAATTTGAGTTTACTAAACCAGGATTTCGCAGAACGCACAGACAACCGAAATGAGCGTTTTTTAAAATGATGATTTGTCTGCAGAACTTAAAACCACAAAATTAGGCAGATGAATTACAGGAGTTAAATATTCAAAACCATATTTTTCATGAATGCGAATTCTTCCTGGCCAGAGGCCTTAGCACGCTTGCTTTATATCGACCGGTAGAATAATTATCGGTAACTTAAAACAACTAAAGCAAATTCTAAGGCATTTAGTTCTGGGAATTTTCTTAGGGCGATGGTGAAATTATCTGCCACGATAGAGATAGTTTCTAAGCGTTGTTAAAATATTATACGAGTATATTATCTGTAACCACCTTTGCATAATAAGAAGCATATCTAAATTAGTGTTATGGTAACCCAGTGGATTTAATCCCAATGTGTTCGTACACGAATCGGGCAAATCGTGATGTGTTTCGTGTTTGCGTTATGTGGTCCTATGCTCATATGGACAAGAATAGTTAGTATTGTCCAATGTCCGTACACGAGTACTAAGCAGGTACCAAGAACAACATCAGCAAGGTCGCACCATTCGGCCTACGTTTTTTTTCCACTTGGATTCATCTCAGGTTATTTTCATTCATGTTATTTTTGCGTAAAAAATGTACCGAACGTCGGTATGATCAATTTTCATAGTTTCAGATGAATTCATTTGCTTCTGTGTTATATATTTATAATAAACCCAATCAATAAAACTACTTTATAAAGATAAGTTAGTATAGTACATTTAACACAAATTAATCATACACGTAACAAATCAATTAGCAAACAAATTTGAAGTGAAGGAATACAAATCGAATTTAAAAAACATCAGTATCTAAAATGCAGCATTTATGAAAATCTTTAGAGCTTGGGTAGTCTCAACAATTAATCAACAATTTTACTATACATTTAAAAAACATACAACAGGTCAGGTAGAGGTCGCTGGTTAAAATCCAGGCGAGGGCAGATAAAAATTGTGTCTTGACACTAGTGCGAGATCTTAAAAGTAATAATCATCCAAAAGAAAAAAACCTCTTCGATGAGCCATATTTATTTTTTACATAACGCACTGACTTCTAATAATTCTTCTACATAATCTTTGAAGACATATTAGAACCCTGAAACGAAAATGTAAAACAGAAAAATCAGAAAAATTTACGTTCGCATCTAGTAATTGAACCGAGGACCTTAGCCTTGCGAGGGCTCTGCTCTAATTACTGATCTAATTTAACCCTAACCCATTCGTTCATCTTCAACTGTACCATACTTCGACTAAGAACTACTTAAATCAACAAAAAAAAATTAACCTAACCTAACCCTGGCGAGGGTCCGAAAATATTACCCCAAGAATCACCATGACTAAATTTAAACAGCCAAAAATAATTCAGTATTTCAATATTAACGTCTTGCTTACAGGTAGTTGAATACAGTTCCTACGAGCTTTTCACTCTGCTGTTCGTAATATCCAGTTTCAGTAATCAATATCTCAATTGTTTTGGTCCAAAGGAAGATATTTATGATACCTAATATTAATTTGTCAACAAATAAAAAATATCATATAATTGTAACAGAAAAAAGTTGGGCATGACGCGTTTGCCTTTTTGGTAATGTTTTCAAAATAAGCAAGCCCGATAAAGAAAAAGATAAATTTGCTTTTTACCGGAAAAAAATATTTTTGTTTATTGTATCGTTTTGGCAAAGACGAGGCAATGTCATGAGGATGACCAAACAGTAAAACTGCTATAATTCCGCCAACGTAAGCTTTGATTTTACTCATTCTTCAAATAAAATATACCAATGGATCTTCTTGATTATTAATAGGATATAATCCAGTGCCACCAAAATCGTGGGCGGACCGTGCCCCGCGGAAGGTTTGGTTAAAAAATAAAATAAAATATATGCGTTCCCAGAAGACATATTTAGAATACAGGCATATTCACCAAAGTTTGATTGTACACGTCACGAAATTTTCAAAAAACAACCTTTGTGTATTTAGTGTAGGTATATGCATACGTATGTAGTTTCAATGTCTTTCAACAAATGTCGTTAGTACATGAAGTTGTATGTAGTTTTGATGTGATTCCACAGAGGTCAGTAAAGCTGTACGTTATGATAGAGTCAATTGTCGCCCTTTCGGGGCTCATAGACGAACGGTTACGAAGACAGCCGATGATATCCGATCGATAGGTGGGCACCTTCAGTGACCAGTTCCCCTGCTTCATATAAACATAGAGCATCCTTAAGAACGGACGATGTCCCGTTAAATATTCGTCGTAAATAAGACGATAATAAACACGACTCGTAACCTGACGAACCGAAGTATCATTGAAACTACCGATCATAAGAGTTGTATCGTTCACCAGAGAAAACAAGAGAACATCACTGAATATAATATCTAATAATATAGGATAGGTGCCTACTTACATTTTGCAAATAAGAAAAAAGATGCATAGCTCTTGTGTCCCAATCTCCAGAAGATCTAAACATTGGAGGAATGGGTTTATACAACTTTATGAATAAATTTTCTATGATATTGCAAAGTAAAAACATCCGAATTTGTGTAAACTTTAGACACGTAGTGTAGGAATCCATATTACAGGTAAGATACCTTCCGTTTCCAATGTAAAGCATCGATGACACTGGGCTAGTTTACAAGCTACTAGTCAGCGAATTCGCTATTAAACTTCGTATTGTTCACAATCTGCTAGTTAGCTGGTAAATATGATTGCATTAGTGAATTCGCCGGCTAGTAGCTTGTAAACTCGCTCTTAAGACAAACTTTGAAATTTCTTATTAATGATTCCAATTAAATGGATATTTTCGGGAGTTTTCTCTATTAAACAAATATTTATGGAGCAAGATCGATAAAAGCATAGTTTTCTGATGAAAATCGCAAGATAGTTACACTTTTTATTTTTCGGGAACCTTTTTTGGCGCCCAATAGGATATGATAAGGATTAACACAATATAATATGTGCCTGCCTATTTTATGGATTAATGGATTACCCAGGCCCCTTTTAGAATAAAACCAACTCAACGCACTTTAATGTTTTATTTCAGTGAAGAGTCAAAGCAGATGTCTAGTTGGCAGCACTATATAGACCGGTGTAGGATGGTTTAACAAGTTGGCTGGCTGGCTAGCTGGCTGGCTGGCTGGGTGTATGGAGCAGCCTTGGCTCTGGGAGGCGGTCATAAATTTAAACCAAGGCCCCCAACGATAACATGGCCGGCACATTTAGCCCGAGCGCCTCAGACCACCATTCAAAATGCCCATATCACATACCCCATACCCATAACTAGTTACCTACATGCATTGTGTAACAACCGATAGCATTCCATCATAACAAAATATATACAGTCATAGGAAAGTACTCATTCAATATATACAGACATTGGAAAGTACTCATTCAATATATACAGACATTGGAAAGTACTCATTCAATATATACAGACATTGGAAAGTACTCATTCAATATATACAGACATTGGAAAGTACTCATTCAATATATACAGACATTGGAAAGTACTCATTCAATATATACAGACATAAGAAAAAAACTCATTCAATATATAACAAACATAGGTGCGTACTCATTCAATGTATACAGACATAGGTAAGTATTCATTTTAAATATACACAGGCATAGGTAAGTATCTACTCGTTCAAAAATGTATACAGACATTGGTAAATACTCATTCAATATATACATAGATTGGAAAGTACTCATTCATATAGACATAACAAAATACAGTAGAAAATATAAAAATCTGTAGGCTGGCAACACCAGTCTAACTGTCAAATATGAAATATATTCCCCTGTAGAAATTTGTTTAGCGATATAGCACCGGTTTATAAGTGACCTTGTATTTAAATTGGCATTATTTTCAAATTTCAACTAAAATCTATCATTAACATGAATAAAACAATAAAAGGTGGCTCTAGGGAGGTAATCTTTTTATTTTCTACGTCGTTTGAAAGAATCAAAAACTGTAAGATTCTAAATTGATAAACCAAGACATAACGTTCTATATGCGAAATTCTAATGAACTTCTTCGTAGTGTAGTTTAATATTTTTTTTAATTCTGCACACTTTGAAATGATAAGAACATATTTTGTAGGGAACTATTACTTCAAAACATTTGAAAATGATTTTTTATATTATGTTTATATTCTTTTTGACAGTTTTATTAAAGTGCAACGACACTGAATATATAGAACACTGTAAGTAGCATTTTAAATAATAAAAAAAATAACAATTTTTTTTTTTTGGTTTTCTTTTAATATCTAATAACAATTTTAACACGCTATGGTTTCAATATATTCAAATATGAATACGTGTTTTAAGTATGATTTTATTTTATTTACATAGATTAACAATATTGTAAATCAAAAACTACCATCAAGCGAATTGTAAAAAAGAGCAAAACAAATTGGGGTAAATTCGAAACTCCCAAAAAAATAAGAAAGGGCGCCCTCTAAAGCTATGGATAGTTTTGACATCAGTGCTATTCGTCGGAAGGTACTTTTTTTTAGGGAGATAATCTAAAGCCCGGGCAACGCTGGGTACTTCAGTTAGTATTAAATAAATGTGAGCAACTTCTAAACTGCTTTTTATTTTACTACAATATTGCTATTCTTCATTGTGTTAACACAAAATTGCAAAGGTATAATGTACTAATATGCAATTCTATTTAGTTTTGAGATCGGTAGACATCTATATTGACATGAAAAAATATTTTTCCTACTTAAGTTGTTTTTTTTTTGTGAAATTGTAGGTTACACAGCTACATTTTCACCATGTGTTATAATTTTAGTATTGCCATTTGAAGAACTCCTATGTTTTCTACTCTATTTTGACAGACAATACTAATTCAATGTGTAAAATACATAGATACGTACTCATTTAATATATACAGACATAGATAAGTTTACTCGTTCAAAAAAATATATACAGACAAAGGTAAGTATCTACTCTGTCCAAAATGTATACATAAATAGGTAAGTACCTACCCATTTAAAAATATCTACAGACATAGGTAAGTAGGTACCTGCTCATTCAAAAATATCTACAGACATAGGTAAGTACCCACTCATTCGAAATCATCTACTTACATGGGAAAGTATCTACTCATTCAAAAATATATACAGACATAGGTAAGTACTCGTTCAAAAATATATGCAGAATTAGGTAATTAATCATTCAATATTGTAATACTAGCGCATGAAATATCACGGGATTTTATAATTGCAGGATTTGCGAAGCTGTATTCATTTATAAAAAAAAAATATTTCCCTCACGATCATCGCCTTTCATAGGCAGAAATTTAACACCCTAACTTACGAACGTAAAAATTAATTAATTAATTATTCGAACGAAAAATTACGACATCTATTCAATGAAATATTTATTTGCAATCAAACTTTTGGCTTGCTCAGGTATTTTGATTTTAGCTGTAGGAAAATTTAAATAATTATATTTGCTTGAAGATTTAAATATTATTTTATTAAATTACCATATTATATCAGATGTTAAAATATAGAATCTCACCGTACCTACAGCAAAATAACATAATCTATCTGATTAACTTTTCCCATTACACAAGTCCTTCATTCGTCCTCGAGTAAATTATTGAATATATAATATATAATCTATGTAATGCTAATCTTGTTCGATGGTTAATTTGCTAATCTACTTGTTAGCGAATTAATATGACCTTATATTTGCATTTCGCCTGTGGATAAATTGTTTGTACGTGTCGTCTCCATTTCAGCATGGTGGCTGTTTTATTGGTTCAGTAAAGATTATTCTTGCGAATGTAAAAAAAAATCATGGAGGTTTTTTTAATTTATGGATAAAATTAAGAGAAAAAAATAAACGTATTTTTTTGGAGGCGAGGTCTACTGTTCACAGAACATTATTTATTCCAATTTGACAGCTCGTGATAAGAACCACGATAACGAGAACTCTGGAGGGATAAAAGGGTAGTATCCAACACGGCCACCATCTTGAACCGAGAACGGAATCGGAACGCAACACACAAATTACAGACAGATGAAATTCTAAATGGTCGAGTTAAATCAGCACTTCGCTATCCTAAATCAAAAATAATATAATACTTAGAGAAAATTATGTAAAAATGGGAGATTTCTAGAAGACACAGAAGTATATTGAAGGGGTTATAAAACACAGCTAACCTCGAAGAGTCTTCCATTATTTCAACTTAGTAACAACGTATTTTAACTATGGTCATAAATTATATTATTTTTACTTTCAAAACGTGGATATAGATAAACTCAAATACAACCTCACACTAATAAACACGCCTGCTTTTTAAAAAAGTACGATAAGTCGATAATTTTATTTAAGTTTCAAATTCGTTTAACTGACATGTTGGAAAAAAAATAGGGTATTTTTCTCGAAGTGATTCCCAAAGTCCTGAAGTAAATTAAAAACTTTACTATATTGCTTTTTGCAATGATTTTATCATTTTCCATCTGGGAATGAAACAGCCTTATATTTTGATCTAATCCAAACACATTATAAAACATGGTTCATTTGTGAGCATTTTCCCTGTCACACGTTCATGAGTTGTGGCATATAAGTTAGGACCTTATACAGAGCTCTAGAAATGATTTCACTTCCAGTTAGAATCGGCATTTCACTATCGGCTGATTGATCAACAGCTGCATTTGTGTCTAATGCTATCATACAATTAACTATTGAAGCTATGCCGACTGACCACACTGGCACCCCAACGTGTATTATCGATTTTTTCACTGGTCAGTAAGGGTATTACAGCGGTTTTCTAATTTATGTACACTGCCGGGAGCGGTATATCAATCCATTACGGTATTTAAGGGGATTCTAACATGCCATGTTGATTGTATCTAGCACAATTCTTTTCCCCTTGGCTCTAACTTACAGCGGTCAAAAGAACGGTGTTACTAGACGATCAAGAAATAATAAATGCTTTCCAAAGTGTATTTTTCAATAATTTTAAACTTAATTTTAAACATTAATAAATTGAATAAATGTTTAAGACGATGGTGTTAACATAGGTGCGTACTTTATTATATTTTCAAAAGTGATAGATACTTTCAGTATCACCGTGATAATATGAACTGGTACTGGTACTGGTACTACTTCCTAATCTTACTCATCTCCATCCCTTCTCCCTTCTCCGTCCTTCCCTTTCCCACACCCTTCAGCCTCGCAACATACCTTAATTGGGGATTCCATATCATTATTCAAGGTTTTCAGGACAAGTTTTATTGCACGGGGGAGAGCTTTTTGCAAATATTATCGCCCATTTGGGAGAGTTTCAAGTTTTAAAGCGTTGTACAGGTATGAGAATATTAAAACGTACTTTCTTTCATACTGGTTGTATTTTCACTGCAAATTTTACGCCCCTAACATTGAATAAGCCTTTAAGTAACTAGCTACCTCTATAAAATTTCTTTAGATTAGTTTAAATTACTTAATTGGATAATATAAATTTTCATTAAACAACTAAAAGATTTTTTTCAATTTTACGTATCTTTTTCGATTTATTTTTTATGTGAATACCGCACAAGAGTTCCAACTGTCCAGAGCCAGTATGATATTTTCGTTCTCTTTATAATGTCGATTTGGATTTTAATAAGAGCGATTTAATGTTAAAAAATCAGTAAAATAATAACATTTTTTAATGTGAATACTGTAAAAGAGTCCCAACTGCTCAAAACTTCCTACTGTCTGAATACTGAAACATCTTCTTAATTCGGTTCCTCATTACTGATGATGACCCTTACTCCATGCAATTTCCATGGTGGAGAACCCTCCTCCATTCCTCGCGATCCTGCGCTGCGTGGAGAGCCAAGGACGCCGACCTACCGGACGCCAGTGACACTTGGTCACTCCAGCGCATTGGTGACCTCCATCTGCTTCTTCTGCCTTCCATTTTGTCAGTGACTATGAGTTTTTCCAATTTGGAGTCCTCAGTTTGCGAGCAACATATCCAAAGTATCTTAAAATACGTTGTATAGGCAGATAGTTGAAAGCCTATTGTGGATGTCTAGCTCGTCATAGGGTACGACCATAAAGAAAGCGGGTTTCGGCTTTCGGACTACCCGCGCACAGCGCCCGGGCGCGCCGGCGGTATTTTGTACCGAGTTGCGGACATCTGAATCTGGCTTCACTGTGTGCGCTTTAGTACGTTTACATACAAACATTCTTGTCGGCCGTCGGCTGCCCATGCGCCGACTGCTTTACCCGCGTTCTACGTGTTTCGACCCATTGGGTACGACCATAAAGAAAGCGGGTTTCGGCTTTCGGACTACCCGCGCACAGCGCCCGAGCGCGCCGGCGGTATTTTGTACCGAGTTGCGGACATCTGAATCTGGCTTCACTGTGTGCGCTTTAGTACGTTTACATACAAACATTCTTGTCGGCCGTCGGCTGCCTATGCGCCGACTGCTTTACCCGCGTTCTACGTGTTTCGACCCATTGGGTACGACCATAAAGAAAGCGGGTTTCGGCTTTCGTACTACCCGCGCACAGCGCCCGAGCGCGCCGGCGGTATTTTGTACCGAGTTGCGGACATCTGAATCTGGCTTCACTGTGTGCGCTTTAGTACGTTTACATACAAACATTCTTGTCGGCCGTCGGCTGCCCATGCGCCGACTGCTTTACCCGCGTTCTACGTGTTTCGACCCATAGAATGGACACACTAAATCTATGGCACCTCCAAATGGAGTGGGTTATGAGGCTGAAGGGATTATGAAAGGGATGGATATGGGGTAGAGGAAGGTTTGGTTACAGTAGATTACTAACTAATAAAAGTTACTAAGAACATGTTAACATAATACATAATGCTTTAATCGAATTTTTCTTTGAAATAATCCCAGAAACGAATGGAGAAAGATCGTACGTAGCTAAAATGTGACCTATAAGATGAATGTGACCCTATTTATTAAATAATATCCAACTACGCACAATATTGATCGCCCTTCTCAGTAAAAGTACAAATAAGAGTGTGTACTGTTGAGTGTAAGTAAGTACAAGTACTTTCTAGCTAGATACATGTAGTACGGTGAACTCGCTGTAGGTACTCTCAGTACACCATATGCGCCGCAGTATTTGAATCTTGAAAAATAATGTCATTGAACTAATCTACATAATTTTTATTTACACACCGTATCAAATTTAAAACTTGTAACGAAAGTTAAGAACCAATTCCTAATTCCCATTCATCTTCTGAGGAAGCCAAAGCCAAAAGTATATGTATTCTTAGTGTGCCTAATATCGCCACCACTATAGGTAATAGGCATAAAAATTGCTTAGCAAAGTGAGCATAGAGGTCACGATTTAAAGCAGTAAGCATGTTTTTTTTTTTTTAATTATTGAGTGAATAATTTTATTTAAAAAGGAATAATTTATTCAATCAAAACTGTCACAGTTAATTTTATTATACATAAAGTTGTACTTTTTTTAAAGTTGTTTCTTATACGCCTTCATACTTTTCTAATGAAAATACATTTTTTTAGTAGTTTACAGTTATATTTTTTACAAAGTAATCAACAATTTTATTTTAATTCTACTCAACGGAAACGGTAGGAAAACTTTCAATTTATCGAAAAAGTATATTTTTATATTTATAATGCACACCGATTCAAAATAAAGATTAATCTAAAATGGTGACTTAGAATTATTAAGCTTCGCCTTAACCTTTAATCGTGCATTGCCCTGAACATTGGAGTAATGAAACAACGTGTGTGATACGAGCACAGAGTAAGTAACAAAACACCATATTCGGAATGAGGGCAGACGAACGCATTTCAAAGCCAGACTGAACAATGTATAGCGTTCACCATTTCGCTGCGGATTGTGGTGATAAAAAAGACGTTTATCGTCGCATTAACGCGCTAAATTAAGATTAATGAACCGGTTAATTAAAGGTTCCCATTGTAACGATGTTTATTTATAAATGTAGGTTAAAGTACAATACTTATTTATATACGTCTAATCTCTAACTAAGACTTACATCTTTGTTCGTTAAGAAGTACTTTTTTAAGCTGTTCCAATAAATAAAAAAACATTTCAGAATTTCAAGGTCAACACGACTATTTTAAGATCAATTTTTAATTTTCACCTCCAGTTTGTTAAAATTTAAACCAGTTAAAATTTCAAAGTTATTTTTTTATATGAGTTCGTACATTTCCAACGAATTTTTTTTTTGCAGTTTATCCTTTTTTATTTCATTTTTTTAAATTATTTATTGAGTTAGTTTATCCAACATGAATATAAACTAATATAAACAAGATAATATTTCAATTTGTAACTTTAAATATTTTTACAATAAACATAACATTTTTTTAAATACATTCATTCTTTCTTCATTCTTCAGACATTTAGGCATTTCATCATACATCTTTAGTCCTCTGCACATTAGGCAGTTCTGTGATTTGGATAATAATTTTTTTAAAATTAAATTAAATTTTATAAAGTAGTTCCTTCAATTTATCCAAAACAATTTATTTGTGTTTTTAATGTTAACCGATTCATAGTAAAGAGTTATCGAAAATAGTGATTTAGCATTAATCTTCGCCTTAAAAAATATATTATTATTTTTCTTTCCTAACTTATACCGTGTGATAATTAGGTCAACAGTTGCAGCACCGATAAACCTCATATTTTATATCAAATTGGTAATTTATTATTATTGGCCCCATTCTATCAATTCATACCAATTAAAATATTTTATATTAAAACTTTTTTTACAACCGATTGATTTATTAATAATTACGATACACCGCCACCATCACGACTGCACGAAAAAAGTGAAGCTGGGACCTCTCTTCAAGTTGCCCCTGAATTCATCGCAATCTGATGACTTATTGATAATAAAAAAACCTGTTTTCATTTTGTCTGAATATGATTTCAAAATAACACATTCCTTAAAATAAAATACGAATTTTTAATTTTTTTTTATTTATTATTTGAAACATGTTTAGTGTTACAATATTTACAGCATAAAATAATATAATATTTCAATCACTCTCCTAATGTAGCAGTTGCTTGTGCTTAGGAGCGAACAACTATATATCTTTACATATATTTAAATTTCGAATATTATTATAAAAACTATTTCGAATATTATTATAAAAACTATTAGTAATTTTATAAGAAAATCAATGAAAGTAATAAAAATGAGTTGTTATAAATGATACAATACAAGAAAAATACAATAGAAGTAATAAAAACATAGGTAAGTTATAAATGATACAAAGGAATAATAAGCAGAAACATAATATAAAACAATAAGAAAAGTTTTTAGGTGTATTAGAGATTTTTTTTTTTGTAATTGTAATAGTTTTTCATATTTTTATAAGAAAAACTCTCTCTTTAACTTTTGAAGGTTATTCCCATCAATGTAATATATCATTGAAGAAGAAGATAACAATAATAATCTAATTTTTTAAAATATGAAAATGAACAAGACACAGAAAAATAATAAAAGATAACGGTCGCAACTGGGACTCGAACCCAGAACCTTACGTCTTACCGGGACATACACCTCTACCAATTGGGCTACTGCGATCTATTATGATACTGTCGTAATCTAAGAGTATGGATATTAGAGAGACGGCATGTGAAGTGTGCCCGCGCGCTCCAAGTGTGCCTTTTCAAAAATTTTACCCAAACGGCTTACCTTCGGACAGTTGGGATTCGTATGCCGTACACACAATATATGAAAAAAATTTGAACGTTGTAAATATTTAAGGAAATGTTTGAAACAGGAAAAAAAATCAATAGACATTCTACGTGAATAGTTTATCTAGCATATAATTTGCTAATCCTTATCAAAACCCACGAGAAACATTTATTAAGGAAATCTTTTAAGCGGTTTTGTATTTTCATATTACGGATTAACCTTGGAACAAGTTTTCAGGTAATCGTCGTGACCTCCTCAATATAATCTTCGGATCTTCAAAGGAATATGGTATGCTGCCGGCGCACATGGGAAAATGATTCTTATGACCTTGGCCGTAAGGTACATAATACCATGAAGTAATGGCTGGATATAGCTTGATAATCTTCCGGCTGTTTCTGCTAAGTTCGCCCACATACAAATTCATAGCAATCTTGACTTGGAGGCAGTTGAAGATATTTTCGATCATTAATTTGTCAAGCCTTTTTTTCTTTAAAAATACATGGGAATGTTGTTATTAGGAAATTGGTATTCAGATGTTTAGATATTATGGAGGCTTAACGCTGGCTATTATTTCTGATATTGATAATTTCAGTAAAATAAATAGCTATCGTATCTTTCCCCCGTAGGAAAAATAAGCAGAGATATCGAAAACACAATTCTGTCATGGCACGCACTTCTTGCTCCAATTACATAAATACAATTTCTGCCACAGGTATATGTTATTTTGCAAGATCTGGCTCGGGATCGATAACTTAACAATATATGATCGAAAGGCTTACCCGACGACGATTTTATATCTATTTCTCGATCACGGTTGCGTCGTTAGGCATGGCGATAGCCAAGCCGATATTAACAACAAAATAAATAAGAAATTGCTCACAATCGCAACAATGGAGGGTATTGTCCATTCCCAAATGTCGGACAGCAAAAAGCTACGTACATTGGAATAAATTAACAATGTCGAAATGAAATAAACTCACTGGCAGTCCGCGTGTACTTTGACACTAAAAAGGTGAGTTCATTGGTCAATGATGTGTTTAGCTATAAACTTGTGATATTTTGATCAACTTTCCGAATACCATTTATGCAAGATCGAACGGATTCAATTCATTGTGTATACGACGTCTTACAATTCAACGAGCTTTGTTAGAACAAATTGTTAAAAAAATTTGAACAATTCATTAAATATTTTAAGATAATTTTGACGTTCTGTGAAATTCTATTCAAATTCTGTTATTATTTCAATTTTATGAAGCACTGAACAACGAAAAATTAACTTAAAATATTTAATGAACTGTTAAATTTTTTTGAAAAAATTCGTCCTTAGTCTACCTCTATGTATTAATAAGCCATTAATTTAGCATAACTAACGAAATTATTTTAAAAAATGTTGTGTATATTTACTGTTAACCGAATCTCATTTGTCGTGCTTTTAACCGGCTGTCGGAATGTTTTATATCAATTGATTTTTGACCGTGCTCGCACAATATACCGCCTGATTCTCCCGACAATATTTTCTCCAATCATAATAATATCTATATGACCTAACCATCTGAGGTTAAATTTTGGAAATAAATATTGAAATTATGGCATTTGAAATAACAATAAAAAAATGAAATATTTTATAACCGACTAGGTTGGTTATCGTAAAATCGAACGAGTAAAATTATTTGGCTTTCAAGAAAACAGAGATAGCTTTCCGATTACTCTATGCGCTATCATCTATATCAATAAGTAATAGAAACCAACTACGTAACTATAAATTTTATAATTATCATTAACTCGATTAAATCTTTATAAATAAAGACATATGATACCTTTTAAGATAACCCGTGCAATCACTAACTGGGATCTACGTTTCCGTTATCGGATGACTCATAAGTCTACGAGCCCCGAAGCCGACGTCGACGCATATTGGGGCGTCGCGGTGCCCCCCTACTCTTGCCTCCGCTGCCTCCGACGTCCGTCAGCTGTTCGCGATCAATACAGCGGTACCTACCGACCAGCCTATTACCTACCAACAGCACACTTCACGCACAGTTCACCTACTACCTACCACATCTTCTTATACCGGAACAGCTGGCCACGTGGCATCTCTGACGTATCTACGTGACAGCTGTCAAATAAAGCGAGACGAGCTTCTTTGGTTGAATTATTTATTTTATTCAATACGCCAAGCAAGTTAATGTAAATATTTTTGAATAGCTAAGAAGTTATTCTGTTTTATATTTTATTGTGGTTGAAGAACGGCGAGATCCTCGTGCTATATACAATATAATATATATAATACAAATAAACTACAGATTTTTTTTAAAAATAAACACAAAATAACTATACAGTGTAAACATATTATTTAAATAAACTTGTTATAAATTTTGTTGTACATACATTTGTTTCCATGTTTCCAAAAAAATATATGAAACTACCTTTTATAATTTCTTTTGTTGCGATTGAAAATATCTCCTAGGTACTTCTGCATATCGGTTACCTAAGTGTTCGTCGTATAAGGAAGTACATAAATGAATTTGTATTGACATGATTGTTGCAGTGAAAGATATTTTTAATTCGTGTCTCTATTAGGAACATGAAATCAAATAAATTGCAATAATGGTAATTGCTAATCTCTGATTATATTTTATTTTAATCGATTTTATTTTGTATTGGAGTTTTAATATTAGATTATTGACTTTAATTGGAATTCCGATTAACATTATTAGAATCAATGATAAAAGAAAAAAATGTGTAATATTGTAAAAAATGTATTGATTAATAAAAGTTTTTATTATTGTTATTATTAATGCAGGGCTGTCAATAGGGGAATTAATGATTTGAAAAAGAATATATCAGATACCAATCTTCTGTCAGGCAGCATTATTAGTTTTAGATTTTTTATTCGACAGTTATAATATATTCAATAGGAATATTTTGTATCTCAAATCTATAAATCTATAATAAAATATCTCAAAAAAAAATTCTGTATTTTTTCAAAAGAATCTGAGTGAACCTTATAATGCGGTGACCAAATAGGTAAGTTATACTCAATTTAGCTCCGGAGTAATGAAGTATACAAACATTTCAAAGTAGTATGGGTTAAATAAATAATGTTGCAAAGATTCATCTGTGGAACTTCGCTCAAGAATCTAGTGTCAATCGATGTGGATAATGACACAGATTTGAAGTCTTTTTATTGGCCAGATCTTCGAAATGCCCGGGTTTTTCGGGGCGACCTTATCGTGATATTTAATAAACCCTTCAAATTGTATTAGCTGTTCTGAACAGTTGTTTATCTCCTTTCCTAAAAGGTTGATATCAATATTACTGCATTAATGATGTAGGTTGTAGATAAGGTCCATTTGATCTAATTACATGATTTATTGACGGCATTGAAGTGGTTTCATCTAGCCGACATAGCTGGAAACGATGCCACGATACGATTTGGAATAAAACTGCTGTTCTCCTGGCTTAGAAATAAGGATCACTTTTTGTCTTGTGTGTTTTTCTACATCGTTTAATTATTAGTGTGAAAGGCCCTTAGCGTTAAAAGGTGGTGTCCACTATTTTCATTCTCATCTTATTCCTCAAAAACCTTCAAAGTCATTGTTTTGTGTGGCAACAATATAAAAATGCATATTATAATAAATTATATTAAATACTGCCAAAAAATACACATTTCCGTACCTGCTTCTTTTATCTTACATAAAACCGCAATATAAAAATTTATTTTCTGAAAAGTTGGTAACTTTTGTTAATGACTTCCATGCGCACCACGTGATCTCGTACAACTAATATTCAACATATTGTCATATCACAACCATTATACATAATACTAGAAACTAGGCAACATGTTTCTACAACTCATAAGACGCCAAAAGACAGTCTACAGAGAAAAGAGTGAAGACTAAAGAAGGTGACATTCACGCAATGGCGGCCGACTGCACTAGATACTCAGTGCAGCGGGCAAACGAAGCATAAAACAAGAATAGAATCTTATATTCAAACTAGCCTTTGGATATGTAGGTCCCTTTTGTTTTCTTCAACTTGCAAACATCATTATTTCCCTCCCTGATCCCGAACAAACGAAAAACTGGTTCCAAGGGAACAATGTTCACCTTTTCAAGCTGTCTTGCCTGTTGCACAATACATATTTTACTAAAACAAGCATTCCCGATTGTTTTGCAGTATTACGACAACAGTCTAATGGACTTCTCCTTCGGAATCTGTTTCTGACAAAAATATATTATTATTACCAGTGTGGTAGATGCTCTCTATATCACCCTGGTGAAACCAACCACCATTCAGAATTAAAACGTTCCATGAAATAGCTTTAGCCGTGTTTGATGACTAGATCTAAATATCCAGATACTTTCCCACCTTCCTCTGTCCTATCTTCTTCATCTCCCATGCCATAGTCTCACTGGCTCCGGTTAGCATGGAGCAGATGGGACTTTGATATATTAATTGTGACTAGGAACCTGTATATTATGAATTATGACGTATGCTTCATTTTTAAATTCGGTTTGTCATTGTGCACAATTTATTATCTAGTTCTTGTTCCATTACTTGTCTAGTTAAAATTTTCATTGTTCACAAACAGTCCGAACTTAGCAAACTCGCCAGTTCCCCTTACCTACGTAGTTTGTCAAACGAATATACAAATAATATTGACAGTTTTAACATAACAACATCACTGTTTAAAACATACCTAAATGACAACATATTATTTCGGAAAATATTTAGATTATTATTTTGTTTAATATTTTATCTAATTTTAAACCATTTGAAAACTTTGTTTATTATTTTATTACTAACACATGTATACATTTTTTGTCGAAATATTATATTTTTAAATTCTGATACAGACGTTTTGGCGTATTTTTCATAAACAATAGAAATTATATTCCAATGCTCAACAGCGTATAAAAGCAATGATGTTTCGAGATGAAAATAGATACGTTGACACACTGGAGAAAAAAAATCGCGCGTTTTGGATGACAAACAAACCAACCATTGATTTATACATGATAAAATCGTTGTATTTTATCGTTATGCAAAACAGCATAGATACATAAGTAGATTCTCGTACCTACTTATGTCAGCATGAAATAATAATTTAAGTCGTTTTGTATTAAAAGCAAGTGCCCAAATAAATGCTTTTCACAACTGTTACAAGGATCCTGATGTCGCAAAATATTAATCACATTTGATAAACAACATAAATGATTTTCCAAAAAACTTATGTTTTATTTATGATATTGCATGCAATTCTTAAGAAATAATTCAAAGCCGTAATAAATCTTTTTTGAACGAACGAAGTCATTTTCTATTTAAAGCAATTTCCAAAATAAATGCTTTTGACAACTGTTACAAGGATGCTGATGTCGCAAAATATTAATCGGATTTGATAGGCAACCTTAATGATTTTCCAAAAAACTAATGTTTTATTCATAACATTTTATGTAATGTTATCGAGAAATCATTCAAAGCCATAATAAATCATTATTGATCGAACACAAGCGCTCATTTTGCCAATTATTTTTATGACAGCATAATTGGAACGTGTCGCCATTATACTACGAATTATAAATTTGCAATAATAAAACATTATTCTCCTTTGATGTAGTTGGGTTCTCCGTAGAACTTTCTCTTCTTTGTTCTATTTATTTAGTGTGTATCCGATATTTAACTGGCGATCGTGTATCGCAAGTTCGCATTGTATTTCACTTGGATAGCTGTCGTCTTAACCACAGAACAGGAGAATAAATGAGATAGTACCTACAGAGGTGACCAAGATCCATAAGGGGACATACATTAATTACGTGAGCAGTTTTACAAAAAAAATAGAACCACCCCTCCCCCCCCCTCGGTGAGATTTTGGGTAAATTTAAGCAGAACAAAACAGGTTTCATGCTATTAAAATTGAATAGCCACTATTACAAACAAAGCAAAAAAATCATTGGAATCGATTCTACAGACATAAAATGTTTTAAATATATTTTCACATCGAGTGTACTTGCAATTTTAATGATTTCATTAAGGCTAAAGAATTTTTTCACAAAAACCTTTAATCTTTTGCTCTCCGGGGCTATTTTAAATATTTTTAATGAATTGTCCAAACCAACTACTTATTTACAAGAGATACCATTAAAAACAACATTAACGACAATACGACACCTTAATTAATATGAAAAAAAATCATCGATTGAAGACAGATATCAGCGATGAATAAATTACGTGTAGGTATATTACCCACAAACTCCAATGGTAATATATTAATAGTAAGAACGGTGTGTTCTAGTTTAAATATAATTTCCAATATGCGATAACAGTCAGCCTTTTTGAGCCAATTAGCGAGTCGTGTATCAACTCAGTTATATCAGCGAGAGAAAATAAAATGCTCTCTGTACCCTCCATACTCTCCATAGCAACACACGAAGAGTATGTACCATTCTCCAAGCAAACCACTCCTTAAATCTCCAACACCAAATCTGCCCTTAAGCATACTGAACGATTGTCATGATACCCGTTGTCTCGTTACGTCTTTCCCAAGAGTCAAGGAATTCATCACAGATAACTGACAATTTAAAGAAAATTGTAAAAAAGTCCCATCATCACACAATATCAATCAGTAAAAACACTGTGCATTTTGTCAAGCAGTACAATTTTATCGTGCTCAAATAGATTAACGATTATATACCTAAAAGCTTTCAGCAGAAATTGCATTTTTCAATTTTGTTTTGATTGCAGGAAATTGTTGAATAGATTTTGGGATGGAGAAAATTAGTTTTTAAATGCTGGACGTTTTGTTGCGAAGTGGTTTGTTGGGAGATAGCTAGGAATGTAGGGACGACCGGTTTACCCAAAGCTCAGTCGTAAAGCCCGCAGAATCCTGTTGGAAAACGACCGCGCCATATAGAGGAAGTATTACAACGGGATACATTTATACACCCACCCACGATAGAGGATTGCAGATCCCAGCGAGCTGTATACACTCGTGAGTACAATATGTGCATTTCACATAATATGATACTAAAGAATAAAGCGAGGAAGCAATACTCGCAATATAAAAAGGAAAAAAATATTCACCTCTCGAATCATTCAGCGAACATCTCGAATGAACATCCTTCTCAGAAGGCTCTCAAATAAGTTCATGTTGGTAAATTAAAAACTCTTTCCGGCTAGCGTACATTGGCTTCCAGCCGTCGATTCATCATAAACTTCCTCAATTTGGGAGGCGGGTATGGTTATCGCCGCTCCTGGAACCATTTATTGGTTTACCAATCAGCTCTGACATAGGTCACCCCACGTTTGGTGACTTCGCAGTGGTGTGCGGGTTCATGGGATGATAATTGTATAGGTTTTGGCGTTGGATGTGTCTGCCCACCAACTGCGTTTCAGGCCGGATCGGGAGAGAACGGTTGAAGGAGACCATTTGACCTCTCCTCCGGGGGGACTCTCGCTGAACATCGCCTTGCACCGCATTGGGAGGCATAGATTTATATGTCCGCCACTTCTGGATATACTGACCCTTAGATTCCTACCCACCCTTCATATTATTTTTCTTCCCAGAACCTCCTTATCATCCTTTTCTAATTCAGACCGTCCATACAGCATCCCAAAACATGAGTAAGATGAACTGAAGGGAATTATTTTTCTCAGGGCCTCCTGTGTGGAGTTATTGTATAAAAACAAGATTTACTGCCTTCTGTCGTTGTGCAAATTAAGTTTAATTCTCGGTATAAAAGTAGAGTATCTATAAAGACCAAAGAGTATACATTATAGTTCCATGACAAAGACGATGAATATATATAAAGCAAGTCAGTATGTTGTGTGTCAGGACAGAGATGTGTGACATTACAATCTATCTGCTTACCCGTGCAGTGACATTGTGAGACCATTAGTTAGTTCTACAGTTTGTCGATAGCACAGACAAGCATTTAAAATGCATGCCTACTTGTATGTATATAATATTTTTAATATGCCCGAAAAGAGGATCTCCATATTAAATAAAACATCGTGAAAAAGAGTTTCTATCTAATTTTAACTTTGATAATCATTTTTAAAAATAAAATCCTCCCTTTTCAAAACCGACAATGCGCTTTATCAGTATACGTATAATATTGTAAAATATAATCCAATTATGAGATGGGTCGAAAGTCAAGTAAAAGTTTTAGTTTTATAAATTCTGATCCGATTAAATGCGATAGCTTTAAATTGTCGGTAGAACATAAATACTCTCTCGAAGAAAAACTAATTACATGTTCGTAATAAGCATTAACTTTGTAGCTCGCCATAATTTACAATAAAATATATAAATTTGTTTTAGACCACTTTAATTTTAATTACACTCTACCGGTTTCGGAAGAACCCTTCCTTCGTCAGGAGAATATTAAAACTAACCTATGATACAAAATATTGATAGATATATACCAAACATTTAGGTGCGGTTAGTATTAATATTCTCCTGACGAAGGAAGGATTCTTCCGAAACCGGTAGAGTGTAATTAAAATTAAAGTGGTCTAAAACAAATTTATATATTTTATTGTAAAAACTAATTAGATTATATTCAAACTATGGTAATAATTTTTACCAACGAAGAAGTTTACCAAGATTATAAAAGAACATTCGGACACTCAGATGTTTTGGGCATGCAGATCGAATGGACGATGAAAGAAGTGTAAGGATAAGTTATATATAACACAAATGTGAATGGTAGAAGAAGTTAGGGAAGCCCGAGGAAAATCAGGATCAAGTGAATCAGATACTTTAGTCGGACAATGTCAAGAATCAGAATAAAGGAAATGTATGTACGAATGCGATTGAGGCAAGGAGTGATTCCCAAGACCGAGTTGTTTAGCGGTCCATCCTCTCTGGCTATCCCTGTGGGGAAACGGCGTGATGGGTAGTTAGCTAGTTATCAGCAAATATTTAAGGATGAATCCACCATCTAATTTTCAATATCTATGACAAGAGTAAATAATTGATATCTACTACTATCAACAAATTCTCACCAAAAATAAATCGCTTACATTTCTTCATGTGTTTCGATATGAAGATGGGAAATGTATAAATTTACATCAAAATAATGAATCATTATGATATTAAACATTATACTGCGTGGCAGGCCGGATCGGAGATACTGGTTGAGAGAGACCTTTTGACTTCTCCAGCAAAGGCTTTTTCGGAACATCGCCTTGCACCGCGGTGTGTCCGTCACTCCTGGATACACTGACGACGCCCAGATTCCTACCTACACTTTCCAGAATTTCCTCTCCTTCCTTTCCTAAAAATACCCTCCACACAAGATGGCATAGGTCCTGAGGGGTAACCGACGAGTTCATCGAGAATCAATTCATCGAAAGCAAATGTACTTTAGTTTAGTATGTAGTTTAGGTTAGGTTAGGTTATGTTGAATTTTAGTTAGTTGAACTCGTTTTCGATGAACTCACCGTGAACCGTCCTGAGGGGAATTATTTTCCTCGGGTAAGCATTGAAACAATGTTAATTAATAAATAATAATGGTAATGGCTATAAATTCACCTCGCTAAATTTGTCTCACGAATCCTTTTTTATTAATCAATTCATATTATCAACCTCAATTGAAACTGTGCTCAATAAACAATATTTTTGAATCTGTATAGTCTAGTCTAGTACCAAGTCCCTCAATGGCCGGAATATCTCTCTCTAAAAGGACCAATAGAGTGAATAGAGAGGTATATGAATCAAGAAGTGCACGACTTCTAGAAATCAATGACATCTAGAATGCATTGAAACGGTCGTGCACCCAACTGTTCCAACCTTTCTCCTCTGCCGCTGGATCCTGATATATATGTTTTGCTTACTTTGGAAAGCAAGTTGAGTTTGATTTTTTCCAAATACGTCAAACAACTTCCATTCAAAGGCAACAGATATCTTTAAACCTTGATCGTGACAAAAGGTAAAACAACTTATTCTATATTTCGACCCTTTGGAATAACAAGGTTCCATCTGTTGCTTTAAAGTCATGCGATAATGAACTCTAAGGTAGCTTACCATAAGTCCCATATTCGCGTAACGTTTCCGCAACAGATGGAAGCTTGTTATTCCAAAGGGTCGATTTAGTAGGTTTACGTCTATCAGCTATCAGCTACGTATGCTTCATTTTTTAGGGTAAAGTTTATAGCTTAATCACCTTTTTAGATTAATCTTTACTACGAAGCTGTTTACATTATTAATACAAAAATATTAATTGGAAAATGTTTAACTTTTCTTACCATTTCCGTTGAGTAGAATTAAAATGAAATAGTTAATTACTTTATAAAAAAATATAAGAGTAAACTATTAAAAAAATATATTTTTTTCGTTAGAAATGTATTAACATATAATATAAGAAACAACTTTTTAAAAACACTAAGTTATGGTAAAAAGTATCTTTGACAGTTTCTTTTATTAACTTTTTTCTTTCTTATGAAATTATTTGAAAAATAAATAAAAACCACTTTTTCGCTTGAAATCCTTGAGTTCTAGACTCAGTTTGACAAGCGATTTTTTTTTGCCTATTACCTATATTTAATTATATATTCGTGGCGATATACGACACAGTAACGCCGTTCTTCCATGAAGCTACGTTAAAGCGAAGCGATCGCAGCTCGTCTGTATTTTCCATACTATTATTAGTGGTTAAAATCGCCGCTAGGCGCTGCACTAGCAAAATAGTATGACAGGTAGCGGTAGCGTCGCTTGTAAGTAACTACGTGAACGATGGGCGTAAGAAACACTAAATATGCACTCCTTCACTTAATCTGGATTTCAAATATTTAAATACTTAAAACACTACATAATGATTTGTGTAATTATGTGAACGGCAATTTGTAATTTCAATAATACTGATTATGCTTTACTTTTTTAAGCCACCAAACCAAAGAAAAGAAACACAATAAAAAACTGAAATTGCATCAGATTCCGCTGAGTTTCGTTTTCAAGACAAACATTTTTAATTAGTTACCCATACCTACATTCCCACGAAGTTAAATGAGATTCCCCATTGGCACGAAAACTTCAAAGTTCATTCGGAACACAAACCGCAAAATAAATAACAAGCAGTTCTGTGAATAGTAAATTCGCGTTCAAAAAATTTCCTTTCCAACATTCTCCTATTTAATTAATCGGAAAAAAAATTTCCTTACTTATATGTAGATACCTACTTAAATACCTACCATCTTAATTATAAATCTTACTTCTTACTTATATTATAAACGCGAAAGTTTGTATGGATGTATGTATGTTTGTTCCTCTTTCAAGCAAAATTTACCGAATGGATTTTAATGAAACTTTACAATAATATAGCTCATACATCAGAATAACTTATAGGTCTACACACGACGGTCTAACAATATTTTACAATACACACAAAATAACTAATGTAATCATTAATATCCCTAAATTTAAGTATTCAAATGCCATACATTTATCCTTCACACTAAAAAATAAAACATACTCTATACTTGCTATATATCGCTCCCCTTCCTTAGACTCTAAATCCTTTATTACGGAACTTAAATATTTTATAAACGAAAACAATTGCAGTCAATTCGACTTCTCATTTATTGTAGGAGATATAAACATTAACATTGATAATTCTATCCTAAACCCTATTGCAAATGAATATCTAAATGTTATATATAGCGAAGGATATCTGTCTTACATAAATACACCCACTAGATATGGACATCATGCTGATTCTTGCCTCGATCACATATTACTCTAAACCAATAAAAAATGTATACCCAGATCAGCTGTCCTAAAAATTGATATCACTGATCACTACCCAACTTTTTTCAGTCACAGCAACTTTAAATTTGATCATACAACTAAAGATCAACAAGTGGAAAATAATAAAATTAACTACCAAACACTAAACAATTCTCTACAAAAAGAAACTTGGAACCTAGTTATATCCAATGATGACCCAAATCAATCACTAAAAATATTCTATTCAATATTAAATAATAATATCAAGAATAGTCTAGAACCCACACCAACACCTAAAAGAAAACATAAAAAAATCAAACCATGGATCACGCGTGGATTGATAATTGCAAGTCAACACAGGAACAAACTGTACAAAAATTACAAAAATCATGAGAATTATTGTATGATAAAAGGCGTACCACCTAATGGAAGTTTAAGACAGCAATACATTATCTATAGAATTTTTGTTTAATATTCTTATGAAGAAATGTAAACAAGACTACTATAGTAAGCAATTGCAAAAAGCTGATAATGATTCTAGAAAAACTTGGCAAGTCATAAATGAAATAACAAATAAAACACAGAAAGTAAAAAAAATTCCTGAAAAAATTGAAACAGAAGATAAAATGGTCATTACGGATATAGGAAAAATCGCAAATAAATTTAATGATTTTTTTACAAACGTTGCCTCAGATTTAATAAATAATAATCCCTCATTTCAAAACAATATACATGAACCCAGCCAAATAAACATACCCACCGAAAATAATCCTAATTTATCTCAATTTAAACGGATATCTCAATCTGAAATTATAAAACACATTGACAATCTTAAAACCAATACAGCCAATGGTCCTGATGAATTAAGCTGTATCACAATCAAGTCTATTAAACAACATATTTCCATGCCCTTGCAACACATTTTTAATTCCTGCTTTGAAAAAAACACTTTCCCAAATGCATTTAAACTCTCAATTATTGTACCGATACATAAATCTGGATCGATCTCTAAACTCGACAATTATAGACCAATATCGCTGATATCCCAACTTGCAAAGATATTGGAAAAAATCATAAAGATACAAGTACTAGAGTTTCTAGAATCTAATGCACTATTGTCCCCAAACCAATATGGTTTTAGATCAGGTTTTAGTACAGATGATGCTTTATTTAATCTAACAAAAAATATATACACCAATCTAGATTCAAATATGAAAAGTTTAACCATCTTTTTAGACCTAAAAAAGGCTTTTGATACCGTCAATCATAAATTACTGATTAGAAAACTTAATAATATGGGAATCCAAAATAATTGTCTGTCTCTTTTAACAAATTATTTACTTGATCGCAGACAATCCACAAAAATTGGTGTAAATATAAGTAAACCATCATCTGTGAGACATGGTGTTCCGCAAGGAACAGTTATAGGTCCGCTATTATTTTTAATATATATAAATGACCTATGTAACATTAGTATTCCGGGAATACTATTCTCGTATGCTGATGATACTGCAATCACAGTTCATGGTAAATCTTGGGATGAAGTCTCTGAAAATGCAAATAAGTGCACATCCATTGTCAAAGAATGGCTCAACCAAAACCTTCTTACTCTGAACTGTGATAAAACTATTTATATTCCTTTTTATAATACCAAAAAAGCGGCTCCCTTAACTCACCTAAATATAAGGTTTCACAAAAATTCTTGCAATCCTGTCTCGTGCTCTAACTGTACAGAAATGAATTCGGGGAATACAGTTAAATATTTAGGAATTATAATAGACAGCCAACTCAAATGGACAAATCACGTAGAAAAGCTTGTAAACAAACTTAGGTATTTAACTTATATTTTTAAACGTTTAAATAACACAGTTGATATCAAAAGAATGAACTTGGTCTATCATGCATTGGTTCAATCATCAATATCTTATGGAATGATTGCTTGGGGGGGTATTTATAACACTCATGTTAAACCTCTAGAAGTAACCCAAAAATTAATACTAAAAATAATGTTGCGTAAAAATATGACTTACCCCTCCTTGCAATTATTCCAAGAAGCTAAATTGTTCGAGATAAGAAAAATTTACTATATGCAATGTTTAAAATATATATTTACCCGAAATATTCTTTTTACAAAAAATGAAAATCGATTTCGATACCAAAGTTTGGTAATTAAACATAACTTGATTGACTGTCATAATATAGTACCATATTATGAATACGAACCAAATTCATTTTTAGAAAATAATTTCTTTAAAATTTACTATGATAAAACTATACTAACAGACAGACCAATTGGTCATAATAGACCTGATATAGTTTTACATGACAAAATTAAAAAAATAACTTATATTATTGATGTAGCTATTCCAAATTCCTGTAATATTCAAAAATCTGTTTCTGAAAAAATAAGAAAGTATACAGATTTAGGAAATGAAATTAAAAGAATTTGGCATTCTCAGACTATAAAAATATTACCTTTTGTTATTTCGGCTACTGGCATTATACCTAGCTCTCTTATTAAAAATTTAGGCATATTAGATTTGTCAAAGAATTTGTATATAAAAATGCAAAAATCAGTCATTTTAAATACATGTAGAATTACGAAAGATTTTTTAAATATTTATATTGAGGGATCAGTAGGATTTATCGGTCAAATTAGGAATTCCACAGAGCCGAACCCTCTGATATGAAAATATCTGGAGACGGTGAATTATATTCCCATTTAATAGTTTGGTAGATTAACGTGTTGTTCTTGTATTGTTTTGTATTAATTATACTTATATAATGCACTTGCATAGCGTGGATTTACTAGATGATCATTTATATGGAAAAGTGTATGAAAGGGTTTAGTTTTTCCTATGGGGAAAACTAAACCCGTTCCTGTAAATCTGGTGAATAAAAAAAAAAAAAAAAAAAAAAAAATAGGACAAAAATCATGTTTTTAAAGTTCCACTGTGCAAAACAAAGCTTGCGCAAAGACATGCTTATTTTATTGCACCGAAAATTTATAATGCATTCTATAAGACTACAGAAATCAAATGTGAAAATATATCATCCTTCAGCAAACATAAAAATGTAATAAAGTCTTGGATAAATAGTGTTGATATTAATATTTACCTGCTGTGACACCTGATCTTAATCTCTATTAACTTTTAACAAATTTGTAATCTTTTATTCTCGTATTTTAATTTTTAATTCCGTAAATACTGATTTTACTATATTATTGTTTATTTTTTGCAATTTCTACAAACATAATATACATATATAGAGTAAATTTAACTTAACTGCTTTAAAAAAACACAAGTATACCCACGAACTGGCGATGCCTATGTGGGATTTTTTTGTTATCGTACATTTATGCATACTATTATAAATTATGTTTATATTAAATATATGTATGTGTGTTTGTGTGTGTATGTTGGTATATAGCGTCTAATGCCCCATGTATAGATATTTATATATATATAAATACATATATATACATATACATGCATACATATGTACATATATTTTTCTTTTTTTTATATTTTTCTGTTTTTTAAGTCTATTTAGTTTATTTTATTTTTTTAAATCTTTTGTCTATACAACTACATTGCTCTCGCTTTTTACTGTTTATAAAAATAAAATAAAACTTTTATTGTAACACGAATGTGACAAAAAAATTATTAATAAAAAAATAAAAAAATAAATAAATAATTTATAAAGCTAGCTATTTATTTCCAATATATTGAAAAAAATAATTATTGTTTAATAGAAAATGTCAAAATTTGAGAATGACATTTTGCAAAACAATGATTGTTAAATCAAAATTCTATTTTAGAAAATATTAAAATTAGTGAATTTATTTGAAGTACTCGCCTAATATTTTGAATCGAATCAAGAATTGTACGCATTTTAAATAAATAGAATTGTGGTATAAACGTAGATGGGACCTACGAAAAGAAAATAGATTACTCGAAGCACTAATCCTACGCAGACGAAGTCGCGGGCAGAAGCTAGTCTTATATAAATATAACGTATCATTTTGCTAGTGCAGCGCCTAGCGGCGATTTCAAACACTAATAATAGTATGGAAAATACAGACGAGCAGCGATCGCGTCGCTTGAACGTATCTCCATGGAAGAGCAGCGATAGTTCTAGTGAATCTAATTTTACGATCAATATACTTATCGATGTTAATCAAAATTAATATAATGCGGTTTTTTCAGTCTTCAAAGAACTTTGTTATTAGACTATGAAACATTTTAGTGGGGCACAATTCAACGTGTTGCGCCGTTCTTCCATGGAGCTACGTTCAAGCGACGCGATCGCCGCTCGTCTGTGTTTTCCATACTATTATTAGTGTTTGAAAACGCCGCTAGGCGCTGCACTAGCAAAATAGTATGACAGGTAGCGGTAGCGTCGCTTGTAAGTAGCTACATGGAAGAAGAGCGTTAGAGAAACGGTTTTAATGGAGTTGTTTTAATCCAACGTTAATAATCATAGGAGGTTAGACAAACTGGGATGTTAAAAGATTTGACGTATGTATTTACTATTTGGGTACATTAAAATATACAAGCATAAAATCAAATTAATATGATCATGAAATTGACTGCAAGAATGCATTTCGTTACCAACACAATCCGACTTCATATTGTGACCTCGTAACGTCTTATTGTTAAACAAGTTACGTAACTTATTATAACATATGTGCACTATAATTTATCAAGCTTGCCTTCCTTCCCTAGAGATAAATCTCTTTTCCATAAACCAACCGTGAAAATAAAGCGAATGGCATAATGTTACAGAGTACGCCTGTGGCAGTGTATTTTACGCTGTTGATTTCAGTTCGATCAAGTTAAATACATCAATAGGTACCTACGTGTTTTTCGGTCATGTAAAACTCTGTATCCACTCCGGCGCCTCGGGATATCCAGCATGGACGATCGATAAACTATATCAATATGACATTGACTAAATCCGTCATCTACGGTCAGTCTTTTTTTTTCAGTCAATCAATATTTGGGAGCACTGTTAACAATAATTATTGGTAAGAGATATTCCGACCGACGCGCAACGATTGATAAATTTTAGCCCAACCTCCATAGTATGAGATTAGTTTCGGTCAGCTAACAATATACCTACGCTATTTGGATAATGTCTATCGTTACTGGCTTATTAATGAATCGAGTTCAACTAACAAAGCTCTTAGAATGGAAAGAAATCGTAAACGCGATCCATAGACTTAAATAATAATTCAACCACGACGATTTATTACGTTCGATCTTTAAGAATCGTTGAAAAATGTCTAAAGACCGCAATGGTGTCACCCGGTGTCAAAAATTAAATGCAAACTGGCAATGCATATTTAGGTTAGTGTTTCAATTCAACATTGCCAATTTATTAATATTTTTTGTAATTGATTAGCGTTTGACTTTTCGGAATGTGAATTCGTTGGCAGGACCGCCAGTATTGCCGCGTACATCGATTTATTATTTATTCCCTGTCAATATCGGTTCGACTGTCAACAGTGAAACCGTGTTCAGTATATCGATATAAAATCGTCGGAAGTTACGCCCATCGATCCGATATTGTAAAGCTATCGATTTCACTGTGCTAGAGCTCGGGGTGCTGAAAACTTTGTAGGGATACCGCCGCAATGGGCAGAGACAGAGGTTTATCGCTAATGAAACAAATAACAAAAATCCAATGTGACTATTGCTTAGAGAGTTTCACACATTGTTTATTTAATTAATAATATGTTGTGTTTTGGAAACCGGCAATAGCCCTGGTTAGAATTCCGGTCTGAAATTCTTAGAATCCAAGCCGTGCTCCCGGCAGACCAAACTAAATTTAACTGACTAGCTTTAAGTTCCTCTTTTCTGGAGACGAGATTACGTGATAGGGATGCCACCATACCGCTGAATTAAGGCAGTTCGAACTCTTATTCGATATCATAAATAATATAAAAAAATAAATAAAATATACTTTAAATGAGGACATATCAGAGGACAGTGTGCTAACAATGTGAGTTACGCAGGTGACGTGGTGGATGATGATTTGATGATGCTGTCGATAAGGGGTCTACGCATTCTCTTCAAACACGCTGTAAAATCTTATTTCTTTTATTATTTTATTTTATTTTTATTATTATATAAAAATGGCATACAATTGGAATTTTTACCCGCTAAGCTACTGCAAGTAGCTTTGACAGCAGGAGATTAGTTCAACAGAAAATAATATCGCAAAAATAAAAAACGCATCAGCGTAGTAATTATATACAAACATACTTAAGGTGAAAATAATACAGAAACAGTGTTGTTATGGTGAAAAACCATATAAAATAGTATATCCTTACATAAGTAAGAACAATCTTTCAAATAGGATAATTGTCATTAAAGATCTTGGAGTTCTATTAGATAGTAAGGTTATATAGTAAGATAGATAGTATAGATTAGATATAAGATAGATATTAGATAGTAAGCATAATAAATAATAACATAATCTCACGTCGAGCATGTCACATCGGTGGCTTTGAAAATGCTTTATGATTCTCTACATATCCCACGTCATATAAGTCACCTAGACCTAGAGTACGCTTCAACAATTTGGAACCCTCATTCTTCTACATATGAACATGGAAAGAGTACAGAAAAAAGTTATTAAAATACGTTTGTTATCGCATGCGAAATGATGAAACAATGATCCTTGAAACTCTCGATCAACGCAGAGATTTCAGTAATGTAATGCTTTATAAGATAATGAACAATTTTTTTGACAGCCCATACATATTACAAAATATTATCTTCAGATGTCCAATATGCGGAAACACCGTCGCCGAGAATTTTAAATAATAGTTATTTTAAGCATATTTATAAAATTTATTATGTTATTCCAATAAAAATTTAATTTTTATTTCATAAGTAATCTAGAACTCGAAATCCTGAAGCTAAATCTTTTGACCAGCCTATAAAACCGGCGAAGCTCGTCAATGATCTCGCCAAAAGGGCTCGTAAAATAAACAATTACCGTACGCAAAGTACCATGATAATATTACCTATAAGTATATTTTACAGCCGGCTAATCCACCTTGTATCGGCACTCGTTCTGGTACGTTAACTGCCATACTTCACCTGTTAATCAATAACTCGACTTTTCTGGATATAGGTACCTGCACGTTGGTGTAAATGTTTTAGATCTTTGATGGTCGGGTTGAATCGTAGATTAAACGTAATCCGAAAACTGTTTTATCTTCAAATTTCACCGAAAACATCAAAAAATGTAATCGATTGGGTGGAGATTTGAAAATTATCAAGTATAATATAAAACGGTTGTTAAAAGCTAAGCCATTGGTAATCCCTAAAAACCCAATAAGAAAGTTTGGGAAAATTGAAAATATGAAATCGTTCCGACATCCCACAACCACTACCTATCATTTTCTTCAGAAAAGGTCTGCATCACAAGATTCTTTTATCCTTTTGTTATTTACGCGACATAATATTGGAATTTCTCGAATTAGCCCTAGGGTCAGGGTAAGGATGAAAAATAGCCGTTAGCCGTTAAAAAAAAAAAAAAAAACTAAATATGCTTTTTGGGAATTGACGGCCAACATCGTATATTTGAAGACCTCTCGTATGATGACGGTACTGATCGGCAAAGGGGAAATATCAGTACAGTGTCCAATATGATTTCCCGCAGATTCTACAAATGCAACAACAATGTAAAAAAAACATTGTTCAATACATCATTATGTACGATTGACAAAGCTATATTCCTGTGAGACATGGTGTCATTTCTAAAACTGTTCGATGGAACGACCCCGAATCCAATATAATAACGCCTGCAGAATTTTATTTGAATATAATACAGCTACAAATCGGCAATGTTCACGGAGCAACGAGTCAATAGATTCGCCGGCCTGATGAGACACTGGATCACTGGAGCTGGGATCCGGCTATTGGTATCCGACAACACGTTGATGACCGCTTCCTACCTACCAGCACCAAGCGCCACTCACAGAGGAGCGCTTGACCCGAGGTCGCTCAGGACCACGCCCGACAAAACTGTGTAAAAATCTATTGAATTTGTTGTTAAAGTAAGTCCTTTAACACAGTGTGAAATTGAACCATCTTTCCCACATACTAGAATTTAAAAAAAAAACTTAATATTATTATTATAAGGAACTGGAGGTAAACAGTGGCAGGCCAGCATTTTCTATTAGTCTATCAGATTCTAATTAGTCCACACGTTTTATAGAAAAGTGAATAGGTACAAGTAATTTTCAAATGAAACCATAAACCACTCTTTGATGTTTTGTTCGCCATTTTCGCCATTTCCATCATCTTAACGGGTGGTTTGATTAATTACTTTGCATGAGGTTACCGTGATGCCATAGTTTCTCACTTGTTCAGAGACCTTGAAGTTTTATATTGAACATTTTCAGCATAATCAATTCAGGTTGGAAGGCTGTAGCGGTACGAGGGTGATTTGATATTCTGTAAAGGTGCATTTGCAAGTTTGTAACATCATGTTGCTGAAGGCAGTGAGAAGAGAATGCAGTTGCGAATTTTAAAGGCATATTTTCATTTTTCATAAATTTTCATTTCCACATCCTTACCAGAATGATTAATTTTATTGTTTTTTTTTACAAAAATTATGATTTTTTTAAAATAAAATGTGTAAGACTGCAAATAACAGCAGTGGTATCTAAGATTTTATTTTATTTTATTATTTTCTGTGAATACCGCATAAGAGTCTTAACTGCTCCCGTCTGGAGCCAGTGCGATTATGGTATTCTCAATTGCGGGAAGTGGAAAAGTATATATCTGAATATTTAGATCTGGTCACCAAACACGGTTAAAGCCATTTCAAGTAACCGCAACGTTCAAATTCTGAATGGTGGTGTTACCCAGGGCTATACTGAGTGTATCTGCCACTTTGTAACTTGTTTTAAATATACATACTATATATTATTTTTAAATACGAGTATTTTAATGTGAAATAACACAAATGAAATAAATAAAATTTATTTGCTGACGCTGGGATTTGAACCCGCGACCGTCGGATTGCTAGTCTAGAGCCTTACCCCTCGACCATGGAAGTTGTTGTCCCAAGACATATTTCACAACGAAAAGGTTGCTGTTATAATTCATAAGAAGTTCTTTTGCTGAGTCTAGTTTTTTAACTGTTAATTCATGGTGGAATTCCATTGTATTAGATATGAAATTAAACAATTTTTTTCATTTTGTTCCACTTGTTTATTTACACCATAATAAGAATATAGCATAAGAATTTCAACTACCAGTCTGAAAATGTCCGTAGTAGGACGAAACCGGTCCTGGTGTAAATAAACAAGTGGAACAAAGTGAAAAAAATTGTTTAATTTCATATCTAATAAGTCCTTTTCCCTTTGAATTTATATTAGGTGCCAAGCTGGATTTTGTGTGGATGAAAAAAAATATAAATAGCGGATTTCAATGGATTTTTCTACTTACAATAATATTATTATGTAAGTTTCATTTCAGTTAATTTTCGTGAGTTTTAGTGGTGCGTGAGTACAAATAGATAGGTATGTGAATTAAATTAGATGAGATGAATTGAATCGTTGAGTCCAATATCCTCCCCAATGATTTTTTGTTGAAAATGAGGTGTGAATGCCATATTTTGTGTTTTCTAACCAGGAATGTGATGCTGTCGTTATTATTTCCAAATTCCTCATCTAGAATCTTTATAAACCGTGACTCGAATTACGGAGTATTTTGAATCAGAAGTCAGCATTTTAACAAATTCAAAAAGATCACCAGTTTCTTTCCATGCAAATTTTGGTCATTTGGTTGATTTTTGTCATACTTATTCTATTAATTTCTCAAAAAAACTGGAATCATTAAAACACACCTTTTTCTTGATTTTCTCAAAAATATGAAAATCCATTAGGGACGGTTTTGGAACTCAACGATTCAATTATAAAGTTGGTATTCTGAAAGGAAAAAAGTATGGGAGCAGGTAGGTATCGTACGAAATTACGAAAAAAAAACGTAATAAATGTTTTTAGCTGAAACACACCGGTTTATGTTGTTCACGACGATGAACATAATAAAATTAAATAGTGCAAATGCGAGATTTGTTGAATTATCATGTAATTGAGAAACCATTTCAGTTTCATTACGAAAACTTCAAGGTAAAAAATGGTTTGGATATAACGGGCGACGCATTTTATTCTCTATTGAGTAGGTACTTTTTGCGATGTTATTTGCATTCAGTGTTAGCACGCGTATAAAATAACGATTCAAATATTTGCGAAATCGCGTAAGTAGTGATGTCACTTCGTTATCGTTATTCTTGTAAATAAAACGTGATCTCATCGACTCGTTATGAACTAATCGAACTGCTTCTGTAATGGCGAAGAAATGACATCGTAGAATATTCATTTTGTGTTAATTAATTTAAAATTTTTGTGAACACGCACCCCCAAACCGATATTTTAGCAAATTATATTTGTGTATTTATTTATAAATAACTTTGCAACAGTTTTCAGGAATTATTAGAACGAATCATTATTTACTTATTTTATTGAAGTAAGACTTCTTTAGGGGTATTACCAAGAGTAACCCAGATCTTTTTTGGAAGGAAATAACGTTTTAAACCGGAAATGACGTTCGATTTATATTTCATCATAGTTATGGCAACAGTAAGTGTGACGCCCAGCAACGAATAACAAAACGTCAAATCAAACTCAAACGTCAGACGTCATCCGGTTATCTTGTTTAAACAGGTTTTTGTTATGTTTTGTTGATTATAATATGATTTAACTAAAGATTTTTGATGAACATATTGGTGTGTCTTATTTATCTCTCTGATTCTTGTGAATTCTAGCTATTGAAGTAAAAAGTGGCAGTAGTAGTAAAAGATAAAAAATTAAAATAGTGTTGTTTATAATTCCAATGGCTGAATCGCAGAAAAATTTTACAAATTCGTCTATAAATAATTAATTATAAACAAAAAATAAACAACCTAATCATCTTCCTCCACCTAAAAAATGTAAGTTTTTATTTAGTTTTTAGCCAAAGAAGTTTTACTTCAACTGCTCGTAAAGGTTGGACGCACTAATTTTTATTATTCTATAGGTAAATACCTACAAACAAAGTTGTAGGAATTTGTAACTAATAAGAGAAGTATCTAGTGCTTTGTGCCAACTCATATATTTTTTGGATTTGGAAGTTAATATAGTAAAAAATTATTCAATTTGTATTTGCATAGTTTTAATACGAAGACAAGTTTGATGAATTTCCAAGTCAAAGGATATATATGTAATGTTTATTTCAATATTTAATTGCCTTATTTTCAAACCGATACATTAATATTAAATACTAATGATATCTACTATAATAAATTACTAATGAAACAAACAATACTAATGACATATTAATTAATAATGATTATTAATTATAGAAGAATCGCAGAAGAGATGTCAAGAATGATTAAATTACATCACAATTAAAATAACATCGATTGAGTGGTCAGATGAAAACCAAAAGCACTCATCCTTGAATTCGGGTGATTTAGGCTTAAAAACTTCAGTTTATAGTGATACTTAAAATAATTCATATACCTACCGTTCTTTCATATATGTCAGTAATTTAATAATTTTAGAAAAAACCTTTTTTGCGAGTCATGCTATAAAATATTAATATTAATTAAATGGTTGTGCCAGTACGTACGTAATAAGAATATGAATAAATAATAGTTTTGTCCATACATAGACTGAATTCTTTCAGAAAGGCTTTCAAATACAATGATGTATCGGTGATTTAATCGAATATTGTATTCGTGTGCCTTTCTTGAAGGAATTGACCTTGTTTATGGTAATAACTATTTATTCATATTCCAATTGCGTATGTTATATACGGGCGCATATAATTAATTCATCTTAATATTTTAAAGCATAACTGGCAAAAATCTTTAAGACCCGGCATTCCGATTTTCTGCCGAATTATAAAATACTTTCCATGAGTTTAAGTTTTTTAGCTCTTAAAAAATATTTGTGGCATATAAGATGTCGGTGATATATTATACGTCAATTATTACAAAATCCTAATATTTTTTTAATGTGTATTACAGATCCTATCATAATACGCATGACATATACATAACTATTTTAGAGTTCTCGTGTAAAATGACTCTTGAAAACTTCAAGGCCAATGTTGAAGATGCCAAGAGACCTGGAGATATCATTTAGCAGCACCATACCATATCATGCTGTGCTGGGCCAGAACGCCCGTTCTGCACGGAGAAAAATATTATTCTAAAATACGATCATTTTATTCGTAAAAACAGTTAAAAACGGGACTGAAGTTCGTACGAACAAATTAACAGTGTATCAATGTTTATTGGCGGGAAAATGTAAGGATAATTTGTTGGTATACGTACGAAATTACGTATACCAACAAATTATTCGTACATGTTCCCGCCAATAAACATTGAAACCCCGTTAATTTGTTCGTAAGAACTTCAATCCCGTTTTTATCGTATTTTAGAATAAAAAATTTCTCCGTGTGCTATGTGGAATACAGAGCAAGTCGGAGTGGAAGTCCTGTACCCCTTTTTGCGTAATAAATACTTTTTGGCGTTGGGCGTTGCCCAAATTTGAATTCCCTAGAAGGTATGCCTATATATAATCGTACATAATATATAAAATTAATATCACCGCTATTCAACTTGCTAATAAACGGTTTCCCACAACCTCTCCTCATAACCTCATCAATAGTAAGTTAATGGCAGTTATTATTATGTCAAGATGAGAAAAATTACAGTGTAAGCAATAAAATAGCAAGCAAATAGTCGTGACCCCTTCAAGGTTACTACGGATAGGAGACTACTAAGACGAGAGCTAGACGGTGACAAGTGCACATTTATTTTTCAAAGTCACAGGTAGCAAATAGGCAGGCAGATAATTGGTTAGGCTTAAGGTTAATCATTAACTCAGGTGTGACCGGGATTGTCCCGGATAAAACCCGGCAGGGATCGGCATTTTAGCTTTTATTCCGGTTTGTAATTTAGTACTCATGCATCGCCATCGTTTTGAAGTGAAATTAATCGTCTCTTGAAAATAAGAATAAGGGGGTTTCTTACCGTCCTCCCAATAGCTTATCTACACTAATAACGAATATTTTCGATTGACGATTTACGGTTTATTTATTTATTAAGTTGGAGTTTATAATTCGGTACTGTGAATAGTGGCTATATATTGGATAAGTTGGCCGAGTTTTCAAACCACTGCGAGAATTTTATTTTTAATAATATTCGTTATTAGTGTAGATAAGCTATTGGGAGGATGGTGTGAAACCCCCTAAATCTGATTGTGAATTTTAACACTACCAACACAATTTATCTTATTTAATATATTTATACCTATTGGGTACCTATATCAGCTCTAATCACCTTTGAGATGTTATTAGTTATTATCTGAATGCAGGTTTGATAAATTGTGCTGATGATCCGTCCCATTCTGAAAGGGCGAAGCTCAACTATATGACGCTAATTTACTTGCATCGAATCCCAGTCAAGAATTAAGAAAAATAAAATTTATAAAACGTTTTGAGGATGTGAACAAAGTTTTTCTCTTAACAATAAGTAACCAAACATCTAAACTTTTATTTGTAAAATATTTATCAGTCTAAATAAAAAAAATATTAATAATGATTTTACAATTTTTTTTACATGGAGTTAGGTGTAGATAGAGCAAGAATTTTTAATTTTCTTCCAATTTCTCTTTCGTGTAAATTGCGTGGTCAAATGAATGGAAAATAACGGCTAATATTCAAGACAAATCATACTTTGTAAAAAATATATATAAATGTGAATCTCTGAAGTTCCTCTAGCTAAAAGTAAGAATATCGGAAGGACGTTTCATTGTTTTTGTTTTTCTATCCAATGAAAATATTATTTTATTCCGGCTTGTAAAAAAGTCTGACGGGCTCAAGTCAACTTCAAATAGCCATTTTCAAAGAGTCACTGTGTACTAAAGTAAATTGGTGACTGGTAGAAAACAATGGAGGTATAAATTACCCAAAAAACCATGAAAACATGGTAAAAACCATGCATCTGGCAACACTGGTGAGATGTGTGTCAAGGATAGCAGACGTCGCGTCACGGCACGCTTCCTCTGTGCTCAGTCTGAACTCTGAACGCCTGAACACTGAATTACTGAATCATCACATAGCAGTGCCATCTAGCGTCGGAGGGCGGAAGCTTTTGCTAGCTTCGGGAAAAATTCAAAACTTATCTTGAGAAGAACTGGGAAAGCATAGGAAATACGGGGAAAATAAATAGATTGATTATGACTATAAACGAAGAATTCTTAAAACAGTTTTAGAAAGGAATTGTTGCAATCTTAAGGGGCTAGACTTTGAACGACACACGGAACACCCGCGTCTGTCATTCTGTCCCGCTCACAATAAGATCACGCACACTTACGATACATGCGAATGCGAAATGTGCGAATGAGACAACTCTCTAATTTACCTACCGAAATCGCTCGAAAGGGGGTTTATGGAGAATACACTTTTCTACACCGAAACTTTCACGAAATTGAAATTTAAAAAAATATATATTTTTTATAAAGAAGAAGCTACGTCGGTAGCTTTTTATAATGTTATAATTCTTTATGAGAGTTGAGTTAGCAGCACTTTGTAGTTTAATAGTATTTTTTGTTAAATCGTACATGTTTGACAGTGAATGTTTACGTTAATACGAAACGCATCGAAAATTCGAAAACATACCGACATAGTTTACACCCTCTAGAAGGCAGTATAAAAAAATATATTCATTTTGTGCAATTTTCGATGTAGAAAAGTGTTTTATCCCGGGCGTCTTTTTTGTATCGGCCGAAAAGCGAAGCCTATCGTCTTAATTCATCAAATTTCAAAGTTAATGTTCAGGTTCTGCGAAAGTTCTATTCAAGTTCTATATTATTTCATATCTGTGAAGTAAATGGACCATAACGATATAATAACAGAACTTGAATAGAACTTTCACAGATCTTGAAAAGTAACTTCTTAATTAAATGAATTGTTCAAATTCTGTGAAGTAATCCGTCCTTAGTGTTTTTTGGAAGTACCTACCTATCTTATTATTTAATGAATTTGTGTTCCATACAAATAGAAAAAATATTTTTGTATTTGTATTTATTATAAGCATGGCCAAATAGTTGCCTTATTGTCAATAATAATATACTCGTGCATATTCTATTAAAATATATTTTGGTATACGTGTAATAAATAACATTATCCTCAAATATTATACCGCCATATTAAAATCAGTGCAATGTAGTGCTTTTAAGGTACGATTATAAAAGAAACATCACTGTTTAACGAAACCACAATTGGCGTTAGATGACTTACATTTTAAACTATTGTGATTGATTTTTAGTATAATGGGCATGCTACCTATTGGAGAATATTGAAGCAAGGTGGCTGCAGTGCAATTAATTATTTTGGCAAAAGTATTTTTACTATTATGGGCGAAATATTATGAAACGCCTAGTTGGCTCCTTGCCTACAAAAATTAAGAAATAAATAAACAAACTTTAAAATATACGAACTCCAAAAATATATTCACAACTCTGGGTTAACACAATAAGGCAGGGTCTCCCAAATAGAGTTCCGCTAAAAAGTAAGCTCTAAAGTTAAAATATTTACACTACAAAAAATATATTCATAACTCAAGGTTAACACAGGGTTAAGGCAAGGTCTCCCAAATAGATTTCCGCGAAAAAGTGAGCTAAAGTTAAAATATACACACTTTTAAAATATATTCACTACCTACTCTAGGAATACATTAAGGCGGGGTCTCACAAAAAGGGTTCTTTGAAAAAGTGAGCTAAAGTTAAAATATATATACTCCAAAAATATGTATATTCAAAACTCATGTTTACATAAAACAAATTATCGATATGTTTACATCTGAGATTGTTTACCACTACATTTGATGCTAAAAATATATTGTCATTAATAACATTGCGCTCTGCTCTGTACACAAAACACAAACATGTTTATGTCGATTTTTTGCTGTTATTCGGGGGACCAATAAATAAATTAGTTATGTACCTAATTGATTATCAGTAGTTCAGAGTAAAATCTTGCTTTTTTTTCCTAATGTCGTAAATACGGCCAAGTGTAAAAGAGTGGCTGAAAAATTTATGGGACATAACATTTTTAACATGGCAGACAAAACATAATATAATATATTATGGTAAACTTCCCCCTGGAAACGTGTAGGTGTACATACACAACCTTCAATCTGACGATTTTTAAAATCGCACCACGAAAAATTTTCACCTGAGGCGTAATGCTTTTTGTGGTTACCTATATAATATCAAAATGGATCAACGGCTAAAGTTAATTGCGAAAAACTCCACTAGTGGGCAGCTAAAAATGTTGATTTGCCGCCATGCGCCAGCTGACACTATTTTCGTATTATCTGTATTTTTCCAAAATTATATTTTTTGCATATTTTACCGTCTTTCTAGATATTGTGTTTATATGTTTATTATAATCGTATATATTTTATTTTTCCAGTGTAGTTACCCAGAATTTCCTCCGTTTTTCTCCCCAATGTTAATAAAAAATTATAATTTATTGAAGAAATTCAAAAAAACCTTGAGCTTTATTATTTTTTTTCCAGCTCAATAAGCACTCTTCACGATAAAAATAAGTAATTTGAAGCTTTCCTGTAAATAAATACAGTACCTACTATGACTTTTGAATATCCGAATTATGATGACATTTGACATGGAATTTTGGTCGCACTTTTCAACGAATAAAATACACATGCCTGCAAGTGTGTTAGCAAATATTAAAACGTATTATTTCCTTTCTAAGCAAATAAATTATAATTATTATTTTTTTAATAGATAAACTAATGTTTAAGACAAGATTTTTATGCATAGCACAAAGGGTAACAATTATTATAAGCAATAATTATTAGCCTGAAACATTCACCCACTTGAAAAAAATCTCCCGAGAAAAGATGCAAGCCGAGGTAGCTCGGTGGTTAGAGCAGTTGCCGTCGGCGGCATGTATCTTTTCTCGGGAGATTTTTTTCAGTGTGGATGAGTGTTTCAGGCTAATAATTATTGCCTTTAATAAATAAATTATATTTCATTACGCTAGGACCATTTTTTAAGATTTTTAATAAGGTTTTACTAAGGTTCGAAGCAAGTGATAAAAGATACATGCCGAGGTAGCTCAGTGGTTAGAGCAGATGCCGTCGGCGGCATGTATCTTTTCTCGGGAGATTTTTTTCAATGTGGATGAGTGTTTCAGGCTAATAATTATTGCCTTTAATAAATAAATTATATTTCATTACGCTAGGACCATTTTTTAAGATTTTTAGTGAGGTTTTAATAAGGTTCGAAGCAAGTGTGGTGAGCAACTAGCAAACCCATTATGGATTCGCCGGCACACGACAATACATACGTGAAATCCACGATGGATTTCTTGGCACATTTCTTAGGACAACTAATCTGTATTGGAAAATTGGAACGACTTGAATAGATTTTTATTACTGTCAATAATGAACATTGAAGCACTTTTACACTTCCAAAAATCTTTTTAATAAACACATTATGTAGAACGTATTTTCTTTTCCCAGTTGGTGACAATCTGACAGTATGACAGCCTAATGAAACAGCCCAGCGTCCCACGCTGCATCTCACGTCTCCATCTCACATCCCGCCGGTCATCGAACCTGGCTCCTTACCGATTATAATAACACGCTGTTTCTTTTAGAACACAACTTATAAAATATGATTTCGATTTTGCGGGACAAGAGTAGTGTACAAATTAGAATACCATTGAAGAATTTATTTTTAAAATGTTGACGAAAAAAATTAATGGTTGGCGCTCATCGTTCATCAGATTTTTTTTAAAGAACTTAATCTATTCACGGGAACTTTTTAAGGTGGGTTGGCACTTTATTCGATAAATATTTTGGAACCATCCACTTATGACTTAATTATAAATTCAATTAAAAAAATTGCATTAATTAACATTTCCCTTAATGAAATAATAAATAAAATTAACAATGCGAATTCGATACTTGCTTCAATGCCGTCGAATGTAGGAAAAAACTGATAGGAAAATATGCTTGAAAAATTTTTAAATCCCGTAACTTTGAAGAAAATGAAGAACGTCTACCAATAACAAAATCTTTTTTTTAGACTCACATTGATTTGGGGGTACGGATTCAGATAGTGATCATCCACGATCATGCTTTGAAGAAACATCTCTTACCTGCAAAGAAAGAAAATATAGTATTAATTAACATAGTAATAACTTTATTTAACTTTCTTCAATCAATGTTAATTTCTAGACGTACGAGTTACCTACTAATAGTTAAGTACCTAATATATATATATACCTACATTTTTAATCATAAATGCAAGAAGAAAGTAAAGAGGGGGTATTTTAACTTATTGCCAGATGTTTCACAGAATTTCACCAAATCGTTAAAAATTTTAAATTAAAATTATATTCTGTGAGGGTCCCATTCTAGTTCTGTATATTATTATTATTATTATTATTTCATCATGGACCGGATGTTTCACATAATTTAGATAATAACAGAGCTTGAGTAGAACAATCACAGAACTTGAATTTTAACATAAAAATTTGATAATTTGTTCAAATTCTGCTAAACGACCCGTCCTTAACAATAATTATGTATCGAAGAAAGCAATCACTTTGTGACTTAACATTATAATATGATATATGAAATAAATGAATAAAACTACTTTAAAAACATTTTTATAATATAATGTATTTTTTACAATAATTATTACATGTTTACGGATAAAGTATAAATAATTTAACAATATTAAACGAAAATAAAAATCCAAAGTCAAATTAAAGTTATTCCCTTTCTACCGTGTAACTCCTAACCTCCTCTCCTACACCTCTCACAACGCCTCTCTTCTGTTGTCCTCTAATATTATAATAAATTTTCTCTCTCTCTCTGTGTACTCTAATCAATCTTACAAATACTGTGAGTGTCTGTACTTATAATAATATTTTCCTGAAGAAGGTTGGGATATAACCAAAATTAGTAGAAACAACGCATAAATTAGATAATTATAAATAATTAATATAGTGTCGAAAACAAAGTAACTTATTAATTTTAAAAAAATATTCCGTGGCTATAACAAGTATATATCATTTCGCGAAATACTTATAATAATAATAATATGATGACTTGTATAGCGCCGTTTAGTGTGAAAAATTACCTCAAGAGCGCTGTACAAATTTCAATACATTTCTACAATCTTACACGGAGAAAAATGTTATTCGAAAAAACGATCATTTTAATAGTAAAAACGGTTAAAAACGGGACTAAAGTTCTTACGAACAAATTAACAGTGTTTCAATGTTTATTGGCTGGAGAATGTAAGATTAATTTGTTGGTATACGTACGAAATTACGTATATCAACAAATTATTCTTACATGTTCCCGCCAATAAACATTGAAACCCGGTTAATTTGTTCGTAAGAACTTCAGTCCCGTTTTTAACCGTTTTTACTATTAAAATGATCGTTTTTTCGAATAACATTTTTCTTCGTGTACTTCTAGCTACACAGTAGACAAACATTATACTACTATACTATTACACTATTCCTGAAACCTACGAAAAAAAAAATTTAAATTCTTTGTGTTCACAAAAAGAATTAATGCGTTCTTAACATAAAAGTAATTAATAATTGCAGAAATATAATCTAAAAAATTATTTCGGGTAATTTTTTATTTCTCTCCTTCCTTCCTTGTAGCTTAATAATAATTTATTGTATGTAACGTTTTAGTCAAATAATAATATTGATATCAATTGATCGGATTATTTCTATAGCGCCGTTCTTGTGGTAAAAATACATCAAAGACGCTTTAAACCGAAGTACAATTATTTGTCTTGTGCTATTTTTATTAAACTTCATATTTATTTATTATGTACCTATTTGGTTTTTCTGGTTAGGTGCTATACTAGTTAGGTGTATCTTCTTACCTTATATATTGTACATATACTCGGCTTGAATATAACTAGGTGAACTAGGTACTTAAATAGATACATTACATGCAATTGACATTGTTCTATTTAGTATTCATTGCATATTTCATACAAAAATAGTTATAATTTCCAAGAAATAATGACATAATGCACTAGAAACCTGCACATAAAATAATAATAAAACAAGGTCAGCTACAGGTTAAAAGTAGGTACTATAATTTAATAATGCATGATCATGTCACCTCAGTCAACTGTGCCTAGAAATAGATTTGCATATTTGCAGTCTGGTAAGGTATAGGAAATTGCCTGTACACGTTTTGCTTGAAGCTCGCCGCCGCATAATATTTTAAGCAAAACAACACGTACCTCAGTTAAACAAGGTTCTAACTGACATTTTTTTTCAAAAATCAAAATAAATAATCGAAAATAAAAATCTATGCAATTCCATTTCTTTTCCTCATTTCTATAACAACAACAAAAATTTCAGAGCCATCGGTTGTATTTCTGTAGATACTTGTATGACGAAGTTCTAAAATCAAGTTCTTATAGCTTCTAAGGTTCTAACATGACTTTTTGTTTGTATTTGATAGATAATCGCCTTTACGAGGCGCAGTATAATATTTAGTTATTTCTTCCAACTTTGCATATTCACTTTGTGGCTTGTGAAATTCAATTTGTTTCATCTTAATTATAAAATGAAACAAATTTAATAACTGTGTTTTCACCACTAAATATTATTCATAAAAATCTACACGTTTCATCGTCAAGATTATAAAATAAAAAATAAATCATTTTATAATCCTGACGAAGAAACCATCGGTTTCGAAACATGTAGATATTTATGAATAATATTTAGTGGTGAAAACACAGTTATTTGTTTCATTTTATAATATTTAGTTCGTCACTTTAGTTGGATGGGATTCTAACTTCGCTCACTAAGTTCCGAAGTGTCAAAGTTTGCAAATGCGAGTTTTCATAACATTGAACAATTTATGATTTTGAGGTTGAATCTTGTGTAAAGTATTATAATTTAAAACATTTTAAAATAATAATAAAAAAATCATAGAACGAGGCCCTATCTTAGAAAAGCATTAGGGAAATGCCGTTAGAAATCTATGCGATGAATTATTATACCCAAGCTGGTTGCATATGGTTCTATCTGCACGTTTAGGTATGTTCTAAAATGGTAGGCATGGTTCTAAAAAGTATATGTACGTCCTATTTAAACATTTTCCTTTAAAATATGTTAAACTAAAATACTTTACACGTGATTCAACTTGAAAATCAAAAATCGGTAAATAAATACTTACAAATCGTATTTGCAAACTTTGACACATCTTATCCCAGAACAAGATAAAGTGAAGTTGGAACCCTGTCCTACCAAAGTACCAGGAGTCTATTTTTACGCTTGTCTACGAACTATGTCATTCTCGTCACAGAGGTTGATCTTCATTGAGGAAATGTTACTATTTTTTATATAAAATGTTTCAGTTAATAATTTGATCATACATATTGTTTACCATTAACATTCTCTCTGGCGTAAATATCTTCAATTGTAATCAAAATAAATATAAAAACTCTATTAAAAACGTATTAAACGTGTACCAAACTGCATAATATGTTAATATGTAATTATATATTAAGTAATGACATATATTATGATATAATAATCTATCTCTTGTTATAATAACGAAATATTTGTTTAATTGTTGTATCTAAGTTATAGTGTTTAATTTTTAGATACCTATATAATAAAATAGTATAATGAGGAGATATATAATTGATTTCTCAGTTAGGTAAATTACATATGTTTAAATGAACCGCATTGTAAACTGTTGATTTAACTAAAATAAAATAAATATATATTAATTATTTATTTATTTATTTGATAATGGTAGTTACAGACAAATCCATTTAAACAGACCGTTGGTTGGTTTGTGTAGTTGTGTACTTAATGGATCAAAAATAATTCAATATATTGATACATTGATTGTTTAATTAAAAAAAATTCTATTACATTTTTTTTACGAACCAGACCGGGTTTAGTTTTCCCCTTAGGAAAAATTAAACCCTTTCACACACTTTTCTATAAAAATGATCATCTAGTAAATCCACGCTATGCAAGTGTATTATATAAGTCTAATTAATACAAAACAATACAAGAACAACATGTTAACCTACCAGACTATTAAATGGGAAAATAATTCACCGACTCCAGATATTTTCATATCAGATTCGACTCGGTGGAATTCCTAATTTGACCGATAAATCCTACTGATCCAACAATATAAATATTTAAAAAATCTTTCGTAATCCTACATGTATTTAAAATGACTGATTTTTGCATTTTTATATACAAATTCTTTGACAAATCTAATATGTCTAAATTTTCAATGAGAGAGCTAGGTATAATGCCAGTAACCGAAATAACGAATGGTAATATTTTAATTTTTTTCTATTACATATTAAATAATATTATTATTTAGCTTAAGCTACTAATTCTACATAATTATTATTTAATACAGTTCTGTCTGAATATACACAGGGCCAGTTTCCTGTGTGGACTGAGGAGAGCTTCTAAACTAAAAGGAAAGTTTTGTTCCCGATATCGTGCCTCCGTCTGCCATCTACATATTATTTGCCGGCAGACGGCGCGGGCGCGGCAGTACCCACCTTCGCCAGGTAATGTACGAGAACTGGCAAACTATGCGCGTACATCGGTACGGAACTACCCAACTATTCACGAACTACAATACACTATACAGTATTATACGGTACAAAACAAAAGCTCGTCTCGAAAGTTGAGCACTGAGCTCGGGCGGCTCGTAATTGCATGACCTATTAAAGACGGCGATTAAAACGGCGGCTACGATACGGTGTACTGGAGAAATTCATAACGTAATAATACATTTATTAACAGGAGTATTTGTATGGTAACAAAATTGTACACGGTAGACATTTGTCACACGAGAACGGGTCGTTTCTACGCCTCGTTCTTGGGTTCAACATCTGGGCTGTAGGACGATTTGCCGCCACGAAGAAAAATGTTATTCTAAAGTACGATCATTTTATTCGTAAAAACGGTTAAAAACGGGACTGAAGTTATTACGAACAAATTAACAGGGTTTCAATGTTTATTGGCGGGAAAATGTAAGAATAATTTGTTAGCATACGTACGAAATTACGTATAGGTACCAACAAATTATTCTTACATGTTCCCGCCAATAAACACTGAAACCCTGTTAATTTGTTCGTAATAACTTCAGTCCCGTTTTTAACCGTTTTTACGAATAAAATGATCGTATTTTAGAATAATTTTTTTCTTCGTGCGGCCGCAGTGCTTTCTCCCTTCGACAACATAGATCTCTTCAAAGCCCAGGTTCACTCCTTCCTTCCCACAAAAGTCCATCCACACAGTATTCCAAAATAAAACATACCTAGACCCTGAGAAAAATTATTGAACATTTGAAATTTTTTTATTAAACCGTTATTTCCTTGATTGTGCTCAAATACCGTGATATAAATAGAGTTGCAAGCTGAAAATAGTTGTGTTGACTTCAAAAGTCCAGAAGCTCACCGTTAGAGAGCATTTTGCTGTTTCGAAAACAAACATTTTTCTAACAAGAGAAGATTACATCACAAAAAAATAATTACGGACAATTTTTATAGCAACGTTTGGTAAACATCACCACAAGGAATCGTAACTTTATGACAGGAATATTTTTTCGATTTGCTAAATATATATATTTTTTTTTTCCATAGCTCCACACTCTCACCTGATGGGGTTAAGTGTGTCCAGGAGTAACGGACGTACGAATCCGACCCTCCTACTGCGGTGTAATGCGATGTTCCGAGAGATCAAAATGTCTCCCTCAAACAGTCTCTCTTAAGGTGACCAGAGACAGAGATTTTGGTTTTCTAATAAATGGTTATTTATTAGAAAACCAAAATCTCTGTCTCTGGTCACCTTAAGAGAGACTGTTTGAGGGAGACATTTTGATCTCTCGGAACAAACAGTCTCTCTTAAGGTGACCAGAGACAGAGATTTTGGTTTTCTAATAAATGGTTTCCGGCCGGCGGGGAAATTATAATTTGTTGGAAATTATAATTTGTTTTATTTAGTCCTTTGATTTATTAATTCATTATTGGTAATACTAACTACCTCGTATTTTGCATACTGGTACCTATTGCCATCACAAGCACCTTCTCTTCCACGGAAAGGTGAAACATATTAATTGTGTACATAGCGGGGGAAATGTTATGTCTCTATTGTTGTATACGTAAAAACTGCCGATTCGCGCCAACTAAATAATCATTCATTTTCACATCTCGGGGAAAATTTTCGACCGGCGAAATGCTCAGCAGAGTGCGAAGTGCGGAGAGAACAAATTTTCTTTTTCTTCTTTTATTTGAGTAATAGTGTCTATTAAAAAAAAAAAACTGAACATGTTCACAGATCTGAAAACTGGCAAGAACAAACGATGACACCAGGTTAAGAAAATATAGAGCTATAAGTTGAAATGTTACATGAGAAAAGTTCAATAATTTTGAGATATTTCACAGACATTCATGAAATTTAAGAGCTATCATTAGAAGCTGTGAAATTCTAAAATATAAAAAATGGACTTGACCATTCTTTGGAGAAAATGGGTCGGTATTTCATTGAGTTGGCACTCGATGTTATCTCGTGTGTACAGGGTGTTAAGGGACGCACTTGATTTTAACCAGTGTTTCCTAGCATTTGGAGTAAAAATGTACATTTTTTATACAAGTTTTAGTGACTTTTTTGATATTCATATTTTTATAAGAAAAACCCTCTTTTTAACTTTTTAAGGTTATTCCCATCAATGTAATATATCATTGAAGAAGAAGATAACAATAATAATCTATTTTTTTAAATATGAAAATGAACAAGACACAGAAAAATAATAAAAGATAACGGTCGCAACTGGGAGTCGAACCCAGAGCCTTACGTCTTACCGGGACATACACCTCTACCAATAGGGCTACTGCGATCTATTATGAGACTGTCGTAATTGTCAACTTCATATTTCAAATTTCAGAATTAACAATATTATCTTCGACTAATGTTTTTTTTCCATATTATTGGCAGCTACCTTTATTATTGGAAACAAGTATTTAAAGAATGTATTTGTTACCTAGATAGTGTCTCGGATAAAAATATATTATTTCATTTAGACGTTTATAAAAAGTCAATAGGTGTTCCATAAAAATAAAATCGGATATATTTATCCGAGACACTATCTAGGTAACAAATACATTCTTTGAATACTTGTTTCCAATAATAAAGGTAGCTGCCAATAATATGGAAAAAAAAAACATTAGTCGAAGATAATGTTGTTAATTCTGAAATTTGAAATATGAAGTTGACAATTACGACAGTCTCATAACAGATCGCAGTAGCCCTATTGGTAGAGGTGTATGTCCCGGTAAGACGTAAGGTTCTGGGTTCGAGTCCCAGTTGCGACCGTTATCTTTTATTATTTTTCTGTGTCTTGTTCATTTTCATATATAAAAAAATTAGATTATTATTGTTATCTTCTTCTTCAATGATACTTTTTTGATATTTTATTTATTCATTTACTCAACTCCCAGAGGGTTTTTACATATTAGTATTCAGTTTTTCAGTTCAATTTCATTGCCGGCAACCCGGGCATTTATTTAATATAAATGTATTTACAGTTTTCTTTTCTTTTACCTGCTTCACTAGACAAAGTCTATAGTATAGTACACTAGTTACATTTTGTTGGAAGTAAAAAAAAATGATAAATTTTGTTGGTAGTAAAAATTACACACAAGTCATAAAAATACAAGAACCAAAACTGAAAAATACAGCGGTTAGATAGATTAACAAAAATACAGGAATATTTTTTATACAGTTTAGGAGTGTGAATTCATTTTAGGAATAGTGTTGGAATAATTATTTTTTATGATCCACAAAACCCGCCAAGTTGATATTAAATATGTCAACATCACCGTATTGGTTTCCTATAGTGCGAAATCGTTGTATCGGAGAGTAGGCAATGTAGTTACGCTTATGAATGCTGCAGTAGAAAAGTGTATTTTGTCGTGGTGTTACTGTGGGTATTCGCAAGTCTATGTGCTTAGAGTTAAGTATTTTTAATAAATAGGTTAAGTCGTTTATTTTACGACTATCTTCTAATGTATGTATTTTCAGATTTTTTAACTATGTCTACCTACGTTAAATTGAATAATAAATTATAATTTAAGTCTTCTAGTAGGATATTTAGTGTAAAACTCAGATTTTTTTGTATTCGCTCAATGTTATTAATGTTGATATTAATGTATTTTTTTTCAAAATAATATTCTTTAAAATCAAAGAAAAATCTTTACATGTCGTCACTGGTCACTCACCTAAAACCTCATCCAACCCTAACTGGGAACTGAGAAGGTGATTTTTTTTAATGTTTTAAATTGAAAAAAAAACACTAACACTGTCATCCGAGAGCAAAATTACATTTAATTTTTTACTTCAAATAATGTCAGGAATCACTGGTTAAAAGTAAGTGAAGTAAGTCCCTTAACACCCTGTTTACAGATAAGTTTACTTTTAGAGAGAAGATGTCAGTACCTGTGAGTCGCATGAATTTGCTAATAATTGTTAATTTAGTCCATACATAAGTATCTAACTAGATATCTTATTTTCGAACGGCAAAAATTTAATGTGGATAAAATTTGTTCTCTTTGTACTTGTTATATTTTTTTCTTCCCGGTGATTAGAAATCAGTATTGTGTATTGAAACCGATTAATTCAAGTTCAATCATCAGCTATCATTCATTATAATTGAGCTTCAGCAGCTATCATTATAATGATTATTTCATTAGGTAGCTTACTTGAGTGCACTATTCATTGCACTCAATTAAGCATTTTGTAAAGCTCCTGATTAATAAATTGGCTACCAAGAATAGTAACTATTACTTAATTAGGAAGGAATAGAATTCTCCTATTTCTGCTACGTAATTATTTTCACGCGTGACAGCTGTTTCGTCTTCTGGAGGCATTATCAAACTGCGCTTAGGACACTTAGAGACGATATATTTACATAAATTAATACTATTTTCATAGCAGTGGCGGTCGGTGACTTTTTGTAGAAGGGACGCTGGACTATCAATAAGTATCCTTATAGGTATACTTACCTACTACTATAATAAGTACAAATCTATATAGATTAGCACCTCGAACAAGATGCAATTCCTGACAAAAATAGTCTAATTAGCTCTATAAATCCCTAGCACTGTGAAACATCCATTATCACAGAACCAAAATTTCTTACATGTGTCATTGAAAAATAAACAAAAAATCCTTGACGTGCCGGGGTTTCATTTACCAATTCGACGCTCCTTCTTTATAAAGTCATCAATTACATGGTCAAGAAATGTTGTCTTCTCATGGCAGAAGTAGTATTTTCTCAATAAAGTTGTTAAAATTATTAATTAAATAGGTAATCGAAGAATTACATATTTAACATCAATGTTTTAATGCTATTCAAACAAAACTGTCATAAATGCACCAAGAAAACACATACTATAATGACACACAAGCGATAATGACATTTTCCACTGTACCCTTAAATCGTTTAAACTCAAATTAACCTTACAATGTACTTAAATCAAAACTATTATTTCTGTATTGTTTATTATTTACTTTTTAATATTTTTTTATTCACACAATGTACTATTATAACTTTTAATTAACTACTTGCTTCCTAATCAGTAACCATAATAAAATATTATACATGGAACAACAATGATTTTATATCCATTTTATATACTTTCTTTAATTATATAATAGATATAAAATATTTGAAAATCTTTACGATTCATGATAAATGTGTATATATCAAAAAAGCACAGCTAAACTTTTTGCAGTCGTAAAAGGGTATTGACTTTTACAGCAAAATTCATATAACACCCGAAAATACGGCGTGAAAACGGCAAAAACACATTTTCATTGTTATTTATGTATTTTCAGTGAAGAACGAACTGCAGATTGACTTAGATAAAGTACGAAAAATAAACATATCAACCAAAGTTGCGTAGACAAGTTTATTGACTAAGTCCCTATTTACTACAAAATTAATATATTGTTTTAAATATTTTTCAATACTATTTATTTATTTATTGCAAGAATTATTTTAATATCCAATACATTGTCCAGCAAATTGTATCAATATTATTCGCTAGAAATTGTTATTTATCAAGCCGGAAATGCCGGAAATATACCAGACGTTACGAAAGGCCATAGGTTTGACTCATAAGAATGTAATGCTTTCCTAGAACCGAATATATTCGTACTTAAAACATAGTTGCCATTCCTCTAAACCTCGTCCAATGTTAAAAATACATATAGCACATCCCAGTAGTAAGTCAAAAAAGTTAATTTATCAGGACTATTTTTGCTTAATACTTTATACTTTACACTTTATACTTATACTTTATACCATATTTTTCTCTTAATATTTAAATTTTACCATTACCTACTACTTATTACCTTACTTACTGCTTACTTTTTACGTTTTTTTTCTTATATTTAACTTACATTTATACTGTTATTCTTCGTGTTGTTGTACTATTTATATTTTATGTCAATTATGTTGTAATTAGGCACATGTTGTGCCGTATATGTGTAAATAAATAAATAAATATTGTTTGTTTCTTTTGTTATTTAATGTCATTACTACCCTGACGAAGAAACCATCGGTTTCGAAACATGTCGGTAATTGTGATTATATAATAGTGGTTTAATACGAAGTTATTTGTTTTAATTTAATTCAAAATGACGCCACAAAGTGATTTTGCGAAGTTTGAAGAAATAAATAAACAAGTAATCAAATGATTATTGATGAAGCAAGCGGTCCTGTCGAAAAGAAACACTGGCGACACCTTGCGAAGTTAGAGTGATCTAACTTAAAGGTTTTCTGGGGGCATAGATAATCAAAATCACTTTACTATGCAGAGATAATAATCCAATAATTTTATAAACCAAAATTTTTGACTTATGACCCCTTTCCACGATTTGTGCGATATGTCAATTTTAGTTATTATTCACATCCACGAATAAGTTTGACCATGACCAACAAGGTTCGAGGCAATTTCAATTTAGGAGGCGGGTATGGGTACCGCCGCCACGGGAACCATTTATTGGATAACCAAAACCCCTGTCATAGGTCATCCCAAGTGAGTCGCTATGTTTGGTGACTTAGCAGGGATAGCCCAGGTTCATGGAGTGAAGTTTATCTAGGTCTTGGCGACGGATGCGTCTGCCCACTGACTGCGCGGTGGGCCGTATCGGAAGAGACTGGTTATGGAAGACTATCAGAGATTCTCAGATTGTTACCCACCCCTAATAACTTTTTCCTTATAAGAACTTCCTCCGTTTTCTTTTCCTAAAAAGACCCTTTACGCAGTATCCCCAAAGATGACATTGACCCTGAGGGACGTAAATTTCCTCAGGGTCTTCTGTGTGGAGCTAATGTAAAAAAAATGTTATCAAATGAAACCAATTACTTTGTGTAAACCACTAATAACATGTTATTATCCTGACGAAGAAACCATCGTTTTTGAAACATATAGATATTATAACATGTGATTAGTGGTTTACACTAAGTAATTTGTTTCATTTAATTAAAATGATGCCACAAAGTAATTTTGCAAAGATTGAAGAAAAGATGTTATATTTGCGAGAGACATAAACTCGATTTTTGTACGTATGTAGGTACCTACCTAGATTCACAAAAAGCCGTTAATCTTATACATACCAACTAATGAACCCTCTCTGCCAAATTACATCACAATATATCAAATTTATTACTTAAATCTCATCTTAGTAATTAACTAATTAGCTATCGACTAATTAATTCTTAATTGACCTGAAAACTATTCTGGCTATTATATTTATAATTTATTTATTTATAATTCATATTTATAATTTAAGAAATTGAAAAACAAAATTATTAAATGAAACAAATAACTTTGTAACCACTATATTATCATAATTATCGACATGTTTCGAAATCGATGGTTTCTTAGTCAGGATAATAAGAACATGAAATAATAACAAAAGAAACAAACAAGTATTGACTAAAAATAACTATAGACAAATATATTATTATTGATTGTTTCTTTTGTTATTTCATGTTCTTATTATAATTATAATTATATAGTGGTGTACACAAAGTTATTTGTTTCGTGCGAAGTTTGAGAAACAAAATTATTATTGACTTTTATATACATAACTAAACTTACTTTAAAAAATACGGTCTCCCGTGCATAGTGCATGTTGACATGTTATTTAAAATAACAATGAAGAAGAAGATAACACTAATAATCTAAATTAAAATATGAAAATGAACAAGACAAATAATATTAGTGTTTTCTTTTTCTTCAATGAAATATTACATTGTTGGGAATAACCTAAGAGTATGGATATTAGAGAGACGGCATGTGAAGTGTGCCCGCGCGCTCCAAGTGTGTCTTTTCGAGAATTCTACCCACACGGCTGACATTGGCTGTCACCATGTAAATTGGCTGCTGTCGTAAAAATGTCGGAACGTATTAAACGGCCAAAAACCAGCAGCCAATGTAAGCCATTTGGGTAAAAAATCTCGGAAAGGCACACTTGGAGCGCGCGGGCACACTTCACATGCCGTCTCTCTAATATCCATACTCTTTGGGAATAACCCTCAAAAGTTATGAAAAGAGAGTATTTTTTATAAAAGTTAAATATCATTTAAAATCCTATGTTTGAATATTTGAATGAATTTTTAAATAATACCTGAACAATCAGAGACACAATCAGCATAAATCTTCCAGTAGCAATACCTGATCGAAATAAAAGCTTACCTTGACGCTCGAACAGGTATTACGAGAAATAATGTATTGCCGGCTCTTCTGAAGGCTTTCAGAATAGGGTAAAAATATTTGAATCCACGAAGAAAAATCTGTATGAGATTCCCGTAGGTACAGAAAAATACAACGAATTTGAATGTACCTAGTTGTAGTAATAATATGTAAAGCAATAATTTGGAAATATTCAAAACAACGTTTTGAGGCCGTCCAAAACAAAAATTGTTTGTTGGCATATTGTTACTAACATTACAAAACTCTTTTTTCGATTTTTTTTAAACGAATATGATTTTAGATATTCACGGCCAAAAGTATCATAGTGATTTATCACGTGTTCCGCTACCTCCTCCTTTATCCAACGTTTCGGACAGCGTTACAGTGTCCATCATCGGGGCAAATGTGATTTGGACACTGTAACGCTGTACGAAACGTTGGCTAAAGAAGGAGGTAGCGGAACACGGCATAATAAACTAAAAAATAAATCACAATAATTTTCAAGTTTTATTTTAATTTTCTTTGATGGTTACAGTTGTCGACACTTCAAATTCGATCGAAAGAAGAATTATTTTTATTTGGAATTTGAAAGAATAAACCTTTCATGACTAGTTTCTATTTTATGAGGTTTTAGGCAGGTTGCAACCTGTATACACAAGCAGAATAACAAAAACATAATGACTAATGACTTTCTCTAACACAAACTTATTTATCATATCATATTATTAAAACTATCACTACAAAAGCCAATAAATCACGCTATAAAATATCAAAACCAGCGTCTGCGACAAAAGCCACGGCCAATTTATTTCATTCGCACCACCACAACTGTTTACCAAAACCAACCAACTTGTGTCCCCAGTTCCCAGTGCCTGTAATAAAAATATGCTCTGCTGTATATCTGAATCAATCGGTATTCGTAGACATGTTGTCAGAGCAGAGCATACGTAATGTCTGACCTATATCAGATAGAAGCATTCGCCAAGTTTTTTTTTCTAGTCATAAATCTTGAAAAAACCTGAAACGGAAAATTTCCATGTAATTATATCAAATAAAAATATTTCAAGGAGGTGCCTACCTTAACATTAGATCTATTTATGATATAGATTATACGGTAAGGACGAATAAAGATACAATGTTGCAACCTAATAAAGATAAACACTTATGTTAGGTTTTCCTTTAGAAATTGCTTTGTAATTTCCGTCTCGTAAGATTTTAACATTTTTTCAACAACGTGTGTTCGAAATTATGTCCTAAAGCGTATCTAATTTTCTCTTCATAAACAGTGTTAATTTCAAGTGACCTACCAGGTAAGTCCTGGTAAGTAAGGTGGTCCTGCATATTTTCTTAACAATAAAAAAATAAAAAATTATACAAAAAAAGAAAATAAAATAAAATAGTAATACATATAGTTTTGTATCACTGATCGAAGAACCGGTGGATGCAATGTTTTAGCCATAAGTTTTTATAATGTTTGTCTGTCTAGTCTGTAGTCAGAAGTAAGATTGCAGAAATATATTAAAATTTGTACAGCGTCCTTGAGGTGATTTTTCACAGAAACGGCGCTATACAAGTCATCCAAATATAATTATTATTATTACTATATTTTAAAAAAACTTGACCTTATTAATTTATTCATACACAAAACCATGCACAATGTGACCTTAGGACGGCGTACCGCATAAGATCACATTATTTTCGACTTTTGTAAAAAAAAAAACATTTAATAAAAATAAAAGACTTATTTTGTGCAAAACCACGAGTTTTATTAATTTATTTTACCAACCGGTATTAATTTGTATGTGTTATAGTATTAATTTGTACCCTGATGATGCTTGCGCAAAGCGAAACCGGTTGGTAAAATAAATTAAGAAAAACTCGTGGTTTTATACAAAAACAGAGTTTTATTTTTATTAAATATTTTAAACCCCAAAATGATTACTATCTAAAATATTACAACTAAAAACTGTTTTCGAAAGGTGATGAAATACGCTTTCAAATAATATAATTAGGTACGTACTTTTAAAATATTAAAAAAAAAAATACAAAAAAGTTTTAAAAATGGCTCACTTTACGTTTTTTCTAACTAATCTTCTTGATAACGAAAAAAAATAAAAACACTTAAAAATTCACTTTCAATTCAGTTTCACAATTTTTTTTCAAATTGCGGTCGAAAACATTGGTTTCATTAAGGTGTATGTAGGATAATTTTTTGTGGTTAACTTTTAGATTTAAATATGTAGCGTGTTGTATTCTCTTATCAATGCCGTTTAGATTATACTTCTCACTATGATAGTAAAAGAGTTACGACGATTTCTATGAGACCTGTGTGAGCTGGGACAAAAATGTGGTCTCCTGTGATTAAACGGGTTTTAAACTTCAGAAAATTCATCTTTTGAATACTGGGTTCTTTTAAATGATAGACAGGTCTGAACGTAAGTCTTTAGTGGACCAATGTTGTAGGAGGGAGGAAATTTATTTATTTATTTATTTATATAATACAAACATACAATACAAGATGATCCTTTATCTGTCCAACTGGGAAGGATTCCCGTTTCAGGACAGCCAAATTGTGTTTTAGTACATATTCTTACAATGGAAAGGAATGGCGATTCTGTCAAGACAAATTTTGAGAACATTAGTAGTTGCATTTCTAGTGACGGGATTGTTTATTTTTCCTTGAAAGAATCGCCAAGATGTAATTATTTTACCAGGGTCATTTTGGATAACATTTGTAATTTCATACAGAACAGATGAATGGTTTCTTTCGGGAGATAACAAGTCTGAGATTCTTTCCAGGGCATTTTGGAGAACATTTACAATTGCATAGTTAGAATTTCCACATTTATAAGCTAGTATAAAACATAATATTATGAATCCTAAAGTACTATATTTTTTTGAAATTCTTAAGATATAGAAATTATACATTACTAAACCAGAATAAATACTGTATGACATATGAATTTCCAATTTATTAATACAGAGGATTTCAAAACATATTTTTTTGAAATGGCTAAACGTTATTTTACAGTAATCGAAAAAAAACAGTTATATATAACAGTTAATAATCTAACACTCATTCAAACGCTGTGAATGCTTTGGCGTACCTGCAGGTGCTGAAGGAATCAATAACCCTAGTTCTTCTAAACATCTTCCTTTGAAATACCGGTAGAACGAACGCAGTTCTTATTCGATGGCGCTACAGTCCATATCGAGCTTTGGCCTACCGCAACATTCGCCTCCAACTCCTCCTGTCCTCAATGGCTGACTTCCAGTTTGCTACATGAAGAAGCTGTGCTGCATCCCCTCTTATCTCGTCTTCCCACCTCATCATACCAAACCTTCCTCTTCTCACCTCAGTCTGGGTCTTCCCACTTTTCTCTTTTCATCTGGGTGTCCAGTCATAATTAAGAACAAACGCAGTTACCCCTAAATTATTGTCTTTGTGCCAACGATTGCAACCAGTTCGTTATGATTTATGATAGAGGAATCCATCATATATATTTTATATTTAGGGACTTGTCACAAAATAATATATTTATGTTTTTTTATTGTATCAACACTTTTAGTATTTATTAAGGATATTTTGTTAAAAAAACGGTGTATGAATAAAAAAAATATATATATATATATCGGGAATATAAAAAGCATTACACAATATTCTATGTGGTACCAAATTAGAAAGCCATCCGTCTTTTTATGAAACAACAGCTGTGACATCCTACCTATTAAAATCGTATTTAAATATTTATATCGCTTTAATATAACTCCAACACACGCTTAGTTAAATATTCAAAATTGACACAGATCTCGTGAAATCGCAAAATACAAGGGATTTTCTAAATTTCTTTGACAGTTTTATTAGGGTTTGAATTTGGCAAATGCCTTTAAACATATAAATCATTTATTACACGTGGAACATAAATTTGACTAGCGGATATGTTCAACATATGTGCATCTATTTGCCAAATTAACACCAACTATAAAATTATAAAACAACATCAAGTTAAGTACTGTAATGTTGTCTTATTATTGAAAATGCAGTAGATCGTACAGAAATGATAACCAATGAAGTATGCAATGCATTCTGCAGTTGAAAATTTTTTTTTTTACATAATTTATTATATAGGGAGTTAATGGACCTACATTATTTACTTTAACAGTGATCCTGATATGAATTTTACTCCAAATAATGTCATGAATCACTGGTTACAGTAAGTCAAGTAGTCCTCTAACACCTGTATATATACGAATATAATTATCAAAAAATCTTGCATTTTGTTTTCGAAATCATGCTGGCAAGCATTTAATGGTAGGTTCAGATTTTTTTATATTATTTTTAAACCAATATTTTCGGAAACCTTTGAAAACCTGCTGGTTGACAATAGTGCATACATTTGCCCAATATCTCAACTTTTGCTCAATATTTCTAAATCCAGTGTATATTTTTACAAACACTCGTCCATTACGTATGGCGTCCACCAAAAATAATATCCAACCGATAATTATTATACAACAACAAAAAAAGCCGTAAAATTTCCGCCCAATCCCATAAACTGTTCTCAAGGATACCGGCCGGTCCCAAAATAAAAGTACTCTAGCATAAAAATCACATTATTCTCAAAGAGCTGTTAATTAAGTCAAATTAATTATTTATTCCTACACTAAACTTCAGGAACCTCAAATACTTGGGCATTGGACAATTATAGACAACCAACGAACACACTTATCTCTTCCAATTATTGGAATAGACAAGAATAGACTTCAGGAAACCACTAAAGAGATAATTAAGTTCAATCTTCTAGATTTCTGGTGAAATTGATCAAACATTTTGAAAGATCGCATTTCGTCCTTGTACAAACAATCTTATTTGCCTTTCTCGGGTGTTCTGGGTAAGTAGCCCGATAGACATACAAAGTTTGTATCGATAATCTCGGTAACTTGTCATGGTTTCCGAGATTGACTGAAGGTCGCCAACGAAAAAATAACAGTTTAAAACTACTAAGTGTTCTTAAATTATGCAACGTGAACTTTTGTTTGTACATTAGCGATCTGCAATCGTGCTCGGTAACGATGACAAGTCAGGGACATTATCGATAAATCTTTATCGATCGACTGTGCTAGATACCCAAGCCCCTAACACAAGCACCCCAACGGGGTTGTCGGTAATTTCTTCAAACGTTTTAGTTTTAGTCGACAAACTATGATTCCTTTTATATGTCGATATAAAATATTTATTTTGTTGTCGACCGACCGACGATCACTGGTAACGGATTACCCGTTCAATGGCTTAAAATAATAATTGGTTTCATGGGATTTACAAGTTTATTTTAAGCATCAGCAGGCTATTTTTTGCACACAATACAACCGACGCTGCGTACAATAATCACCTGCCTTAAAATCAAGCTAAAAATACCTCTGCCATTTGTATACCATGAAAACAAAGTTTTGTCGTAAAGAACTACCTACTCTATTTATAACTTTAGGTTATGCAATTAACCCAACTTATTGTCGGCAAAACACAATATCAGAAACAAATATGGTAATTTTACGTAAGGGTTTTTCTTGCCCTGAACTTTTATTGAACATACCAATTATTCCACTTTTATTAGAAAAACTCTCTTTTTATATCTTTTGAATGTTATTCCCATCAATGTAATGTATATCATTGAAGAATTAAGGTTACACTAATAATCTAAACGAAAATATTAAGAAAAAAAAAGATAACGGTCTTCTTCTTCAATGATATATTACATTGATGGGATTAACCTTCAAAAGTTATGAAAAAAAGCCAATATATTATTAATTATTTATTAGCCCTATTCTACATACCGCAGGGGCGGACAGATGTCATGGCTCAACATAGCATGACAAGAGGTATGACATTGCTTAATGCTCTACCAGCGGATATAGATGTGTTTAACATAACTATAACATGTTTTAAAAAAATTATGTATTGTTAGTTGTAAGAAAATTGTACCATAATTGGACTTACCTGTCTGTCGTACAATTATTAAAAAAAAAGGTAGTTGTTCTAATAAAAATTGAATATTCATTAAGACTTCTACAAAACAGGTCAATAGGTGTTCCATATAAATAAAATCGGATATATTTATCCGAGACACTATCTAGGTAACAAACACGTTCATAGAACACTTGTTTAAAATTAAAAAGGTAGCTGCCGATGATAGTACAGCAAAAAATAAATTTGTCGAACATATTATTTTTAATTCTGAAATTTGATTTTTTTTATTTTTTTATAGTGAATACCTCACAAGAGTCCCGACTGCTCCCGTCTGGAGCTAATGAGACTACGGCATCCCCAATTGGGGTATGTTATGAGGCTGAAGGTAAGTGGGAAAGGGAAGGAGACGAGGAAGAGGAAGGTGGGGAATATCTGGTTATTCAGATCTAGTCACTAAACACGGCTAAAGCCATTTCAAGCAACGTTTCGATTCTGAATAGTGGTCTTACACCAGGGCGATACTAAGAGTATCTTCCACTCTGGAACGTGCCGCAAATATACTATATATTATTTTAAATAATTAATTGTGCAATAACACAAATCAATTAAATAAAATTTATTTGCGCACGCCGGGTTCGAACCCGCGACCTTCGGAATAGCAGTCCAACGCCCTACCGGTGGACTACGCCGGCCGTCAAATGAAATGTCAGATTGACAAATACAAAGTTTGAATAATTGGTGGCAGTGGCCTAATTGGAATGGCGTTTGTCCCGGTAAGACGAAAGGTTCTGGGTTTTTTTCTGTGTTTTGTTCATTTTCATATTTTGGTTTAGATTAGTGTTATCTTCTTCTTCAATGATATACTTATTTTTATTAGAAAGTGAAAAGTCACGGAATTTTTTCTGGGGGTTAGATACTGCCAGAAGTGCATATGTCAGTTTTAGTAATTTGATTTAGGTTCCATAAAGTACTCTAAGACTTCTCTTATTTGAATGCTCTGAATACCCATGTAGAAGTTAAAGTTTTGATTCAGAATTTTTGTGTAAAGAAATTGATGAACAATCTTCATCCCCTTAGCATTAGGCCCCAGTTATAATTGCAGGATGTGTGAAGCTGAAAGTATTTACAAAATATTTACCTCAGAATCATCGCCTATCAAAAACAAATATTAAAAATACTATTTAAATGGTTGTGTATACAAAGTTATTTGTTTTCATTAAACATACATATGAGCTATAGGGCCTTGAAAAGTAATCTGCATTTTAAGTTAGTGGTGGACAAGAAAAAACGTTTCTTAAAAATAACATAGAATTGGAATACTAGCAGGTACCTAATGCCTACCTATTTTGAAATAAGAATTAAAATGTTACTATTAAAACATTTTAAAAACTTTTGATAATTACGCCCATTAAGGGAGAATGAATTAATTTACATTTGAAGAATTCCGAGCATGTCGCTGGGAAATATAAAATGTCATGTTGATAAGCCCGACTGCTTTAAATACATCATCACGCTACTGCAGAACTTGAGAAGTTCCTGGTAAAGCCTCGGTCACACGGACCCATTCTGTCGCCGCTGCTTGAATAGTAGCAACAAATTGCTTCGCGTGACAAGATACTGCGAGTCACTCAACTAGCAGCTACTAAACGCTGCAACGCCACACTACGACTCGATTAGAACATTTTTCTAGTCGTCAGAAATGGGCGAATTCGGCGGTCACGTAACCTTGTTGCGGGTCATGTGAACCATTTGCAAATACACAGCGCCACTATCGCCTCATCTGACTTCCTAAATTGCTAGTCGAAGTCGCTGTTTTAAGTTGTTATCAGTATTATGGGACTGTAAAGTTCTTAATATGCCTCTCCGAGTACTGAGAGAGACATGTAGATTATAAGGTAGATAAACCATTGTATTAGATAGTCTCGCCCTCTCACATCTCAGCCCTCAGCTAGACACTACGTACCCGTAATCTTGTACTCAGTTCTAACAATAACTATAATCTATAAAAGTACGCGCATCATTTCACCTCCATTCCCGTAATATAAGTATAGCAAGTACAGTCAGTAAAACATTTTACGCAGTAGTACCGTGGGATTTGTCTACTAGCGGCTACAAAAAGTGGCGATCGTCGATTTAGTCGCTACTACAAAGTAGCAGCTGTAGCATTTGTAAATCACCCCGTGAGACTGAGGTTTAACTCTGATAGGCTGTTTATATCGATCTTGCCATCCTCGCGTGTTCTCGCGGCATTATCGTAATTTTTTTGGTTAAATTTAGACGTTCGCGTAATTTTAGGAAGCCATTCAACTCTGGTTCAACTTTTAACCATAATAATAAACCCGAACGGGAAATTCTTCAGCACGAAGATATTCTTGAACTCATTTCGGCGGCTACAAGGACAGCGGACAATTAAAAATGATCATTAATAATAGCCTATGTTTTCCAGCTTAAAATAGTAATTTACTGAAAATAAGCGCCCGAAGAATATGCCAGGGAAAACAACGTTTCATTGCTAAGGGATTTGTACAATAAACCATTGATACTAAAAGAAATACAGCTTATAAATATCCATTGTGCAGTTTATAAGTCAAACATCTCCAAAAAATCGAAATTTGAGTTGAATATGCAGTTACATATATGTAAAAGTGTACCCTCTATCTGGTACAATACTCCAATTACTCATTAATGCCACCAAAACAATTGTGATGCAGAAAAACATGTTGTGAACTAAACAAAATGTTGATGTTTTCTGGTTCACTTATGGGATATTTCAAAATGTCATACTAATGTACCGGACCGTTGTTAATTTATCTTCTATAAAGCAGAAAATTTGTTCGCGTAAAGGTAGCCATAGACACAGGTTTCAGTTTAATAGAGAAAATATTTATTTATTTAATTTCAACGGTATAAACATACCATAAACAATATTTACATTTCACATTAAAAACCAAAAGCATATATTAGGAATAATTAAAAACAAAAAAGAGAATAACAATTGATTGTGCAATTGATTGTGAAATGACATACGAGATATGAGCAAGAGATACAAGTACAAACAAATTTTATAGTACAAATAAGGTAAACTTAGATTAAATTAATATTGATTGAAAATATATGATAGCATAGCCCTCTTGTACCTACTTTCCGTGCAGTTAAATATATCCGCCACATCTGCGTATCTATTACTAACTGCATGCAACCTAGGTACAAGTGAGTTTTTGGAATACTCAGTCCTGGTGTTGTTGCGTTTAAACAGAACTTTGGAACGAGTTGCTCTCGTAGGTATATGAAATTCAATGAGGTTAGTTAAATCGGAACTGTCTATACTACCATTTACAATTTTAAACATAAATATGTGCAAGTTTCATGACGCCAATATCACTGTTCAATAACTTTTCATACCTCAGACATTAAGCACGGTACAGACACGCAGCTCACATCAAAAATATACTTATAACACAATAGCGCTCTCCATACAATCCCATACAGACCCGCCAGACGTAAAAAGATCACGTGTTTTAAGCGCGGTTTGAATCTTCGCTAATCGGCATTATTTTCCGTAACCGCTACCAACGGGATGTCAGAAAAGTTATGCGACCCCCCCTCCGCCGGGGGTCATTTTTAATACACGGAGCGTCACGGAGCGCTGGCAAATTGGATATACTTGGTTGAAGATCCAGTACATAGAAATGATATTCCCTCGACCGCTTCCGAATTGACCCCCTCTCCTGCCGTAGGTAGAAATCTTTTATAACGTAGTGTGTCAGTAGAAAATATACTTTATAACACAGTATATTTTGATGTGAGCTGCGTGTCTGTACCGTGCTTAATGTCTGAAGTAGGAAAAATTATTGAACGGTGATATTAGCATCATGAAACTTGCACATAATATTTTCTCTATTAAACTTTGTGTAAACCTTACTCATTATTTCTCTCAGAATTTAGAAACAAAAGCTAAAAGCGTTGTTTCCATTTATCTTTTATACATCCAAAAATCCACAATAAGACAAGTCACCATACTTCTTAGTTCATTGTTTGTTCAATAATTATATGCTTATATTATTTGAGCTTAAATTAAATTCCCCCACCAAACACAAGAAGCTTGTCTCTTCATTGTGAGAAAAGCTATTTTGTTTGTTTATAATAAACTAAGAGCGTGTAATAATCACTTTATATTTATTGTCAAAAATACTATTAGGTAAGAACAATTTCACATACCTACACCAAAGTTAGGTTTGAAAACCGAGTCTGTTTCGCCGTGTAATCGTTCATTCTCGGATCTACTGAAATTTCGGAATGAAATGAGGTTTCGTAATTCGTTCATTATTATTTATTGAGAATACCACTATAAATAGTAGCAAGAAACGAAAGATTTACCTTTGCGATGAAAGGGAAGCCTCAACGAATATAATCAAATGTAGTGCGGATTGAAGATCACAATAAAAAAATTAAACGCTTACAATATCTATTTCTATCCAATGAAAAGAATTTCGTTTGTTGGGCCGCTGTCCAAACAATAAACAAAACAGAAAAGAAATGGAATCCAACCAAAAAATATTCAGTTTCTTTTTTATTCGCAATGCTTATCGCTAAGGTGCTTTTTTACTTTTCGAGCATTTCACGGGGTTTTGTTTCGTGTTGAGGTTATGAATGAGCGCATAGTGACATCAAGCATAATAATTATTATGTTTATAGTGAGTAGGTACTAGTCAACCGTAAACAATCTGTTTTAACAAGTAGAGTTATAAAATTAAATCACTGACAAAAGTGAGTGAAGAGAAGGTAAATAGATGAAGATAAAATCCAATTGAAAAAACTCAACGTCCTCTTTACATCTTACTAATATTATAAACGCGAAAGTTTGTATGGATGTATGTATGTTTGTTAATCTTTAAATCGAAATTTAATGAATGGATTTTAATGAAACTTTAGAATAATATAGCTCATACATCAGAATAACATAATATAGGTTAAATTTATAATTTTGTTTTGAAGAGTTTTAATTTTCAATGTACTATCGTTACTTAAATTTAAGTAACGATAGTACATTGAAAATTAAAACTCTTCAAAACAAAATGTCTAGAAATTGTTACATAGTTAATGCCCAAGAAATACAAAAAATTATAATTTATAAAGCTAGCTATTTATTTTCAATATATTGAAAATAATAATAATTGTTTAATAGAAAACGTCAAAATTTGAGAATAACATTTTGCAAAACAATGATTGTTAAATCAAAATTCTATTTTGGAAAATATTTAAATTAGTGAATTTATTTGAAGTACTCGTCTAATGCTTTGAATCAAATCAAGAATTATACATATTTAAAATAAATAGGTTAAGAATTTTGGTATAAAGATAGTAGATGGGACCTAGGAAAAGAAAATAGATTACTCGAAGTACTAATCCTACGCAGACGAAGTCGCGGGCAGAAGCTTGTAATATATTTTATCTCTTGATATTTACTAAAATTTATAAATAGTCATGGTTATCAGAATGTTCACCCAAAGAAAGCAAGATCTTCGCAAAAAATTATGTTAAATGAGTTTTATTTTTATATGAATACCGCACAAGAGTCCCAAATTCTCCCGTCTGAAGTCAGTAAAACTAATTTAAAAATAACCCGAACGGGGTATGTTGTGAGGTTGAAGATAGTGGGGAGGGGAAGGAGATGGGGAAAAGAAAAGTTGGGAAATGCCTGGCTATTCAGATCTGGTCACCAAAGCGGGCTAAAGCCATTTCAAGCAAGTTTTAATGGTGCTCTTACGCCGGGGCGATACTGAGAGTGTCTTCCACTCTGGATCAAGCAGCAAATACAAATGCTCGTATACTATATATTATTTTTTTTAAAGACTAAATTGTGAAATAACACAAATTAATTAAATAAAATTTATTTGCTCATGCATGAGAACATTGCTCCTCGACCACGGACGGCCGTCCATCCGTATTCATCCATTTGACGGTAACATCTGCGGATAATCTTCAATTCAATTCGTTGCATTAAAATATATTTACCAATTAATTTTCTTAGATTCTTAGATTCGTTAGAATTACAGTGAAACAATTCTATCCCATTATTAAAATCAAAAATATGTTTCGTCTCCAATAAATTATAAGCCTAGAAACCCCGAGAAACTATTATTGTTTAAACACCCCATACGCTCTTTTATCCTAATATCAATTTCCCTGAAGTTTTACCCGTATAAAAAATCCACAGTCTTTACAATTTAATTCATGTACTCTTCAAATATTTACATTATTATTTGCATAAAATGCTGGCAGAATTGTATTTGCGAAAAAACAATTTCAATTGAATAATACAATACAATTACAAATACTAAAATAAAATACAGTTACAATTACCAAATACAATTCTGCTAACATGAAAGAAAGAATGATAAAAGAATTCCATAACCTAACCTAAACTATTCTAACGTAAATTATTTTTTACCTAGTGTTTTTAGTGATAATATTCTACTGTTGATTTTTGTAAGATTAAATAAATAATTAAATAAAATTAATTATCAGAAATTCACCCCAAATCTTGTGGCAAAACAATTAAAATTAACAATATTTCCAAAATATAAAATTAGAGTGCAAAGTTTTTGTTTATTGCGGTCAGCAATTAAATATAATCATGACAGTCACCTCAAGGCTAGTTTACACGTTGTCAATGAACACAACAAGATGTATTCGGCGGAGGGATGAACGTCGGCCAAAAGTTGCGCAATATTATACAAATTATGCATTTAAACATATGAATGCGTTGCGCAAAGTTGGGGCGATCTTCATTACTCGTGCCGCAAATTTACAAGTGTAACGCAATGTTGGCGCCTAGTAAATGTTTAATCTTCTGGCTTAAAAATGTATTAGACAAATAATCAATAGGGACAAATTAATATTTAGGGGGCATACATTAATTACGCGAGCTGTTTTTTTCTTCAATTTGGACTCCACGCCCACCCCACCCCTTGGTGATATTAATAGGGGTTTCTCACCATCCTCCCAATAGCCTATCTACACTAGTAATAACGAATATTTTCGATTTACGATTTATGGTTTATTTATTTATTAAATTGGATTTTATAATTCGGTACTTGAACCTATGAATCGTGGCTATATATTGGATAAGTTGACCGAGTTTTCTAACCACTGCGAGTATTTTATTTTTAATAATAATATTCGTTATTAGGGTAGATAGGCTATTGGGAGGATGCTGAGAAACCCCCTGAGTGATATTTGGTTAGACCCCCTCCCCCTCACGTGCGATTTTTTTCTTGCTCTCGAAATAAATATTTTTCACAATAGCGAAAAAGCCACTTTTTCAGCATGCAAAATGGGACACTTCAAAAGAAGTGAAACAATTTTAGTAATTTTTTTATTACTCTATAATAATATATAATCTATTAAGGTTGACGTGAGTCTTTTATAGACCCCCCTCGGTTTAAATGATATTTGATGACATTTTACTGGACCCCCTCCTCCCCATTTTGAGCTCACATAATTAATGTATGCCTCCTAAGGATAATGCTAAATTGTAGGAAAATCATCTCTTTTATTGGCTATTTTGGTAGGTTCAACCAATTTGGAAGGCGGGCATGTCACTGTCGTAGGTCACCCCAAGTGGCTCGCTACGTTTGGTGACTTAGCGGGGGTGCCCGGGTACATATGGTGAGGTTTGTCCTGGTCTTGGCGACGGATTCGTCTGCCCACCACCTGCGTGGCATGCCGGATCGGGGGAAACGTTTGATCTCCCCAGCAGGACTCTCTCGGAATATTGCCTTACATCGTGGTGGGAGGGTTGGATTCATACGTCCGTTACTCCTGGACACATTGACCCCCAGATTCGGAACCCACCCTCATAACCTTTTCCTTCCCTGAACTTCATCTTCTTCCTTTTATAAAAATGTCCCCCACACAGCATCCCCAAAGATGATATGGCTCTGAGGGAAATCAGGGCCTCCCGTGTGGAGCTAAAGTAAAAAAAATAGAAATATTTTAATCGATGGTTTTACGTCGACAGGACAATCTATATATATAAAAATCAATTGCTGTTCGTTTGTCTCACTAAAACTCGAGAACTGCTGGGCCGATTTAGCTGATTTTGGTTTTGAAATGTTTGTCGTAGTCCAGGGAAGGTTTAAACGGTGAGAAAATATGGAAAAACTACGAGGAAGATAATAAAAACAACAATTTCATTTTCCCATATAAACTGTTCTGCCTACTTACCTATCAAACATTTTTGACGTTCGTCCCTTAGGGGGAAAAAAACTCGGGAGGGCGGAGGGGAATTCGGGAGGGGGGAGGGGAATTCAGGGGGGGGAACTTGCGAGGGGGATCCGCGGGAGGGGTGAGGCGAAGACGGGAGGCGGGAGGGGAACTCGGGAGGGGCACAGCAACGCATGCCGGGTACCAGCTAGTTTATTTATAAATTATTCTCATTCTCAAAGTGGTTGTCTACTATAACAATTTCGCGTATCGCGTGTCCGTCAAACGTATATTTTTTAAATGGCAAACACGAAAAATTGCTAGAAGAATTTAATTATATTGAAAGGGGAAGGCAGGTAGCGTGTCGTGATTTTTTTTCTAACTCCACGATTTTTCATTGGAATTTGTAAAGTCACCTTTTGTATCTTAGATTTCTTCATTTTTTAATGACTTAAATAGAATTTTTGGTATCAGTTAAAGTCTTTTTGGCTACCGGGAGTCAGTTATTTAAAGCTCTGTGAGCAAATCAAGTTCTCGACCACCTCGCGCAGTTGCAAACTCTCTTTATCATTGGTTACTCACTCGGACTTGGCACCGAAGAACTCAGCAGTTAACGTACCGAAAAGTTGACTGTGTACAGTAGTACCTACTCAGTAGTTCTCTGGCCAATCGTGCCAATAGCCAATGGGACTATCCACTGTTTCTAGTGCATATAAAAAATCGACCCGTAAAAAACAAAGTTTTTTACCACAATAAATACATGTACAAATGACTTTAACTTTAAAAAAATGGTTAGACTGACGATTGAACCTTCCCACTTTAATTGGAGTCGACGACTTTACCAAATGAGCAAAAACCCGACTGGATAAAACAGCGCGTACTAACTGCTTTAATGTCATTAATTTTCAGAGATTAGCGTATTTTTCGACGTGTGTACGCGTGAGTGCTACCGGATGATAACATTTTTTGTCATCGACAGCGGGTCTATCTGCCGAGTTTCTGCTCGATCGGATATCGGAAAATGGCTTAATTTCAACTTCCAAGATTCCACTTTATTCGTATATTCAATCAATCAAGAAAACAAAAATGAAATTCAAATAGATGTATTTAAACAAGAAAGAAATTCGATATTTTTGAAATGTTTAATTTTCACAAGAAATAAATAAATAAAATGCCTTACTTTGGGTACACGCCCACAACACAACGTCATCGGTGGACCAAAGATAAAGATCCAGTAATTCCACACGGCTGCTGAGATCAACAATCATCGTCAGATGGCACCCTGATTGTATCAGATAGTATGAACGATCTATCCTTATTTGATTGTAGATTGTAGGTATTAGCTGTCGAGTTAAGTATCGAGATCTAATTTATGTTCTTATCTTGGATGGGTTAATTAATAATTCAGAGAGGATTTAAGAATGCATACGAAAACGCAGCTGAATTTACGAAGTAACTCTCTTATTTAAGTTATAATATAATGTATTACAACTTCAATAAGAGACTAACTAACTAAACTAACCATTACGCCGTTTCCCCGCAGGGGTAGGCAGAGAGGACGGACCGCTAAACAACTCGGTCCTGGCACACACTCCTTGCCTCATTCACATCCTACATCTTCTCATACATACTCTTCTATTATTCTGATTCTTGGCATGGCCCGACTCAAGTATCTGATTCACTTGATCGTGCCACGTCTTCCTTGGGCGTCCTCGGCTTCTTCTACCATTCACATTCGAGTCATAAATTCTCTTTACTTTCCTTTCTTCATTCATTCGCTCAACATGCCCAAACCATATAAGCGTCCCTTTTTTAATCTTATTACGCTCACATCAGCCTTGCATTCTTTTCGGATCTCAACATTCCTCACACGATCATACATGGTTTTACCACACATACGCCTCAGGGATCTCATTTCTACAGCATTCAGTCTACTTTCATCCTTTCTCTGCCAGTTCCAGGCTTCACTGCCATACATCAGGGTAGGTATCAGTACTCCATTGTGGACTGCTAGCTTCGCTTCTGTGGACAACTTTTTGTTGGCTCTAACGGCGTTCAATCCTCCATTAATGGAGTTACCTGCATTCACCCTTCTTTCAATATCCCTATCAGCCTTCCCATCTCCGTAAACATACTTCCCAAATATAAACTCATCCACCTGCTCCAAGTATTCATCATTCACAACTATATTGCACAATAAGAGAGATATAATATATCTATCTAGAAAACCCTGAGCCAAATAATTTCCCTAAGGCCATGATGACATACTTAAGGGATGTTGTTTGTAGGTTCTTTTTACGGAAAGGAAGGTTAGGAAGTTCTGAAAAGGAAGAAGGTACGAGGGCAGGATTCCAGTGGTCAGTGTATCCAGGAGTGACAGATGTATGAATCCATCCCTCCAACTGCGGTGCAAGAGTGTCCGGTTATTGAGGTCAAAAGTCCCTCAACCATTCTCTCTCGATCCGGCCAACCACCCAGCATGTGGGCAGTTACAAACCGCACCCCATAAATCCGGTCCCCCTGCTAAGTCACCAAACGTTGCGATCCCCTTGCAGAGGTATTGGTTAACCAATAAATTAGAATTTTTAATTTTTAGAAAAAAATATTCTAGTGCTTGGTAATTAAATAATGTATATATATAAGAATAAGTCAATATAAGAACCATGAAAATTGTTTATGATGCATTGGTGCTTTCATCCATTACCTATGGAATAATCGCCTGGGGAGGAACATACAATAACCATGTGAAACCTCTAGAAACTGCCCAGAAGTCCATCATTAAAATAATGTACCAGAAGACCAAAACTTATCCCACTAATCAGTTATTTCAGGAAACTGAAATTATGGAACTAAGGCAGATCTACTGTTTACAATGTCTCAAATTTATATTTACTCGTCCTAACAATTTCGATAAAAACCCAAATCGCTCTAGTCAAAGACTCACCACTTGCATGTACACAGTGCCTCATTGCAAAACCAGGCTGGCCCAAAGGCACATTAACTGTATTGCCCCAAAATTGTTCAATTCCTTACCCAATTCCATCAACACATGCCAAAACTTGAACTTATATAAAAAATATACTAAAAGTTGGTTAAAAAATAAGGAAGTAAATAATTTTTTCCTATAATTTTGTACTGTTTACATTTTAAATAACTAAAATATGCCATGTCTTCCGAATCATTAGATTTAAAAAATATATATATATAAAATTGCGTGTATGTGTATGTATACATGTGTGTGAGTATGTATACATGTGTGTGAGTATGTATACATGTGTATATACAGCGCCGGATCTGCCATACGTTCAAAAACGTGCAAAAAACCTGGCGCCCACTACGAAGGGGCGCCGTGATAAAATAATTATTGTTTTAAAATTCAATTAAAATATTCCCCGAATCGTTTAAAAATTACTCGTAATACGGAATTATTAGTATGCGCTGGCAACACTCACTTTCCATATGCGTGAACCTAATGCGCGCGCATCGATGGTTAAAATTTAACGAAATACGGATTTGACTTACGTCAAGGAATTTTTTTCCAAATACAATATATTTCATACGAACGTAAGACCTATTTTTCCTTGTTGCTCTTACGACCATTGTATCGTTCGAAATTCAACAAACATTGTGATTGGTTCATTAATCGCTTCTCGTACGCATCTCCCTTCGTTGATTACAAGTTGCTCTTTGATGATAGTTCGTCGCTTTCGCCGCGTTATTGGTTTATTTATGTTGCCATTCGCGCGCGATTTGGCACCATATTAAACAAACTGATCAGAATATTATTATTTCTGAACTAAACTGCCTCATGTTTTATATTATATTTTGTTATGATGTTATTATTTTGTCCAGTGTCATAGATAGCTACCGCCAGGTCACTTGGAAAAGTTACTCTTGATTCTTGTTGGCGGGATATTAATTTATTTTAAACGTATTGCATATTTTTTTTTTTTTTTTTATATGTATATAAATTTTTTATCTGAATTTTAAAAAAAATGTTGGGGGGGGGGGGGGCGCCATCGGTACTTCCTGCACAGGGCGCCAGATTTCGTAGAACCGGCGCTGTGTATATATGTATGAGTATGAGTATGTATACATGTGTATATGTGTATGTACATGTGTGTACATATATATATATATATATCCACATCTAAATATAAAAATACAATCACAGAAATTCCTGCAACATCAATTACCTCTGCACATATATTTTTTTATTTATTTATTTTATTTTTATTTATTTATTTACATTTGATACATTTAAAGCCAAAATAACAAATTATATTACATAATAAGAGAATATATTTAAAATGAATACAAGTGTTATTACGTTGTTTTAGGTCGATATTAGTTCCTAGCTAGGCAGATTGCCTGTTCTAAGGAACCAAAGTGTGTAAAGTGCCAAATGCAATTTAAATTATTATTATTTTTTTAATTAATACCTATGTACTAAGTTTTTACTAAATGTGCCATTCATAGGTAACCATGTATCGTTTTAAGTCACATTATGTAATAGTTTTTCAGACTCCTCCCTACCCAAGCCAATCAACCATTTAGTTATTATTGAACCAATGCAGGACATTTTGCAACTTTTAATATTTAAGTCTGGGGGGATTTTATTGTATAATTTCGGTCCCAGATACGCATACGTCTTTTGATACTTTGCCGTATTGCTCCCTGGGACGAAGAGATCCTTTCTGTTGTGACTTCTTGTATTGTATTTGTGATCAATTTTATTAAAATTTTCTATATTTTTATGTACATGGATAATAATCTTTTTTATGAAGTTTTGACGAACATCAAGAACGTTAAATTTTTTGTAGAGTTTGTCGCTTGAGAACCTGTAGGGTTTACGCATAATGACTCTAATTATGGATTTCTGGGCCTTTACAAGCGGATCTAAAATCGTTCTTCCTGACGCTCCCCAGCCAATACAACCATACGTTAAGATGGGGTTGCACAGTCCGAAATATATTTTTCTTAGGTCTTTTTGTTTAATTATGTTTCGCAATGCAAAGAAAATGTATATCAATTTTCTTACCCTACTTGAAAGATTGTCGATGTGATATTTCCACTTAAGATGATTGTCTATGATAACACCTAGATATTTGATGTTGTTCACACATTCCAAAGCTTCACAGTTGCAGTTAAAGTCCATATTATAGGAAATACAATTAGTCTTATGAGTTTTTATTGTGTACGATGTACTAGGTCGTCCCTTTATGGTTGAGCTGAATCTTATGTATTTAGTTTTTGCTATATTTAGTGTTAGTAGATTTTTGTCAAGCCACTGTTTTATCGCATTGATTCCACTTTCAGCATGTTTATGAGTTTCAGCCCAATTCTCTCCTTCAAATATAGCTACCGTATCGTCCGCGAACGTAATAATTTTTCCGCCTATTGGTAGATTGCATAACTCATTGATGTAAATTATAAATAGAAGAGGTCCCAGTGTGCTTCCCTGTGGTACACCAAAGTTGGTGTCTAGTGAGTTACTCACTGTATTGCCTATTTTGAGTTGCTGGCTTCTACCCGTTAAGTAACTCTTTAACCATTCGTAAGGCATACCTACAACACCAATATTTTGTAATCTTTTGAGGAGTATTTTATGAGAAATTGTATCGAAAGCCTTGGCTAAGTCTAAGAACAGTGCAATGCTTTTCTTTCTGCGATCTATATTTCCAGAAATATGTTCTGTAAGTTGCGCTATAGCATCGTCCGTTCCTCTCCCCGGCCGAAAGCCAAACTGATTTTTGCTTAAAAGTTTTCGGCTCTCTACATAATTACTTAATCTATTTTTAAAGATTTTTTCTATAATTTTTGAGATTGCACTCAGCAGGGATATTGGCCTATAATTGCCCACTTGGTTTTTGGGTCCACTTTTGTAGATTGGTACTATTATAGATTTTTTAAGATGGTCAGGAAAAACCCCAGAAGAAAAACTTTTATTGAAAATGTTCGACAAAGGCGATGCGATATTGTGTTTAATGATTTTTAGAATATGAGTGTTAAGACTATCAGGACCTTTTGAATGCGTAGTGTTAAGATTGTCAATAATTTTTATGACCTCTTCATTTGACGTAGGTGGGAATTTAAACGAAAAATGAATTTGTTTTGGTTCTATTGCAGATGCCAATGAATCTTCAGTTTCCTTGGTGAAACTTAGGATATTTTCCGCAAGCTTAGATCCAACTGTCGTAAAATATTGGTTAGCGTGGCAAGCAATTATGTCCAAATCACTGGTGGCTGTGTTTGTAATCAGAAGTTCGTTAATATCAGAGTCAATTTTATGTTTAGTATTGGTAATTTGTTTAACGATGTTCCACATATTTTTACTGGATGGATCTCGGTCGAGCTGTTGCTTATAGTACCTTTCTTTTGCATTACGCATAACATTTTTACAGATGTTACGATATCTACGGTAATTCTGTTGTTTAAGAGTGTTTTGTGGGTCCTTTGTTGCCACTTTATGTAAGTGATTTCTTTTGTGTATAGCTTTTACAATACCACTACTAATCCAAGGAGTAAGTTGTATTTTTTTATGTGCAGTGAGTTTATCTTTTGAATTTTTGGATATATACATGTTGATTTTGTTAATAAATAAGTTGAGTGCATTGTTAACTTCAGTCTCTCTACATACATCTTGCCATGTTTCACCATTTAGATCCTTAATTAACCCCTCAAAGCAGATGGATGGTGTAAAGTGGTTAGTTTTTACTTGTTTTTTAAGAGATGTGTCTGGAACGCTTATTGCGGTTGTATAGTGATCAGTTATTGTATTGTGAATAACAAATGCGTTAGAGGCTGTAATATTTTTGGTATTTATGTGATCTAAACATGATATGCTATTATCTTGAACCCTGGTAGGACCTTTAATATTTATTTTGAAGTTGTTTTCTGCCATGGCGCAGAGGTAATCGTGACATTGTCTGTGTATATTTCCAAGTGTGTTAATATTTAAATCCCCCATTACTATTTGTTGTTTGAAGTTACTACATTTTTTGAGTTCAGATAGGAGATTACCCAGAAATTCGTGAATATCGTAGAATGATGGTGATCTGTAAATGGCTAAAATACATAAATATCCATTAATGACTAATTTCAGACAATTTGATTGACTGATACGAATTTCATTAACATGAGAGTGGATGTCGTCGCGAACGTAAGCTACCACTCCACTGTACTATACCACACTATGTACTATATTTTTAATTCTTAATATTTTTATTTTAACCACCACTGTTTTATACCCACATATTATAATGCCCACGCACAGGCTTCGCCTTTGTGGGATTTTTTTTGTTACCTTTTCATTTATGTTATTATGTATGTATCTACTTATAAATGTATGTATCAAAAAATTTTGCCAATAAAAAAAAAAAAAAAAAAAAAAAATGTATAAGTGAAAATCGTGTTTCGCAGATTACCTTCATCAAATTCGTACATAATGAAATCAAATCATAACGCTTTATTTTAAATTCAGTATTTTTAAAATATTTTTATTTATTTATTTATTTATCTAAGAGAGACGAAAAAACGTTGCTCCTTCCAAATTAAATAAAACGTTTCAAGTATTTTATATGAACGTTCCATTAAATTAAGGTGATTTTATTCAACCAACTCAGATAAGTGGTGGAATTAAAGAACTATTGTTGCCTTTTCCCAAGTTGTGGGATTTTCTTTTAAAATATTACAATTGAGTGGTTGAGTGGGCACCGCGTTTGGGTCCCACCCAGGCGTTTCGTGTTCGATTCCTCGGCTGGCTAAGTCCTCCATCACAACACAAGCAACATCTTCTGCTTAGTGTGGTGGTAGTAGGAGATTTTCAAATGTTGTTGGGTTATTCGTAACCCGGGAATGATTGTCTTTCTTTTAAACAAAAAAAAATGATAATTTACAGATAAATTATTTTATCTAGTCGTATTATTTCACCTGGTCAACCATATCAACATGCTTTCGCGTCATCGGAAAAACAATCATTCTGTTGACTACTGTGTTCTACTTTTAGATAGAATGCAATTATATTGAAACATAATATAATGCTCTTTTTGTTTTCAAAATATTCCCCGATCCCTATTAATAGTTCAAGCCCTATTTTCACAAAACATAACGCTGCCGGTCGAAAAAGGAACAGGTCAGAATATACCGTTGAATTGAAACTCGATCTGAACTAAACATAAATAATACAAATCCTCCCACCAGATATCAATCTGTGTAAACATTTCGGTTTATATTCGTTTGGATCACAGAGGAAAGAATATCTGGCCCCCTAGCAAACTCGATCGATAAGGATAGATAGGATAACTGTCTGTATTTTCTCATCGTTCTGTAAGACAACTGCAGATCGCTAACGTACAAACAACAGTTGATATCATGTATATTAAGGACATTTAATCAATGTGAACTGTCGGTTATTCGTTGGCGATTTGCAGTCATACTAGGGAACGAAGAGAAGTTATCCTATCAACCTTTATCGCTCGAGTGTGCTAGGGGTCCGTGGAAAAAGTTTGAATGCATTTTTCAAAAAAAAATTGTATATTTCGGTGTCATGTTTTTATCGACTCTCCCAAATAGGAATACATATATTTTCGTCACACCTTCCACAGTAATTTCTTTTCGTTTTTAGAAATTATTAACATTCGGAGATAGTCTGCATTGTATCCGTGGTGTCATCCATGTTTCAGCTAATTTATTTTACAATTTAGTCCAGAAGGGGTTTTGGCAACGACTTCTGGCGCTCTAGCACAGTGAAATCGATAACTTTACAATATCGGATCGATAGAAATAACGTCATATGATTTTATATCGATATACTGAATACCCCTTTACCGTTGACAAACGAACCGATATTGACAGGGAATAAATAAGGAATCGATGATCAACAACGCTGGCAACACTGAAGGTATTTTCTATGAATTGACACTACGAAATGTCAAACACCATGTAATTACATAAAAATATTAATAAATTGGCAACGTTTATTGGAAATACTAACCTAAATATGCATTGGCAGTCCGCATTTACTTTTTTTTAACACTAAACGGGAGTTAATTAGTTAATGCTTTATTCATATTTCAACCACTTTTCTCAAAGATCCATAGATAAATGATGCATCAAAGACGTATTCAATTTATTCCGATCATTATTTAAAAAACGAATGGTTGAAATAATTAGGTTAGTATTTCAATTCAACATGGCCAATTTATTAATATTTTTTCGTTTGGCAATTCTGAATGCCGATTTCTTCTTTATTCCTTTTCAATATCGGTTCGTCTGTCATTCGAAAGTTTGATTGATAGGTATGGTTTTGTGAGTACTTTGGGGATTCTAAACTCAAGTTTCATAAAAAGTGTGACATGGTCTCCTTATATTTATATCCATGAACTGATTAAGGTTAAAATACAGTAATAAATAAATAATGACAAGTATGGTATATTGCCAACGCAATATTATTTTCACAATTTTATGAAGAAACTAGCTTCTGCCCGCGACTTTGTATGCGCAGGATTAGTACTTCGAGTAGCCTATTTTCTTTTCCTAGGTCCCATCTATGAATATAACAAAATTCTTAACCAATTTATTTAAAATATCTATAATTCTTGATTCCATTCAAAGTATTAGGCGAGTTCTTCTAATGAATTCACTAATTTAAATATTTTCTAAAATAGAATTTTGATATCATTGTTTTGCAAAATGGCATTCTCAAATTTTGACATTTTATATTAAACAGTAGATAAATATTATTTTTAATATATGAAATATAGCTAGCTCTATAAATTATAGCCTATTATGATGTATGAACTATATTATTGTAAAGTTTCATTAAAATCCATTCAGTAGTTTTTGCGTCAAAGAGTAACAAACATACATACATCCATACAAACTTTCGTGTTTATAATTTTAGTAAGAATTACTATTAAGATGGAGTTGGATGGAGCATTAATATATGTTTGTTATATATACAGTAACTGCATAACCATAATATTATGCTAATCATTGTATTGTAGATTGTAAGTCAATTATTGTAAACAATAATTAAAACATTATAATTTCTAACTTTTTTTAACTAAGAGGCTTTACTCCTCAACTCAAACACGAGAAATTTTTTCTCCGTTGAGTTGAGTAGTTTGTTAAAAAAAAATCTATTTGTAAACAGCTTTTAAGAACCAACTGTATTTATTTTTCTAAATCTTATGTATATGTATTTCAAATAATAAAAAAAAATAAAATATATATATATATAATATATATAATCGTATGAAAATAAGTACCTATGTATTCCACATTCCACTTATATGTTTAATAGATGCATTAAGAATAAGTTACGTAGATACTATAACGATATAATTGTGAGGTCTGACCTCAAAGTAATCATTGAACTCAAAAAGTTTTTTCAGTACGGCCACATTACATTGCAGAAGATAGGTAATATTTTATGAAATTATTATAGTCACCAAGAGTGAAAAGAGGTCTTTGTAACCACTTTTACCGAGAAATATATAAACATAGTCATATTAACGTATTGACTAGAAAAATATTTAGAATAAAATCATTTAGTCTATTTATAACACACGAGCATTTAATATTTTTTCTTAATTCATAAATAAAGGTTTCACTGGGTTCGATTCCCAGTTGCGACCCTTACCTTTTTATGTTTCGTTTAGAATTATTAGTATTATCTTCTTCTTTAATGATTAATATTACATTGATTAGTATAACCTTCAAAAGCTATTCCAATAAAATTTAATATTCAATCTAGACTCGTAGAAAAGGTCAATATCCGAGGCACTATCTAAGTTACAAATAAATTCTTTTGAACTTTGTAATCAGCCAAAAATAAGGAAAAAATTAATTAGAGATGAGATCGACAAATATGACGTAAAAAAAAATTAGTCCCCATGGCCGAGTGGATTGAGGCTTTGTCCTGGTTGACAGAGGTCCTGAGTTCGATTCGCAATTGCAACCGTTACCTTTTTTTCTGTATCTTGTTCTGTTTAATTTTACTGGTATTATCTTCTTTTTCAACGATTAAAATTTCATTAACGGGTATAACCTTCAAAAGCTATTCCTGTAAAATTTAAAATAATAAAAACACTTTTATTGTTTAGATACAACCAACATATTCCGTAAACAGTGCTTGCCTATCAGGAATTACTTAAAACTAAATTACGAATAGACATTGACTTAAATATATAGTCGAAAAAGGAAATATGATAATAAGAAAACCTTTTTAAAAGATCTGCAAAATGTTTTCCATTGTAAATGTTCAAACCGATATAGACAGTGACCTTGCTTTTGTTTTGAAGGTCATTTTTGCAAAATTTCATCAACCTCGGAAAAATACATGAAAAATAATATATATTTGTAAAAAAATCAAATCCACGCCACCCGCCCGGCGTCCGCCCGCCTCATACATTCATTATTCTATGGATAAATATATTATTATGGCAAGAGCAGCATAAAGTCACCCAGATCGGATGAATGCTGGAGAAATTATTCTCCGGAGACAGACCGTCGTAATACATATACAACATTGCGTAATTTAAGATAAAGATTTAGAAAGCATGACGTAAAAATCCCATTGATCCTTTTCTCTCACACGTTTAGCAACCGGAAAATGGGAACGCATCCGCGCGCATGGCAACAGTCGCAGTCGGTCGATTATCTTGTATACAAGTACCAATGACCGTGCACATCTTCCCAAGAAGAAATTGAAAGAAAACAAATAACGGTCGATGGATGATGTTGGCTGGTTCGTCGGTTGGTTAGAGGAGTGACGAGTGCGCGAGAGATTTAACCCTCCGCGTCAGCAGCGCGGCGCGTGGCACGTCCGTCATGCGTCCGACAGGAATAGCCGCACACGTCTGCGGGCACGTTGAGGGAACGGGGGCGGACTCACTTTCTTATTTTAATTAGGCCGGGATTAAAAGATGAAGTCAATCAAAAACGAAAAACTTATTTTTTGAAAGCTTTACTTGCATCTTAGTTTGTTCTCGCCCGCATAGATCATAAGCCAATTGAAGTGAAACATACGCGACAGAAGCCTGAGTAACCCAACGGAGACTACCCCTCGTTTGTTTCCGTAAAGAATACTCAAGTGTGATGCAGACACATATATTATAAAGAGATAACTTTGGACAAAAGCCTGTTTGCTTTTGGAATTACAGGGTTTTGTGCAAGTATATATTGTGTCATCGACGCTCGAAAGGAAAAATGGTTAACACAGCTGTGACATTAGAGATGAACATACACTATAAGCAATATTGCTTTTGCTTTCTCGGGAAACTCTAGAAATCTGCGTGGCGCTTTATCCATTTTTCCTTTCCAGCATCGATATTATTTGTATTTGGACCGAATTGAATACAATTAAAATGATAACAATTTCTGAATTTCAATCGAAAGAAGAATACTGTTTCTTTTCGCCTTTGTATGGATAATTTTGAACATTCAAGTGATTAATTATCCCAAACTAGGTCAAGATTTAAATTGGGTGCAAAATCTGCAACTCCTATTTACAATGAGGTATTTATCTCAAATCATACTTTTCAAATGTTTAAAGTAGGAAGGTATATTAGACTGAGATTTTTTTTTTCTGTTTTTACATTAATTTCACACAAGAAGCCCCGAGTAAAATCATTTCCCCCAGGGCCTATTTGGGCGCGCGTTTGGCATGTTTCCTGACTATGCACCGATGCCGAGGGGATCAATGAGTTCCTCGGAGCATCTTCCATTAAAATACCAATAGAACAAGGACAGCATTCCCGCCCGACGTCTGTGCTCTAAGGATTGCAAAATGTTGGTTAAGATAAGAGAATCTATCAAACAGACCGCCCTTTTCTGCACAGAGTTGAGGGTTTAAATACATATTATACAGGGTGTCCGGGGGTAAAGGTAAAACATTAACTTCAGGAGATGATTCTACATGATAGTGTAAAAAAGATACATACCTTTTTTTTTGAAATTCCAAGTTTTAGGGGTACTTTTTTGATAAAAGGATAAAATTAGTCCGGCGTGTGCGGCCTGCACTATTAGTTATTTTCCGCCGTTACTATACGCACCAATCAAAACTAACGTCGCCACAACACGCCCGGCTGACTCACAGCAAATTTATCGGGTAAGTTGTACCTCACACTAAGGATTTTTAATAGGTATCTACGTATTTTTGTATGGGAAAAAATAAGTTGGAATTTCGAAAAAAGTAGCTAATATTTTTTACAAGAAGAATCACCACCCGAAGTTAATGCACTTTACCCCCGGACACCCAGTATATTTCGGCCCAATATGACGTCGGCCCCCAAGATATTTAAGCCCACGTCCTTAGTCCATTCCTGTAATAGACGACGGGTGACTGCGTGCGCATCTTGATTGCTAATTTTATTTTTATATTCGCCAATAGATACTGTTATAGTAAGTCGGTTCCGAGATAAAATGCCATTAATACGTCTCCTAGTAGAGCTTAAAGCCGCGGAGATCTGGCTAGAGAGGGCCAGACGGACAGGGAAATCGATAGTTGGCTCTCTGCACTAGCTGCATTGCCACAACCCACAATTCCCACTCCACCCAACCAATAAACATACTGAAACTCTATAGGGGCTAGCAGATACGATTCACAAGTCAACAGATTGCGTCATATTTTTTAACCCAGACAAATTAATGCACGATCAATATGTTTTCAAACTTTATTTGAAAAAACAGTAACTAAAAAAAATACACGTTTACTTTATTACCTAATACAGTGAAGTTTTCACGTGACATACATAATAATTATTATTATGCAAAAAACATAAATTTTGAAAGAAAATATAGTATAAAATTATTGATAGTGGAATTCTGAGAGAAAAAAAAACTTGAAAAAAACATGTCAAAAATATGATATGATTTAAGATTTTCACGGCCAAAAGTATTTCTTTTATTTATTTTTGGGATTTTATGGCTTGGCTATAAACGTTGGCTAAAGAAGGAGGGAGCGTAACACGGCATAACATCCCAAAAATAAATAACAAAAATGTCAAAAATATGGTTCCACGACAACTCAGAATCATGCAACTTCAACACCCCTTTGAAAAGTCATTATTTTTCTATTTTTTATGAAAAAAAAAAAAAAATAGAACATACCCTAACCAATTTTTATTTAACCTGGTTAACCATTTTTTTTTTTTAATTTTAATGAATTTTCAAATGAGGTATTGAAGTTGCACGATTCTGAGTTGTCCGGTCCCCCAACAATAATACATAGATACGGAAAAATTCAACTATATCAAAATGATATATACCTATATTTTAAAATGATAAAATGATCCAAGCTAATACTAAAATAAACAAAGAAAAACAATAAAATGAAAACTAGAGAAATAACTTAGGGTACGTAATTAGTCTTTGGACTATTTTTTTCTTGGTCGCATTTAGTAAATTGACCTGAAAATACATGAAAAATGTCAGCGTCTGAAAAAAAAGTTCTTGTATTTTATTTACGTTCTTCTGAAAAATGAGTATTGTGTGTAATTCATTTTTAGTGTTGAATGGTTTGAACGTGTTTCGTACTGAACAGTGTAAGTGTAAATGAATGTTTCGTACTGAACAGTGTAAGTGTAAATGAATGTTTCGTACTGAACAGTGTAAGTGTAATTGAATGTTTCGTACTGAACAGTGTAAGTGTAAATGAATGTTTCGTACTGAACAGTGTAAGTGTAATTGAATGTTTCGTACTGAACAGTGTAAGTGTAAATGAATGTTTCGTACTGAACAGTGTAAGTGTAATTGAATGTTTCGTACTGAACAGTGTAAGTGTAAATGAATGTTTCGTACTGAACAGTGTAAGTGTAATTGAATGTTTCGTACTGAACAGTGTAAGTGTAAATGAATGTTTCGTACTGAACAGTGTAAGTGTAATTGAATGTTTCGTACTGAACAGTGTAAGTGTAAATGAATGTTTCGTACTGAACAGTGTAAGTGTAAATGAATGTTTCGTACTGAACAGTGTAAGTGTAATTGAATGTTTCGTACTGAACAGTGTAAGTGTAAATGAATGTTTCGTACTGAACAGTGTAAGTGTAAATGCATGTTTCGTACTGAACAGTGTAAGTGTAATTGAATGTTTCGTACTGAACAGTGTAAGTGTAAATGAATGTTTCGTACTGAACAGTGTAAGTGTAAATGCATGTTTCGTACTGAACATTGGAGGATCCCACCACTTACCCTCCCCGCGATGGATAACATATGGTTACCCCTATCGGAGCTCTTGCAATGACTCTAATATTTTGTATGAACGACTCTACTTTTTATAAATTATGATTCTAGACCTCCATGTACTAAACAGTGTAAATGAATGTTTTTTAGAAGGTACATATTTACACACAGCATCTCGCTCGTTGTACATAATTTTAACGTTATTGACTGATGAGCCGATGGATGTAAATTTTTTATTGTAAGTGTTGTAATTATAGATTTTCTAACAGAAAATACCATTTGTACAGCACTCTTCCGGTGATAAAAAACGTATATGGCTGGCTAAGTCCTCCACCACAACACAAGCAACATCTTCCGCTTAGTGTGGTGGTAGTAGGAGATTTTCAAATGTTGTTGGGTTATTCGTAACCCGGGAATGTTTGTCTTTCTTTTTAGAAAGTAAATAAAAATAAAAAAAATCATCCAAATTTTATTATTATCTATTATTATAGGACAAGATGTAAACTGCAGAAATTTCTAACAAAATATTTTGCTTTTCTTATCTAAAATAAATAATCGCTACACACCATTTCAACAAAACGAAATAATGTTGCGATTTCTCTTTCCAATATTTAGAAAATATAAACTCACTTTAAAAACTGTGTCAAGGTCAACTAATGAACTTTAATTTCATCTTATTGTTAATATATTCCTGTGATTTATTTTAACAAAGTGAAATCATAATACTATAATTTCCAAATACTCGTAAAAATCTTCAGAAAATAGTACCAAGATCAATCAATGGGCTTCATTTGAATGCGGAAATATTGTCCAAGGAAAATCAAGAAATAAAATCTCATTCCTGAAAATAGTTTGAAGGACATTCACTGGACTTGTTGTAGGTAATAATTATTACGAACACTATGACTTACATAATAATATATGCAGGTGTAACAGCACGTTTCCGAATTTTTTTTAATAGCGATTCCTTAACATATTTGGAATTGAAGGTGGATGTTATTTTGCCTTCAGATTATACAAGACGTGTAGCGGTGTGATCAGTAGCGACGTGCGATAGAATTTAATTTTTTGTTTTTTATTGAAAAAATATGCAAAATTACCTCTACATTTTTTACTCCAAATGTGCTCAGGAATGCTATGTTACACCCTGTGCAATCGTACAATTGACGATGATGGTATATCTCACCAGGGTGAATCATAATGTAGATACATACTGGGTCGACGTAGGTACGTACACATCGCTACGCCTACCAATATCTGGGCTACTTAGCAACCATTCATTTTCTATGAAAATATACGTGTTATCGCAACGTGCGATGCGTGTGGTAATTTTAATAGAAAATGTATGGTTGCTATATATGTCAGGCGTAGCTATGCGTACGTACATCGACCCGGTATGTTTCTACCTTTAAAGTATATTCCGCTCTCAAGCGAGGTGCAAAACTATTTATACAAACAGGAATAAAATATCAACAGTTTGCGTCATTGATCAGAATTAATCATAATTAAGAAAATTTGTGAATCGTTGCTCAAACTCTATGTTAAAACAATGCGATTTTTTTATTCATTTGGGTACTGCGACTAATTAAGGTAAGTACACACTAAGTGGACGTATATACGATACGCTACGCATAACAATATCTGGACTACTTAGCAACAATACATTTTCTATGGAAATATCATTTTAAGAATCACACTGGCCGCACGTTGCGATGCGTGTGTCCCGTGTGATTCTGAAAAATCTGTTCCCATAGAAAATGCATGATATCCCCCTATGAACTTATGGGGGACGAGGCAACAAAAAAAAAAACAGTTTGCAACTAAACTCGCTAATCTGTGTAAGTCAATGTGATGGCCCGCAAACTACACAATTTTTTTTAAAACCCGTTGTCAATGGTAACGCAAGCAGTGACTCGCGACTTGCCCTGCTAGTTGATACGATGACAGCTGATTGTTCTTCGTCTATGGTTAAACAAGCTGAGGTAATTATTGAAATCGTAAAATTGAGTAGGAAGTTTGGATGTAAACCATAGCAACCAGCAAGTTTTAGTTTGGTTTCAGTTTCTTCAGTGAGCGGATCGCTTAAATCTCGTTCAGTAAACATTTTTAAACATAGGTACTATTAAATCTATGGGTAAGTAAGTACTGTAGGCATCCACCGATTCCATATTCTTATTTCATATTCATATTCTCGACACAGGAGTTCCTAGTGAGACAGGCAAGGCCAAAAAAAAATGTAAACCTTATGATATAGATTCAATAAATAAACAAATAAATAAATAAACAAATATATGAAAAAGTGAAAGCAAATCATTTCATTAAATCATTATTATTTGTACTCTGGCGGATTTTGAACTCACGACCTCTCTGGGCCCAGAGCCAAGATATTTATTTGCAGTGCTTATGAATAATGAGAGTGATTATTATTATTTAATTGGCAGATATTGAAGATCAAAGAGCACCGAGATCTGACATAAGACATGTAAGAACTCAATAATACGTATTCTTTTGTGATTTTTTTCTTCTAAGAAATGACATCACTTTAAGCACTGTCTACTGGCTAGTGTGCTTTCTTCCAGTGCCAAACATTTTTGGCTTGTGTCACATTATGGCTCATAAAAGATAGTAGAAACCTTTTTTGAACCTCAATAATATGATGTGATAAGGTTAGGTTAGGTTAAGTATTTAGATGTAGTACCAAATCTAAAAATTAATTATTTATTTACGCGCGAAAAAGGCGTTTACATACATCTGATACATAAAATCAGGAGACCCAACAGTGGACCCCGACATTGCCCCTCCCCGAAATTATAATTATTATAAAATGATAATATTTAGTGCATTATTTAAAAATTTCAATCCTAAAATCAACATCAAAAATACTTTTAATCTTATGTTGGTATAAATAAATCTACCTGTACATCTGGCATTACAGAATAATCCACCCCTCCCTCCCTTCTTCCCATCCCTATTGGCTAATGCAACACTTTTTCTTTGTTTAAACTAAATAATTAAAACACTTCAGTGAAAACCTATTATTGGTTGAGTAATTTGCACATATTTGGACATACATTGTTAAATATTGTAACTGTTATTTTTCCGAATAAAATAAAATACGGTAACAAGGGTGTTAAACATCGTACTTGACTTACTTTAACCAGTGATTCCTAACATTATTTGAAGTAAAAAGTGTGAATAAAATTTTAGTCTCCGGTGACCTATTAGATTTTTTTTGTTTTCAAAATGAAACAAAAAAAATCTTCCACGTGTTGTTACTGGTCACTAAGCCGAGTAACCAACCAACCCCCAATACCTACTGATTTTTAATGTTTTTGTAGAAAAAAAAATGTCACCGGAGACCAAAATTACATTTACCTACATGTTTTTCTTCAAATAATGGCAGGAATCACTGGTTAAAGTAACTCAAGTACGATGCTTAACATCCTGTATAAGACACAAGTAGTTTTTTCCTCGCTGCATTTAAATGAAAATATTTTTTATATTTTTTTTATTTGGCGGTAGATCCTCCCTACAGACCCCTACGGGGACACTTATTTGGGTTTAGTGTAAGTAGGTATACCGTAATTCCCTAAACCGACTGCATATCTTGATATTTTAATATATACTGTAAAAATTTGTGTTTGTTTGTTTGTTTATTCGTAAGTTCTGCGCTGCCATACCGTTCATCCGATTGCCACAAAACTTTGGAGATTTGATGTGCGCATGACCGAGATGGTTATAGGATAGTGAGATCTGGCGTTATGAAATTATTTCCTATAGTATTTATCGGGTTGCGATTAATTTGTTTTTAATTATTGTGAATATGCCCACGATGGATTGTAATGATACGATAATGATAATGGTGAGCTCTGGCGTTATGAAATTTGCATTAAAAAAATTTAATAGGTCACACGTAAGTTGTTTGACAAATGGTTGTATTGTATGGAATTTAGCGGCAGGGAAAAAAGGTTGGAGGGGGGAGGAAATGCGGGAGGAGTTCGTGGGAGGGTGGACAGGCGGGAAGGAGGAAGAGGAATGCCGGAGAGGTGATTTCCGAGAAGGGGGACAGCGGGAGAGAAGCGTGGTAACGCGGAGAAGGTGAAAGGGGAACGCGGGAGGAAAAGGGGGCGTAATAGGGGTAGTGAGGTTTCTCCAGATTCTCTCGTCCGGAACCCACATTATAATATTCTTGTACAATCAATGGAAAAAGTACAAAATAAATTCTAACGTTTTATAAATTTTAAAATGAGAATTCCAGCAATACTCTTTTAAATGATATTAATATGCTAAAATTGTCAAGACAGAAGGATTTTCACTGACTTGGTATTTTATTATATAAAATATTGAATGATGTAATTGATACTATTGATAGTCCAGAATTGCTTGCATTGATTAACCTTTCGGATTCAACTACGTAATACTAGAAATCGGGATTTATTTCAGTGTACCAATTCTGGGACTAACTACCTACCATATTTATTCCTCTTTGTCCAAAATTCTAATGCAGGGAAATAATTATACCAATTCAGTGGACATCTTCAATTTGTCACTAAACAAATACAAAATGTTGTTACTAAAGCAGTTCAGTTATGTACAATAAATACTGTATATTTTACTCTCCACATGTAAAAGCCCCTAAAACGGGCGTTAATAATAATAATCATAAATAAATAAATAACCGTAAAATCTGAAGTCATGTCTAATTAAAGGTTTCTTGAATTATTTCGTTCTATCATAATATAATTAGAAAAGAAAAATAAAACTTTTAAAAAAGCTTTTTGAAGTGAGAAACATTTGAAAAAAAAAGTACTTAAGTTTTTTCATTATCGGAGCCATGCGTCAGTACAAAGTATTTATCATTTTCGTTCTGTTTTACAAACAATCCGAGGCTGGATAAATGGTTTCAGTGCGTTAAATTTCCAAACCGAAATATTAATAGACGGTTTAGAGACGGCACGACATCTGCCGACATGGGCGAGAAACAAACTATTAATCTATTATCGAAGTTCGCAGTAAGTCTCTTTCGTAAACCAAATAACAACATGCTCTAAATAATTTTTAATAAAAAGATTATTTAAAAACTTGGTAAAGTTTGACGGATTAAAAAAAAAATGAATGTGCTAAGTTAGGATATTAACTTGTGCCCTCCACGAAAATTAGTAATAGTACCCGTAATAAATTGTAGAACCTACAGACAAGCTGCCGTATGACAGCTTTGTGGGACTACCCTTATTTTGTAAAAATGTATTTATACTAAATAAGTTAAAAAAAGATATATAAAAAATTCCCCATAATTTGAAAATCACGCAATCAAAATAATAGTCTGTTATAATATTGTATTATGAGTAAGTAATTTATCGCTTGTCTGATTTCTTCACACATCAGTTCCAATTTTGAAAATGACACTCAATTTTTTTGAATACGTGAATACTGCACACGACTTCCGACTACTCCCGTCTGGAATCAGTGAGACTATGGCATCCCCAATTGCGTTTGTGGGGAGGGAAAGGAGATGGGAAAGAGGAAGGTGGGGAAATTAAAAGCAAATTTGAGTTCATTAAACCAGCGTTACGCAAAGCGTGCATACCACCGAAATTGGTATTGAAAGTAAGCCTAAACTGTAATCATTATAACAAAATACCTTATTCCCAACTTTGGAATTTTTGTCATCTGTGTAATGAGAAATTGAGAGTGTTTGAAAACCTTGGTTTAAGTCAAACACAAATATTTTTTTCCGTTCGCTTCCCAATATTCACGTTTAGGATTCAATTTGGGGGGCGGGTATGGGTACCACCGCGGCACCGTCCCGGGAATCTTTATTATAATATACAACCTAAGTAATAATCGTGGTTCCCTTAGCAGGCACAAGAGCTCCTCTTTTCTGATAAGATCATGCCAATTGCCATACCAATGATGACCTTAAATATAATATTTTGTAAAATATATATATATATATATATATATATATATATATATATATATATATAGATACATATGTGTTATGTAATATTTGACTAATAAACACACAATGCTTCTTACTCCTAACCTAAGCAACCATAAGCACGAGAAAATAAACACATTCCCTATCGCATATTTCTTTTATTACCAAATGCTAAAATCTACATCCGATCTTTTTACATAATTGTATTTAAAAAAATTAAAGAAACAATGTATATTATAATAAAAACAATTTAAAAAAACCCTATTCATATTCGTCAAAGCTCTTATTCAAAGAATTTAATGTCAGAAAATTAAGTGCATTATACTTCTACCATGCAATATTTCAAATTTATAAAGATAATATTCAAAATAAAACTGCACCCTTTAAAAATCTTAGACAAACAGCAATACTTCCTACTCCAAAATGTAAAAAAACAATAGGACAGTTAAATCAATAAATTATTTAATTCATTACCAGAAAAAAATAGAAACATGAATACCAATGTAAAGAATTTAAAACTCACCTTAAAAATCATACTCAAAACCTGAAGTAAATCATATTACAAAAAAAACTATATAATAACAACCCCCCCCCCCCCCTTAATACACACAAGCCCTGCTTATTTATGGGGGTACATCAAACATATATATTATATAATTAATTAGTGTATAAAATGTATTTGTAATTTATGTATCTTTTTGAATTATTAATAAAAATAAAATAAAAAAATGTTTAACAAAAGCCCGAAATTGGCATTATATGGTCAACAGTACATTTCAAGGATTTTAAGAGATAATACATACACCCACGTCAGACACCAGGACAATTATTTTTACAATACGTGCAGCATTTTTCATTTTAACCCAATTTCCTGTATTTTCCTAACTCTCCGCCTTCTCCTCGTTAGATTCGATGAGACCTATTTGTGGAACGGCGTGGGAGAGGAGAATTCTGCGCTAAAGTGCGAATGAATGTATTTCCGTAGATTTATTAATATACTAAGCAAATAGGAAGACAAACTAGAAAGTATCATAGAAATAATGGTCATTTACACGGAAGAAGAAATTCTAAGGTGAATTGTCAAGGCTGCTTGTGGGCTCAAATCCCAACATTTATCCAATATTTATAAGTTGGTCATCAGCGATGTGGTGTTTTTGTTTTTCAAAGCAGCGTTGTCTTGCAAAGAAAATTTTCGACCTACGTCAATGTCATTTGAATGTCACAGTTTAAATTGATCAATAAATCATGATTTAAAGGTTTGTATTATAAATGATTGATTAATTGTGCCACACTCAAAAACTAACTATGCACAACATTCATATTACAGAAGGAGGTGCACAAAACATAACAATATCTTTTCAGACGCCCATATTTGCCATTATTTGTCATAGGGTCGATTTACTATGTATATTAGAAAAAATTAAATCAAATTGTTAATTACGAACCCTCAACCTGTGTGTGGTGAGATCTTTAATTTATTTGATCTTGTTAAGTTTTAAACATTATTTTATGATGTAAGTATATTTTATTTTTATCCACTGGAGCGAATAAGGTCAAAATATGGACAGCTTTTATTTTTCTGCGATTGACAGCGGTCCAAAATAAGACCACATTTTCCTTCTTCTTCGATGGCGCTACAGCCCATATCGAGCTTTGGCCTCCCGCAACATTCGCCTCCAACTCCTCCTGTCCTCAGCGGCTGACTTCCAGTTTGTTATCTGGAGAAGCTGTGCTGCATCCCCTCTTACTTCGTCTTCCCACCTCGGTCTGGGCCTTCCCACTTTTCTCTTTCCACCTGGGTGTCCAGCCATAATTCTTTTTGGGACGCGTGTGTCCGGCATTCTCTGTACATGTCCAGCCCATCTCAACCTGAGGAGTCTCATATGGGCTGAGATATTGGGGGCCTGATATATATCATACAGTTCTTTGTTGTGCCGGATACGCCACTGTTCCCCCTCTTTCACGGGTCCACATATTCTTCTTAACACTTTTCTTTCAAAAGTATCCAGCATTTCAGCCACATTTTCCTACCATTCATAAAATTTTATAATGTTTATGATTTTTCAATAATTTTTTTATAAATCCTAAAAAATATGGGATGGTTACTCAAGTATAGGAGGATTCATTGGCTATAAAGCAGTTTATTCGGCTTATATGTCTCCGTTTTAAAATTCGGAGGTATGATATATTTAATTTAGGCGGAAAATTTTCAAAATGATCACCAAAAAATCTCGAGCAATCCAAGAAAAATGTTTTAAATTGCGCCGTCGCTTCAGTGGTTTATATAGATAGATGGTTTAATTTTACATTATTTATTTATACATTTTCTAATCTGTGTGTATTTTTTGAAAGATTTTATTTTTCTCTCAACTCCCGCTTTATGTTTTACCGAGGTATTGAGACTGTTGATATCGGAGGCTTTAAAACCATTTGGACCATACATGGAAAGAAAGCGATTACATTTTCTTATGCTGGGGCCGCATCTGCGCCTATTGTCACGAAGCTTCGCGTAAACGTATTATTTTTTTCAAATTTTCCGCATTACTTCGGGATGATAGGCGCAGATGCGGCCCCAGCATTACACATTGCTCTATTTATCCAATAACAAGTATATCCAAGGAACAATGTTACTTTTGAAAATAACCTAGACCATTTCTTTACCTCCGTACCACTCTACTTCAGGTTAGAATCGAAAATATGCCGGAGCCTCGGAGTGAGACAGTCGTAAAAAATGTATAAGAATGCGCAAGTATTATTGATTAGGGTATGTTTTCAGCCTATTTAAAAAGAGTTCAATGCACAGCACATCTGAAATATACAAAAATCTGAACGAATGATCACAAAAGTGTATTTTCGGAATTAACAAAGTGAACAAAAAACATAAGAACAAAAGAGATCAATTAATATCCACAAAGCGAAACATGAGATTTTGATTGTAAGTGGCGGCTAATATGGTGTAACATTTTATGTGCGATGTTCTAACTTAAGCGATTTGTTAGAAATTTATGTAAGTTTTAATGCCGTGCTTAAATTTAATGAGCTTCCGCCTAAACAAGATATTATTTTTGCCGTCGTACATCATAATATAATAAATATAATCATGTCAACAAGGGATCTGATGTTTCATGGATTTTATGATGGTCATTCAGACATCCTATGATTCCCACAGAATCGTCCAGGTGTGAGAGATTAGAGAAGATAACTTTTATAGAAAATGTTAGGGACTATGGGAGTGTCCTGGCAGCTTGCTACAAACTCCGGCCTCCTCCCATACACAAGGCGGAAGTCGTAAACCGACGAATGCAAACTTAAAAAATTGTGTGTACGGTGTTTCTGCGTGCTAATGTTAATACCCTTATATGAGTGACAAATATGTCGCTTACATATGTAGATATAACGCCATGTACCCACTAATAATGCAGTCAGAGACGAGCCTAGCAAGGGTCGTTCAAAAATGGCCAAATACAAACGATATTCAGTTGGGCGTATCACTAAGTAAAAGAGAACAGGTGGATGATAAGGGTGCTCGAGTGGAAACCTATGTCAAGCTGCAATAACCCGAATCATCCGAATCTTGTATTATGTTTACGGCAAACTCTTTCCCTATACAATTAATCAGACAATGTAACACATAAATTATACATTACAATATTATAAAACAATAATCCTTTGACAGGTAAAACATTCAGAGACTTATATATTAATTTTATGTTACTTCTGTGTTGATTGGCATATTTATGGATTAACAATTTTTTAAGGGAGTTTTGTAATGTTTGTATATAGCTTCTACTAGTTTTACAAGAATGTCCCCAAGAAGTAATTCCATAACGTATGGTGGATTCAGCCAGAGATAAGTAAATTAACTTTAAAGTACTTATAGGCACGAAATATTTTATTTTATAAATCCTACCCACAATAGCTCCTAGACGTTTACAAACATTAGTAATATAATATTAATTCTACTCTCATTCTTCTTTTGCCATATCCCACTTTCAATTTCAGACATCAATATGAAAGAATGTGTAATAAAACAATTATATTATAGTATATTATTGTAACTTGAGACTCTCATTTTATTACTAATTAAATCTTATTACTTATTAAAAAAACGGATTTTTTATTAATTTTCACAGTTTTCATTATTGGGATGACACCACATCCGCACCGTGTGCCACCCATGAGCTACGCCGATGCATCCACCCAGAACCTACCTGATAATTGAGATAAATAACCCCGCACTATGAAATTTAGAATCAAATTAAGCAATAAACGTCATAACACCCAGATTGGCAGTGGTTATGACCAGTTTACTATCATTTGTATAAATTAGGTTTGGGCGTTGGAGATAGTCCAAAATAGATTAAATGAACAGAGGGAATTTTCGGTCTGTTTATGATCCACGATGTCATCCCTGCTTATATTTAAATGTGTTGTATTTAGAATTAGAAGTGATCATACTATTATTACTACTACGGTTTATTGTGTAGCTTTTCAAATAAACAATGTCGGCTGACTAAATGACTTAAATAGACGCTGATGGATTCACCAACAAGTAAAATGATATTCTAAATAATGAGCCAAAAAATTTGGTGATGTGTGTCAAGAATTCTGCATTACTTCATCGGTAAGCATGAGAAGAAATCGACGTGCTCTATGAAGAGATTCTAAGAAATATATACTGTCAAATTAGGAAACAAAAATGTGAAGGCGAGACTTGCTGCAGGAAGATGAGTCGTGCTTCGACTGCCTTCGACAAGTTAGGATTATTTTCTATTCTAATGCTTGGATCCTGCCTACGTTTACTTGTGAAACTTGATTTGATTTCCCAAAGAGCTCTATAGAAAATGAGAGTGACACAGAGAGCAATGGAAATAAGGATGCTAAATATACATCGCTGCAGGCCACAAAACAAACCGACAGAAAACGGAAGTTACAGCTAATATCGTCGAAAAGTCTTCGAAATATACCCAATCTAATACGTTGTTGTGAGCTGGGCACATTGCTCGACCTAAAGATAACTGGTGGACGACTATAATGGCAGCAATTACATTCATGAGAAAACAAGTTCCAGGTGCAGAAGGAGGTAATTTATTTACATACATGAAATAAATGTAGTTTAAAAATTTAATCATAAAGTTATGTGTAAGAGAACACACGTAAGGAATAAAATATTAGATACACCAATGGCACTCATTCTAAAAAAAAAACAATGTAAGTTCCAGGCTTTATGTAAAGCAAGTTTTGTGAGTTTACGCGGTAAGAGTTATATTTCAGATTCAGAAGTTTTCTATTGAAGTTAAAATTTAATTATTAATTTATTTCACCAGATTTACAGGAACGGGTTTAGTTTTTCCCATAGGAAAAACTGAACCCTTTCATACACTTTTCCATATAAATGATCATCTAGTAAATCCACGTTATGCAAGTGTATTATATAAGTATAATTAATACAAAACAATACAAGAACAACACGTTAATCTACCAAACTATTAAATGGGAATATAATTCACCGTCTCCAGATATTTTCATATCAGAGGGTTCGGCTCTGTGGAATTCCTAATTTGACCGATAAATCCTACTGATCCCTCAATATAAATATTTAAAAAATCTTTCGTAATTCTACATGTATTTAAAATGACTGATTTTTGCATTTTTATATACAAATTCTTTGACAAATCTAATATGCCTAAATTTTTAATAAGAGAGCTAGTTATAATGCCAGTAGCCGAAATAACAAAAGGTAATATTTTTATAGTCTGAGAATGCCAAATTCTTTTAATTTCATTTCCTAAATCTGTATACTTTCTTATTTTTTCAGAAACAGATTTTTGAATATTACAGGAATTTGGAATAGCTACATCAATAATATAAGTTATTTTTTTAATTTTGTCATGTAAAACTATATCAGGTCTATTATGACCAATTGGTCTGTCTGTTAGTAAAGTTTTATCATAGTAAATTTTAAAGAAATTATTTTCTAAAAATGAATTTGGTTCGTATTCATAATATGGTACTATATTATGACAGTCAATCAAGTTATGTTTAATTACCAAACTTTGGTGAATTATTTTTAAAACCTGATTGTGCCTAAATGTATACTCAGACGGCGCTAATATAGAACATCCTGATATAATGTGTTCTATAGTTTCCGGAAAAGCCATACATTTTTTACATAAATCATCTATTTGATTTGGATCTTTGATTATATGCTTCCTATAATTTTTGGTATTAATTACTCTATCTTGAATAGCAAGCATAAAACCTTCTATTTCTGCGCTCAACTCTCCAATACTCAACCATTTGTTTGACGAAAGTTTGTCAACATACGTTTGGTTGAGATAATTGAAGTGTTTTGCGTGAATAATTTTATTTGACCAGGAATCTAATAATTCCTGGTTGGTATTTATAAAAATGTTGGCATTCTCGTCGTATAAATTTAAAGGTGAAATATTTCTGTCTGCCTTGCAAATTATTTTATGCAGCTCTGAGCTATTAGCTTTTCTATGAAAAAAAATTCTTAACATTTCTACCTGATTTTGTTTTAAAGAAGTTATTTTGACTATACCTCTACCTCCTAAATTTCTAGGTAAATTAATTCGTTCAATAGCTGAATTTGGATGATGACAATTAAACTTTGTTAACGTAGTTCTAATTAATCGTTCTAAGCTATCTAAATCTGTATTAGACCATTTAATTATACCAAATGAGTACGTTAATAGAGGTATTGCCTAACTATTTATTGCCTTTACTAAATTTTTAGCAGATAGATTGCATTTTAAAAATTTTCTTATCCTAGTTTGAAATTTAATCCTAATATCATTTTTAATACTAGTATGATCTAATCTATTCGATTGCGGGTATCCTAAGTATTTATAAACCTCATCCCCTTTCATACTTTTAATTTTGAAATTTCTAAATATACCCTCATCTCCATCTATAATTTTGCCTTTCTCTATATGGATCGTTCTACATTTATCTAGACCAAAAGTCATTTTAATATCATCTGAAAAAATTTTAACTACCTTAATCATTTTCTCTAAATTTGATTCAGAATTTGAAAATAATTTTATATCATCCATATATAATAGATGCGAAATTGTACTACTCTCTCCTGTATTTCCCTTAATTTTTATTCCAAACTTGCTTTTTATTAACATTTTGGATAGAGGATTTAATGCTAAGCAAAACCAAAGAGGACTCAACGAGTCTCCTTGAAAAATTCCTCTTATATTATTATTATTTTATTAAATTTTTAAATTTTTATTATTCACCAGATTTACAGGAACGGGTTTAGTTTTTCCCATAGCAAAAACTAAACCCTTTCATACACTTTTCCATATAAATGATTATCTAGTAAATCCACGTTATGCAAGTGTATTATATAAGTATAATTAATACAAAACAATACAAGAACAACACGTTAATCTACCAAACTATTAAATGGGAATATAATTCACAGTCTCCAGATATTTTCATATCAGAGGGTTCGGCTCTGTGGAATTCCTAATTTGACCGATAAATCCTACTGATCCCTCAATATAAATATTTAAAAAATCTTTCGTAATTCTACATGTATTTAAAATGACTGATTTTTGCATTTTTATATACAAATTCTTTGACAAATCTAATATGCCTAAATTTTTAATAAGAGAGCTAGGTATAATGCCAGTAGCCGAAATAACAAAAGGTAATATTTTTATAGTCTGAGAATGCCAAATTCTTTTAATTTCATTTCCTAAATCTGTATACTTTCTTATTTTTTCAGAAACAGATTTTTGAATATTACAGGAATTTGGAATAGCTACATCAATGATATAAGTTATTTTTTTAATTTTGTCATGTAAAACTATATCAGGTCTATTATGACCAATTGGTCTGTCTGTTAGTATAGTTTTATCATAGTAAATTTTAAAGAAATTATTTTCTAAAAATGAATTTGGTTCGTATTCATAATATGGTACTATATTATGACAGTCAATCAAGTTATGTTTAATTACCAAACTTTGGTGAATTATTTTTAAAACCTGATTGTGCCTAAATGTATACTCAGACGGCGCTAATATAGAACATCCTGATATAATGTGTTCTATAGTTTCCGGAAAAGCCATACATTTTCTACATAAATCATCTATTTGATTTGGATCTTTGATTATATGCTTCCTATAATTTTTGGTATTAATTACTCTATCTTGAATAGCAAGCATAAAACCTTCTATTTCTGCGCTCAACTCTCCAATACTCAACCATTTGTTTGACGAAAGTTTGTCAACATACGTTTGGTTGAGATAATTGAAGTGTTTTGCGTGAATAATTTTATTTGACCAGGAATCTAATAATTCCTGGTTGGTATTTATAAAAATGTTGGCATTCTCGTCGTATAAATTTAAAGGTGAAATATTTCTGTCTGCCTTGCAAATTATTTTATGCAGCTCTGAGCTATTAGCTTTTCTATGAAAAAAATTTCTTAACATTTCTACCTGATTTTGTTTTAAAGAAGTTATTTTGACTATACCTCTACCTCCTAAATTTCTAGGTAAATTAATTCGTTCTATAGCTGAATTTGGATGATGACAATTAAACTTTGTTAACGTAGTTCTAATTAATCGTTCTAAGCTATCTAAATCTGTATTAGACCATTTAATTATACCAAATGAGTACGTTAATAGAGGTATTGCCCAACTATTTATTGCCTTTACTAAATTTTTAGCAGATAGATTGCATTTTAAAATTTTTCTTATCCTAGTTTGAAATTTAATCCTAATATCATTTTTAATACTAGTATGATCTAATCTATTCGATTGCGGGTATCCTAAGTATTTATAAACCTCATCCCCTTTCATACTTTTAATTTTGAAATTTCTAAATATACCCTCATCTCTATCTATAATTTTGCCTTTCTCTATATGGATCGTTCTACATTTATCTAGACCAAAAGTCATTTTAATATCATCTGAAAAAATTTTATTTTATTATTATTATTATTATTATTTATTATTATTATTTTATTAAATTATTATATTAAATTATTATTTTATTAAATTATTAGTTCTCACATTATAAGAAAATAATTGTGTGAGACGAGGAAAAATAAAAAAAATTATCCATCAAAGCTTTTATAAGCTCTTAAACAGTTTCAATAAATTTCCACTCATTTTAAATATTCGTGAATTAGAACTTCCTTACAAATCAAAAGGTATCTCTGTCTTGAAGTTATTGCCACCTCATTTAACAAAGAGCCCTTGAATAGCTGTCACAAACATACAGACGACATATTCTCAGAACCTACCGACTACAACAAGAATATCTGTGCTCTATGGTGAAATACCTAAAAGGGAATCTTGGCTGTGTTTGAGAAATGAACTGGCAATCGATCTCTGTTGAATCCTGAATGAAATCACCGACACAAACGCAGCTGAGTGGGTGGCACAGCAAGACAATAACACGACAAGAGTATGAGATGTACAATATTACAAGACGAAGCTATTTATACTAGAAGTGATCCATTAATCATTGGCGAGGGGCTATTTTCAAACACGACTAAAGGTCAATTCTCAGAGATAAAACTGCTGTATAAAAATACAAGAAGCACAAGTGCGAAAACAGGTTTGTTACCGACAAACTTAGCAATAAATTTAAGAATTGTTTAATTTTGCGACCCACTCAATTATCAATGTTTTTTGTATGAAACTGGACAAAATAGTAGTATATGCTATTCGAAAAAAACAATTAGAGTTCTTTTTTGGGCTCGTGGATCTATATTTTTCCATGAGTTGTTTGTGTTTTATGTTAAATCTGAAACTAATGTGGGCATTTGGGCATGTGGAAACGCGATGAAATACAAACAAATAACTTCAGGTAAAGATTTTTTGATATATAACAGACGGCGTCCATTTTACACGTGAACAGTAAAAAAATACCAAAAACACAGTAATGTGTTATTTAAACATAAAAGTGAACCAGAATGATAAATGATTTAAGATTCGATGCACGTCTGTCTGATTGTCACGACTGCAGCTGTCTCTAGAAACCTTCGAGGTTTATACAGAGACATCAAGATATATATTATTTAGCAGCACCATGCCCCGTGTCATGCTGTGCTGAGCTCGTCTGTTCTCTAAATTGTGGTGCCACCCCTGGCAGAAGTTGTTCGGTCCAAACAATATATAGCATTCCAGGGGGTATTAACCATTTATAAAATTATGCACAACTTTATTCGGGTTTACTGCAACGTTCTGGATACTTTTGCAGCGCGTTTCAGAGAACAAATCTCAAAATCGTGGGTTCTCGCCATTCATGCATATATACAGAGTATTACAGACAACTGAGATTTTTTGTATTTGTTACAATTTTTTCTGGTATGAGGTGTATACCGCAGAAACTTACTCTAGTTAGGTCCCTGTAATGCAATTGAACATAGTATATATATTAGTCATAGCTTCGGGTTGTGTAAACTTTTTGCTAATCTTATAACGAACCCTAATAGTTTGTAGCACGTCGTGGACGAGCAATATTACATGGTCCGAAATCGTATATTTGTAATCAAAGACTGCCCCCTTGTTCCTTGATAGATTTTACATTTGACAATATATCTTCCCTTATTTTATAAATAATTTTTTTTTTAAATTTATACCACAGACACACATTGTTTTAGTATTAAATTATAAATTATTAACGTCTGCCCAATTATTGAATCCAAGCCCAGTTATATAATCTTTACTGCCGCAAATCATCGCGAGCAATTTTACATCAAACCGAAAAATACCATTGAATTAAATATATAATTGAAGAAAACTAGTTGTGGATCAGTGAATATGTTACAATTTTGGTCCCCGAAAATCAATATTTTTTTAAATTATTGATACAATTAGCAAATAATACAACAAATTTCATAATTATTCGAGAAAAGGGGTTAGGTACTGCAATGGCCGGAATTTAGCGTTATCGCGACATTCTCCAGACCAATCGTGATCAATGATCATACTTATTTATTTATTTACATTTGATATATTTAAAGCCAAAATAACAGAAATAATATTACATAATAAGAGAATATATTTAAAATTAATACAAAGTGTTATTACGTTGTTTTAGGTCGATATTAGTTCCTAGCTATGCAGATTGCCTGTTCTAAGGAACCAAAGTTTGTAAAGTGCCAAATGCAATTTAAATTTTTTTTATTTTTTTTAATTAATACTTATTTATACTAAGTTTTTACTAAATGTGCCATTCATAGGTAACCATGTATAGTTTTAAGTCACATTACATATTAGTTTTTCAGACTCCTCCCTACCCAAGCCAATCAACCATTTAGTTATTATTGAACCAATGCAGGACATTTTGCAATTTATAATATTTAAGTCTGAGGGGATTTTATTGTATAATTTCGGTCCCAGATACGCATACTATTCTACTTAAAACTACTATTCGACACTTTTGCAGATTTAATGATTTTTTCCGCAAACGAGCCCTTTTCATTTTAAATTCGTGGCGAAATTGACTCCTCAAATTACGAAAAAAATATTTACGAAGAAAGTAGCGCGTTTTTTTTTTTAATTTCAAATATTTCAAACGAAGTCGTTTATGAGAAGTGTTAAAAAACGTTTCGACGATTTAATTATTTTTATTTTACTCCTCGAGTTGGATACAAAAATACGACATCCGGCGAGAATGCTCTCACTATACTTGTGGAAAGGCCCGCTGTAGATGTGTATTCCTGAAATAATATTCTCAAGTGGATCTGTGGATTTAGAATGTAGAGGAAGGTAATGATGACTCGTCTGGGCGGTGTAAAATTTCATCTTGAACTTCTGAACTTGAAATGTATCAATTTGATTGTATCATTCGTCTGAGTGATAGTCTGGCCTTTGGCTCCAATGAGGCAGGGATGGCTGGAGCTGGAAGTAATTTAAGTGTGGGCTTCTGGCCTCTGACCTTGACTGATCGATTCGTGAATGGACTGGGATACATTATACGTAGTGTAGGTATTGCAGGTACAGATTCGTAAATAAATTTTCTAGTCAGATAAAGCTATACGTACGCTTGGTTAACCCCAGTCGCCTGCAGCCCACAAAGGCTTAAAAGCTGTGCCTACCCTAGTAAAATGGAACTTTTCATAAAATTCATTTTGAAGTAAAAAAAAAGTTAATTAGATTATGTATCAGTAAGCAACATTTATAATCATTTTTCAACCTGGCCACAATCATCAACAATCCTTGATTTTTCAATAATGTCTAAACAAAATAAGTGTGTAAATTTTTTTTAAATATTTTAGTTTATAAGACCTTAAATAAATAGAAAAACTGAGGTATTTTTGTCACAAAACACTTTCTCGGGTTTATTTTTTAATGATTTTAATTTAACTAAAATTAAAATTCTGAAAACTGTGTTGAGTAGATTATGTATTGATTGATTTTGTTGTATGATTATATGATTTGAAATTTGTGTTGTTTAATAGAATCTATCGTTTGAAAAATTAACAAATCTGCCAACGACCAACGGTATAATCTTAGTATATTAAAAATACACTTAGTTTTTCAAAATTTTAAAACTGCGGGTACCAGATAAAATAACAATCTTTCAAAATCAATTTACATATATTTTTTTAAAAACAGCCAATATGTCTAGAATTTGATTTAAAAGGGACTGATTTCTGGTATTCTCTGGTAATACCCTCTTAATATTGAATCACAAGCTACAATTTTTTGACATAATATTACGAAAATACATATAAAAATTGAGAAAAAAATTAGCCTACCACAAAAGAGAGACATTTCGTTTATATATTTACGTTCTACATCATTTTTGTCCCCTCTTTCAATACACCTATTGGCTTACACTATTTCAGTTTGTGTTTTGCAGGAAGCGGACGTATTGTGATATTTAACCATTTTCTTGATTTTTTCTTGTAAAACGAAGTTGTAAAACTTTTTAATTTTTAGTTCCAAAAAGTTTTTCTATTACTTCCAACCGTTAGAATTTTAAAAAAATAATACAGTAACTTCATTCAGCTGTAAACTCAGACAGCTTTCCCATCCAAAAATTATTATATTTTGGTTTAAAAAAAACTTATCGGAGTCGTAGACCTTGAAGCCCTTGAAATAAAAAAGGAATTAAAAATAAATAAAACAAATTTACTTCATAAACAACTAGATTTGTCGAATAGCCCCATTTTCAAAATATTTCCGTTACCCCCGCCCACTTTCACCCCTCCCTCTTAGCCACTTCCCCCATCACCCCACCAAAGTTGATGTTCTCTCTCCCTCTTCTAATTGTCTTTTAAATCCCATGTATATCTGAATTATGTTCAATATATTTTTATTCATCCCCGAGGAAGGTTCGGGTTGAACCGAAACCGATTGGATAAAGAAATAATAAAGTGGAATTAAAACAAAGTATTATTGTGTTTAGTATTATTATAATTATGTATTCCCACAAAGTGTTTGCTACATGTGAAAACTTCATATATAATGTCATCTGAAAGATCCCCGTTCTTTAACAGCAACTTGTGTGTGGTAAATTGTGCATTTACATTATTTTGTTCAAACTTTACATTCCATAGAGTCAATCTTACAAAATCGTACACTTCCATACAAGAAGTTTATTTGAAACGAACATGTTCTGGATATCATGAAAAATTGGCATTTTTGCGTTAGGAGATTTAACACGAACGATCGACAACTCCCTATATCAATACGAAATTGACTAAATTCATCTATTGTCATCTTCGTCGTCATCTATTGTCAGTTATCAATATTTGCAAGTACGGATAACGATTGATAAGAGATATTCCGACCGACGCTCCTGAGTTTCAGTTAAGCTGTCAATATACAAATCATTTGGAAAAATGTCGTTCGTTATGCAAAATAACCGTCATAATGAATGGAAGTTAACTAACGAATTTGAAATTGAAAGAAATAGCGAAATACGCGATTTATAAACTTAATTAATTTAACACGATCAATTTATTCCGTCAAAATATACACGCGGAGTGGAAATGTAAATTAAAGTAATTATTTCAATTCGAAATGGTCTATTTATTAGTAATTTTATTTTTTAACAAGATGTTTGACATTAAGGAATGTTTTTTTTTTTTTTTTTTTTTTTTATTGGCAAATTTTTTTGATACATACATTTACAAGTAGATACATACATAATAACATAAATGAAAAGGTAACAAAAAAATCCCACAAAGGCGAAGCCTGTGCGTGGGCATTATAATATGTGGGTATAAAACAGTGGTGGTTAAAATAAAAAGATTAAGAATTAAAAATGTAGTACATATATGTGCAGAGGTAATTGATGTTGCAGGAATTTCTGTGATTGTATTTTTATATTTAGATGTGGATATATATACATATATATACATATATATATATGTACACACATGTACATACACATATACACATGTATACATACTCATACTCATACATATATACACATGTATACATACTCACATACATGTATACATACTCACACACATGTATACATACACATACACGCAATTTTATATATATATTTTTTTTTAAATCTAACGATTCGGAAAGACATGGCATATTTTAGTTATTTAAAATGTAAACAGTACAAAATTATAGGAAAAAATTATTTACTTCCTTATTTTTTAACCAACTTTTAGTATATTTTTTATATAAGTTCAAGTTTTGGCATGTGTTGATGGAATTGGGTAAGGAATTGAACAATTTTGGGGCAATACAGTTAATGTGCCTTTGGGCCAGCCTGGTTTTGCAATGAGGCACTGTGTACATGCAAGTGGTGAGTCTTTGACTAGAGCGATTTGGGTTTTTATCGAAATTGTTAGGACGAGTAAATATAAATTTGAGACATTGTAAACAGTAGATCTGCCTTAGTTCCATAATTTCAGTTTCCTGAAATAACTGATTAGTGGGATAAGTTTTGGTCTTCTGGTACATTATTTTAATGATGGACTTCTGGGCAGTTTCTAGAGGTTTCACATGGTTATTGTATGTTCCTCCCCAGGCGATTATTCCATAGGTAATGGATGAAAGCACCAATGCATCATAAACAATTTTCATGGTTCTTATATTGACAATATTGCTCATCCGTTTGAATATGTAACTTAGGTATCTCAGTTTATTGACTGTTTTCTCTAAATGGTAGGTCCATTTGAGTTGGCAGTCTATAGTTACACCTAAGTACTTAGTATATTTTCCTAATTTCACATCTTCGCAGTTTGGGCATGTAGCAGGGTTACAATTTATATTATGGAACTTCAGGTTAAGATTATTTTTAGGGGATGACTTTAGGGAATTATAGAAGGGAATACAAATGGTTTTATCAAAATTTAGACTGAGAAGGTTTCTATCCAGCCAATCTTTGACTATTGCAATGCATTTGTTGGCTTTAGTGGTTGTTTCTTCCCACGTTTTACCTTGTACTGTTATTGCAGTATCATCTGCAAAGGAGAGAATTTTACCGGGTATTGCAATATTGCATAGGTCATTGATGTAGATTAGAAAGAGAATTGGCCCTAAGACAGTTCCTTGAGGAATGCCATGTTTTGCTAGATCATAAGTGCTTAAGCTTAACCCTATTTTTGTGCATTGTTGGCGATTTAATATATAGCTTTTTAATAGCATGAGACTTTTGTTTTTAATACCAACGTTTGATATTTTCTTTAATAGGATTCTATGGTTGACTGTGTCAAACGCTTTCTTTAAGTCCAAGAAAATGGTTAGAGTTTTAGTGCTATGGTCTAGATTTGAGTATATGTTTTTAGTTAAACTAAAGACAGCATCGTCGGTGGACAGGTTACTTCTAAACCCATATTGATTAGCTGAGAGTATTGAATTAGAATCTAGAAAGTTCATAATTTGTCCCTTTAAGCACTTTTCAAAGATCTTGGATAATTGTGAAGTTAAGGTTATTGGTCTGTAGTTGTCTGTTTTACTTTGGGATCCGGATTTATGTATTGGAATAATGTGAGCGAGTTTAAAATAATTAGGGTAAATACCGAGCCTGATGGAGTTGTTGAAGATGTGACATAATGGGATGATTATATGTTTTTTAATTGATTTAATTGTGATGTTGCTTAAGTTATCGGGGCCATTTGCAGATTTCTCTTTAAGGTTTTCAATTTGTTTAGAAATTTCAAGTTCTGTTATTTCTTTGAATGTAGATAGCTCAGGGGTGGGGTCATTAGACTCTGGAAGGCCGGGAAGTATTTGATTTGAGTGAATAGAAAGACTGGGATTATTATCTATGAGGGTTGAGGCGATGTTTGTAAAGAAGTTATTGAAATTGTTTGCAATGCTCTCAGCGTCTTCTATAGTTGTATTGTTGTCAGTGATGATTTTTTGAGGAATTTTGTTAACCTTTTGATTTCTATTTGAAATTTCGTTTATGACATGCCATGTTTTTTTTGAGTCGTTTTGAGCATTAAGTAGTTGTGTAGAGTAGTATTCCTGTTTTCGTTTTTTTATGATTGTGTTTAAGTAGTTTCTAAATAAGATGTATTCTTGCCGTTTGGTGTGAGTCTGCGTTTCGTTGTTTAATGTGCAATGTTTTTCCTGATTTTTATAGATTTTAAAAAGTTTGTTTCTATGCTGAATTGAGATTATTAGTCCGCGCGTGATCCATGGTTTTATGTGTTTATGTTTACTTTTTGGTGGTGCTATTTGTTCTTGACTTTTAAGAATATATTCATGGAGTAGTTTGTAGAAGGTATTCAAAGCTGAATCCGGATTATCATTAGATAGAACTGCGATCCACGATTCTTCGGTAAGTAAGTTATTTAAAGTAGAATAATTGATTTTAGTAATTATTTTGTTAGAGTTATTTGGGTCAGTAGAGATGGGTGAAATTGGAGTATGATGTCCGTAGAAAGTGGGATAGTGGTCAGTTATGTCAATTTTTAGTGTAGCGGATTTATGTTGGTAATTTTTATTTGATTTTATAAATATGTGATCGAGACATGTATCGTTAGGATGGTTAGGTCTGGTGGTATTGTTTATGTTGGATAGGTATCCCGAGGAATACAAAACATTTAGATATTCGTTCGCGATCGGATTTAGTATGGCGTTTTGTATATTTATATTAATGTCACCCATAAAAAATGAAAAATCAAAGTGGTTTGAGCTATTATTGTTAATAAAAGTTTTAATTTCGTTTGCAAACGGAATTGTGGATAGAGAAGGAGAGCGGTATACTGTCAAAATAGAGTATTTTTTTCCTTTGGAGGTGAAAGTTACATGGACAGCATTTGAATATTTGAAGTTTGGGTTTTCAATGTTTATGTTAGATAATGAGTGTTTATTGTAAAATATGGTGATGCCATCATGAGAGGTATGTCTAGCCGGAATTGAAAAAGAAATATAGTTTGGTAAGTTGAACGGGATACATTCGCGCATTTGCGTTTCAGTGAGTGCTATAAAATCAATTTGGAAAGATAACGAATTTAAAAGGATACAGAATTCATCAAAATGTTTCCTGATGCTTCTGATGTTCATGTTTAATATATTAAAAGATGTTTCGTGAAAAAATGTGTTTACATCTTCAATATTATCACATTCATGAGTTTCAGGGATGCAGTATTCTTCTGACGGGGCCATTTTGATTAAATCCGGGTGATTTTCTTTGAATTTCCAAAGTGAGACTATTGAAGAGGTATGTCACTCGCGTCTCTAACAAATATTATTGGCGAATCCTTGTTCTTGCGGAGAAGGACGTTCCCGTTCTTCGTCCACGCATATTGGTATCCCATAGATTTTGTTGATCTCGCAAGCCAGAGCAATTGCTTGCTTTGTGGCGTCAGTTTTTCGTTAATATAGATTGGGTTTACTGAATTGGAGTGGTTGATATCTTTGGCGGAAAAATATCCTGCTTTCTTTTTTTGTAAAATTATCTTGTCTTTTAAATCTTTTGTTGCCATTTTTAGAGTAATAGTTTTCTTTAGGGGGTTGGTATATACATTAATTATAGAATTATTATTTAGTAACTCTTCACACCCAATTTTTTTGAAGATACATTCTACTGGTATTTTCGGATTTTCTTCTTTTTTAGTTACTATTCCATTTATTTCCAGCGATGTTTCTAGACAGTTTTGAAGAGATTGGTTTACAATGAATTTTAAATTTTTGTTTTCAGTTTGAATTTCTTTTATTTTTTGGTACATGTTTTTCTTTTCTTCCTCGTAGTCATCAATTTTTTTTGAGAAGAAATCAATTGCTTTGCTTATATCAGTTAATTCACACTTAAGCAGTTTTTTCATTTCAAAGCTCAGCTTCTCTATTAGTTTTTCATCCTGGTTATTTCCCGTTTTGGGCGAGTAGCAATAGTCGCATATAAACGATAGGTTATGTGCTGACTTCGACATGATTGATTGTAATTCGGCGCGAGTTAGGCCACTACACGTACTGTGAAAATACATGTTACATTTGCTACATTGGATGTCCTTTTCACTATTTATGCCCTTTTTGCACTGGGAACAGTGATTTTTATCGAAAAGAGGCATTTTCAAATTAGATTGAAGGTATTTTACAGTATGAAAATATTATTGTTGTTGCAATGGTTTTTGTTGTTGATTATATAGTTAATTGGCTCGTAAATGTGTAAATTAACAACACTTAAACACAGTTTTTTATGCACTATATTCTCAGTTGTAGATTAGTAAGAATGGGTTTGTTTATATTATTAGTAATGACTGTTTTTGTTAGAGCAATTACTTAGAGACTTGTCAAGTTAACCATAGAAAAAGAGTGATTGATTGTAAATCCACAGATTCATCCGCCAGTGTTGCCAGCGTTTATCAATGTCTTTTTTATTCCCTGTCAATATCGGCATTCGGCATCTTTTTTATTACCTATCAACAATGCGGCATGCTTGGAAAAACGGTATAAAATCGTCAGTAGTTACGCCTATCGTTACGTTATTGTAAAGTTATCGATTTCATTGTACCTTACCCGTTGAAAGAGTAGTTACGAATCTGTGGATAAACGTTTATTTTTACTAGAATTATGACATTATGTCCATAAAATCTTTAATGTATTTAATAGCTAACCCACGAGTCAAAACTGAATTTTTTAGATCAACAATAGCGACACCACCGACTGCAAAGAAGTGTGTTGATCTAGAACATTTTGCCACCACATGAAGAGACCGTGGCAATGTTTACGGAAAGCAATAAAAAATAATATCGAAGCGCACATTTTTGTCACAACATATTATGCTTTACTAACGCATGTGTGTAATAATATATATGTGTGCACCAATACATAGATACATAGAGAGAGCGCTGGCTTTATAATTAGAAATAACTACACGGTACTGCAATGGTCTATTAATAAATCTCCATCGCCGATTCCGTTTTCCAGAAGGATGTTTGGCAAATGTAAGGAAGGAAAACTAGCATGCGCTCGTACGAATAAAATAATTTTTGAGAAAATAAAAATAGCATTTTGAAAAGAGGGTAGATTGACAGCAATTTGTTAAAAAAAACATCATGTTGCTCATATTCACAACACAACATATGCCGATCGTCCAGTGTGTATGTCAGACATATCCGAAAAACAAAATTTGAATTGAGTTTGCAGTTTTGTATAAAATTGCAACCATTATTTGATACAATATTCAGATTAGTCATAAACACTTCAAAATCAATTATAATGCAGAAAAACTTGAAGTGAATTGAACGAAATGTTGATATTTTGTGGGTCACTAGTAGGATATTTAAAAATATCATATTAATTTACTTTATATTAATATTTTATTTATGTTGATCATTCGAATATTTCTTTCCTCATTATCTCAAAACTTAGAATTTAGAAATGTCTGACTGATCAACTGGACATCAACATATTCACCATCCTTAAGATCCTATCGCGAGCAAGCATGTACCACGTCATGTGCACCGTCATGTTCCCATAGTATTGGACATTAAGCGACGATGCATAATAGCAGTGGCGACACTAATAAGGGAAGGGCATGTGAATGAAATAATATTTTTTTATTTAAATGCCATCCACACTTTTTATTCCAAATATGCTCATGCCCTACATAATTATCTCGATGCTATTCGAAAGTGCATTGTTCATCAGTCGTTTTTACTCCCGTAAACTAAAAAAAATGTTTTCAAAATGTTATGTTATATTGTTTACTATTAGATATTCCGATAATCTTAAGCTATTTTCATATATACCCCCTTCAATAATTCCATCCATCCTTTTATTTCCATCAAAATTAGTCATGATAGTCTCCTAAAAATACAACCAAATCACTTAATTTTAATACCTTTTAATATACACAATTTTAATCGATTAGTGTAAAACAAGCCATGTGCATGTTTAAAAATATGTTTTCTATTTTTTTTAGTCATGTGACATGTGAGGTTTTGTGACATAGTCATGTGACATGTAAGGTTTTGGGGGTTTCTCACCATCCTCCCAATAGCTTATCTACACTAATAACGAATATTTTAGATTTATGGTTTACGGTTTATTTATTTATTAAGTTGGAGTTTATAATTCGGTACTCGAGCCTATGAATAGTGGCTATATATTGGATAAGTTGGTCGAGTTTTCTAACCACTGCAAGTATTTTATTTTTATTTTTAATAATATTCGTTATTAGGGTAGATAAGCTATTGGGAGGATGGTTAGAAACCCCCTTTGTCTAATACAACAACAAAGTACTGGTAGCTTATTAACTATGTAAAAATTTCTAGACATTTTATTTTGAAGCGTTTTATTCACAATGTTCATTTGTTTCTTAATTGTATTTATTCGTTACCAGTTTTGACACATCCGTGTCATTCACAAGCGTTCTAACTAACTTAAAAATTATATAAGCACAGAAATAATGAGAACATAGTTAGCCTTGTTGAATTTTTTTTACCAACTACATAAGAAAAAACTATTTTATGTCTGTACGTTTTGCTTTTTTTAAAAAAACACTGTCTAGTTTGTATACTGAACGTGTTTTTTTACGGCGTTCAAATCAGTCAATTTTATTGATTTTTGGAAGGTCATAACTTATAAAAAGTAACTTATCAAAAAAAAAACAAAAAGTATCGACACGCTAATAGTTGATATCTATTTTATGTAAAAACAATATTTTCTCTAGGGTTAAAATGCAGAGAGATAAATAGGGAATACGTCTGTATGGAAAAATCACCGCCGGGTATCCCCTTAATTAATAAACTCTCTAGAACAAAATATTTCATATTATTTGGCTAACGTTTGTAGGCCAATATTTAAGTTAAGACTATATAACCTTCAAACTGAGGAAACTGTATACTTGGTGATGACCAAATGGAAAATGCAGGTTGGACAAGTTGGCAGGAAAGCATGTTGTCCATCAGAAGATCGAAAGGAACCAACCAGTTAAAAAATTCTGGAATAATTCGGAAAACGTCCGACACATTTGTTGAAAATCGCGTGCTTTCAAACACTAACGCTCACAGATTTTAAGAAATCTTTTGATATTCTAATTTTCGTGATGGGGCTAAAAATAATTGTAATTAGCCCACACAATTCTGGATTGAACGCGTTTGGAATGACCAAGTTTCAGTGGCCATTAGGAGAGCTTAAAGCCAACACCAGAGACATTTATGACTTGCTCACAGGCGATTCTCACCCTCAAAACAGGTTGTAAAATTAGCTAACTACGAAAGTGCTATTTCGGTACGCGTGTTTATTTTTGGCGAATAAAGTTATGTTCAATGATTCGCTATACCACCGGAACCAAAGGAAGCGTAAAACAATGAATTATTGGCCGTTTCGTTTAGCTTTCGCTGGGGTCTGTAATACCGATAAATTTTACCACTGTCTACACAATTGCCTATTAAATAATCAAATTTAAAAAATGCAGCCATAAATCCCACTCATGATATTAAACGAATCGTGAATTGTTTATATAAATACAATATCGTGGTCATCAGTCTAAAAAATGTTGATCGGCGCGCCATATTATTATTTTTTCTACCCAGCAAGGCCGTCCTGAGAGTTAATTCTATTAGCTTCACACGGGAGGCCATAAGGAAAAAAATTCTCAGGGCCTATCTTTGGGGATGCTGTGTGGAGGGTCTTTTTATGTAACGGAAGGAGAGGAAGTTCTGGGAATAAAAAATAAGAGGGGTGGGTAGGAATCTGGGATTCAATGTGTCCAATCGTCACGGGTGTATGAATCCACCACTGCGGTGCAAAGCGATGGGTCGGCTGAAAGGGAGAGGCTGGAGAGTTCAATAGGTCTCTCTCAACAATTTCCTTCTGATCCGGCCCGCCACGCAGAGGCAAACACATCCACCGCCAAGCCCTAGATAAACTTCACCCCCATGAAGCCGGGCACCCCTGATATGTCACCAAATGTAGCACAGACGTCGGGGCGTTCGTTGACCAATAAATGGTTCCCGGGGCAGCGGTACCCATAACCGCCTCTCAAATTGAAAAAAAAACATTTCTTTTCTATAATTTTTTTTTGTAGGTTCCCTATGGTGTATAGGGTGGTGGCCGTATCAAAATGGTTCAGTAATTTTTGTTTTTTATAATTATTACAATTTTAAGTTATGTGAAAATCTGTTATTGGATTCCATTGTTATTATTAAGTTTATTGTAATAAATGTAAATAATCTGTTGATTTTCCTAAATAAATAAAGAAAAGGTTATTCTATCAAACGTGAAATTTCTTATTCGCATTTTCCCTATAGGTATTATGGTGTTCCTACATTCCTGAATAAAGTTTGAAATGGAATTTTCATAGAGATAGTAGATAGATAGACGTTTCTTTGCAGGAATTAGTTGAAATGATAAAATATTACATAAAATATATGGTTTCTAATTAAGTACCTAAGTTAATATTTTAGAGAAAATTAGAAATACACTTTTTGGACTCGAGGTTCTACTACTATTCACCGAACTACTAGTATCAAAACTTGTTTCAATTCAATTTTCTTTTCGTGTTTATTGGATCTTTCACATTTCTATTTGGACTAGATAGTTTTTTTTATTTTTTTATTTCTTTTGTCTCCTTATTTTCTTAATTTTTGTGTTTACTCTGCATCTAAGATAATTAACCTGTCACTGAGTTGTCTGCCAACCACAGCTAAGAAGACCTAACACAATAATTTATATAATCATTTTACTAACTCTGGGAAAAGCGCCTCTCAAGGAAGTCGATCTTCTAGTTGATAAGTCAGACATCTCCAAATACTATGTTTTGAGGTAACGAGGGAACCAATTTTCGAATGCTCGCCATAAATCTAATATTATTTTCGTGGGTTTGTGTTTTACATATTCTACTAGTGACCCAGAAACCAACAACATTTTGTGTAATCCATTACAAATCTTTCTGCAATATAATTTTTTTGGTGGGAATATAAGTAATATATAAGTAATCTGAGTTTTGTACCAGATAGAGGGTATACTTTTACAAATAACTGCATACTCAACTCAAATTTTGTGATATTTGAGTAATCCAACTGCACGATCGAAGTGTTCTTTCTTGACGAGGTGTTTCTCTAAAATGTGTCCCTCTCAAGGAAGAGTTTCTCTCAAGGAAGTATTTCTCTAAGAAGCATTATTTTCGACAAGTTTTCCTCTCAAGGAAGTGTTTTTTCTCAAGGAAATTTTTCTCTCAATGAAGTTTTTCTCTCAAGAAAGTGTTTCTCTCAAGAAAAAGTTTCTTTCGAGGAAGTGTTTCTCTCAAGGAAGTGTTTTTCTCAAGGAATTGTTTCTCTCAAGGAAGTGTTTCTCTCAAGAATTTTTTTATTTTTTTTTATAGAGATACCTCACAAGAGTCCCAACTGCTCCCTTCTGGAGCCAGTGAGACTATGGCATCCCCAATTAGAGTATGTTGTGAGTCTGAAGGTAAGTCGGGAAGGGAAGGAGATGGGAAAGAGGAAGGTGGGGAAGTACCTGGCTATTCAGATCTAGTCACTAAACACGGCTAATTTCAATTCTGAATGGTGGTCTTACACCAGGGCGATACTGAAAGTATCCTCCACTCTGGAACGTGCCGCAAATATAACATATATTATTTTTATTAATTAATTGTGAAATTACACAATTAATCAATTAAAATTTATTTGCGCACGCCGGGTTCGAACCCGCGACCTTCCGAATGGGAGTTAAGTGTCTTACCACTCGACCACGGACGGTCGTCAATTATTTTAATTTAGAAATATTTATCTCACTTCCAAAAGCTCACTTCTCATTTTAGAACTTCCTATTCGATTTTCAAAAGTGTCGATTTCCAAAGAAACGCAGACTATGGGCCGAATATATGGTTGATAATAATATTAAATATGATCATGTGTGTATACTGTGTATGGAAGTATGTACATAAGTAGTATCGGGCAGCCCTAGCCGCGCCGGACTAAGTTGAGCCAACTTTGGCCCGCGGCCAACCCATTAACTTTATTCCGGCGCTGGGGAAAAATTAACTCCAACAACTTAACGAAAAATGTATATTTTTAATCAAATCAATAGATTGCATCTGTACTTCATCTCATAATTTAGGTACCTACCTATTTAACGTTTATGAACTTCTGGGAATTTATAATAAAAAAATAAGTATTATGAAACATATTATTAAAGTAGATAATCTAGTTAATTAATCGAAATATTACGAAACTTTAAAACCTTCCGAACGTACGACAAAGTTGATTTCCTAAAAATAACAGCGCCGAAATATGATATTATCAACCGATTTTGTGAAGTATCGGTTTAACATTATGAAGACAATGTAAAGACAGTTAGAAACTACAAACACATTAAATTAAATATAGATATTCTAAAGTTTTAGTCACTTTTTCGTTTGATACAAAAATATTCGTTTTAAAAAATTTACAAAAAAAAAATCAATATTTTTAGCAGTAATGTGCAGTTTTTGGCCTTTATCTACCCTCAAAAGTACATAGACTAGGGGATGAATAAAATTATGGGGAAGAGAAAGAAGAGGAGAGAAATATAAACAAAACAAAATACGTCATAATTACGAATTTTAATTTTTTAACGAACAACACTTTGGCATTACTTAAAATATGAATATTATATTATCTAGGAATCGACCAGAGATCGACTATTGCAATATATACCTTAAAATGATATAATGAAATTTTAATGTACCTAAGCAGTTATCTATTGATTTGTATATACGACTATACGTATTTTTCAAAGGTGTAATATATACATAATAATTTTATGGAACCTAAATGAATCTAAATTAACCTAAATCATAACCTAAAATAAGCCACGTAAATTATATAGAACCCATGCAGAAGAATAGTATCATGCTAGCATTGATTATTATTATTGAGATATATTATTATAGCCTTCTTATAACTTTATCGTTTATATCCTTCCTCTAACAATAAAACCGATAACATAATATTCTCGTACCAGTGGTCACCAACATACAGCAGCCCGCGGGCCGGATCCAGCCCGCCGAAGATTTGCATCCGGCTCGCCGAAAATTCATGATTTCTTAGTATGAATAATTCAAATAGGATATGTTATTGTTTGGTTGTGAATTCATGGCAGCTATATTTCAATTTGTCGGTCTGAATTTGATTAGGTAGTAAAAAAAGTTGGGCATTTGAGATAATTCTTAACGAATCCCCATCTCGAATCTTACTTGCAAATTGGCACCACAAAATTAAAACCGAATGTCAAAGAAGTAAGAAACTTCGCACCAATAACAATGTACTCGTGATAGTATCAATCTGTATGTTTACATACACGTGAGTATGTCTCTTAATTTTTTTTATTTCTAACTCAATAGAAAAAATAACATCCATTCAGTATGTAAAACTACACAAAAAATAAATGTAATAATTGGAAGGCCTTTATTCCTTTTGAACTAACTGTAAATTTGTTATTCATACAATATAATAAATATTTTTCTATTGTAAAACTAATGTTCTAATTGGATTCTAATCGGAATCAGATTTTTTTTCATCCGGCCACGCAGGTTTTCAAAAAAATCAATCTGGCCCTTTTCTCAAAAAAGTTGGTGACCACTTTCGTACACTATGTTTTCGAATCAGTCTTCCGCGTTAAAAAATCACAGAACAAAAAGGATGGTTGTTATTTCTGTGGAAAATTTTGGATGTCACAACTTTTCTTTTTGGTGTTCAAAACTTTAGCTATCCCTCGGATTCTAAGTACTAAAGTCGTATTTTACATGTTTCAAAAACACGAACGGAAAGCACGATTTTTGTGAAAAAACCGGAATAGGGTTCGGTTATACTCCGCAATGACTAGCGGTTCAATTCAATTCATGTAAGTAAATGTATCGCTAAAAAGACTAACAATATTTGTAAAATGGGTGCTACGAACGTCATATTCGCGACGCCATTATTACGTCCAAAACTATTCGACAATGTGTGGTTGAAAATAGATTTATGTATGCATAATCAGACGACTTCGGTCAGAAATAACTATTAACACATAATGCTTTCTCACGCATTGTTTTGCATGTGGATATATAACAATTTAGAAAAAACTATCAAATCAACGAAATTCAATTTTTCTTCGAAACGTTTTCATAATTTTCGATATGTTACATACCTACTGATTGAACCTATAAAACAAAACATGACACATGGCAGCAACTAAAGATGTTATGTTACCGTAGAGAATATTGATTAGTCAAAAAAGAAACATGGTTTTGAGGAATGACAGTGCAGCCACATTTTTACTGGCCCAGCTAGCACTCTCTGTACAAGAATAATGTATGAAAATCATAATAGGGATGACTAGTAATTTCTTCAGTAGAGAGATATGGTTCGGTTAGACATTTATCATCCGTGTTAGATGACTACTACTTACCTATAAAAATCATAAGATACTTTTTAAAGTTTCAATTTAAAACATCCAAGGAGACAGGGTCGAATTAGCTCAGCGATAAAGTAGACCCCCGGCAAGGCCAAGGTCCTGGGTTCAATTCTTAGATGCGACCGTTCTTTTGGATTTTCCTTTTCAAATTTCCGATTGAGAGTCGCTAATAATGTCTTCAATGATTAAATATTACAATAATAAAAAGTTTTACACATAAAGTTATTCCAAAAATAAATAATATATTCATACGAGACTAGCAGAAAAGTCAATAGATGTCGCACATTTAATAAAATTGATATATTTATTCAAAACACTGATACCTATCTAGATTGTATTTATTAAGGGGAGGATCTTTCAAAAAAACATACATAAAGATAGAATTCAATAAAAAAATATTCGTTAAGAAAATTAAGATAATGTTGGTAGTTCTTAGGCGAAGGATGACACAGTTAAATGTGAACAAAGGAGTTAGGGTCGAATTAGCTCAGTGGTAGAGTGGAGCCTCGGTAAGTCTTAGGTCCTGGGTTCAATTCCTATTTTTTTTCTGATTTTTCTGTTTCGAAACTGAACTGAAACGAAAAAGTTCGAAATCTTTTTCATAAACAACAATTTAAAAGTATGGCGTATTGTCATGCTTTTATCCAGAAAGTCCAATCGGAAACAAGCGGTACGTCTTTCGAGAGCTTTTGCCAAGACAAACAGATTTTCAACTATACAGAAAAGATAAAATTTCTTGAAAGCACCAGTATCTTAAATGCCTTTTGGAAATCATTTATTTTTGCATTACCTAACAAGGTACATATATATTAGGTAGGTAGGTTCCTATCTATTGCAATGCGAAATGATTTGTGTCTTAGGTAAATCAAAATTCAGGAAAACAGATCTATGACTACAAACCGCTGACCACTCTTGACGGTACTATAAATCTTCGTGTATTTGGATCATACGAGTGAATTCCAAAGGATTTCGGCTGCCAAAGAATTCTTTTATGTTTTCTGTCTGTGTTCCGTGCCGTACGTTGTCCATAATTTATGGATCCACTAATGGGGTCTAGGATAATCGAAGGATCAAATAAGAAGTAAGATAAGTTCACTCTGTTTATACATTACTGTTACTACCACAGGATAAATGATACAACGATTAATTTAAAATAAAGGGGGCGCCAGAAGACGTATTTCCGTTCATTAGAAATATAACGAGATAGAGCTAATTGAAACTAATCGTTAAATATTGAAGAGATCACAGAATGATAAATGGGTTGGTCAATAATGTAAATTGATGTTAGTTTTTCTTTGAAAAATGGCTTAAAAAAAGCAAATTGTTCCTTTTTCTAATAAATGAAATAAATGCGCGTTTAAGCTTAATTTTGTTCTACATGTCAGGTACATGTCTTCTTATCTTTGGCATTTAAAAGCAGATGAGTTTAGATAGTGCGCGTTGTTTTAGAAAAGTGAAAAAATAAATTTTATGGTATATATTTTTTAATTATTAACTATGCGATGGGAGATAATAAAGATCATAATATGTGACCTGATGTCGAAAGTAGTTGTTAGACAATTTTTTTGTTTTAAAAATAACACTGGATTGATTTTGACATCTAACTGACAGCTGTGACCAATTTTAAAATATACGTTTGGCTCTATTTTTAAAATGTATGTGGCTGTCCAAATGTCAATAGGGTCTAATTTAGATTACACAACTAGTTGCCCACCAGTTTTTTCATGACATTAGTTGCACGTGTAAACATGTGGTTTCATCACGCGGGCATCCGCTGTATGCCACAAAATTAGTGGTAGGTATACAATTAATTGTGTAGTGTAAAAACGTCATGCAACTAGTGTCGTGAAACCATTTCAGCTGAGCGGGACGTAACGTAGAGGATGTAACTGCGCGAGAATTGCAAACCACGACATTTGCATTGCAGAAAAAAGCTGATATTGGTGGTGCCATGGTTTCTGTGATACTGAAGGTTGCACTACACTATATTTGCGCAATTTACTGTCTGAATTATTTGGAACATGCATGCAATTAGTTGCGTAATGTAAATTCGGTTTTTAAGACTATTCTTAGTTTATATAAATGCTTCTATGTAGAAGATATCCAAAATGCAATATTTTCAAAAATGGCTGCATCTTTGAAAATGAGATTTTAATGATTTAGTTAGTATTATTTTTTTATTATTTATCTATTTAGATATCTTTCCCGAACGGAAAAACAAAATCATCGTGCAAGAGGCTCATTGAGCAAACGATCATCTTTTGAACTTAAAAAAATAATGCATTTAATTTGATAAATGTAAATAATCAAACCAATTTGATGGTTGATTAGGGTTGGTCGTCCATGAATGTGTGAATTTCGTAATTGCGACATGAAGTAATGCACCCACTGAAACGGAAAGTCCTCTGCCAACACGCACGTATTACCGACCAGATAATAAATCACACATTAGATGAAACATGACTTAATAATTAAAAGCATGTTGACCAGCGCCCCAAACGACACGGTCAATGATGAGGTATCTGTGCTGTGATTAACTGGCATCCGCGTCGGCCATAGTCCTAAAGAGTGGCCCAAACTACTACTAGGTACCGTACCTATATAATATTTAACTTTGGTAGTTTTGTTCTCAGATGTTGTAGAAAAGGGGACCGCACTGTAAGTCTTCGAAACCTACATCAATAGCGGAAATTTGAAATGCTATAAAGGACATTGTATCCTAAAATTAACCTGTCATTTTTCTTCTTTTTTATTTTCTCTTTCGATCTGCGTCGTCGAAATTCATATTTGTAAGAAAATATGTGTGTCATTTGCGACGTGCATTTTAATAACTCGGGTGTGGGGCATACGTCATTCCTATGTCTACCTACGTTAAATTGTCGTAAAAACAAGCTCATTCCTATGTCTACCTACGTTAAATTGTCGTAAAAACAAGCTCATTCCTATGTCTACCTACGTTAAATTGTCGTAAAAACAAGCTCATTCCTATGTCTACCTACGTTAAATTGTCGTAAAAACAAGCTCATTCCTATGTCTACCTACGTTAAATTGTCGTAAAAACAAGCTCATTCCTATGTCTACCTACGTTAAATTGTCGTGAAAACAAGCTTATGTGGGCACATAAGCGGTTAAGAGGATTTTATATTCCGTAAAATTATAAATTAAATACTGTTATTAAAGAAATTTACAAAAAAAAATATAAACTTTTCTGAAATATTCATTCAATGTTATTTTATAATAAAATATCAAAATTATAGGTCTAAAAAACAGGAGATATGATTTTTTGAAAAAAAAAAACTTTCTTTTCGCTCTCCTAAACAATTTAAATTTAACATTGAAGAAGAAGATAAAACTAACAAATCTAACCGAAATTTGAAAAAGAACAAGACACATAAAAATATACCCGATTCCAGAACCTCTCGTCTTACCGGGACGAACGCCTTTCCGATTCGGTCACCAAGACCTCTTATTTTTAAGTATTTTTTGTCGATCTCATATTTCAAATTCAAAATTAACAAAAACTGTCTTCGCCATTTTAGATTTTAGTTTGATTTTTATTTTCTTTAATTTAATTTTTATTTCCTTATTTCGTTTAGATTTGTATTATCTTCTTTTTACATGTTGGAAATAAACTTCAAAATGTATTATATGTGAATTATTTAAAAAAATAATAATAATAATCAACATATTGTTCTTTACAGCATTTAAAATTTCCGTGATCGACATGGCTGATACGAGTGCAGTTCCGCTACGGTTCTCATGGCTGTAGCGTGCACTAATAAAAATTACCCCTTGGTGATAGCCAACTTCCAATAATGAAAGGGTATCAGAGAAAGATTAACGTTAGAACTGAAATTTATCTGGGGAACCTTGCAAAGTTTCCTAGAATTCTCAATAAGAAGCATAAAGATTGTTGAATTTCGTGAAAGGATGAGCTTTATTGCTTTTTTTATTTATTGCTCCCTTGGTTTTCAATTAACAATAATTGAATGTTGCTTTTTTCATTTGTTAATATCTCCGTACTTATTGTAACTATATGATTCAGCACTGTTTTAAATAGGTCTATTATTTCTCAGATCACTATGTCAACTTATTTTAGCCTTACATCACTATTTATCACACATTTAGAAGCGCCCCCTCAGAACACCTATACTGTTCTGGTATACTGCAAAGTTTCCCACCGTATTATTCAAAACCGCGTGATAACATTTTTTTTTGCAGGTATCATACGATTACACGTCTTTAGTACATGAATCAAACATTAATGCGCCCATTACCCGGAGGAGACTGAAATTTCTTGATATCCAAAAGCAATTTACCAATAAAATACTTGGAAAATGATAATCAGAGGAGCGTGGAGTACACAATAAAACGGATTATATTTGATACACTGTTCAAATAATTATGCACCTATTAACTCCAGAGCGAAGCTGAAAAGCAAATAATAGATTGCCTGGAAATGTCTATGAATAAGTATTTAAAGCATGCTAAGGGTGAAACTCACCTTGCAGCAATAATATCGTCTGCTGATATTCGGCTAATTTCTCATCGACATAGTCCTGCGATTGGTTCGCGATGATTTCGGCAGTGGAAGGTCCTCTCTGCTCCTCGTCCTCCTCGTAGTGAAGGGGGCGCGGCGGTTCCAGCGGCACTCCCACACACTCCCCGTCGTAGGGCGAAGAGTACAGGTACTCGGGCGACTGGCACATCATGATGGGCGAGGGGTACGGGGATATGGATATGGAGGGCGAGGGAGAGTGCAGCCGGCGGAAGGGGCTCGGGCCCTGCGGGTGCGGCCAGGTGGGGCGCGGCGCGGGCAGCGGGGAGCCCCGCGACAGGGGGCGATGGCCCGGGCCCGGGGACACGAGGGCGGAGGAGTGGCGCCCGCCCGAGATGAGCGGGGGCGGCGAGGGGGCCCATGGCGAGGCTGGGCGGAACAGAGGCGAGGGCGGGCCGCGGCTCCGGTTCGGCTGTTGGCCTGACATCCCGCGAGTTGATCCCGTCAACCCGGGGGTCACAACAGCATCCCTGCAACACACACACACAACAACCGACCATTAATAAATAAGTCACATACTTTTAGGATACCGCACAAAAGCCAAGAAGGCATATATAGCAGTTTCGTGAAAGTTGTAAGGCTAAAGGAAGTATATGCCGAAGATGTTGAGAAAAAGTAAGGTTGGGTTAGATTAGGTTAAATATATACATTGCTCATTATTCATTATATATCTAGCCATAACTCATAGCCAAGGTCATTAAAACAATGTTTCAATACTGAATGTTGGGCACTCAGCATACTCAATAGGGTGTCAACATCATTTTTTATTTGAGAAAACTTATTTGCTCTCAACTAGATTACTGACTATGTACCTACCTCGTTTATCAGTTTTATCACTACACGATGATGATACGTTAAAGTAAACTTTATCCTCCAAATCATCTTCATTCTCAATTGATAATGTATTACCGTTTTGAGATTAGTATGTCAATGTTTTTAAAGATGTTTCCCGCAGACACTTGGCTATATTAATATTTATGGATGTTGGCTTTTACCTTGGTCATGGAAAAATTTCACGCTGTCGAATTACGTTTTCCAAGATGTAATATCCATAAATACTTTATGAGCCGAATGGTTTATTATCATTTAACGTGTGACTGAACGAAGGATAATTCACATCACGTTTTATAACCAGCAATAACATAATAATGTACGTTGATACATTTAAGTCGTAACTTATACCTTTACATACGACTTTTGGCCAATTTTCTGATTTTTGTCTGTCCATTTTTGCGCATTTCGTAGCGCAATGCACCAAGTGTGGAAGTGACTGCACGTCTCAATGCAGCTAATTTTGTAAAAGAAAGCGGTACATTTTAACTTCCCAAGATAATTATTGATAGCACGAATGGCTCATGGTTTTATGCTTAAACAAGAGCACCAACCCTTGGAAATTTGCCGTCACATCGTCGACTATTCAATTTAGTATTACCTAAGCTATTTATTTGTAAAAGATACCGAAAAGATGTAATAAAAAGACTTGGACATGTAAAAAGAGCATTATTTAGTCGCTAAAATTTACATACAACGATTTTATAAATGGTGGCTTTTAAAATTTGAACGTATTTTTAAGCTTGCAGTATGATATCGAAAAATACTGTCCCCATGATTATTTTTTTTACGTAGTCTCCACACAGGAGGCCCTTAGTAGGAAAAATCTAAGTAATCATTTGGGATGCTGTGTGGTGGGTCTTTTTAGGGAAAGGAAGGAGATATAGTTCTGGGAAGGAAAACTGGTACTGTTTAAACACATGTTACATAAAAAACTAATTGTGTACAATACTCATATTGTCTTCATCCATATTAAATCAACATCCTCAAATTTACTTTGCTATGTAACTGCTTTAACCGAAGCTGTCGATAACGGTCAACAGATAGATATTATCTACACTGATTTTAGTAAGGCTTTCGATAAGGTAAATCATAGATTATTAATTCATAAATTTTAAAAATATTAGTGTTCATGGTACATTTTATTCTTTTTTGACTGACCGTGTACAAAGATTAATGTTTGATGGCTGTGAGTCGAGAGGATAATATGTGCCATCCGGAGTGCCGCAAGGGTCTCATTTGGGCCCGATCTTATTCCTTGTTATTATAAATGACTTGTGCGATGTTATTTTGGACTCTGAAATTTTACTGTTTGCTGATGATTGTAAAATTTTTTAAATTATCAACACTTTACTAGATTCAATACTTCTCCAAAACGATATTAATAGAGTTTCAAAGTGGTTTATCTAAAAAAACTAACTTTTACTTCCCATATTGACAACATTATTTCTAGATCACTTAAAATGCTAGGATTTAACAAATGCAATAGGGGATATTTTCATAATTAAATTTGTAAAATTTTAATAAACATTGTATGTACCACCTAGCGTATTCGGATAAGAGAGCGCAAACATTTCCTCATTACACCGATAGACTTAATTTCTACAATATACGCACCCTTGAACAGAGAAGACAAAATACAGTATAAACTTTTCTTTTCCAAATTGTTAATGGTTTAATAAACTGCCATTTTCTACTTCATCAAATCGGGTTTAATATTCCTAGAATCGGTTCACGTCTTGTAAATTTTATTCCGCTAAATATTAAAAATTATCGAACCAAGTTGGGGTATGACACAGCCTCGTCGAGAATGTGCCGTAAATTTAACGAGACATAAAAACCATTCCATTAATTTGATAATATCATCATTGGCCATCTTTAAAACATCTATTAACACGATTTAAAGCTCCCTATCATGTTCCTCTAGCAATGCTTCAAAACCACTAGTAATGCACTAATATTAAAAAGGTATTATAGTAATGTTTATATGTATGAAATGGATTGGTAACTCGTTATTATATAACATTGGTAAATATATTCACCAAAATGATGTCCAAATATTTGTAAAGATCATTTCTGTGTTTGTCTTAAATTAGTGATAAAATCAACCGTGCCTATTGTAATTGTATTTTTGAGAGCTTTGATGTGAATCACTGTTGACAAACCTTTAAATAAATTAAAAAATATATTAATCCTTGCCGATGAAAGCTAACTTCTCAATTTCTTCAACATTTTTTTAAGAACAAAAGTCAACGAGTTCCATGGTAACCGTCGACCATGTAAGAGAAAAAACTATTAACTAACTTACATACCTATTACGTTAAAAGGTTGAGAGGATCGTCGCGTCATTCCAAACTAACACATTAACAACTCTTGCTAAAAGTATTATCTAACAACAATATTTTCTTTTATTTTTATTTTTAACTTAATGAGTAATACCACAAATTGTAATATTTAATTAAAAAGGACAATATTAGATATAAGTTTCGCTAATATTGTCTTCATTAATTAAATATTGTAATTTGATTAATGAAGAGTTAAGTTAAAAATAAAAATAAATATTCATCCTGTACTTGCTAGAAAAGTCAATAGATGTCGCATATTAAATAAAAATGCATAAATTTATCCAAGACCCTCTCTAGATAGCCCATGTTCAGGTTTGAATCTTGCAATAATACATAAAGATAGCAGCAAATAAAAATATACGTTAAGAAAATGCAGATAATGTTGGTACCTAGTTCTCAGTCAAAGTAGGTATGACCGAATCGGATAGGAACACATTAGCTCAGTTGGTAGAACTGCGCCCGGCAAGGTAAATGTCCTGGGTTCAATTGCATAAAATCCTCACCATGCCACATAACTCACCCACAAAATACAAGAGCAAAATCACACAATCAATTCCAAGTGCCTACAATTAAATCAACTTTTGCCAAAAAGCACGAATCCTACCATATTCAACACCTCTAATATTCAACACCTTCTTAAAAGAAACCACTTACTCCATCACTCATAAAAATCTAAAATGGCTATATAAACAATGCAACATTTAGCTACTACACAAAAAAAGAGAATGCATCACCAAGTTAATGCTAATCTCTTCCTAATCGATAATTTCTCATCCTTAAAGGCCGGTCTCTTGCGACCAATTTCACAAACAATACCTCAAACATGAGCATAAACATGGGGCAGGGCCACAACGTTTGTTGTTTTCCATGGGCCACGGAAAGTAAAAACATTGTGGCCCCGACTTAACTATCCACAAAGTGTGTGTTTAGTTACACATGTTTTATTTCCAATTATAGAGATTTATTCTTTCTTCTTATAGATCTATTATTATGATTTATAATTCTTGATTAATACAACTTGTATGTTCATGTTTATTTTCTGACTATTTTCCTGTACACCTTTTATCTTTTTTAATGTTCCAATTATTACCCGTCTCAGAACAGACAACGTCTAGTGGGGTGCGTAACTTACTTGTTATAAAATACTATATTACCTTAATAAACGCCCGGGTTGCCGGCAATGAAATTGAATTGTAATCCCAGATGTGATTGTATCTTTTTCTGATTTTTCTGTTTCAGATTTTCGATCGAGTTTCGCTAATATTGCCTTTATTAATTAAATATAATATTCTCGGCAGACGCAAACCTGTTCAATTTTACAACTCTTTATTGTTTAAAATTAGTTATTTAAGAGTCATGGTAACCATTTCTCAATAATTGACCATGGCCTTTGGTAAACTAATTCGCACTTAAAAGCTTCGAGAGGGATATTTTATATCGGGATCCGAGTGTAAATTTCAAGTTGTCATGAGATCACGGCGAGACAAATAACGACTTCCTCCTATCCACACTAGACCTTCAGTAGTTTCGAGTAGCCATTCGCGTAGGTGTGCAACCAACACTATAAGATTATAATCACCTGTGGATGCCTACCCAACCCTCATACCTTTTTCCTTCCCAGAACTTCCTCTCCTTCCTTTCCTTAAAAATACCCTCCACACAGCATCCCCAAAGGTGACATAGGCCCTGAGGGAAATTATTTTCCTCAGGGCCTCCTGTGTGGACCTAATGTAAAAAAAAAAAAAAAAAAAAAATGAAAGTGCAATAACTCCTAAATAATTTGCGCTTTAAGGATACATAATTATTGTTTATGACAGTTAACATATTTAAATTTGTATTCGTATAGACTTGACGTAGAAATTGTCTCATTATAAAGAATATTGCAGTCAAATGGGTAATCAAAAACATTGGCTTGTGGATTGTGAAAATTTATGTAGACAATAAGAAAATATCGTGGATTGTGATTTTTTAATAATATTCTATTATTAATAAAAAAGTTATATATTTAAAATTTGTATATTTAAAAAAACATGTGCTAAAATGACGTCATGGCAAATAGAAGTATTAAAAATAAAAATTATGTTATTGCTTTATAATTGTGTCTTTTCTTTCTCTCTTTCTTCTCTTTCTCTGCACCACATATAATACATATATACTTACTATATTTTATATATATTATTATTTTCTGTTTTTTCAGTGGTAGCAACTCCACCCAGTGACAAATAAACCTCGATTAACGCATGTAGTTGTTTCAAACATTAAATAAATTGATTCATTAAAAATGTACGGTAGGAATCTTATTATGTTTACTGATCTGTGTAGGCACAGTCTTATGCCAACCAAACCGTTAATTTTGTTGCATTTAAGAAAATATTTTAAAAAAATATATAAATGACAGCAAAAAACTATAAAAGGGTTACGTAGATCTCATATTTAAAATGGGAATGAAAAATTAAAATATTTTTTATTTTATGTATTTTTGTATATTTATGATTCATTTATGATGCTTGTAAGACATCATCCTAAATTATCTTTAAAAATAGTAGCAAAAGTATATTTATGAATTGGCAGCTCTGACGTATAAAATCACAAAAAATGCGTTTAGTGTAATTGCTGTGACGATTTGAATATTTTTCGTATAAAAGTAAGTATTTTTAAGTTTTTTTGTTTTGTGTTTGTGGGTATGATATTTATACTATTTATATATAAGTTTTCTATTGAGTGTGTTAATGTAGTATGAAGCTTAGATTGTATTAAAAAACCACTTTATTGCAGTTTTCTTTTATGCATAACTTAAAATTTAAGGGATTTTATTTTTTGTGAACCTATGGAATGTTGTGCCTATGGACAGCGCATCGCGTATACCTTTGGAGGTGTCCAAAGGAATACACAAAATTTATTCTCGAAAATTCTTGAGCCCAGAGGGGAAATCACCCCAAAAGGCTGAAAAGACATCAGGAGAAACTTTTGAAATCCAAGATACATTGACATCAGTAGGTACTGTTGAAAAATACAAATTCAACACAGCCAAAATCCATTGACATCATCAACTGTGCAAAAATATTAATATCAATCAAATTGTAGCTAACTAAACATGAAGACAAATTGGTCCTCTCCTTCCCTACAGCACCTGAAATGGAAGTTACTAACCATATAAGGAGGAAGGGAAAATGTAGAATTTTAACATATAAGTCTAAGAAAAACGAAATTACCGAAAAGTTTATAAAGAAAAGTTCAATTTAAAACTGTGTTCAAAAATTAAATTGCGCAGAGTGCTTCTAAAAACATAAAACATGTATAAATGAAACGGTAGTAATTTGCTGTATCTGTGAATGCATTAATAGGGACTGGGCACTTCAGGCGATTCCTGCAAGAAATACTTTCCCAAACCGTGCAAACAGAAAAGTCATTTTGAAATGATGCCGAAACAATGACAATTTTCTGTCTTCATACTGAATATGAAGGCTCAAAGAATACATAGAGTTTTCGAAACAGTAGATATAACGGTTGTTTTATTCATAAAATAAAGTTGTATTTAATAGGTACACTTTTGTGTTATCTTTGCACAAATCTAGGTTCGCCAAAGCTACAACGTACTGTCCAAAGCTACAAACCCTGACTGTACCTACCTCTGGACAATAATGCACTTTTTTTTCAAATTTCCGATAAATCAAAAATCATTGAAGATAATTTAATTTGTAAAAGTTGCATAATTAACAAATTCATATGATTTAAAAATAACTAAGCTTTTGTCGTGATCCAATTTAAAAAACAAAAAAATATTGAAGTTAAAAAATACAAAATTGTCCAAACCTACATCCACTTTTTTTTAGAATTTCCGATAAATCATAAATCATAATTAACCAACTCATGTGTATTTAAAATAATTAAGCTTTTGTCGTGATCCAATTTAAAGAAAAAAATTTAAGTTAAAAAATACAGATGTTGATACACTTGATTAGTCATCTCCAAAAAATCGAAATGTGAGTTGAGAATCTAGTTATATGTAAAAAGGTACCCTATATCTGGTACAATACTCAAAATATTCATAAACACCCCCAAATCATTTATAATGCAGAAAAGTTTGTAGTGAAAAAAGAAATGTATTTTGGGGTACTGGTAGGAAATTTCAAAATGTCATACTAATGTACCGGACCGTTATGCTACCCGGTGTTTTTTTATAGCATATTTAATACGAATGTATAAAAAAAAGACATGTGTAAATAGCATTTGATATATGGAGAGCGTTCGAATATTGCTTTCCTCATGATGTAAAAACTTAGTATTTGGAGATTTCTGATTAATCAGTAATATACATTACGTGGTCAAATGAATTTCGTTATCGTTGGTATAACCTGCTAAAAATAAAACAATTTTACAGAGATACCATACTTTATGTTAAACTGTTAAATCTCAACAACCAACCTTTAAAGCGTTTCCTCAAAATTTCTGTTGGTTTATGCAAAATTAAATCGGTTAATTAGCCAATCAATTCCAAAAGCGATTAAACTAAACTTGTTTAACCTCCAAAACGCGTTTTAAATCAATCTGACATATTGAAATACCACGCGATTATATCAGAACAAAGGAGGAACGGCTAACATTGCTAATTGTTTTGAAAACGGAACGGTAAGCGCCTCCGCCCACTCAGGCAACTGAAAACTCTCAACTGCCAACTGTCTTTGTATGACAATGTGATGGCCCGCACATACACTATCACACAAAACCCCGTTGTCAATGGTAACGCAAGCGGTGACTTGCGACTTGCTCTACTGGTTGCCCTGGGCGGCCATTGATAGTTGCCAACTGTCAGCTGATTGTTCTTCTTCTATGGTTAACCAAGCTTTTTGACCAATCAAGACAGAGAAACAGACGGTTTTAGTTGGTTTTCAGTTGCCTCAGTGGGCGGAGCGCCTAAGATCCATATAGTGGAAATCCAAAGAAAATCTTGCCCTATAGAGAAATATGAATAATTCAATTGAGTACTTGATAACATGCATCATTGTATATATATAAGTTTAAACAAGTTTAATACCTATATATAGGTATTAATCATCAGAAAAGAAAACTGCAATTAAATTAAAAAATATTTAATTTTTAATAAATTAAAATTGAAAGAAATACATACCTAACTGTAAAACTTTTCGAACATTCAAATTCTAAAAACGTTATAGACTTGCTGTCAATGCTGTCCATTTTTATTTTATTTTTTTTTAATTGTTATTAAGTTTATTTTGTAGAACTCCATTTTAATTTTTTATTTCTTTTATATATTTAATAATATTATTATTCAATGTATAAAAATAGTTTATTATAAACAAGTTCTGCTTCGTATTTATTATTAAGCGTTACAGCTGTTTCGCCCTCTGAAGGCATTATCAAACTGGTAATGTATTTTCCACATGTAGGTATAGGAAGATTTTTAGATAACAAAATAAAAATCGATTTTTTGGATCGGCTCGACCAGACTCCATCCCCTTAAAAAAATTAATATGTCGACCCTTTGGAATAACAAGGTTCCATCTGTTGCGGAAACGTCACGCGGTTACGGGATCGATGATAAGTTACCTTAGAGTTTATTCTCGCGTGACGTTAAAGCAACAGATGGAACCTTGTTATTCCAAAGTGTCATGTAGATAAGTGTCAACTGGGGCAGTACCGCCACTTGTGGGCGTTGGTCAGATCCAGGAGTGAAGGACTGAGATGGTGGTCAAATGATTTTTTTTTTAATTTCCATAAAATCAACTAAGTCGGTCCATCATTGCAAGAATCTTGCATATAAAACTTTCAATATCATCAATAGATTAAGTGTAAGCTACTTTTTTGTTTTGATAATATTTTTCTAAAACCCTTAAAATAATGTATAAAAACCTACAGAAAAGAATTTTTTAAATTTAGAATACAGCATTCCCGGGTTACAAATAACCTCCGAAATTTTAAAATCTACTCTATACACATGCAAAACAAAATAAGAGTATAGAACATTTGTAACTACCACACTTCTTACCGGTTGGTTGTGATATTTGCAAAACGTACTGTGACCTACCTATTGCAATCATTTAACTTTCATCTTTTCTGGTGTATATATTTACTGTTAATTTAGTTATAAGTTTTTTTTATATAATAATATAAAAGTTACTGGAATTCCTTATTGTTATAATAATTGCAGGAGACAATTAGTTTGCACGCGATATTTTTTACATTTGAGTTAATTTCATTTTAATCGTTTATTTCTACAGCTATAAATAATATAACATGATGCAAATGTAAATTTTCCAGAAAATTTCGATTCGCATAACTTCTCGTGCTGACCTAAATATTAACGTTTCTCGGATATTTCTTTGATCTGAGCTGAAGCAACGTTTTATAATACCACAAAGTCTTCAGGGATACAATCGTACACTAAACTAATTTCATTTTATTGGTTGATACAAGAGAGTTATTAGAGTTTATACTTATCCTAAATCTAAAAGATGAAGAAACAGACCAAGCGGCAAGCACTCAATAATTTGTTCCTACACATACGTTCGCACTTGCGTTAACTTTTTGTCCAAACGAAAAATTATAATTAAGAAATATCCATCAAATAGCTTATAGATAGTCATTGAAAAGTAATGGTGTCATTTGTAAAATGTTATTCGCCGAAAAGAAGAAAACTTGGTGGCCATGTTGAAATTTATCTGAACACACGATCTATATTTTAAATTTCGCAACGCTTTTTTCTGAACCGTATTAAATTTTATCCCACATTTTATGTCATTCAGTGAGATCATCTGACATTGGAAGATTCAAAAGTAAATAACATGTCGGTAAATAACATCTATATTCAACAGTGACACGATTTTCGTGAAATTAAATAACGTTTTGTAAAAATAAACAACTAAAAATAACTCAAGGAAATTAATGTTTTTGTTTGAAATTTTTGGAAGCTAGGATTAGCTTTAACAGCATAAATAATTAGTAAGGTTTTGTTTTATCCGAGTTATGGCTTTTCGGATTTTTTTATTACAACCTATACGAAAGTACAGAATTCAGTAAGGTTACTTTTATATCTAAGTATAAGTATCGTAACGCATTCTAATATATCGAAGACATAAACCGAAAACAGCTGTGGATAGTGTAAAATAAAGGCTCTCCTTCTTGTTGTAATACTAAACGTAATGTGGAAGGTCAGGCTGAGCATCAAAACGTCATTTGGAAAAATAATTGCCTTTTATCCCTATACATTATTTAACTTGCATAATAAGTATGTGAGATAATAGAATCTCAATGTGTTCCTTACTGCAAGTAAAGGAGCATTTTTTAACAAACATACAAAGTATAATAGAAAACAAAGCCATTAATAACATACATTTAACAATTGGCACGGTACTGTTCATGTAACACTGTCGCAATTATACGCCGCTCACGTAATACAAGCTTTTGCTACGAAACTAAACTTATAAAATAACGCATGCGGTGAAAAAAAAATCCCGCTATCGGAAAAGTTATTTGGCACACCGGGGCCCACGCTCTGATCGCGCACTGGGGTCGTTTGATTTAGCTACGTCAATCCGATGATCGCAAATAATTTATCCATCACATTCAGAAATAATTATTCCGTGTCACTAGAACTTTGTCAGACTGACCTGCTGCATTTACCGATTTGACTGCAGAGCTGCATTATTATTTATAGGTTAGTGGAATAGCATGCCGGTAAGAACTAAAAACCTGAAATCTGCATTCATACGATAAAACTTGTTGAAAAAGTGATTTTTTTAAAGCGGGGTTTTAAGGTTTAGGTATTGCTTAATCGATTTAACTTGCGAAGGGATAATTCGCTTACCAACTATAGGATAACTATAAAACGACGTGGCGCGTCTATCGGGGAGACGTCGGCGGCCGTCGGCACAGAACTGGACCGTCGCGGCGCAGCGTCCCGGCGCCCGCCGCCGCCCCGTCCCCCGCCCTCCGCTTCACCAGACAGGGGTATATTTAGCGCTGGCATCACCAATATCTTCTTCTTCATCTCCTCTCTTCCTCTTCTGTGGCCACCGGCACGGAAGCTTCAAAATATGGACATCAATCCGAAATTCGAAGCTTGATTAATCGACTTATCGAACTACATCAACTTAATTATTTAATTCCTTTTCTTCTATTCATGCCCTCATAATAAATAATATAAGCAACTATTAAGTAGGTAGGTACCTCTAAATGTAATAATAATAATACTTGGATGGTTTGTATAGCGCCGTTTTTGTGAAAAGTTTCCTCAAGGGCACTGAATTGTGCTGTAATTAAGTAAGTAAAAAACAACACGATCCTAAAAGCATTAACTGTTGACCGGCCAGTTTTCCAGTATTTCCCTCCGGGGTATAATTTATTTATTTTCTTTATTTATTTTAAAAGAAAGACAAACATTCCCGGGTTACGAATAACCCAACAACATTTGAAAATCTCCTACTACCACCACATTAAGCAGAAGGTGTTGCTTGTGTTGTGATGGATGACTTAGCCAGCCGAGGAATCGAACACGAAACGTCTGGGTGGGACCCAAACGCGATGCTCACACAACCACTGACCGGTCAATTATTTCAGTATTTTATTTTATTAAATAGCGGTTCTGTAAACAGTAGACGTGGGCAAAATTGAATGAATGATTTGAATGAATCAATTCAATCTTGTAACACACTCGATCTGATTCTCATTTTCAGAAGGAATTAAATCTTCATTCCTTACAGATTTTTTAAACGGCACCATATTTTTATTTCTATTTATTTTACATTAAAAAAATATTTTATGTTAACGATTTACATATTTTAATGCTTCGTAGAAATTTTATTTAATATTATTCTGTACGTTTACTGCGAGGATAAGTTACCTATAAGCGCGCGCCGCGAAGATACCGGAGGTAATGTGCTATATGCATTGTACTACCTCTATCACGTATAGTATATCCCGCGCCGAAAACCCATAGGTCAGAGAGTCCCCACACCTCCAGCCCAGGCGACAAAACGTTGCGAGTCGAACGAAGTAGTTCCGAGTTCCGAACAACGCACCTCTCTTTTACAGTCCCATATGTCCCACTCATTCATTGAATTAATAAATGTATTCCTTATTCAGTTGTGTCGTCACAGTCCTACACGTCTGTCCGGACCGAAGCGGTCAAACCCAATCTCTGTGTCACTTTTGTTCCACTAATTCAACGAATGAGCGAATTAGTATGATCGCCTCTTTTCAAATCCCGCTCCCATGATCGAGTATGTACTGCCTCTGTTGAAGTGAGTCGTTAGGTTCGCGGAACGCAAGTAAATTAGGTCACAGCAAGTCAAAAGACATTTGCTAGTCGGAAGTTCCTAATCCAATCCTTAACGACCGCTGCGAATCGGTTCGTCGTTAGTCCCCGCGCAGCGGAACCGTCAATTTAGTTCCCAGTCACAAGTCCCAGGCAAGACACAAGACACTGCTCAAAAGATACAATTCATTCTCAATGCCTGCCGCAAATCCGTTTGGGAGTGCAGTGCGATTTCCCCGTGGGCCGAGCCGTCAATTTAGTTACATCGTAGGTCGAAAACTTCCGATTTCGAGCCCTGCGTAATTTGGGTAGAATGCGTTTTATATTCGATCAGACGAAGCGGAACTATTTTAAGTTTAAAATAAATATAATAAAAAAAAGTAAAACTGTTTAATTTGATGATTTATTTGATTTATTATATTCTGGATATAACTACTTATAAAAATACATTTTTCTATCGGTTTTGCTGTCATAACATCACATTAAAAAATTCAAAACCCCGTCGTCGTGGTTTTCGTCGATCAGTGTCTAATTTTTTTTATTTTATTATTATATATATATATATAAATATATATATATATATTTTTTTTTTTTTTGGGAATTTTATGAATTAAAGGATCGAATGAAAGGAATCAGATCAAAAGGCCGAGGGAATCAGACTGAATCGATTCACTACTGTGAATAAATCTGTGAATATGTCAAATCTGTAATACTGTGAATATGTCTAGTAAACAGTAGTAGTAGACCTCGCGTTCAAAAAAAGTATGTTTTAAAGTATGTCTCAAATTAAAACAAAATTTCTTGCGATATAATGAGATTTGTAAGTACCTAGGTATTTAAATATCTCCTACTTAATCATAAACCAAAATAACTATTTTACGTACCTAGGTAACATTATTTTTTTTCAAATAAAGTATTTATACAATTTGTCCAAATATAGATACGTTTTTAGATTTTCACGGCCAAAAGCATTTTCGTTGTTTGTTTTTGGGGGGGGATCTGCCGGATCTGCCGGATCTGCCGGATCTGCCCTGATGATGGACACTGCAACGTTGTCCAAAACGTCGGCTAAAGAAGGAGGTAGCACAACACGGCATAACACCCCAAAAACAAACAACGAAAATGTCCAAATATAGTTCAAAAACAACGTTATAGTTCCAATTTTTTTTTAAATAAATTGCTCACCATTTTAAAAAGGACAGTAATTGGTAAACAAATTTTATTTTCTAGGGCTAGCTTTACACTTGTAAGGTTTTTCGTAAATTTACGACTTCTGGCCAATGGGCATATTGCATTTTGAAAATCCAATGTGCCCATTGGCCAGAAGTCGTAAACTTATGGAAAAACTTACAAGTTCAAAACTAGCCTAGGACTGAATGGTAATCTTAGAATGCAAGTTGCATGTATGCTGTCAAATTCATTTATTGACAAATCACTTGGTGTGTTCCACTTTCCCTGATTGGCTTGTCTATTAATTTGAATGCCTAAGGGCTAGCTGTTTCGCGACCTGCACGAATGCGTTAAATTTTAATTACTTTGATAGTTCTATTCAAGTTCTGTTATTATTTCAGATTTGTAAAGCAACTGGCCACGATGATATAATAACAGAACTACCATATACCTATCTTTTTTCACGTTAACTCCACAAGGGAGGCCCTGATGAAAATATTTCCCCTCGGGGCCTGTGCCATCTTTGGAGATGCTGTGTGAAGGGTCTATAGTATTTGTGTTGCCTTGTGTGTATGATTGTATTTTGTGATTATCGATCCTAGATACGATTTGGTTTACAGTCAATACCACGGCTGTAAACTAGGCTGCGGGTCGGATGTTTATTGTTGCGCCTCTCGCTACTCGCTATTGTTATCAGTGATACCAGGGTGGAAAAAGTTACAAAATATTAAATAAATAAAGGAGATGAAATTCTGGGGAGGAAAAGGGTATGAGGGATGGGTAGAAATCTGGGGGTCAGTGTGTCAAAGAGTGACATACGTATGAATCTATCTCTCCCACCGCGGTGCAAGACGATGTTCCGAGAGAGTCCTGCTGGAGAGCTCATAAGGTCTCTCTCAACCAGTCTCTCTCGATTCGATCTGCCATGCAAAGACAGGTCGGATCGAGAGAGGTCTAGATTCTCAAGAGAGGATCGAGATCGACGCTTAAAAAAACTTGTTCAGCTTTGTCAAAAGTAGATTCACACTTGACAATATGCTTTCAAGTGTCGAGTTGATCAACGAAAATAGAAACGTCTGGACCCCTAGCACAGTCGATCTATAAGGATTGTATATCGATAACTTTCGGTAACTTCTCATCGTACCCTAGGAGAACTGCAGATCGCTAACGTTCTCGTACAAACAACAGTTGACGTATATAATTATAAATAAATATAAATTATAAATGAAAAAATAAATATTGAATATATTAAGAACAATTGGTCACTGGTCACTATTTATTCGTTGACGATCGTCATGCTAGGGAACGATGAGAAGTTACAGAAAGTTATGGATACAATCCATAAGGCCCGGTATTACTTAATTTTCTGAAAAAGAAGAAGAAGGAGAGATACGACAATACGCATGTTGGAGAGAGCGTGCTAATATTAAAAACGATAATATTCAAGCGAAAATTGTGAAAATGTTGAAAATGAAAAAAGATCAAAAATCTCGTGGGGGTTGTGTTAAGTAGCATTTAAAGAAAAATTGTGATTTTTTTTCTTCATACATATAACTTATAAAATAACAGAAACAAACGTGTAAGCATTAAGAGGGTATTACCAGAGAATACCGGAAATTAGTCATTTTTAAATCAAATTCTAGACGTATTGACTCCTTTTTACAAAAAAACATAAATTGATTTTGAAAGATTGTTATTTTATCTGGTACACACAGTTTGAAAATTTTGAAAAACTAAGTGCATTTTTAATATACTAAGGTTATACTGTTGGTCGTTGACAGATTTGTTAAATTTTAACGATAGATTCACAATTTGGGAGGCGGGAATGGGTACCGCCGCCCGGGAACCATTTATTGGATAACCAACACCTCTGCCATAGGTCACCCCAAGTGGTTCGCTACGTTTGATGACTTAGCAGGGGTGCTCGGGTTCATGGGGTAAGGTTTGTCTAGGTCTTGGCGGCGGATGATCTAGACACACTGAACCCCAGATTCCTACCCAACCCTCATATCCTTTTCCTTCCCAGAACTTCCTCTGCTTTCTTTCCTTAAAATACTGTACACTCCTCCTGTGTGGACCTAATGTAAAAAAAAAATAATAAACAACACAAATTTCAAATCATACAACAAAATAAATCAATACATAATCTAGTCAACACAGTTTTCAAAATTTAAATTTTCGTGAAATTAAAATCATTAAAAAATTTATCCGAGAACGTGTTTTGTACAAAAATACCTCAGTTTTTCTATTTATTTAGGGTCGTACAAACTAAAATATTTGAAAAATTTTTAACACACTTTACAAAAAGTACACCATATTTAATAATTTGTCTTCGTGCGTTTTGAGCATTTTTATTGCTTACTCGAATGTAGGTATATATTAAGGCAAGTTTTGAATGAAATTAATCGATATTAAACTTTTAATTTAAAAAAATTTATACGGGGAATAATCGATCTTTCTCATTGGAACCATCCTGTACAGTTGCAAACATTTTTAAACTTTAATTCTCAGCTGCTGGTCAATCGCTCTTAAGAAATGGATTATGGACAAGGGAAGGAAGAATATAGATATAATTTTGCAACCCAACAAAGACTAGCTTGTATTGTTTTTTTTATTCTAGATATATTTTTATTATGTTTAGTAGTATTTTAACATATGTACTTACTTTATTTCAAACACAAACATGTTAAATGTGACCTTAGAACGGGGTACCCCAGTAAGGACACATTATCTTATTTAAAAAATGTTAAATAAATTTTTTTTTTTTTTTTTTTTAATTTAAAAAAAATAATTAAAAAATTAAAAAAATTTCGGAGCACACTTTGCGAGTTATTTCTATTGAGGGAATTTCAAAATAATTACCATTTCAGCGTGGGGAATGTACAGATAATATCTTAAAAAATAACATATATTTTTTTTAAAAGCGACGACGTTTGTCAACGCCATGACCAAAGAGGAATCCACGTCAGTGGCAAGGGCGTATCCAGCTTTGGCGCCAGGGGGGGGGGTTTCTACATAGTCGTGTTTAAGTCACAAGAAGTTATATTTTAATATTGATAATAATAGATACAAGTAAAAAGTCACTAATTAAAATTGATAAACGTAATGAGTTTTGTAACTCATCGGGATTGCTCTAGCAAGAAAAAAAACAATAAAAAAAGAAATGTTTTTATATATTTTTTGTCTTGTTTACATTTATTAATAAGATACGACCCCATGACGGCCATGACCCCCCCCCTGGATCCGCCCATGGTCGGTGGTTATAACTAAACTTATAAAATACTTTTGGCTCAATAACTGGAATGAATCTTGTAAGAACTGCATCCATGGTTGAACGTAACGCCTTATAAATATTGTATTATAGGTATATAGGTCATGTCATAAGCATCAATTTGACTTTGACCCGGGAAGTAACGAGTTTTATAAAATACCGAAAATTATTTACCTGGAACCGGACATACAATCGCATCTATGATGCCATTATCAGCTGGCTTGCGTTTACACTCCAGATTTTATTATTAGAAAATCGGAAATTAACAATAATATATTAAAGTAATGGTTCATCAGTATTGTACAAAAATAATGTTATGATTGTGACAATTATTATTATATTATTATCAGAACTGGTCAAATAAAAATAAAAACACATGTTTAACTAACATTGGCAAATTATTATTTATTGAAATATTTACATAATTTTACTTTCAAAACTGGCCAAAAAATCCAAACCTAGTGAAAAAACGCTAAAATACACGACAGTATAAAAAAAGAGCCAGAAAAACATCAGTTTTTGCCAATAATCTCAAAAAGTACTTTTTTGGTGGTGACCGCTTTTGATATCAATTGTCACATTAAAATATCTAAGCAGGTTTATTCGTGTAATATATCATCATCTTTTTCTTCCCCTTGTCCTATTCGGGTCGGGGACATTGGGGACCCACTGCATCGACAAGGCTCCTCCAAACGTCCTGTTTTGCGTTGATTGTTCGGCCTCCGTCCATTGCAAACCCATCCTCTCCTCACACAATTTCTGGAGTTGCCTCGCCCAACTGTGTCTGAGGCGGCCCACTGGACTGGAAATACAACAAAAAATATAATCTTTAAAAATCATTGAAAGGGTATTGCATTTTTTAACAACCATAAAAAAATATTACGATCACAGTAGGTCGGCTGAACAACCAAAAATTGTTCGAATTTCGAATATATCAGCGGTAAACGTGGGACGGTAAAACAGAAATCTATAAACTCCGTGTACCGACACAGAACTGAGTACTGAGTTTTATCATCTGTCAAAAGTGTCAAAGCGACAGAACGGTAATTTGTTTATTTACGCGGTGGCGTTAATTTCATTTCGATTTAACTAGAATAATATGTAAAATAAGTTAACAATGGCCTACTACAGAAATTCTTACTTGCCAAGCCTTGTACAAAACGGAGTTTACGATGTTAATGCAAAGTACAAAAAGAAATACAATCGACTAAAAGATGAAGTGAAATTTCTTGTGATGGTATGTTTTCTTTTAACCGTTCGCTTTAAATAGGTGCTCGACCCATTCTCAACTTATATTTTAGTTAAGTAATTATTATTGTTATAGGAAAATGCGGCGTTGTGCGATCAGGTGGCAGAAATTCAAGAAAACATAGTTGTGGTTAAGGAGGAGCGGAGATTTTTGCTTCGGAAGTTGCTTGAGTTCGAAGGAGATGCAGAACCCTTCCAAGCAACATACAGGAATTCAGTTTCTCCAAGCACAAGTTATTCAGACCATCTGACTCCAGTCAAGAAATCCAAGAAGAGATCAAACTCCGATGCTCAAGGTACAGTTTAACCTAGTTGTTGATTTTCGCACGCTATATCCTCGATTTATCTGAATCTGTTCCAGTAGTACAGATATACATAGATTATGCCTACAAACATTCAAACCATGGTTGTTACGGATATTCGCATTCGCAAATGCGGATTATTCGCATTAATTCAGAACCTTCATCCGCATCTGTATCAATTAATGCGGAGCTTTTACGGATGCGGATTCATATCTACATTGCACCTGTTTTCTGGTCGCTATCTTCGTTGAACGAAGATAGCAACTAGCACGAAGTTCATTCGCTAACTGACCAAAAGAAAGGCACACATTGGCGACAATATTCCACAGGTTTTGTTTGTTTTGTTTTAGTTATCGACGTGATTCCCATTGTGAATCAATTACAGTGTTTCTTTACTGTGCTTATCCAAGTTTTTTTGCGTGGTTGATGAATATTTCGTTGTAAATATTAACCACTCGGACCTTTTTATTAAATATTTTTGTATGAAATGGTAAAAAAGTGAGGTGACAAAATTGTTTATTATACATTTGTATGATAAAATAAGTATTTTTTTACGTTATCCGTGATTTTAGTACTGTTTTCAAATGAAAACATAACAGGTGTATCATTTTAACATTTTTTTTATGTTTGCATTCTAAATTTAAATATTTACAAATTTTAAAATTTATTTGTAATAATATAATTTGAAAGCGTATTTCATCACCTTTAAAAAACAGTTTTTAATATTCGGCTACGTTCAGAAATATTTCAATTTTTAAATTTAATTATCAAACTTAAATTTATTTTTCTTTAAAAACTCTAAGCTAATAAGCAGTGGCGGTCTTTCCCTTCGGACAATGGGACAATGACCTCCCAAAATTATAAGATGACAATAAAACAATATTAGAAATATAATACAAATCAAAACAACAAACAACTGATATTATTCTAATTTATTTGAAAAATCACCGCGAGATAGCCAGCCGCGGCGAGTGTGACATCTAGCGTTTTAATTAGAAGCTTCCTTTCCCAAGCACTCTGATTGGTTAGGTCAATTTATAATTTGTCCGGATGCAAACAGAAGGCAGTGCCCGATTTTATATCTTCTGTCTCTTTACGCGCCATACAATAAACGAAATGGCGCTATTTCGCCGACAAAGACATGCTTTCGCATACGAAGACAGCTTCGGTCAACACCGTGAGGGAGACAATGAATAAATGCTATGCGTTTGAAAGAGATGGTTTGATAAACGTAGGTTGAATTTGAACACGCCTGTCGCATGAAATAATGTACTACCTATTCTATTCTATTTGTTTCTTTGGGACAACTGAAATTGGTCTCACAGAAATTGGTAGATTGGTTCATTTATGTTGGTGTGTCTCCCTCGCTATCATGTTTAGAAATATGATCTGAACGGCGTTAGAAAGATAAAATATCATTCTTTACATTCAAATCTAAAAGTTAACCGCAAAATAAATAAATTGTACACTTTTATGAATCCAAAGTTTCCGAGTTTCTGAAAAAAAAAATCCTTGAGAATTTATAATTAATTATTTTTACATGAAACAATATAAAAGTGAGGTTTGGATAATGTTTATAATACATTTGTCTAATAAAATATGTATGTATTTATATATTTTTTCATTATCAGTAATTTTAATTAGAAAAAACGTAAGGTGAGCCATTTTCAAAACTTTTTTTGTATGCATGCAAAATTTTTATATTTCAAAAACTATATGTTTATTTAGAATTATAAAATTTGAAAGCGCTTTTCATCATCTTTTTAAAGCAGTTTTTAGTTTTCGGATACATTCAGAAATATTCAATTTATTTGGATTTTATCGCATAACAGTTCAATTTGGGAGGCGGGAATAGGTACCGCCGGCCCGGGAACCATTTATTGGATAACCAACACCTCTGCCATAGGTCACCCCAAGTGGTTCGCTAAGTTTGGTGACTTAGCAGGGGTGCCCGGGCTCATGGGGTAAGGTATCTAGATCTTGGCGGCGAATGATCTAGACACACTGAACCCCAGATTCCTACCCAACCCTCATACCTTTTTCCTTCCCAGAACTTCCTCCCCTTCCTTTCCTTAAAAATACCCTCCACACAGGATCCCCAAAGATAACATAGGCCCTGAGGGAAATTATTTTCTTCAGGGCCTCCTGTGTGGACCTAATGTAAAAAAAAAAATAACGGAAATATTTCGACCCTCTGAAAAGATACTGTCGAGGCCTGAGGGGTTTGCAATTTCTTTAAGTAGTTCGACTCTCAAATTCGTGAGGTACCTACAAATGAATATTGATAATATCAACTTATACCATCACACTATCAAGTAAATTTTAGTTGTACAATTTTTTTCTTAATTGACCTTCCACTTCTGGACTCTGCTAATAAGTAAGACTAAAAACTGTTTTTTTTTTGTTCTCAAAATATGCTTAAATAAAACATATTAAAATAAAAATGATTTTCATTTATTTATGTACTTAATAACTCAGGTACGGGGCATACGTCATTCCTACGTCTACCTACGTCATTCAAACATGCAATGAAGACCGTATCAGTTGTCCATGTAAGTACAACCAGTTCTCATGAACCCAAATGGTCAATGATTAGGTGTATATGACTACTGGCTGATACCGTCTTCACTGCATATTTAATATTGTTTTTACGCAGACCTCTAATTATGTTTTTGACTGAAAGTGTTTCATGGTATTAGGTGATAGGTTCCCTTTTCGCTTTGCTAACCTGATCTTTGCGGATGTTGCATATGTGTTCATCAAAGGCTATCCCCATACGTGAATGTCGCGTATGAGATTCATGAAGTTTGACAAAAACATATATGTATATCCCTTTGCAACCGGCAAATATTTCCAAATTATGATGGGCCACACCAGTAAAGTTCTTAAGAGGTACTCTCCACAGGCAGCTCCTGCTCATTCGGTAGAGACCAATTCTGTTCCCAAAAACAGATTTATAAATCTGTCAGGATTTTTTCAAAGATAAACTCGAGTGAAGCGGTTTTAAAGGGTTATAAACTGTGTCAAAAGTTTCCTCATGCTGAGGTAGATTGCTCATGCGAAGTAATTTACTTTTCTTTGGGAATTTTCTTCAAATAAATACAAAATATTGTATTGCCACAATACTCGTAACCTGCTTTTCCTACGCTTTATTACTGCTTATGATATTAACACACTTTGATCGGGAAGGGTATTTCTACCTTTTATGCCGGTCCTACTTGAATGTCTGGAAAGGCGTTGCTGTCAAATATTTTTATACAATTATTGTACACCGATCTCTTTATAAAGGTTCCAACTATTCATATATCTATTAAACATATAAATATATTTGTGTATGTGATACAAGGCGGGGAAATCTTCTTGTCTCCTTGTCTTTTGTGTGGAGGAATATTTTATCAAAAGGAAGCTTACTCTTGACACTGAGGGTGCACAAATTGTTATTTTTTGTATAACGATTTGTAATGTAATTAAATATGTAAATTTTTTACACGTAAACATCACTAAATAGCCCAACACTGACTTTAACTGTTTATGGAGTCCTATCACGATGTACGTTAGAATTTTAGACAATAGTTTTAGAGTTGGTGAATGGTGAGAACTATATAAAAACAATCATTCAAATGTACTTATTTTTTCAAAAATATATCCGTTTAAAACAAATTCCATTTTCTCGAATGGGTACCTTGTTTTCGCCCGCCTGAAGTGTGTTAAAATGAAATCAATCTAATTCCAGAACCCAAACCTGCAAAGTCCAGGAGAGCTTCCAAAACCCCTGCCAAGCGTCTGGTGCAGCCTATCCCCCTGGATTCCATGGGCCGCCCGATATTCCCCATCTGTCTAGGCGGCCTCACGGTCCACTCTCTGGGTGAGGTGATCTCCGACAAGCCCATGTACCACACGGAGGATCTGATCTTCCCCGTGGGCTTTGTGTCTACCAGAGTCTACGGAAGCCTGAGAGACCCGCTGAAGAAATGCGTCTACACTTGTAAGATTAGCGATGGAGGAAACACACCGCAGTAAGTACAAATAGAATTAATATATTTTGTACTTTTCATCATTCAATTTATAAATACAGTACATAGTATCTGTAATTTGAACCACTATAATCAGAACCAACAGGTAACGGGAGCAGGTTTTGTGGGTGAAATACATAAGATGTAATTTTAAAGAGACTTAGACCCGGTATATTAGTTACTCCATATCCTCACTAAGTACGAGATTCCTTCCTTATATTTAAGTGGGTTAAATCGGATGCTCAATCCTTGATAAGCCACAAAGTAATTCCTTTTTTAGACACCGAGGCGTTAGCAGTGACAAATGTCGAATTTGACACTTAACCACTCAATCGCTTTTTGCCACATTATGGCACTATTTGCAAAACCACGGATTGCTTTTTCTACCAAAATATGGCAAATATTCTCTAGATTCTTTAACAAGTTTAAAAGGTAACGATTTCATAAATTTTTTTATAACTCCTAAGAACATTTGATAATAGACAAAAGATAGGTGAATTAATTGGCTATTGTGTGTCTCCATATTCAAATTCGGAGGTATGATTTTTTTAATGTGGGCGGAAAAATTTCCTTTAGCAATGCGAGAAAAAAGTTTTAAATTGCTCTGTTGCTCCAGTGCAGTGGTTAAGTCAATAATGGCATACTTTCTTTTATCACTCTGAAATTTATATTGCCTACTTTTATGGAATCATGAATGAGGAATGTTGATGATATTAATTGATAAAGGATGATTCTCAATCTAAATCTGTTGCCATTGCATAACAGATGAGGAGAGGAGTAGGTTGAACTATTTTATTTTTAGATGTTTCAATCTGCGACAAGAGGCATTTAAAAACATTTGTCCGGGCCCCTTTCGTAGTTTGTGCTATACTAAGTATGTAATTTGAGAAGTTAATTATGAAATGATAAAAGGCCTGTCGACTAACTGCGTGGAACAGGACTGGAGGAGGGTACAATGGCAAGGGATTTCTCCCTGATATTTAGTGTTTTAACCATTAAAATGCCTAGTGACTTGAGACTCTCTTAAGATTGGCATGATACCAAAAAATGGTACAAACCAAAATTATTTAGTAGTTAAACAGTATTAAAATGTTTCTTCAATATTTGCAAAATTACTTTGTGGTATCATTTTAATTAAATAAAACAAATTTCTTTGTGTAAACCACTAATCACATGTAATGTAAACTTATTCTAAAATAATTTTTATATTTAATTTTGTATAATTGTTTTTTTACAATATTTTTAGGTAATTAATCACCTCTCTCTTTAATAATATTTTGTCTGTTGTTCTTTTTGTCTTTACTTGTTTGTTTCTTTTGTTATTTTTATTCATGTTATTATCCTGACGAAGAAACCATCGGTTTTGAAACATGTAATAAATATTATAACATGTGATTAGTGGTTTACACAAAGAAATTTGTTTTATTTAAGTAGTATAATACCTTACTGTAGTTTAATTTAAATAAAAATGTTTCCATTCTTCAAAAAAAAGTTCTTGAAAATGCTTAATTTTTTGGAGGATCAAAGTGGTGTAACCCCTCAAGATGTTTTGAAAAAGTACCATAATATGCCAAAAATCGCTTAAGTGAATAAAAATATTTACTATACTCGGAAAGTAAATCATTGTGGTTCTCCATAATGACCTGTTATCTCTTTATAGTTGGAATCACCGTCCAGTTATTTTTCACTCACCAATACATTTGTATTTCCAGATTCGAAATAGTTGCCGATTCAGACCTGGACTCGCCGATAGTGGGCACTTCTCCCAACTATTGCCATGGCATGCTCCTGCAGCAGATCAACGGGAAGGCGGACATCCGGAACTTCACCACCAGCCCCAAGGGGGCCAAATTCTTCGGCCTCTCCCATCCCACCATCCTCAACCTCATCCAGAGCTCTATGGGGGCAAGAAAATGCATTAATTACAAGTGGAGCAAATTTGAGGTACATATTATACATTTATTTCAATCATTGTGTCTAAATAATTATTCCAATTGTAAAATATCTTACACGTGAACCACCCCGAGAGCTAGAGTCTTTCTTCTTCTTTGTATGGTGGAAGAGAGTTGATTGAGGTCAAAGTGAGATGCTGAAGTTGTTCAGCCACTCGACTGCATCGAGGAGTCAATTGGTTCAGCACAGATTTGCCATAGGGAAACTGATGTAAGGGACATTATTTACGTTATGTTTGTTGTTTGTTATTGATTCACACAATTCATAATTCTTTAGGCCCCATTTATGTATCTTATACGCTCAATGGCTGTGACTGCGTTGGCTGCGGTTTAATCAGGTCCAGGCTTCTAAGGAAGAGGGAATCCTGGCAGTTATTAGTTGGGTCAACAATTGCAAGCTTATTTTTCACGTTGAAGTTGAAGTTCTCCACGACTCTTCAGAGGAATGTTGTCAAAAACGCAGTCCAAAAGGGTTTCATGGACGTACGGCAGCTGGCCGGGAGGTCTGCAAGGTCACCTTGAAGTAGAATATTGCAGTTCACTGGCTGGTTTTTTTAATACTGCTGGTCTTTCTGAACTAGAGTATACATAGTTCCATCTTACTGTTCTGTGTGCTTCACCTCACTCTGTCTCGTGTTAGGTTTAGTACCTGAGTCAGAGGGTGCTAAGCAAACCCTCACAAGAGAGTGATGGTATGGTAGGGGTTCTGGTAATGGTACGCAACCACTTCAGAACCAATAATAATCCAAGCAACTATTGCTCGATACAAGAGTGAAGAGGCACACCACATGCTCTTTTGCTTTGGGAAAAGTCTTCCTGAATGTCCCAAAAAAGTATTCATCTTTCATTCAAGTTGTCTAACAAAGAAATTTACACTCTCAGACACACATCGGGGCTGTTCTTCCTCTCAACATCATAAATGCTACTCCCCGGGTTGGATTTGGCCTCCTCCACTAAAGCTCTCCACTGGCTATGGTCCCTCGGCAATCAGCTCTAGTTCTCAGTCCTTTCTATTACGTAAAAGTCTGTCCGCCTCTTCCTTGATCTGTCTCTGGTATATTATCATCGTAATATTATGTCATTTCAATTTGGGAGGCGGGTATGGGTACCGCCACCCCAAGAACTATTTATTGAACAACCAACACCTCTGCCACAGGTCACCCCAAGTGGTTTGCCACGTTTGGTGACTTAGCAGGGGTGCCCGGGTTCACGGGGTTAGGTTTGTCCGGGACTTGGCAGCGGATGCATCTGCCCACAGACTGGTTAAGGGAGACATTTTGATCTCTCTCGACCCAACGCCTTGCACCGCAGTGGAGGGATAGATTCACACGTCTGTCACTCCTGGACACATTGATCCCCAGATTCCTACCCATCCCTTAAACCTTTTTCCTTCCCAGAACTTCCTCTCCTTTCTATCCCTTAACCTCTTGAATGTCGGATGATATTTGCCTACATTATGAATGATGGTACACACCATAGAAAATTAATTACAAAGAATTCTGAGGAGCCACAATTCTAAAAATTCGAAATGTCTGGAATGATGACCTTGTCCTTGTACAGTTTCTTTATACATAAAGGTTAAAATCGCAATTTATTTTTTAACCTCTCATCTGTCACCTGGACACCGGTGTCCCGAGTGACAGATGATGGTTAAGAGACCTTCCACACAGCATCTCTAAAGATGACATAGGCCCTGAGGGATATTTTTTCCTTGGGGCCTCCTGTGTGGAGCTAATGTAAAAAAAAAAACTATTGTAATTATTTATGTATTGTTTTTATTTTAGGTTTCAAAATCCGGCGACGTTTACAATGGAGATGAAAGTGATCCCACAATCAATTTTGAAAAGCTGCAAAGATGCATCATTCTCTCTGCCTACCATACAATGCCAGAAATTAAGGAAGAACCTCCGGATGACATCTTAGACTTTTCCGAATCCCATTAAAATCTTCTCTATACTTAAATATTTTTTTATAATTTAATTCATCAAACTAATTATTGTAATGATTTACAAGTCACGTGAGCTATAATTATATTAATTCATTCTCATAAATATGATGAAAAACCTCAAATAAACCTCATTTATGACAATTTGGCGAAGTTTTATTCTAATTTTCCCTTAAGGCTGGTTCAGACTAGGCTCGTGTTCACTTTACGGTCGAGTATAGTATAGGAAGATGAACGGGCTGTACATCTTTTATTATTTTTTTTGGTTATTCTTTGATCCAGATATTTTCATTTTATTTTCCAAATCAGAATACGCAGATTGCTTAACCCCTCAAGCCTCGGGCCTATTTTGTTAGAAGGTCAAAATATTTCCGCTTTCACAATAAAATCGAATTAAATGTAATATTTCTGAACACTTCTGAAAACTAAAAACTCGTTTATCCAAAGGTGATGAAATACGCTTTCAATTTTTATAATTCAATTTTTGAAATAGTTATAAAATTTTAATGCAAACATTAAAATTTTTTATAAAAGGCTCACCTTGCGTTTTGTCTAACTAAAATTACTGATAATGAAAAAAGAAATATATATATGTATATATATATATATTTTATTACACAAATGTAATATAAACATTATCGTCACTTCATTTTTTTTGTCATTTTATTTTTTTTTAAATCCCAAAGTTTCATAAATATTTTCAAATTGCAATCGGGAATTCTGGTTTTATAAAGGTGTACATTTTAATTATTTTGTGCTTAACTTTTAGATTTGAATATAAAGCGTTGTGTTTTCTCTTTCTAATACCGTTTAGATCACAGTTCTAACCATGATAGTAAGGGATACACAACGATTTCTATGCGACCTATATGAGTTATTCCATAAAGCAAACAAATTAGCCTGAGGGGTTAATTTGTTTATGCATACAGCAGGGGTTTGACGTTCCATGGGCACTTGTGTTGTAAATATACAATTACAAATCTTTGCTCGAACGAAACAACATTTTTGCAACAGCTAATGGATTGACTCGACGAAACCATTGTCCAAACTACTCAACTAAATTTATGTTGTTCGTACATGTTTAGTACTAAATTACTCGCCACTCGACTAAATTACTACAATTCAGCCACTTAGGTTCAAAAAAACGTATCTCATTTTTCTACAGATACGTATCGATGTATATGTTTATCTATGTAAAGTGTTATTTTGTGGCTAGTAACATCCGTAATTCAAAATTGATAAAAATTGGGATAGGTTTCCTTGACTCTAAGGGGCCAAATTAGTCTAGTCCAAACCAGCCTTTATTCACATGTGACAAGTAATGAATTAATGTGACACTAAAGTGGATGTGAATACCGCACGAGACTCCCAATTGTTCCCGACAGTTCGGAGCAAATGGGATTATGACATCCCTAATTGGGGTGTGTTGTTCAGCTGAAGGGAGCAGGAGGGAAAGAATTTGATGAAGGTTATATGAAGTACCTGACTATTCGAATCAACATGGTTAAAGCCAACGATTCGATTCTGTATGGTGGACTTTAACCAGGACGATACAAAGAGTATCAATCACTCCACATTCTATGCTGGGCACGTAGAATAGCTAAAAGATGAGCTGATCAGATGAAGTCCACTGCCAGCTTCAAATGCACGAAAGATTCCAAGAATCGAAAAAACTATACACAATTGAGGAAGGTCTATATTAGAGATGAAACGGATATCCGGTAACTATCTAAATTTAAAATCCGGGCGGATACCGGATTTGAAAAAAAATACGATATATAAACTAGAGGCACTTTATTTAATTCACATAACAAAGAGAATCATCATTTTTTATATTACAGTACAAAGAAAATTAACACTCGAACTGCACTAAGGGCAAATTGTGATGAATAAATACCAATTTCTCTACGTTAAGAGGCAACAAACGATTTCGCTTGGCTTCGTATACATGGCCAGCTTCCAAAAAAAGTATTTTGCTGTATACGCTGCTGCAGGGCGCTGAAAGATAAATTTTAGCAAGCTTTGTTAAGTTTGGGTATTGTACGGCATTAGCTGACCACCAAATAGGTATAAGGATCACGATCGTGACCAACTTCAAATTCAAATAAGAATCAATCTCATGCGCAATCGCGTTTTTTCCTTGATCGTGATGTTGACTAGTGTCATTTTCAGTCGCTACCTCATTAAAGCAATCCCAAAAGTTGTCATGAGCTTCGCGAGATACGGCTGACTCTTCTCTTCTACTTTTTTTGGCTGGCGATGGAAATGAACTGCTGCTGGAGGACTTTCGCAAGACATTTTCCTATATAAACTCCAATAGGTTCTCTTGTGTAACGAGTCCCCAACCGGCTAAGTCCAACCGGATATCCGGCTTCAAGGTTGGCCGGATATCCGGTATCCGGCAAAACAACTATTAGTTTCATCTCTAGTCTATATCCAAACCTGGAAGCCAAATTAGAAACTTGTGAAGATACCGTCCGTGTAACGCATCTCTTATAAAATTAAATTTTCAGGGGTTGTCAGGCCATTATCAGAGGTTTTCAAAACTCAAAGAAGGCATGTTATCAAAATGTGTTTATCTCCTTTTTTTCATGTTTTCGACTCTTAACAATCGCTGTTCCCAACTTTTCAATCGATCAATCCGAGTCTCTGATCAGTTATTAGATTTGTTTAGTAACACTCAATTCGCCTTGTTAGTTGTCGGAGAGTTGCTTTGGGAAGAGCGTATTTGTCAATTTGAGGAGTGTGGAGCCAAAATTTGGCTCAACAGTTGATTAGTAGGATTGGGAACAACGGCCGTAAGGGCCAGTTGTTTCACAGAATTTGAATAATTCATCAAATTTCCAAGTCTGTTATTATTTCATTATGGACCGGTTGATTCACAAAACTGAAATAATAATAGAACTTTCACAGAACTCAAAAAATTTACTTTGAAATTTGATGAATTGTTCAAATTCAAATAAATAAAAAAAATATTTAAAAAAGACAGTGTACATATACTTTTATTATTTCCTACAAAAATATTTAAGCAAATTCAAGCAAATTTACAAGTCTTTGTGGGAGACATAATATTATTATAACATTATAATTATAAATTTGAGTATTTTATTTTATGGTATCTAAAAAAATAAAAGAAAAAGTATGAAAATTGAAAATCAAGTAAATTTGATGATCTACCAATAAATGACATCTTGCCAAATCACCAAATTTAATAATAAAATATTATAATTTATAATGAACAGTACTCTCTCAGCAATCTGACGCTTGATTATAAAGTTTGGTTGTCATGTTTACGCTTACGAGAAGACTCCATTTTGTAAACTTACTCAAACAGAAAACATGGCAGAACAAAACAACATGCGACAGTTGGTAGAATGCATAGAGGATTAACGGAAATGTCCTAAAACAACACTAATCTATATTTATTAACCTTTCCCTTACTGAGCTGAAAAAATCCGCGCGCTCCGGTGCTGTGTAATCACTACACAAGCAGAAATGGTCGATTTACAAGCCGAAAAAAATTAATATTTATAGCAAATCGCTATATTTCATTATAGTAACAGTAAAAAATGATAATAATTGATATTTAATTGCTGAAAACATGAAAAAAACATCGGTAGCTCAAAGAAACGATGCTCATACAACATGCGAAGAGACCACCCCGGATGAATGGCGACTGGCGGCCCGCATCGTGTCGTCCGCGGGGTAAACCGAAGGAACAAACACGATTGACGACTGAACAGTAACCACACGATTCTCTTTCTGGCGCTTACTTATATCGAAGTAGGTGAGAGTGAGACGCGCATAGCGTCGCACTAGCCGCTTGCTTCACACATTTGTACGTATTACCCGCAGCGCTGATCGTATTGCCAGACGTTTGATTGTATTGGTGAATTTATTTTCGATTCTCACAAAATACCTGTGATGTGTCCGAAAGGTACGGATTATTATTTTTTTTAATTTTTTATTTAATGGTTAAATGTATAACGGAGGATTACCTAAAATCTGAACCCAGAATTTTCCATATTTACGGAGATATTAAAGGTGCAAGAAGCAATGTGTAGTAGATACACATCGCAGGCAAGGGAGGGTTAATACGCTATCGACTGTATGGTTGAAATTTAAGAACCCCACTTCGAGTACATTTCAATATCGTGTTAAAATCAATAACTGACTATTGTTGCCATCTGTGGCATATAGAAATAAGCTCTAATATAAAATGTGTAATAGGTTATATAATTACTAATATAAACTACTATAATCCACTTGTATAATTTATCAGGTCTCGTTTAAATAAAAACATTACTTTTCAAATAAGTATTCGACATTTTATTTTACTGGTTTCACTTTTAACAATCACTTGCACTAATTTTTACACTATACTGAATGCGATCCACAACGGTTCGGTCCCGGGATTCGAAGAGAGATAATTAAAGTCCTACATCGCTTTTACACAAAACTGGTAAAAAACTAACACAATGAAAGGTAAACAACCACAACTGCCAACTGGACACAACCGGCCGGGTAGATATCTGTTTTACCGTCTGATAATTAGTCCTTAGAAATGATTACAGAGCACAGCTAAGTGCTGAACCTATTACAGCTTATTTCTATATGCCACAGATGGCAACAATAGTCAGTTATTGATTTTAACACGATATACAGATGTACTCGGGGTTCTTAAATTTCAACCATACAGTCGATAGTATATGAATATATATATGAGTGTCTATGAATAACGAAGGCAATGTTCCGAGAGAGTCCTGCTGGAGAGATCGAAAGGTCTCCCTCAATCAGTCTCCCGATCCGGCCCGCCACGTAGTTAGTGGGCAGGCGCATCTGCCGCCAACACCCGGACACACCTCATCCCGTAAACCCGGGCACCCCTGCTAGGTCACCAAACGTAGCGAACCACTTGGGGGTGACCTGTGGCATTTTTAACATATTTTGTATGTATGCACTATAATCTGCCGCTTTCACTAATCGGACACGTGGGGGGTTTTTGGGGTGGCGGATTAGTGAGAGAGTACTGTATAAATAAATACAATATAACAATAATTTGCTAAATAAAATAAAGAACAGTCTTTATTTATTTTTCCATACTGACATTGCAGGTGCCAAATCATTACATTAGACATTATCATTGTGCATTCAAATAGTTTTAGAATGAGATGTATGTATTCATGTAATAATAAAACTATTTCTGAAAACAGTTGAAGAATGCATTTTTTTACCAGTCGATACATACTTACATTGAAAATGTTTCGTTTTATGAGAATTTTGTTCATTGTTTCTTCAAGATTATTCTCAATGAAGATTAAATAATATATATTGTTGCGACCCGTCAGTTGATCTCCGACATTTGGCCCCCGAAATTATAATTAAATAATCCTTTTTTTGCATTATTTACCAATTTCAAATCTGAAATCGACTTCCAAAATACCTTTAAATAAGTTGGTATGGATAACAAACTAATTTATTTACAGTGTCGATTTTTTTTGTCCTTACATGCTGGTTTATACATGGATTTGAATGATAACATATACTTTTGTTATACGGCGGTACATCCTCTCTGCACACCCCTCCGGGATACTTAGTTATATTTTGTATAAGTAGATATGCCATATTTTTTGTATTTCTTGGGCATTAACTACCTATGTAACAATTTCTAGACATTTGTTTTGAAAAGTTTTATTTTTCTATGTACTTTGGTTCCTTAAATTTTAGACACATCCATGCCATTCACTAGCAAACTTAAAACTAAACTTAAAATTTAGGGAGAACAGTGGGAGGAGTCAATATCACACGGGAACATAGTCAAAGGGGGAAATTTACAAGGTGCTATTATTTTGTTAACTAAATTAATTTTTGATTTAATTTCAAGTTAAAGTATGAACTTATGTTTATATGTTAAAATTTGGTTTTTTCCTTGTTGAAGCTATGGCCTGTCTCTATTAAATGATTGGCGAATTCAGAATAGTTATTATTACAGAGTTCGTGTTCCCTGATTCTAGTTCTAAAATTTCTAGTAGTCATACCTACGTACTGTGCGTCGCAATTATTACATTCCAAAGTGTACGTATCGTTTTTTTCGAATTTATTAGAAACATCCTTGGTATTAATAAAAAAAAAAAAATTAGAATTAGTATAGAAGGCTGCAAAAATGTGATCTGGTAATATGCGGGATATTTTTAAAGATAAGTCGCCGGTAAAAAGAAGTTATTTATATATTAAGTTTTTACTAGGTTGGTTGTTATTATTGCCACTATAAATGTTCTTGTGACATGGGTGTGTTGAAACCGGTAGCAGATATATAAAATAAGTAACAAATATACATAGAAAAATAAAACTTTTCAAAACAAAATGCCATATTTTCCCTAAACCGACTGAATATAAGTATGCCGGGTGGCCAACTTTCGGGGATCATCTGTCATGGAATTGTATTGTTTGGCTATGAACATTTTTATTAATTTAAATCAGTTCAAGCAGTCAATATATTGCTTGCAAATGGTAATCCACATTCATAAAAAGTTAATTGTCTCACAACTAACAGTGAAAGTACATAATATGTAAGTTGTCTACATAATTTAGCAATCAACAAAAATAGGAAAACTATGCAGTCATATCTGATTTATTCAATATTAAAATATAAGTATTTCAGATAAATAAGTACTTTCTAGTATATATCTAAAACCACATTTTGACATTGAGCAAAGCACCATTATAATTTTAAAAAATGGTTGCAAATAAACAAGGGTTACATTTTTTTCTATTTGGTATGAAAGAAATGAGTTACAATTTGAAGTGTGTTTAAAAGATTTTAACAAACAAAATTATACGATAATTAGGGGTAAAATCTATTTTTCATTACTTTTGTAACATTCAAGTGGAAGCAAAAAAAATAAAAATCTACAAAATAAATCCAAGTTCAAATGTAGTATGTTTTTAAGGTTATATTGTTATTTGTAATGGTTTTTATATACGCAGCCAAAAATTAGGGTAGTGGTATTGCATAATGTGGATTCATTAAAATAATTATTTACAAAAGGCGTAGGCTATTTACATTATATAAACTATCTAGGTTATTATTGCGATTCAGGCATTATTCCATACATCTTTACAACATTTCTATCTAGATATAAACTAATAGAGCTCTGAAATAGCTTAATTACAGTAATGTTTGTCATTTTGGCTTAAGGCAAAGATTTATTTTCAACAATCACATTGCTGATTCGGCTTGATTTTACCTTAAATATTCGTCAAATCAACAGAATTATTTTGTAAAATTTTTAAGTTCTTATTAACTTCATGTCTACCATCAATAAATACAATATAACAATAATTTATGGTCAACACATAATTTAAACATGATAGACAGGAAATTAGCAAGTACACTTTTTGAAGTAACTTTTTACACTCTTTGAAGTCAATATGCTAGGTGGAAAATAATAATATGTGTAATATCTCGCAGTGAAGTATCAATAAATTGGCAGCATTAGTAGAATATTAAAAATATAATATACATTCACTTATTTATACACATTATATGATATTAATTTATACATACATACTTCTCTATACATCAGTGCTTACAAGTCCCATTCCAAACTACATTATTCTTAATTCTTAACACTTACCACAACCGACTTCTAACTTTTTCAGTGTTGTCATGTACAAATAAATAATTAAAGTCAAGAACTTTAAATTATTCAACTAAAGCGAGAGTTTTTACTGAAATGGGGTCAGTTTTGCAGGGAGGACAGCTGCATAAATAAAACTCATCAATATACACACAATATTGACCTTTGAGATACTCAAAATGAGTGTAACCCGTAAATAAACACCTGTGTCACTGTTTTAATTAGTACTTCTGTTTGTTTTTTAACTACATAGAGCACAAAAAGTATCAGATCCCATTGGTTGTTAGGAAAAAAAAAAAAAAACAAATTATAATAAAATATAAAATAATTACTTTTCTGCACTAAAATAACAGTTTTTTAATTCGGAAGAATTCCCTTCTGCCTTTTCAAATGTAACATTGTTATCTTTTTCATTTGCTTGATTTTATTAATATAGAGAAACCCAAGTTATTGGAACAGAAAAACTACAAGATATAAAACATCCTTAAAAAGCATTGGTAATATCTGTATAGATGACCAAAAATAATTCCTTTGGAAAGAACCGTGTATAAATTTGCATAGCTGAACAATAGTAATTTTATTCCTAATTTTTTATTATTCTTTACACAAAAATAATTAAAAGTTCTAATTTTCAAAATGACTTGGTGTAAGTAAAATCTATTATTCTCGACATAACTCCAACAATGGAGGAAATATCATTTCTCAACAGACATTCTCGCCAAAACAATGATAACAATAATTCTTCCACAGCCAAATTCTTCACTTTTTGCTTGATTTTTGTAAGGACAGAAGATAATGTTTAAATATAATATTATATGTAACACATTATTGGGGAATGGATAATTGGATTTAGGCCCTTTAATTAAATAAAAAAGCTATCCACACAAATAATAAAAATAAAAGTAATGAAAGGAAGACAAAGTCATCTCTGGATCTTCTGAGGAGTCGGCTGCCCCCCGATGGTTCGGTGGAATATTCCGTTGGAGATGGCGATCACAGGTGAGAACAGCTTCAACGGAAACTCGCTGTGAAAGAAGAATACATTGATTAAAGAGGCACTTTGCTACAACTACATAATACGCTTACTTATAAAGGTTAATAACTCAGGTACGGGCCATACGTCATTCCTATGTCTACCTACGTTAAATTATCGTGAAAACAAGCTTATGGATCCAAGCGGTTAAAAATCCTTAGCTTTATCCTCCGTAATGGCAGAAACTTTCAAAACAGTTCAACATTAAAAATCTTATATTCTTTTCTAGAAGTCAAGTTGAATATAACTCTCCTATTTGGTCCCCTCATTTCAAAATCCGCTCAGATTCCATTGAAAAAAATTGACATAGATTCCTAAGATATTTATTTATTATTTATTTTTTCATGTTCTCTATAAAACAGTTATACACCAATATATCATGGAGAAGATTATAAATTACAAAGTACACAAGGGCAGTTTTACTACTTACTGACATGTGCTAAAAGATAGTTGCTGAACTGTCTGTAAGTGACATTGAAAATGTCGATGGTCAATGCAGAATCGTTAAGCAGTTGAGTCGCTCTGTTTATTGGCGCGTTCTGATATGCAGAAGTCCTCACTTTCGGAGCATAAAAAAGTGCATGGGATTTACCACGAGTATACTTGTTAGGGACGTAAAAATTAACCTCTTTTAATATAGGCGGATTGAGTATGATACCAGAGATTAGCTTAAAAAAGTGTTTACCTAAAAATATTTTTCTGCGGGCTTCTAAGGTGTTGAAATCGAGCATCCCTGTTAAGAACAAGGATGGATAAAGGAATGGATAGTACGTATATTCCCTCATATACAGGTAACGCAAAAATCTTTTTTGTACTTTTTCTATTTCTAGGATATGGTTTTGTTCAGAAGGGGCCCAAATAATGGAACTATATTCCAGGATGCTACGAACAAGTGCTTCATATGTTCGACGTATTGCAATTCCATTAGTAAATGATCTCGCATTACGAAGAACAAATCCAAGCATTTTGTTGGCGCGGGAGACAATGTCAAATATGTGGGATTTGAAAGAGAGATTTGCTTCAAAAATCACGCCAAGGTCTCTAATCTCATTTTTCCGTGTTAATATATTTTTATTAATCTGGTAGGGGAATAGAAATGTATTTTTGGATCTTGTAAATGTAACGACATTGCACTTCTGGATGCTGAAGGGTAATTTGTTTAGTTCCGACCATTTGACAAGAGAATCAAGATCATTCTGTAGAATAATGGAATCTATGTAACTTTTAATAGCTCTGAAAAGTTTGATATTAACTATAAACTCGGTCTACCTATAGAAACGATTAATTACAACCACATTCTTAAAAATTATTGAAACTATCAGATAGAAAACTTATTTCCGACTTGACTTTTTTAAATTGTTAATGGTATTGTAGACAGCCCTGATTTATTAAGCTTAATTACCTTCCATATACCTACAAGAATCCAAAATTCTTTTTGATTGCAACAACAATATCAAGACTGAGTCATTTAGATATTCGCTTATACCTAGATTGCATGCAGTTGAGAATACTTTCTCAGAAGTAGTAGATGTGTTCAAATGCGCGGAATATAGTTACAAGCAGGCTATAAAAATATACCTCAATAATAATAATCTATGTTAGCATAATGCCTACTACATATTCTTCATGTGATATACATCCCTATCTCCTTCCCCTCCCCACTACCTTCAGCCTCACAACATACCCCAATTGGTGATGCCATGCCATGCCAAAAGTCTTGTAAAAGCCTAAATAAATCAAATTAAAATAACAACTATTCAATATCCCAAATGAAGACATGTTACTAAAAAAAAATTAGAATGGGGCCACGATCGCAGGAGATTTGATAGAATTACTGCAGCAAATAAACGAATAGATAGTAATTTCTTACAGCCAAACAAAATAGACTAATCTAATTTAATTTTAAAATAATTAAATCATAACTCACCAAGCTCCTATGACAGGACTAGCTTCATTACCACTGATGATGAAGAGCGGGAAAAGAATGGAGAAAACACAACCGCTGAAATAATTTTAAAAAAAATTTTTTTTTAATTATTTAAATAATTATATTTAAAAAGTTTTAGGACCAGTTGTTTTGCAGAAATTCAAATGTAAAGCCTCGATTACATTGAGTTTACAAGCTACTAGCCAATTCTACTAATAATTCACTAATGTAATCATATTTACTAGCTAACTAGCAGATTGTGAACAATACGAAGTTTACTAGTAAATAGTGAATTCGCCGACTAGTAGCTTGTAAACTAGCCCCGTGTCATCGATACTTTACATTGTCATTTTTTTTTTTTGTTTGCAATTGCAATTTTGTTTTTTGCATTGCATTTACATTGCAATTTTGTTTTTTAACATTCTAGGTGCATTTCAGCGTTTATCAAATTATAATAAGGTGACAACCTAAACAAAGTGATAGTTGCACTCTTCTACTGATCACAGTTTGTTCAAAAGTTGAAACGGACTTAGAATATTATTACGGCATTAATTAATTAACTAGCTTTTGCCCGTTGCAACGCAACTAATTGGTTAAAGCACTAAGCGATTTAACGTTTGAATGTGGATGAAGCAAGAAGTGTAAGCCTGCATTTAAAAAAAAATATATATTTGAAGAAAAAAAACGATGTTTGAATGTGGATGAAGCAAGAATTGTGAGAACTACTCAAAGGGTCCTGTGAGTTAATCGCTCAATTTTTTACAACTGCTGGCGACCTATGAAATCCATATGAAATCCCCATCCTCGGTTTACCAGAAACGATTAGTTACATGACTAACCTAAAAAAAGGCTTAAAAAACAACATGGCGACCAAAATTTTTATTAATATGAAATCCCCATCCTTGGTTTAGTCAAAAACGGTATGTCACATGAATAACCTTAGAAAAGTCTTAAAAAACAAAATGGCGCCCAAAATGTTGACTAATACGAAATCCCCACCTTTTTTTGTGAAAAACGATATGTCACATGACTAACCTTAGAAAAGTCTTAAAAAACAAAATGTCGACAGAAATGTTGACTAATATGAAATCCCCTCCTTTTTTTGGGAAAAACTATATGTCACATGACTAACTTAGAAAAGTCCTAAAAAACAAAATGGCGACCAAAATGTTGACTTATATGAAATCCCCACATTTTTTTGTGAAAAACGATATGTCGCATGACTAACCGTAGAAAAGTCTTAAAAAACAAAATGGCCACCAAAATGTTGACTAATATGAAAACCCCACCTTTTTTTGAAAAACGATGTCACTTGGCTAACCTTGGAAAAGTCTTAAAAAACAATTCTTAATTACAAATATGATTTTTGACTGTGGATGAAGCAAGAATTGCAAAAAACCTCAATTTGGTAGGTGGGTATGGGTACCGCCGCCTCGGGAACCAACACACCTGCAATAGGTCATTTGAAGTTGTTCGCTATGTTTGATGATTTAGCAGGGGTGCCAGGGTTCATAGGGTGAGGTTTTTACCGCTCTTGGTGGTGGATGCGTCTGCCCACCAATTGCGTGGCAGGCCAGATCGGGAGAGACTGGTTTAGGGATACTTTTTGGCTTCTCCAGCAGAACTCTCGGAACATCACCCCTCACCGCAGTGGTAGGGATAAAACCATTCGTCCGTCACTCCACACACTGATCCCCAGATTCCTACCCACCCCTTATACCTTTTTTCCTTTCCAGAACATCATCTCCTTCCTTTCCTAAAAATAACCCTCCATGCAGCATTCCCAAAGAATTTAATGCTCTTTGGTCCTTTATATATTTTTTATAATCCTCGGGTAGCGAAACATTTGGGATACCCATCAAAAATTTTTTAAATGTAACTTTTTAAATTGGAATTTTTTTTATATTTGGAATTTCTTGAGAAATTTTGGCGCTATAAAAATATAAACTATTTAAAATAAAAATTATTTCATAAAACACATTTGTATTTCATTAATCTTTTTGTATAAAAAACATAATATAAAACCTACCTAACCCTCACTCAAACAAATAATATTTGTTCATTTACCTACGTAATTTCTAAAAAAAAAACATTGTAAATTTACTATTTATCAAAAAAACAATCTTATCAAACTCAATTTTACTGCAATAAAAAAATTACCCCAAAGAAATTATTTCACAATATGCGGGTACCCGTGCACACGTATAATTATTTTTATTTTTAAAGTTTATAATGACCTTAGTAAACGAACGAATCCTGACCTATCTATTTTTCGATTTATATGCAAATGAAAAATTTGTATTGAACCCACCTAATTTATAAAAAGTACCTTCCTACATACCTACCTACCCAGAGTACCTGTTCAGTTCTTATTTCCTACCTACCTGCATATCTACCTACCCCTGTGTATACCGTATGCAAATATCCATCTTTGGTTACTTTTTTGTATCATAATTTTTTTTTTTGATTAAAAGGAAAGAAGTTCTTACTTACAGTAAATATCGATATTTGAATTCAATGGAATACCATGTTTATTCATCTTCCCTGATTGGTCAGTCGAAATGAACGACAGGGTCCGGCAAAATTTCGTCACTCATTATTACAAAAACCAATCGATTAAAAAAAATACTTTTTTTTTTAATCAACACTTTAATATTTTTTTATGGAAATGACATCTCTCAAGTGTCCACCTTTTGATTTCACGGACGCCATAACTCTTTTCATAATAAATAATAATTAATAACGATGAATGTATAGAAAATTTGAAAAAAAAACTTTGTTATTTAGATAAATTTTAATGCGCCGCAAAAACGTTGGTCGCAAACGCCCGACAATATTTTTTAAACAAAAAAAAATTAAGAAAAAAATCATGAGTTTTAATAAAAAAATTAATCAGTATATTTCGAGCGGAATTTTTTTTTACCAGCATGTATCTGCATTTGAATTAAAAGACCGACAAACTGCAATCGTCATTTTTTCAGGAGAAACGCATATAGTACCGTACCAACTTTGGTGATTTCTCTTAATTTCAAACCATTTATTTGTAATTCGATGGAGCAAAGTAGGTACCTACCCAGTGATTAATATTATACGTTTCCACCTAGCCAGTAATATTTTTAAATCTTGTGGAATTTGTTAGCGGATTTTTCTTGGATTTTTTTGTAAAATGACAAATTTTTAGCACGATATTGTGGAATATTTTCAATGGAATGCCACTAAAAAACGGTTGAATAAGTTTTCGAAACCTTTCGCCATTGAATATATCAAAAAACATCTACGCCAGAGGCCGTCATTTTGAGGCAATTTCGTTTGCAAATGAAGGATTAGGGAGACTTTTTGGCTTCTCCAGCAGAGCTCTCTCGGAACATCACCTTGCACCGCAGTGGGAGGGATACAACCATTCGTCCGTCACTCCATACACTGATATCCAGATTCCTACCCACCCCTCATACCTTTTTCCTTCTCAGAATATCCTTTCCTTCCTTTCCTAAAAATAACCCTCCACACAGCATTCCCAAAGACGACGTAGGCCCCGAGGGGAATTATTTTCTTCCGGGCCTCCAGTATCGAGCTATTGTAAAAACTACTCCCTGTAGATTTTCCGAATATTGTACAAAAATACTCTAGTTAAGTACCCCGTTTAGAATGTCATCCATTAAATAATTCCCGGGGCGGCGGTACCAATGCACACCACTCACATTGAATGATAATATAAACATGCAACATACAGAAACGGCGTTTTACAAAAAAAAATCCTCCACACAGCATTCCCAAAAATGACATAGGCCCTGAGAGGAATTATTAATACTATTCGGGGCCTCCTATATGAAGCGATTGTAAAAAAAAAAAGTTCTCTACTCCCGGTAGTTTTCCCGAACATTTTATAAAAATACTCAAGAAAGTACTCCATTAATTAAGTCATCCATTAAATTATTCCCGGGGCGGCGGTACCAATGCACACCACTCACCTTGAATGATACTATAACCATGCCAAATACAAAAACGGCGCTTTACAAATTTTTACTACTTAGCAAAAAAACATTATATGAATCTAAATTTAATTGCAATAAAAAAAATTCAGAAAAATCTGTCACAAACCTGTTAAAAAAAAAATTATTTATTGAAAAACAAACTAACAATACGAATTTTGGCAAATATTTGCCACCATCTTTGATGATTTTTTTACTTAAGTTTCTGCAGTGAAATGGCCCAATATTATTTATTTGAAATTTTTAAATCAAAAATAATCACATCAAACCAATAATTTATTGTCCGGATAGGTACCTACTCGTTATCGCCTAAAAATTGCATAGAAAATATTTCAAGTTAGCGGGTAAGTACTTATGCAGTTTAACATCACTATTTGAACACAACAAAATAGGCCATCTCTACTGAATTCCCTGATAGTACATGATCCAGAATAATTTCTTTCCCGATTTTCAATCCAAATAAATTGATTTAAAAATTGTGCATTTTCAGAAGAATTTTTTTGTTTTTGTTTTTCTTAAAATATTTTTCTGGAAATTACATCGGTCAAGTGTCCAGTTTTTGAATTCATCAACAAACATACTATTTTAGTAATAAATAATTATTCATAACGATAATTGTATTGAAAAATAAAAAAATCCAAGAACCTTAATTTGAGAAATATTTCTATGACACACCAGCGTTAGTCGCGACCGAACGACTCTTTTTTCTTAAATAAAAAAAATAAGAAAAAAAATCGTTAATAATAATTAAAAAAAATAATTCATATTTATCAGGAACGAAATTTTTCACCGCAATGCATTCGACATGCGATATTTGAAGCTATGATTAAAATGTAGTAACATTTTCAACACTCCAGTTTCTTTGGGAATAATTTGAATTTCGACCCATGTTGAAATGTTTCTTAGCAAATTAGAGTGGTACTAAATCTTGCCGCCAGTGGAGCAGGTAAATCATGTCAACCATTATTTTTTATAGCGGTTTCCGAATGCGCCTTTGAGGTGGTTTTTTTTCAAATGTCAGATTGGAAATCAAAATAACAGACGTTTTTTCAAGAAATGTTGTCAATATGACTGTCGATTTACATTCGTAAAACTCTTGTCGATAAGGTTATACTAAATTTTGAAAGCCGAGATCGATATTTTTAAAGCCATTTCGTATTTTCGAGCTGGCTGTCGACAAAATCAATAAAAATGACATTACACAACCGATAAAAAACAAATGAACTCGAATTATTTGGCAGGTGAAACTTATTTTATACGTAATAAAGCATTTTATTTTACTGGCTGCAAACATTTTAACAGTTTTGAACTCGGTCATTTTTTGGTAAACGTCAGAAATTACCGACGTTTGAAAACGAATCCTGACAAAATTTCCATGAAAAGTCATAAATATATTATATTTTTAATGTTCCGAAACCTGTCGTAGTCGAAATAATACAAAAACATCTGAGCCGGGAATCTTTTTTAAGTCGCAATTTTGATTTACCTCGAGGCTCGTCGGAATGTAAAATTTTGAGGTGAGACGCCTTATATTTAAAAAAATATACACTTTACGATTTTAGTACTGAGGCTCTTTCACAAATTTTTCGTGAAGGTCTGACGATAAATTTTTCCTTTTTTGATGGGCGAACCTGGCGGCTGGAAATACAACTTTGAATTTCTTCGTCGAATAATGAGCGCTTCTAGTTTTCGCCGCTAGGTTTTCATACATCATTTTTATTAGCAGTTTATTTTTTTTGCATCAGTTTTTTTATATGAAAATTTGCAATTGGTAAAATTCTGGCTGAATTTTTCCCATACAAATCAGGTCTGAAAAAATCGTATGTATTTTCATCCACGGTCGCTTTTTCGCGAAAATCAGCTTTGAGGTCGGTTAAACTTGAGGGGCAGAGTGGTCGTTTTTCGCAAGACTGCGATTGTCTTAAAATCTGGAGGTTACGAGCATTAATATATATATTTTCTGGGTTACTATTAGGAAATTTCAAAATGTCATACTAATGTAACGGAATGTTATGCTTCCCGGTGTTATTTTACATTGTATTTAATATGTAAAAAACAGACGCATGTAAATAATATTTGATTTATGGTGAACATTCAAATACAGTGAAACCCTCTTAAGAAGTTTTCCAAGGGACCGGAAAAAAAATCTTCTTAAGCGGGAAAACCTTATAAGTGGGAAAAATTGGGCCATTTGGTCTTCAAGGGACCGAAAAAACCAAACTTCTTAAGCAGGAAAACATCTTAAGCGAGAACTTCTTAAGAGGGTTTCACTGTATTGTTTTCCTCATTATCTCAAAACTTAGTATTTGGAGATGTCTGACTAATCAGCTGGACGATGAATAGTTAGTTAATAATAGTTGAAAAATGACTTGTATGCCATAATAAATATATGTTAACTATACAAGATACAAATAATAGCATAAGTATTGCTGTACCTGACAATATTAGAACTAGGTAACTGAGTGAGTAGGGCCAATGGAAGTCCAAAACCTAAGAAATACGCCCAGTTGTTTTCAATGAAGGTCAACCTCTTGTGCAGTTCCCAGCCCATATTAAACCATTTGTATTCAAACGAATACAAAGAATAAAGAAGGCATATGTGAACGAGGCATAAGAGCTCTCCAAAGTATGGAATGGGCAGCATATTCACCAACATGCTCTGAAAATATTAAATAAATGGTTACATATTTAGTTTGTCAGAAGAATAAATATCTATAAGCATTTTGTCATTATTTTTATGTCAGCAATATGAGCTTGCTCAATTATTTACCTGTACTAAAAATAGCGCCTGCACTAAAACACTAAATAACGTGTCAGCAATAAGTTTGCTGACGCTGGAGAAAAACTGTGGCCTCCCTCGGCTGTATCTGTATGCTGAATCTGCAATATCCTGTAATAGATAAAACATTTTTTAATGTTAAATGTACATAATGAGGTTGTCCACTACAATGAAATTTTATATTATTACTAGCTGAAACCCGGCATGCATTGCAATGCCACTTAAATAAAGAAATTGTTTCTCCCTGCGTGTCCTTTCCCATTGGTCCCGTTCCCCTTCCGCCACATCTTCCCATTCCGCGACTCCTTACCCTCCCGCAATCCACTTTCACCTTCCCTCTCCACTCTCCCGCTGTCCTCCTTCTCGGGACCTCACCTCACCTCACGCATTCCCCTACCACCATTTCCGCCTTCCTCCCTCCCGCGAACCCCCTCCTTAATTCCTCCCCCCCTCCCCCTCACGACTTTTTTCCCTGCCGCTAAACTATGACATATTTCAAATATTTTATGCAAATTTCATTAAGCCAGAGCTCGCGGTATGAAATATACTTTACAACTTATTCTCATACATACCAAATATATATATTTTTTAAATCATAAAAATCTGGCCAGCCGTTTCGGAGGAGTGCGACCACAAACACCGTGACACAAGATTTTTATATATGCATTAGATTTACCAATGTGTCATTTATTAATCAGAGCATGCTGCATTTTTGGAAAATAACGAATAGTACCGAATATATAAGCCGTCAAAACGTTGACATTTGCGGCCAGCCGAAAAGCATTCGAATTATGAATTAATTGTATTGTGTGTGATGTCACTAGACCCAATTTCATACACTTTACCAATGTTCATTTTAAAATGTAATAATACAAAAAAAAAACACAAATAATATTGTAGAATAATCGCTCGTAATCAGCTTTAAAATATCAAATCTATTGGTTTATTTTTAATGCCTAAATTTGAATGTCTTGTCGGCCGAGCCAAGACAAAAGTGGTTCATCACCATTTATCAGAAACGGAAGTCAGTGGACAGGAGAAAAAGGGAAGAACAACGTGTTTGAATATGCAATAAGACAAACTAGTTCACAACCGCCCACTTTCCAGCGCGATATGAGTATTGTTCTTGATCTTATTTTATTTTGTTTCAAGAAAACATGAAAGAACAGGAAGATACCATTGGGATTTCTTACAGATCGAATGGCAGAAACAAGCCTAATGGAATGAATGCTCATGGATGGCCCACTACAGTGTTAAAATGCAACATTGTACATCATACCACAGCTAAGCTGGAGTAACAAATTCATGAAATAGGAAGGCAATTAAATTATACTTTTTAAGGTAGCATAAGTCTATTGTAAACTTCAGCAATTCGAACAATGCTATCATAAACTATTTTGTAACGAAGACAAACAAAGTTGAACAATGTTGCACTATATTTTACATAATTGCCGGTGGTGGACATGAAATTAAGCCCAGAAGCCCAAAGACAAACATTCCCGGGTTACGAATAATCTGAAAATATTTTTAAATTACCTTCTACCACCACATTAAGGGGGAAAATTTTGCTCGTTAATGTTGCTCGAAGAATTGAACTCCCAACGCTTGGGTGGGACCCAAACGCGACGCCAACTCAGCCACTGACCGGTCAATATAATATCCACTATGTTAAATGTTAACACAAAAAAAATTGTTTTAAAATCTCAACCGCAGAAGGTAGTAAAAGGCCTAGAATGATGACTGGTAGCACGCGTGCTCGTGTTAAGTGGCAGCAAAGGCGTTTGGTTTTACAGTATTAGAACTCACCTGAAACCACAAACTGTTTACAACTTTACTAAGTAGAAACAGCGGCAGAACCCAAATCATTCCAAAGGTGAGAGAAAGCAATGGCTTTATCCATGACCAGATGTAGGTGCCAATGCCAGGATTGTGTCCAAAAATTATGGTCAGGAGGTAGTTCAGGAAGGGCAAAAGGCCGTACTCAAACACCAGGATACTGAGCCAAAACACTCCGCCGTTCAGGGCGCAGCATTGCAAAGTTCTTTTTAAAACTTTAGATTCTCTGAAACATAAACAGACAGAAGCACACATTTAGAAAAAAACATTTATATGTATAGTTTTTTGGTACTTTTTCACATCATGACTATCAAGTGTAAACCGTGAGTTGTACGACAGCTGATCGAGGTTGCAATTGTAATAAGCAGGCAGCCAAAGTAACGATTTAAAAACCTGAAAATTAAAAAAATTATATCATGGTAACTGTGGCCCACCTGTAGGGCAAGATACCTTGTATAATGCAGTCATAACATATAGCCAGTAAATATCCAGTCATAACTACAAAACAGTATGTACAGCAGTAGTTCTCCATTGCATTGAAAAATCATGTGCACTCCAGCCATGATTTACATTTTACACAAAATGTTCCTTATTTATTAGATCGAATTGCTGAAGTCAAAGATAAGCCTTTTTTTCTTTGTGCAACCAGCGGCAATTCTTCACGGGAACAACGCGAACAAGGTACGTCCCCCAACTTTTCTCCTTGGAATTGGTATTTTTAATGCAATGAATACGTTTCCTAGGCACTCCGCCCTGCCACACTTATATATGGATCTCATAGAACTTGGGGATAAACTTTTAAATGACAATTTATTGGACCTTTCGTTAATTTTAGGTGGTAATCGCGCGCGTTTAAACTAGGGTGATGATAATCTTTCAACATATTGTATTATAGAAATATTATACTATATAAATTGTACTGTAGGTAACCGTAGAGATTTAAATTTATTTTGAGTACCTGATTACAACAAAAAAAAAATTCAGTGAACAATTAGATCAAGCAACAACTGTTTTATTTGGATACGTTTTTAGATTTTCACGGCCAAAAGCATTTTCGTTGTTTGTTTTTGGGGTGTTATGCCGTGTTATGCTACTTCCTTCTTTAGCCGACGTTTCGGACAGCGTTGCAGTGTCCGAAACGTCGGCTAAAGAAGGAGGTAGCACAACACGGCATAACACCCCAAAAACAAACAATGAAAAAAACTGTTTTATTATACAACAAATCAAAATTTTGGATTTAAGGTTGCTAGTATTGTCTACAATGATTAAATGTAGCAATTGAAGTATATATTTTTGTAGTATGAGTAAAACAGAACACAATATGATTGTACTAAAACATTTTTGACATAGTTTGTTTTTGTTATACTTCCAGCAAAATACCAAGTATAAAAAAATTATAATGTAATGTTTAAATTTTCTAAATCATATTTATTTGTTTCATGGGACCTAAGGATACTATAGAAATATTAACTATTTTCTAAAGTTAAAAAGTTAAATAAACATAATATCCTTTTATCTGGAAGTTGAGGTTATAAATACGTTTTTAAATTATATAAAGGACTTACTCTCTTTTCTTAGGGGGGTCCAGTCGAGATTTGTTCGGACTGTTTTGATCTTTCATGGGAGAGAACCTTCCAACTGAACGCTCATTCATTTGTTTGTCAAGATAAAAGAGGACTAAAGTTCCACGCAAACTATCCAAAAATCCTTTACCAATCGCCAACGATATATTCTGAAATCAAACATTGAAGTCCAGTTAATACAAGAAGATAAGCCGAACGTTCTTAAAATGCTTTCTGAAGAATACATAAGATTATTAAATAATAATTATGGTTGTTTTGACGTTCCACTGTGGCAGTTGTCCAACAATATAGAGAATGAATAATCCGAAACCAGTTAACTATGGTATGAATTATGTGAAATATTACCTTTACTGAATCCATTTTAAATATTTTTTGACCTTTTGCGCGTCTGTACCATCAAAAAGTTTATTTTGTTATCTATTTATATAAATGACACATGACAGTTGGAAAAACGACTGTTGTCAGTGTTGCATCAGTGTTGATCAGTGTTGTCTGTTCGTCTGTTGTTCCATCTGGGGTTGCCAATGGATATGTTCTAAAATACCCACAATAGATGTTCAAATTTCCCAAAAGTTTCTTTATCTCCAAAATGTAACAAAACTCCATTGAAATTAGAATTTTTTTTTTTATTATGTTGTCATTTTCGGATTTTCTCTTTCATTCAGGAAATTTAAAAAGAAATTTATTTTGAAAATTTGCTGCTAAAGAAAATTATCTTTAAAAGTAAACCACTTTAATATAATCATATATTATAATATCTACATGTTTCAAAACCGATGGTTTCTTCGTCAGGATAATAATAACATGGATGAATCCTGACGTTCTACAAATTATCCTTTTTAATTTCTATCACCAGATTTACAGGAACGGGTTTAGTTTTTCCCATAGGAAAAACTAAACCCTTTCATACACTTTTCCATATAAATGATCATCTAGTAAATCCACGTTATGCAAGTGTATTATATAAGTATAATTAATACAAAACAATACAAGAGCAACACGTTAATCTACCAAACTATTAAATGGGAATATAATTCACCGTCTCCAGATATTTTCATATCAGAGGGTTCGGCTCTGTGGAATTCCTAATTTGACTGATAAATCCTACTGATCCCTCAATATAAATATTTAAAAAATCTTTCGTAATTCTACATGTATTTAAAATGACTGATTTTTGCATTTTTATATACAAATTCTTTGACAAATCTAATATGCCTAAATTTTTAATAAGAGAGCTAGGTATAATGCCAGTAGCCGAAATAACAAAAGGTAATATTTTTATAGTCTGAGAATGCCAAATTCTTTTAATTTCATTTCCTAAATCTGTATACTTTCTTATTTTTTCAGACACAGATTTTTGAATATTACAAAAAATATATATTATTATTATTATTATATGGAGGTTTAACAAAGTAATTTGTTTCATTTAAAATGATGCCACAAAGTATTTTTGCGAAGATTGAAGAAATATAGTACATTATCTCAAATATTGTAAATATATATGTATATTTTATATTATTGGATCAAGAAATGCCCAGAATCCAAGTATTTTCCCAACAAAAACTTTCTCCCCGCAAAATACCCAAATTCTTGAAAAATCTTAGAAATTCCTTAGTTTGAGGAATTCCCCACGAGTTGGCAGACCTGTGTTCTGTGGAGACTAGAGATGGCCGATATTCCTGTCCCGCTTACATGGAACCAGCTCCTTTACTGTCACTGGAGCCGTCGATATATTTCTCTTAAAAAACGGTTATTTTGGGAACTGGCTCCTTGAAGAATAAAAAAAAAAGAAAATTGTTATGAAGCGACAAATTGTTTTTATTTTTTTGAGAAAATGTTTCAGTTTGTCTTAGAAAATCGCTAGTGATTCCCACTTTTTCACAGTTTATATTTTTATCTTTGAGTAACCCGTTTCAAAAGTAGCTGGATAAAGAACCGGCTACACATCGGTCTCTCGTAACTGGAACCGCAGTGACAACCCATTTCAGGTATCAACACCTCTAGTGTTCCGGTTCTGTGTTGTCACATTGTCAGTCATTGCCAGTGATGCCAGGTCCCAAAACTGAAAAAAACATGTTTCAGGGGGTAAAAAAATACATTACAATCTGTTTTTAACATGAACCTCAAAAGCCTCGGTCAGAACATTAGTGCGATTTTTAATTGACTTAAGCCAAATTTAACGTGAAGGGAAATTGCCTGACAGCTATCTTGTATGACAAACTTTTGAAATGGTTTGGCGACCCATGCTAAAAAATCGTATCTCACGCAAAAATACTTGTGAACCATGTTCCTGGTAAATCTGGACACTGGTTGTAGCAAATTGTTTTGTTTTGAACTGTACTGTTGGTTCTTCATGAGGTATGTTGCTTATACGGGGCATTTATGAACAAATTTATTAATAAAATGAGCTTATTGGTTCATAATTTAGCAATAAAAAAAAACTTTATAAGGCGCTCCGCCCACTGAGGCAACTGAAAACCAACTAAAACCGGCTGTTTTCTCTGTCTTGATTGGTCAAAAAGCATGGTTAACCATAGACGACGAACAATCAGCTGACAGCTGGCAACTATCCATGGCCGCCCAGGGAAATCAGCAGTGAGCGCCTCCGCCCACTCAGGCAACTGAAAACTCTCAACTGCCAACTGTCTTTGTATGACAATGTGATGGCCCGCACACTACACAATCACACAAAACCCCGTTGTCAATGGTAACGCAAGCGGTGACTTGCGACCATCTTGCGACTGTCACGGCTGATTACCCTTTGCGGCCGTTGCTAGGTTGCGAGCTGTCAGCTGATTGTTCTTCATCTATGGTTAAACAAGCTTTTTGACCAATCAAGACAGAGAAAACAGCCGGTTTTAGTTGGTTTTCAGTTGCCTAAGTGGGCGGAGCGCCTGACAGTCGCAAGTCACCGCTTGCGTTACCATTGACAACGGGGTTTTGTATGATTGTGTAGTGCGCGGGCCATCACATTGTCATACAAAGACAGTTGGCAGTTGAGAGTTTTCAGTTGCCTGAGTGGGCGGAGGCGCAAACACCTCACATAAACTTATTTCAAATAACGAATGGTACTGTTTCAATGACAATTTTTTTAATACTATCTTCAGGCAAGTAGGTGCCATAATATTAAAAAGCTCATATCAGTCAAAGTTAGCGTTAGCCATCTAGTTATATCAATGGGCCTACAGCCTACAGACCATTCAATTAAGTTGAGCGGTCGTATCAATCTGACTGAATTGAATGAAGTCGAAGGATGCGTTGTATGCGACGAGGAGGCTTGTCTATCAGATTGAACGGTTTCACCGCCAGAGCATCCAACCACCCAACCACCAACCGTCCAACCAAGTTGGATCGTCTGTTACGTAGTTTAGCGGTTGAACCAACTTTACTCGGTCAGTCCTCAGAATAAATATAATAACACGCCAGGCATTACTTTTTTTGGGCTCCTCCTAAGAGCATTTCATATTTTTTATACCTTTTTATATTTGAAACTTTTTAGTACTTAAGTATTTTTATCTTACAATTTCTTTTTTTTTAAAGTTTATTCATTTTAATATTTTATTTCTTACGTTTTAACTTTTATTTTTACTTAATACATTGTAATTTAAACTTCATAGTTATACTTCTTACTTTTTACTTACTACTTATTGCCTTTTATTTCTAATTTTACATTTATGTTATTTTATACTGTTACATAGATTCTTTATGATATTTTATTATATACATTTAAATTTATTATGTTAATTAATGGCACATTTTGGAGCGTGTGAGTGGAAATAAATAAATAAATAATGTTGACGGATTTTTGCATATTATAATTTAACATGCTTGTGGGATACTAAAGATTATAACCGTGAATAACCACATTTATTTATTTTAGAATCATCATAATGACTGATTTTTTTCGATCCTTGGGTAATTTTTTACCCACGTTTGTCTGTTTCTTTGTTGATTTTTAACGATGCTAATATAGCGATCGCAATTTTTTGTTCTTTTTGACAAATTAGGAGGCACGCTGCGTGTGTTCCCCGGAGTAAAAACTGACAAAATTGAACCAACCATTGCGTCGTCTCAGTCGTCTGCACGAAACACTCAACGGTTGACACATCAGTTGAACGAACCGAGGTTCAAGACTTGCTTGAATACTTAAGTGGGTAGGTACAGCAAATATTCTAAAATGGAAACGAAACGTACAAACAATTTTACAGATATAAGAAATGCCAAACGGTCGAGTTTTTTTTATTTATTTATTTATATAATACAAACATACAATACAAAATGATCTTTTGTCTGTCCAACTGGGAAGGATTCCCGTTTCAGGACAGCCAAATTGTGTTTTAGTACATATTCTTACAATGGAAAGGAATGGCGATTCTGTCAAGACAAATTTTGAGAACATTAGTAGTTGCATTTGTAGTGGCGGGATTGTTTCTTTTTCCTTGAAAGAATCGCCAAGATGTAATTATTTTACCAGGGTCATTTTGGATAACATTAGTAATTTCATTCAGAACAGATGAATGGTTTCTTTCGGGAGATAACAAGTCTGAGATTCTTTCCAGGGCATTTTGGAGAATATTTACAATTGCATATTTAGAATTTCCACATTTATAAGCTAGTATAAAACATAATATTATGAATCCTAAAGTACTATATTTTTTTGAAATTCTTAAGATATAGAAATTATACATTACTAAACCAGAATAAATACTGTATGACATATGAATTTCCAATTTATTAATACAGAGGATTTCAAAACTTAATTTTTTGAAATGGCTAGACGTTATTTTACAGTAATCGAAAAAAAAACTGCTCAAAAGATACGTAAATTTAAATTTAAGTATTAAAATAATTAACAACAATGGAGATCAAGTTATTAGGAACCAAAACAATATTTTTTTAAAATTGATATAAAAAGTAACTTTCCGATCCTTATCTCTCTTAAGTATAAATAGCCCTTTGGAAGATAACATAATAAGAATTAACATAATATTATCAATGCTATAATTTTTTTTACTAACTTTTTAAACAATTACTAAAAAATAAAAATATATATATTTTTTTTTGCATTAACATACACTTATTTAGTACATATTAGGTATGTGACTTTATGTTAGCATATGTTCGCTCTCGACTCTCCCCATGTCCAGAAGCCAATTGCTAATCCATTTACGCAAAGTGCTAGCACTTTTCAATTTCCATGTATCGGGAATGAGGTTGAACACTTTAGGCCCTAAGTAGGAGTATTGTCTTTGGGCATGTGATGTGTTTGTAGTGGGTGGAACTACTGGATTCCTCCTTAAAACAGGACTTTGCTACGCTCGGTCAAAAAATATATTATATTAAAAAATGTTTGAAAATATAATAATAAAATGCTGCATTCCAGGAGAAATCCTGAATTGCAGCTGAGCAGTGATCTTTTCGTCAATAGAACCAATGAGTGATCAAAAAGGTGTACCTATGTTGTAAAAAAAAAATCAATTGATCAATAAATTATCAATAAAGTTTTTATTATTTTATTATTATTATTAAAATGGTTTGAAAACTTGTGAGGCTAAAATAATTTCTATAAAATTATTAAACTTCCATGATTTAGATCATGGGTCGGCAACCTGCGGCCCGCGGGCCGCATGCGGCCCGCGAGACATCTTGGTGCGGCCCCCGAGATTCTCGCCGCAACGCACATGACGGACGATATTATACACAATCGAGTGAAAGGAAGCGAGAAAGGGAGCGAAGGGATAGTGAAGTTGGAGCGAAGGGGGAGCGGGGGGAAAGAGAAGGAAGGCAAAAACGTCACACGCACCTCGCATCTCGCAGCATTCCGTTGTCGACCGCCAGTAACACAACTCGTTCGCTCGCGCTGCGCTAACTACCCACCCACGTCGGCGTTTACATTCGCTGCAAGTTTTATTTTTTTATAAAATCTGTTTTGTGAATTCTCTTAGTGTTTTTGGTAAGTACCTACCTACTGCATGATAATAATATTATTCCTAACATTACAAGTAATGAATATAACAATGAATTATTAAAGTATCCATGAGTTTACGACAGTTTAAAAAAAAATTACAATGATAAACTTTTAAGACGAGGTGCACTATGAATGTAATATTTTTATAAGCCTGAAAAACTCCATACACATTGAAAATACCTTTCGAGAAAGAATAAATACCGCCGATGGGACTCGAAGTTACAATTGCCTTTTCTATAAAAAAATAAAGTTGGTAGGTTCAGGTGAAAAAATTAATAAGAAATAATTGTTGAAAAAAAAAGCAATGACTGTTGAATGAATAAATACTTGTACATATTTAGTTATTTGGCGGAATGGGAATAAGCCGACGTTGCTCAATGGCGAGAGCATCTGACCGGCAATCAGAAGGCTGCGGGTTCGAGTCCCGTCGGCGTTATTTATTCTTTCTCGGCAGATATTTTCAATGCGTATGGAGTTTTTCAGGCTAATAATTATTGCTTTTAAAATTTTCACAACGATAGTATTTGTTTACTCGTCAATAAAGGTGTACTTTAGGTATACTTGACATAAATTTTACGATTTTGTTTTTTGAATAAAAATATTGCTCACTGGGGGAGTATTTATTTAAGGATTTTATATAGGAAAAAACTATGACTCTTTCCGTAAAAATAAATACATATTTTTATGTTTCTGTATTGTTACAGATTTATACACCCAAGATGGCTTCTAAAAAAAGGAAGATCGTTGATGAAAGACGGATTTTTAATGAAGCATGGACAAATTTATATTTTTTTATCGAATTTAAGAAAAACCACTATGTTTAATCTGTCAAAAGAGTATTTCCGTAGTAAAGGAATATAACCTGAAGCGACATTATGATATTGAGCACAAAACTAAATTTCAGTGTCTTGAAGGGGAATCTCGAAAAAACAAAATCATTAACTTGAAATCGTCACTCAAAAATCAACAGAATACCTTTAAAGTTGTAACAGACAAAAGTGAATCAGCTGTTCGTGCCAGCTACAAAGTAGCAGAGATAATTGCAAAGCATTGTTGCCCATTTACTGACAGTGAACTTGTAAAAGATTGTGTCTTAGCTATCGCGGAGGAAGTATGCCCGGAACAGAAAAAAATGTTTGAAAACGTTAGTCTCTCTGCTAGAACTTGCACCAGACGCACTGAAGACTTGGGTGCTAACTTGCGTGAACAACTTAAGGATAAAGCGCAGTATTTTACTTACTTCTCTCTTGCGATGGACGAAAGTACGGACGTGTCGGATACGGCACAATTCCTTATATTTGTACGAGGAATTGACGAAAACTTTTCTGTTTATGAGGAGTTATTAAAAATGTGCAGTCTCGAAGGAACTACAAAGGGAGAGGATTTATTTCACCACTTGGACCAAGCTCTGATTTCGTGTGGCTTGAGCTGGGATAAATTAACTAGCATCACCACGGACGGCGGAAAAAATATGAGCGGTCATAATATAGGTGTTGTCGGAAGAGTCAACAGCAAACTGCAAGAGTTTGGATCGGAAGTTCCATTTACATTTCACTGTATTGTCCATCAAGAAGCATTGTGTTGCAAAGTTTTATCGTGGAAAGAAATAATGGATACCGTTGTATCTGCTATTAATTTTATAAGAAAAAATGGGCTTACTCACCGCCAGTTCCAAAAGTTTTTGGAAGATGTGGAAGCTGAATATGGTGACGTGATGTATTACTGTGAAGTAAGATGGCTAAGCCGAGGAGCAGTACTTCAACGATTTTTTTATTTGAGGAAAGAAATTTGTAACTTTATGGAGATGAAAGGAAAGACAATACACTAACTTTCCAACCACCAGTGGGTTGTAGATCTTGGGTTTTTAACTGATTTGACTGCCGAACTGAATATACTCAATACACGTTTACAGGGGAAAAATAAATTGATATGCAATATGTATTCAGATGTTAAATCATTTGAAATGAAACTAACATAATTTATCAAGCATATCGATGAAAGGAAACTCGATCATTTTCCAAATTGCAAGAAAGCAGTAGAAGAAGCTGGAATAAATTTTGTTTGGCAAAATACTAAAATGAAAAGTGCATTAATGCAACTACAAACTGAGTTTGAAAACCGGTTTGCTGATTTCAAAAAGATCTCACGTAAGATGGAGATTTTCGAAAACCCCTTTGCAGTAGATATCGGTAATGTACCAAGCGATTTGCAAATCAACGTGATAGATTTGCAAAGTGATAACACACTTAAAATGGCTTTTAAGGAAAAAACTAATTTGGTGGATTTCTATGGGAGTTTGCCTTCTGAAAACTACAAGGATTTAAAAAGGTTTGCTCAGCAAATAATTACTATGTTTGGTAGTACATATATTTGTGAACAAACTTTTTCAATTCTGAATTATCGAAAAAACAAACACTGTTCTCGGTTATCGGATTCACATTTAGACGCAATATTACGCGTCTCTACTTCAAAAATGCAAGCTGATATTAAAAAACTTGCAAGTCAAATGCAATCACAAAAATCTCATTGATTTTATTAAATACAATAAATGTCGTTAAAATATACACTTAGCGTTTTATTTTTAAAACTAAAATATTTGTACATAAATATTGTATGTATACCTACTGCAAGTGCGGCCCGCACTGATCCCCGTGAAAAATATTTGGCCCTTTTACAACAAAAGGTTGCCGACCCATGATTTAGATAATGAATGTATGGCAAGCAAATCCTTCCCCTCCCGTCTTCCTCCCCTCACCAACAAACCATCAATGCCCCTTCCAAGACCCTTTGTACTCCCTTTTACCACCCTTTCAATTCCACCAACTTTCTCCTTCCCTCCCCTTTCCATAACTTATTTTACTGATCCCATCCTACTAGCGGCGTTTTCAAACACTAATAATAGTATGGAAAACAGAGACGAGCGGCGATCGCGTCGCTTGAAGGTAGCTCCATGGAAGAACGGCGTAAGTCATACTTTGCGGCTATACCTTTTTACCTAATGATGTTGTATTATAAAGTATCTTTTCTACTGACACTACGTTATAAAATATTTCTTCCTACGGCAGGAGAAGGGGTCAGTTGAAATCGGAAGAGGTCGAGGGAATATCATTTCTTTGTACTGGATATGTCAACTTCACGGCTCCGTGCATTCTCCGTGTATTCAAAATGACCCCTCTCCTGTTTACGGCGAAGGGGGGGTCGCGTAACTTTTCTGATATCGCGAACGTAGCGGTCGCGGAAAATAACGCCGATTAGCGAAGATTCAAACCACGCCTATAACACATGATCTTTTTACGTCTGGCGGGTCTGTATGGGATTGTATGACGAGTGCTACTGTGTTATAAGTATCTTTTTGATGTGCGCTGCGCGTCTGTCGGCCCCATTATGATAGCTGAAGCACCCAGCGTTGCCCGGGCTGTATTTTGCTCAGCTGGAATATGACGGTTCACTCGAGTGAAGGTTTACTCTATGGTTACTCGAGCGAATGTTCCCATCTTCGTTTCACTTTTGTTTCATTTCTTGTTCAGACGTGTCATTCCGAGTGAAATAGGTGGAATGAAATACAGAAATGAACGATTAGTGAACCGTCTGATTCCAGCCTAAGTGTTCATTTATGATTCTGCTTCACGGGTGGGAAAAGAAAACTGGGATGGTTTTTCGAAATCTCGTGTATGTTTTGAAGGTCAATTGTACAAAAAATCATTATTCTGAAAATAAAAACTAAAATTGATTGTTATGAAAATAAAATTTCTGATTGTTGATAGCCAAGGTGGAAACGAGCAGGCGGTACTAAAAATTCATGACATAAACATAAAAAGGGTTAGCAGTAAATATTTGAATGTAAAATTATATGATGAATTGAAATTTGACAAACTCTTAGAATACATAACTAAGAAAATTGCTAAAATCGTTGGATTGGACTGGATCCAGGTCAAGACAACTCGCCATACAATTCTTTCGTAACTTCGCATTGTTATTGTTTTGGTTTATTGAACCCAAAATAATAAACTATAGGTTATTCAAATTAGGGAGTCAGAATGATTTAATGCATATTTTTACTATAGTTAAAATTATAATACAATATTTTAATATGATGACAACTAAACAACATATAATATAAATACACTAACATTTATTTATTTTTATTTTATTTATATAATACATGTTACATAATTGTGACATTTACATAAAGTTGATATATTAAATCACCATACTAGGCGGCTGCCTGTATCATGGTGACCAATATAGTATAGTTACATTGTATGAAATATGAAGTCTAGTGTAAACATGGAATTAGTATAAATCATGTTAAATATTGGAAAAATTATAATAAAAAGTAGAAAATAGAAAGGAGAAAAAAAGTACATTAGCATTAGATTATATAAACAGGCTTCTAATTCTATCACATTCACTCATCAAAAAGTCTCCAAGCGTCTTCCTGAAAGTGTGATATTTGGTTATTGTCTTTATTTCAATTGTTAAGTTATTGAAGATTTTTGGAGCAAGAAAGTTAAACTCTGACTGAGCCATTGAGGTTTTTGTTACTGGAATTATATAGTTGCAATGGTTGGAATATCTTGTATTATATTTTGATTCAAAAACATATTTTTTAATAAATTTAAATTTAAAATAGCAAGAAATGAATTTTACATACAGGGATTGTATATTAAGTATTTTAAAGTCTTTAAATAAGTCCTTTGTGGGATGAATGTAATGTACTTTGTAGATAGTCCGTATTATCAATTTTTGAGCCTTTACTAATGGATCTAATATAGTTTTAGAACACCCTCCCCAGACAACAATACCGTAAGAAATAATTGATTGACATAGAGAAGAGTATACTGTTTTTAATGTCTTTTTATTTAGTATATTTCGTAGTGATCTGAAGATATATGCTAGTTTCCATATACGACTTAATTATATTATATATATTACTTAATTACTTATACATACTTAAGTAGAACATGCTCCCTAATTATCTGCAAATTAATATTATGTGCCATGAAAATCTTAACAAATATCCTACGAGAATTTGATTTTGGGCTTCCCAAAACTAAACTTACAGCGTGCTTTATAATAATAAATAATATAGCACCTATCGTGGGATCTACATATTATGTAAAAATAGATTTTTTTACCTTAATACTTACCAAAATTATTTTAATTATTATTATTTTAAACCAATACAATTGTATACAACTAAAGTTTTCAAAAACAAAAAAACAATAACTTTGAATTTCTAAACCAATACAATTGCATACAACTAAAGTTTTCAAAAACAAATAAACAATAACTTTGAATTTATTGTCTTGAAATCTAAAACACGTATCTCAATCCATTAGTTAGAATGGCTGTGATTATTGATTTTTTTAGTTCTAAATACCTTCAAAAAACTTGTTATTTATTAATTCATTAGTATATATATCTACTTATTACCAATTTTAATTAGTAATTGTAATTACATACAGTATCCATTCGCGAACGCTCGTGACGTGTGAACGTTCAGTATAAGTTATTCCAGCGGTTACCTTTCCGACGTATTTTGTATTTACACTACAAAAATAATTATACTATATTCTTTCAATACCATTTGGCAACAAACAGCACAAATTCTTCAGCTGGCAGATCATGTGTTTATTTTGGCATATGTATCGAAATATTTTTAAAGGCGGGATCCAGTTTTTCTGCCTCGAACAAAGATAATAATTGATTGACTCGTGTGAATACATTGGCAGTTTTATTTGAGAAACTTTGAACGTAAAAGGATTACGTATGAGGATTGGGTAGGAATCTGGGGTTCAGTGGGGGGGGTGACATTTTTAAGACATTTTATTTATTTCTTTACATTAGGTCCACACAGGAGGCCCCGAGGAAAATAATTTCCCTCAGGGCCTATGTCATCTTTGGGGATGCTGTGTGGAGGGTATTTTCAAGGAAAGAAAGGAGAGGAAGTTCTGGGAAGGAAAAAGGTATGAGGATTGGGTAGGAAGCTGGGGTTCAGTGTGTCTAGATCATCCGCCGCCAAGACCTAGAAAAACCTTACCCCATGAACCCGGGCACGCCTGCTAAGTCACCAAACGTAGCGAACCACTTGGGGTGACCTATGTCAGAGGTGTTGGTTATCCAATAAATGGTTCCCGGGGCGGCGGTACACATTTATTGTAATATAAAACATATGGCAAGTTATAATATTTAAGACGATAGACTTCGCTTTTCGGCCCATACAAAAAGGACGCCCGGGAAAAAAACACTTTTCTACATCGAGAATTGCACGAAAGGAATATATATTTTTTTTAATATTGCCTTCTAGAAGGTAAAAGCTATGTCGGTATTTTTATTTTATTTTAATTAACTTAAACATTCACTGTCAAACATGTAGATATAATTTATCGGAAAATATTATTTAAGAGCGATTGACCAGCAGCTGAGAATAAAAGTTTTAAAATGCTCGCAACTGTACAGGGAGGTTCCAATGAGACAGATCGATTATTCCCGGTATTAAATTTTTTTATTTATTTATTTCATTCAAAATTTGCTTTCATATATACCTACATTCAAGTAAGCAATAAAAATGCCCAAAACGCACGATGATTAATTATTAAATATCGTGTAGTTCTTGTAAGTATTTTTTTATCATAAGTATTTATAATTTTTCAATAATGTCTAAACAAAATAAGCGTGTAAAAATTTTTTTAAATATTTTAGTTTGTAAGACTTAAATAAATATAAAAACTGAGGAATTTTTGTCACAAAACACGTTTTCGGATTTATTTTTTAATGATTATAAGTAACCTAAAATTTTAATTTTGAAAACTGTGTTGACTAGATTATGTATTGATTTATTTTTTTGTGTGATTCTATGATTTGAAATTTGTGTTGTTTAATAGAATCTGTCGTTTGAAAATTGAACAAATCTGCCAACGACCAACGGTATAACCTTAGTAGATAGGAATATTAAAAATACACAAAATTTTAAAACTGCGTGTACCAAATAAAATAACAATCTTTCAAAATCAATTTATGTTTTTTTGTAGAAAAACAGTCAATACGTCTGGAATTTGATTTAAAAAGGACTAATTTCCGGTATTCTCTGGTAATACCCTCTTATGGTAAAAGTGCTGCTAACTCAATTGTAAAAACATACCGACATAACTTCTTCTTTCGAGAACGTATTATTGATTAAATTACAATGTAGTGAAAGTTTGGGTGTAGAAAAATGTTTTCTCCCGAAACCCTTTTTCGGGCGATTTCGGTAGGTAGATTTGTAGTTTACGGCAGTTATCCCATTCGCACATTTTACATTCGCATGTATGGTAAGTGAGTGTTGGCTTAATCAGAGCGGGACAGAATGACAAATGAAATACCTAAACGTTCCGCGTGTGGTGCAAAGCCTAGACTCTTAAGGTCATGATTGGTCATCTATACCTAATGTGACCGGACGTCCTGTTTTCAGGCAGCGTGTCCCCGAACACAGCTTCGGGAAGCCAAAATGTCCCGTTTTCTTGGACAAAGAAGAAACTTGCAGTAGATTTAAAAAAGATATAAAAAAAGCGTTTAAATAAGAATCCTGGCGGTAGAATCAAGGCGAGTTGTGATCTAGCCTCCTGCATAGTAAAGTAAATTCACTCGTAAATTCCGTGCTATGTAATTTTAGTAAAAAAAAATTTACTGTAGGAAGTTGCTTTATTTCGTTTATTAGTAAAAAAAATCTCATTTTTTTAATAAGGGTTTAGAATTTCAATCGTCCATGCGATTGGTAGCTAGCTAGATATAATAAAAATACTAATGCAAATAAAGGTAGGTACCTAACTGCTGTTTGATGTTGAAGGCATCAGTAGATAACGAGTGCTACTAATTCCCACCTGGTGACCGGTCGTTCCGGCCGCTGTTTCTAACTTTTAAATCGATTCATCTGAGGCCGCGATCAGCCAAGCATTTTGTAGGGTAGCCCTCGAATTTATGTTGTCCCCAAACATCTTACGTTATGTGTCCTCGCCCACTTTCATAGACAATAAAATGACATCAAAGTAAGAACTTTCGAAGTTAAATTAATATTATAGAGTTATTTGTTGTATTTATTATTAATACACTTAATTTATTTAAAATATTTTTATCCATAAACTGACATTTTATATTTTTTAAACAAACGTATATAAAATAAAGTCCATAAATATATCCATAAACTGACATTTTATATTTTTTAAACAAACGTATATAAAATAAAGTGTCAGCTTGACCATAGGTACTGGACTTGACACTTGGCTTGGCGAATATTTGAAAACGACATAGTTTTTCGCATAAATTACCCGTTTTTCGTCTCTGCTCCGCACGCATCCGAACTTCTCAATCTATATAAGTAAAATGATCATTGATAAACGTAATACAACATAAGTGAAATGAGCGCAAAACTGTGTCTTCTGTCAAAGTGATATGTCATCGACCATTGTTTTCGCGGTATTTTTTCTACTCTGTTGACACTTTTAAGAACTAGTCCAAAACTGAGGCGGCCGAAACGAGTGTAATCCACTAGCCCGGCTTCCTTAAGCGCCATTCAGACGTTTCACTAATCGCTCATTTCCGCATTTCATTCGGCCTAGTTTACTCGGAATGACACGTCTGAACATGAAATGAATCGAAAGTGCCGAACACTGCCGAATGAAATCTTCAAGTGAACCGATCCAACAATGTTGGATATTTTCATTCGGCATCCTTCACTTGCGCGCGCATGCGCGCGGATGAGAGCAAAGTGAATCGTCTGAACACCGGGTGAAATCTCAATCAGTTTGTCTCGCGTCCTGTACGGGAAGGACCATGAAAGGACGCTATCACATCGCACGCAAAACGTCAAAATGGTATTCGTTCGGCTAATTTGTTTGCTTTTGGGAACACCTTTCATATACATTTTTGGGTCTCCCTTATTATCCATGTATATTATATGTTTTTTAATAAATGTAAGATTATTAATTTGTAGGAAAATGTTCGTAATAAAACAAGTAAAATCAAATCGTGTTATTATGTCATAAAAAATAAAAAGGTTCATAAGACGAAACAATACTGTTTTATTTATAAAAATTTAATTGTGTCAACAAAATTGCGTAAAAATCGATGCATCTGACATGTTTTTCCTTAAAATTCGGGGCCGGACCGCGCTGGAAATCAAACGAATTGCAGCGCGGTTGACCTCGCTCGGCGACGCTGTGGTGGGAATGGACGAGTGAACGCTTATTTCTATAGCGCCGTGTGAACATGGAATGAAACAAAATGGACGATTAGGCCGAAAAAACATGGCGGAAACCTTCCCTCGAGTGAACCGTCTGATCCCAGCTTTAGGTTAAGATAAATACTTGTGTGTTGGAAAAAGCGTAGTTGTGCACTAATCAATTACTAAGCCAAAATTTTGGCTTATTAATTGATTAGTAGGATTGGGAACAGGGGCCGAAAGACTCTTCAGGTAAATACTTGCCTACCTAAAGAGTCCTTAAAAGGGCATTCAAATATTATTTCACACATACATTGCGTATTTTTTTCTCTTCTCACACTACATGTAAAGCTTTCAATTAGGCTAATTTGTTTGGTTTTCGGAACAGCACATATTATAGGTCTCGTAGAAATCGTTGTGTCTCCCTTAATATCATTGTTAGAAATATGATATAAACGGTGTTGGAAAGAGAAAACACCACGCTTTATATAAAAATGTAACCACTCGAGCGCTTTTTGCCACATTATGGCACTATTTCCAAAACCTCGGATTGCTTTGTTGCCAAAATGTAACAAATTTTCAAAAAAAATTTTTTTATTAAAACGACTATATAATATATTGTACATTCAAAATATAACAAAATAAATATTCTCTAGATACTTTAAAGTGTTTTAAGGTTAAAGATTTAATTATATTTTTTTTATAAGTCCTACAAATATGTGATAACAGATAAAATATAGGGAAATTCATTGGCTACATAGAACTATAATCAGTTTGTATGTCTCCATAGTCAAATTAGGAGGTATGATTTTTTTAACGTGGGCGGAAAAATTTCCTTTAGCAATCCGAGAAAAAATATTTTAATTGCTCTGTCGCTCCAGTGGATAAAAGATAACCGCAAAATAATTAAATGTACACTTGAGCGCAATTTGAAATAAAATCATGAAACTTTTTATATCATGAAATAATGAATAAAAAATCACAATTTTTTTATTCATTATTTTTACATGAAACGACAAAAAAGTGAGTTGAGTTGTGTGTCTTTTTTCATTATCGGTAAATTTAGTAAAAAAAATCGTAAAGTGAGCCATTGTTTTAAATATTTTTAATGTATGCATTCTAAAATTTTATACCTACTAAAATAAAATATTTGTAGATATATATTGGGTTATAAAATTTGAAAGCGTATTTTATCACCTTTCAAAAACAGTTTTTAGTTTTCGGATGCGTTTAGAAATATTCCGTTTATTTGGATTTTATTGCTAAGCGGAAATATTTTGACCTTCCGACAAAATAGGCCCGAGGCCTGAGGGGTCAAACCCCCTTCTTTACAAGTACATAACATAATCATTTTCATGTCTACTCCCCCTTTCTTATTTACTACGTGACATAGTATATAGCGAGCCCATTGCGTGTGTTTCTGTATATCTAATATGGACTGAATAAATATTGCAAAAGCTTACAGGAGAGCACAACCGAGAAGTGTTTGTTGAAATTTAAATTATTTATAAATACCACGAGTCTTCTTTCTAAACATAACTCTCGGCGGCAGACGGAACAGCCAAAATAGTAAATTGTAGCTGCCGAGAATAGAACGATGTCGTTAAAATAGAATGTGATGTCGTTGCATTAGTTCTGCATAATACCCGACATGCCCCCTGAACTTCTTGTACCAAACCTGTTGGGTTCCAGCTTTGACTTATCAACGTATAATTTACAAAATCTATATTTTTACATTAGCTACACCCAGGAGTCCCCGAGGAAAACGATTTACCTCGGGACCTATGTCTTCCATTGAGGGTCCATTCAGGGAAAGGAATGAAACAAAATATATATAAATTATTTACCTTGAGAATATTTCTTAATCTAATAAATATATAAATACATTTCCTAATGCGCTTAACAAGTTCACATATGTGTCTGTTCCATTTCATATGTTGGTCTACAATTACACCGAAAAAAAAAGTACCTCGGTGTAATTGTAGACCAACATATGAAATGGAACAGACACATATGTGAACTTGTTAAGCGCATTAGGAAATGTATTTATATATTTATTAGATTAAGAAATATTCTCAAGGTAAATAATTTAAAAACGGTGTACTATGCACTAGTACAGTCAGTAATTCAAAAGTCATTTTAAAAAAACAACCTACATTCCCTTCTGCAACATTGTTCAAAATTTTCGAAGTTCCAAAAATTGAAGATCTCTATAAAAAAGACTCAATATTACAAATATTCAAAGATAAGACATTAAAAAATAGTAAAGTTAACTCATCGTTAAGACGTAAATATAATATCCAAATTCCATTATTTTCTACTCAACAAATGCAAAATAATTATGTATACAAAGGGATAACTTACTTCAATAGCCTTCCCGAAGAAGTAAAAAAAATAAGAGATTTAGCATTATTCCAGAAAAAGATCAAACTATTCTTAAAAAACTGTATGCAATAAAACCATGTAACCTTAATCCTGTAATTCAAACCATCAAATATTGTATAATGTCTTCTTTAATCTAGTCCTTAAGATATTATATTAATTATGGACTAAAAATTGTATATTCTTACATAACACCTACACCAAGCTCAAGAGCCAGTTCTCTTAATTGGTGTAGAAACCAAAAAAAATGATGTTTTCACCTTTTTGTTATACCTTTTTATTATATTTTTGTTTTTATTTAGTTATTCTATTGTTAAACAATGATTAAAATGTAAAATTGTTGTGTGTAAGAGGTGAAATAAATTGAAATTAAAAAAAAATATATATATATATATATAAAATATTCAATACTACTAATTTACAAAGAAGTACAGTTAAATAACTTACAATTCCATTCATCACTTTCATCAGCAAGATATCAGAATACTATCAAAATCCCTAAATTTAGTACAAAGCACACACAAAATACTTATCTCTATCTAGATATATTTATTTATTTATTTATTTATTGGCTCGCCAACAGAATACATCACATAATTTTTACAGTAATTTACATTTATACATGGTTGTAATGATGTTTCTAATTATAGGTGAGCACAACATTCATCTCAATATTCTTTATGTAATAATGATTGGTTGATATAACATATTATAACAAACTAAGTTATCGAAAATGTTCAGGAATTTCAGCAAAAATTAAAAAAAATACATAAAACTACTATAAGAGTCCATATCTCACTATTATTATTTTTTTTTTCAAATCCGTTATTGATTGATGCTTGGACACATAAGCTTGTTTTCACGATAATTTAACGTAGGTAGACATAAAAAAGACGTATGTCCCGTACCACAGTTATTAATTATCCCTTGTTTTTGCAATATTGTATTATTTACTTTCACACATGATTCTATATAATTGAACTAAAATTCCCTCACCCAACACAAGAGCCTCGTCTCTTTATGGCGAGGAAAAGCTATTCTTATCTACTATTTAAACACTGTATAACATGTAAAAATTGTTTTAAAAAAAACCTATAAATATTAAATAATTAAAGACAATTTTGGGAAGGAAAAAGGCATGAGGAGTTGCCAGAAGCCTTGGGGTGAATATGTTTAGGAGTGACTAACGTATGAATCCATCCCTCTAACTGCAGTGCAAGGCGTTTGCTCTAGAGTAGGGTTGAAGAGGTAAAAAGGTCTCCCACAACCCGGCTATCACGATAACACATGGGGATAACACATCCGTTGCCAAGACCTACACCAATGCTAAGTCACCAAACGTAGCGAATCACTTGAGGATGACCTATGGCAGGGGAGTTGGTTATCAAATAAATGGTTCACGGGGCTTCGGTATTCATACCCCCCCCCCCTCCCTAATTGAATACTTAAAACTGATTTACAAATAAACTAAACAAAAAACGTGTTTAAAATTGTGCCATAAACTAATTTTGCTGTGTTTGAAGAGGTCAAAGACAATTTCTTTGGAAGAAGAAAAAAAATAATGTGTGTAGTTAAAAACATATTTATATATTATGTTCTTTATAGAAATCTCCCCATTGTTCAGATATTCAATTTTGGACACCGGTTCTTGATCAAAAACTGTGTTTTTTTAGTGTGCCTCTAATATAGGTAGGTACACGGAGAAAAGTTTTATTCTAAAATACGATCATTTTATTCGTAAAAACGGTTTAAAACAGGACTGAAGTTCTTACGAACAAATTGACAGTGTTTCAATGTCCTTTTTTTATTTATTTTATCAATGTTCACATGCAAACTTAAATACTGGTATTTTTTTTTTAAATTCGTTTTGAAAATTAAATTAATTCTACAAGTTTGAATTTTATTAAGCCCGCGAAAACGCCGGCTAAGAGTATAATACCGTGCGGGGGAGTTTGTGACGACATCTGGTCCCTTGATTGTGTGAAATATAAGGTAAAATATTTACAAAACCGGGTCACGCTTAATATGGATGAAAAAAATAAATTAAAAAAGTTGTAGTAGTTAGATATTAACTAGTACTAATCAATTCAGCTACCGGAATTTCGAAAAAAATGGACTCTAATGGTTATTTTTTAAATTTAAAAACGCGGAATGTCATTTTTTACCGACACTTGAAAAGTTCCTAACATAGCGGTCGGTGAAAAATGACATATTCTGTTTATAAATTTAAAAAATAACCATTAAAATGCACTTTTTTAGAAATTCCGGTAACTGAATTGATTAGTACCAGTTAATATCTAACTACTACTTTTAATTTATTTTTTAATTTATTTTTTTCGTCCATATTAAGCGTGTCCCGGTTTTGTAAATATTTTCCCTTATTTTTCAAACAAACAAGGGACCGGGTGACGTGAGACGACGTCACACACTCTCCCGTTTCTTACCGGCCGTTTTCGCGGACTTTAATAAAATTTAAACTTGTAGAATTAATTTAATTATGAAAACGAACTTTAAAAAAAATACTGGTATTTATGGTTGCATGTCATCTACATGAACAAATTTTTTATAAGTCAAAATATTTTTCACTCAACTTCTCTATCCGCGCGTTCAATAAATAGAACGATGCCTTTAGTGACTGTGATGTTGTTGAATGACTCCTACATAATACTCAACATGCCCCCTGAACTTGTTGTACTAACCAAACCTGGCTTCTAGACCATATATGTTTATATAGACAAGCACATATTAATACAAGCAAACTACAAAAAGAGTAGGTAATGTAGAAAGACTTCGGGTCCAATACAATAACGCGTTTCGCATAATGTTTGGTCTCCCAAGATATTGCAGCGCTTCCCAGATTTTCACGGAGGGGCGAGTTTCCAGTTATGCAGCCCGTATTAGATCCAGGGTGGCAGGAATGAGGGAAAGGATAAGCAACTCTGAAAATATCCTCATCATGAAAGCCCGCCTTAGTCCACCCTCCAGCCTTGATGCACACTGGAGAAAAATACTAGCTCCTAATGTAGTTAGAGCATCATTATTTATTTTACAATTATCGAATTATATAAATACGGTAATGAAGTGGCGCCATCTATAATACTATATTTAAGGAAAAAAGTATGAAGAAGAAGAAACATTTTTCGCTTTCATTCAATAATAAGAAGATTTATGTTGGGGTGAAGAGTGTTCCTCTCATTATTCACGGTTCCAATGTCAGAATGTCTACTATTATATATCTACCTATTAAATATAAATATTCTGTAGTGTTAATAGTAGTTAGTTTTTCAAAAGGGTGTTATGGAACGCCCTATAGTTAGTGGGATCATACCTAGCAACAGTCCGGTTGGAACTTGTCACAACGGTCCCGTTCCCCACCGTTTCCTGCATCCCCTACTCCTACTCCCCGCGGCATCCCGGCCGGCAGTCGAAAGCTGCACCCGGCCTCGGACGCACGCACACCAGTTGAAGGTTGCTCTCTGGCTCAGACGCACGTAAACACGGTCGAGAACCACGCTCTGTTTCGGGCTCCCGCAAAATGAGCCGAATTGATTTCTAAGCCACGATGTTACTATTAGTCCGCATTGGAATGTAGAATCGGTTTTGTCAAACATCGGTGTTATAATGGTTCGCGGACCCCAGGAAGACTGCCGAACGTGCTGGAAGCGGAGACCTTCGCCCCCACACATGTAAGCTGAACACCAGATTTCCCATTCTTTCAATGTGTCTGTAAAAATACGATAGGGTCCCGCGTAAAACCATAACTCAGAGAGTTTCGATGCAGAGACCACGAGGTATAAACACTTTAGCTAGGTTTGTGTAACATGCATTCTTGTATAGCCCTGTACTGAAATAACCTGTATACTGTGTTCTGAATTGTCAATACATGAATCTATTTAAACATATCTTGTTGTCACTCTGCTCCGGCAGGAGAATCTCGTAGAGTATTGGTTCCCCAGGTGATCGAGGGGGAAAGAGTTCTGGAAGCATGCTGTTGCAACCCACGCCTGAGATTGAGGGTGCCCTTTGCTCCCGTTTGAGCTGGCTTTGGGGCTTGTTTTGGGGTAGCTGGAGCTGACAATTGGCGACCAGAGAAACCCCGTAACAAGGGTTAATGCCTTATAAATAGTCACCAACACTTAAACTGGGCGACGCAGAACGAAAAGCCGCCTGCAGGGCCTAGCAGCAAAAACCCGTGGAGCGGGTTTTTCACTGCTAGTTATTATTTTATTATCTTTATTTTTTTTATGTATCTACTCAATTGTTTATATGTCATTTTTTTGTTTTTAAATATTCATGTAGGTATATATCTTTATGGAATGTGTGGGACTGCACTTACCTCCCCACATACTGGAATAAACACCTATTATTATTATTATATTATAATCATTATACTTACCTGTACGTAATGACATAATAATATTTGGCAAATCAAAGTCGACGTTGAGAGAGATATGATGAAATATTATAATAATCGTTTTTTTTATTAGTTTTGGAAAAACCTAATTGGTAAAACTTCAAATAGAAATATTTAATCATTGAAGACAATGTTTTGGGGCGTTCTGACGTTTCGATTTTTGTTGACCAACTTTTATTTTACGAAAAAAGTTGAGCAACATTTTGTTCACACGTTTCAATTTAAGTTGAACCGATTTTGACATTCAAAATGGCGTCAACTGAAATTGTTAGTGCGTGCGTCTATCTAATTTCTGATGTTCTGTGAGAGGAGCTGGAGAATATGAAAAAATATAAAAAACGTCGTACTTGGGTGAGAAAATGGATCATGAGAAGGAGTGAATTAGGCGCATCCAACACAATTTTTTTCAAACTAATATTATTTACATTTCAAAAATAATATTCTATTTTTGTATACTTCTTGTTTTTGATCCAAAAGACAGGGATGGCTTTGGTACAGATCCATAAATCTGAACATTAAATCGTCCGACCATTTCAGATATTTTTTGGTTGAAACGGATTCCATGACGGTAGGAACTAGTACCGAACAAATGAAACGCCTGACGTTTACTTTTTCCCGCGAGTAACTAAAAATGATAAGCGACTTGAAACATGTGTTCAGACGCGACGATTCGGTGTAAAACTCGAACGATTAGTAAAAGCAAAATGGCGATAGTCATACTTGAACGACAAAAGTAGACGGGCTATCAACTTTCGCTAGCAACAAAAAAAGTTGATAACTTTGTTGACAAAGTGTTCACACGTGTCAATTAGCTTTCAAATGTCGAGTTGACCGACAAAAATCGCCTCGTGTGAACCGGCTATATGGGTTAGAGTCGATTTAGCTGAGTGGAAAGGCGTAAACCACTATAATCACAAGTTATAATACCTAAATGTTTCAAAACCGATGGTTTCTTCGTCAGGATAATAACATGGCTCCGGCAAAGCTAAGGTCTTGGGTTCAATAGATGCGAGCGTATCTTTTTCTGATTTTACTGTTTCAAATATTCGATTGATGGACTCCTCTGACCAAACAAAGACGTCGCTAATATTGTCAATATATCATAATATTCATTTTATCGAGGTACTTCTATGACATCGAAAATAATTAAATAATAGAAATAAATTTCTGTGCAGACGTCATCATCAAATATGAAGAGGAATATAAACGCCAGAAATATTTTACTTCTTACCCCTTTAGAACTCTGCGTATTTTTGGTATTATCTGCGCGGGGAAAGTAGCGCCAAAGTTATTATTTTTATTTTTTATGGATAATTTTACAAGAACGAAAAAAAGTTAGTCAACTAATCGAGTCAAAAATAATCTTAGCCATAAAGGGGTATTTTTAAAAAAGTTGTTTCTCATATAACTTTATATTTATCTAATGAAAAAACAAATTATTTTGTACCAAATGAAACAAATACTTAGTTTTAAGCCAACTTTATTTTTATTTATATTTGTCGACCGGTTTCGATTGGACTCAATCTTCATCAGGACAATAAAATAAACTAAATCATAATACAGAGAAACAATATAAGGTAAACAAAATAGAGAGAGAAAGCAATATATGGGAGAGGGAGAGAACATCATAGACTGGTTGGTGGAGGGGTAGGGGGCGGGGTAAAGCTCTGTATTATGATTTAGTTTATTTTATTGTCCTGATGAAGATTGAGTCCAATCGAAACCGGTCGACAAATATAAAAAAAAATAAAGTGGTTTAAAACTAAGTATTTGTTTCATTTGGTATAATGTAAAGCCACAAAGTGTTTGCTCTCTTCGATAAATTATTTAGTACTTTGAGCTTATACTTTTTGTGACGCAATTAATATATTTTTTTAATTCCATTAAATTAAAAATGTAGGAAAATTTTATTTTTAACAGCTGCTTCTGTCTGAATCTTTAAATATTTTACAACGCAAAATCATTTCCATTAAGAGCCATGGAGCTTTGAAATATCTGTGCAATAAAAATCTGAACGTTGTAGTATTTCTTTCATAATTCTACTTATTTAACTGATCAACAAGTTTTTTTTTTCGAAAAGAGTGTTTAAACTCGGGCGAAGCCGAGTAGTAAGTGATTATAAATATTATTTTTTATTTTTGTTTCTTTGAATAATTGTTAACCTCAACACAGGCTTACCCTAACGAGGTTGAAAATTTGATTGTAAACTGTAATACCTAACTCATGAAGAAACAATAAATAAAATAAATAAATAAACTAACATTTCTGTGTAATAGTTTTATTTTAGTAGATATTTAAAATTCTTTATTTTATCAGTTAGTCAAATTGATTTAATTTGTTTGCTAGCGAAGGTCATATCCATGATTAGGTGGGCATACAAACTTAAGTAGGTACTTATTTGACTTTAATTGTTTGAACCCGTTTTTTTCATAATACAGAAAAATATCATCATAAGTTGTCATGATAATATCGTTTAATTTATTTACACTATTTCCAGTTAGTTGTATTCGTAATTTACACAGACAATCAGAATGTCATATACCCTGACTCTTAAAATAGGAAACATAATAACATTATTTATTATTTACGAAAAAGTCAAGGAATCGCCATATCATGCGATAACCCCTCTAGCGTTTTAAAGGTTAATTATGCATAATGACCCCAAGGTTCGTAGAAAATGTATTTAACACATTTTCTTTGAATTTGTAATGAATGATCCCAAGCAAATAGTAACGAATTAGTGTGGGATTTAATTATTTTAAAAATAAATAAGAATGATTCCTAATTCAAAAAAAATGAAGTGCTACAGAAAATTAATCACAGTGGCAGGTAATCTGGAAAGCTTGACGCAGATGGCGCTGGTGTTGCTGGATATCATTTGCATGATATGGCAGCTATGTGATACGGTTTTAAAGATATTATTTTAAGGAATTGAAAGTATTTTGATTGATAATGGTGGTTGGAGTGTCAAGGAGTTATTAAAAAAATGATTTGAGAAACATAAATACAAAAGTAATTTTTTTTTAAACTTGGGTTTATAACTGCAACTTATTTCAGATTGTTTTCCTATGAACGTGTGTATCTATCTACACGTAGATTTAACAGAGTAAAATGAGAAATAAGTTTTGTTTTTTTTTTCAGATGGCATCTTGCAACAAAAATAACTAAGTATTTTCAGATTTTTTGGATAACCATTTAACCAGATAACCATTTATTGGATAACCAACACCTCTGCCATAGGTCACCCCAAGTGGTTCGCTACGTTTGGTGACTTAGCAGGGGTGCCCGGGTTCATGGGGTTCATTGTCTAGGTCTTGGCGGCAGATGATCTAGACACACTGAACCCCAGATTCCTACCCAACCCCCATACCCTTTTCCTTCCCAGAACTTCCTCTCCTTCCTTTCCTTAAAAATACCCTCCACACAGCATCCCCAAAGATGACATAGGCCCTGAGGGAAATTATTTTCCTCAGTGCCTCCTGTGTGGACCTAATGTAAAAAAAAAAAAAGATAATTTCTCAACTGAAATGTTGAAAAGAGAGGTTAATCCAAGTTTTGAAATAGTGCTCTTGGCGATATAAACAATATATTTGTATCGCCATTTGTTCAGCTTGTTGTTCAAATTAGGCTGTACTTATGATTATAACTTATAACTTATAACTATAACAGATTCCAGAGGCATCACATAAACTAATAAATCAAAATATTTAGCGCGAACACGGGCATTTTATATTGGTTTATATGTATGATTTTTTAAGGCGCAATCCACTTTTTTTTAAATTGTTCAATTTGGAACCTGCGTCCAGACGTTCTCCACGAACATAAAGTCACAATCAAATATTGAAGCATTTTAATTACTATTTAAATTGTGCAAAAAAAACTATCGCCATTGCATAGGAATAATGGTTGACGTGATATCCAACTATGTACAATGTACACCAGCGCCAACGGCTGATTCGATCGTTTCAGATTAGGTACCTGCCGTTCGTTAGTTGGTAGGTACCTATTTCGAATCAAATAAAAATTACCTATCTAACTAATTAGGTACCTACACGTTATTCGGAAGCACCGTAACGTGATTCTACTGGTTTTATTTTTTTGTAGTCAAACTTTATCCACTCGAGGATTTTCGTCTAATCAAAACTAACCATTGTGTGAAACAGAATAACGTTAATCAAAAAGCGACGCTGTTTTGTAAACGCATCGATCAGCGTGTATAACGTGTGACAGAAAACAAATAATGTTTGTAAACATTGTTACAGGTCGGCCACAGCCGAGTGCAAACACAAATAATACATAACAATATCGTTGTGTAATTCAAGCAAAGTTCTCATGACGGGAACAGGAAGAAATATACGAGCGGTACAAGATATAGTACATACTATATGTATAGGAATATTATAGTTTTCCTGTTCCAAGTTCTAGCCGGTCGCTGACTCGCAAATATAAAGAAACGGAACGGCGAAATAGACTTTTATACTTCAGTCGGCCGTTTCGCGCTCGGTACGTACGCTGTGAGGCGGACAGGCAAAAACGCGGGAATTGCTTAGTATTCGTTTGCCACATGCAAAAATCGAACGTCGCAGTGTTCTAAATGATAAAATTAATTTATTTAAATGTTTGGTATTTACCCAGTCGTGCTTAGCCCGTTAAAAGTGTCACTAGCAATGAATTAAACAGATTATAATATTCCAAAGTGTTGATGACCATATTATTATTGGTCATTGGAAGAATAGTATCAAATGTAAATGTGCGGTGTGTGTTTCGTTTTCTGAAGCTCGTAATAATTAAAAAACTAATAATAATTTCAGAGTGACAATTCAGTGAAAGAATAATTATTTGAGCACGAGTTGCAATAATTTGTGGAAAACTTGGTTTGAAAAAAAGAAGACATTCTTAATATGTAGGTATTTGGTTTTGATATGAGATCATCATTATTATTTAGATTTCTTTAGCCTCCGTCAGGGCAGATAGAGGACAGATATGATGATGGACACTGTAACGCTTTCGAAACGTTGGTTAAAGGAGGAAGCGTAACTCAAAAACTAATTACAATAACACTTAGACATTTGTGTAGGTATGTATTTCACTTCTCCACAATTACCAAGTTACCAAAGAAGTGCCTTCACTATCTTTAACACAAGTTAGGCTGTTTTATAGACCAGCGTTTGCCAACCTTTTTAGACCTGCGGACCGGCAAAAAAGGTATTTTTTGGCGGACCGGCTGCCGCCTATAATACTAAAGCGCGCTTCCACTACGAGCGAAGCGAACTTCGTACTAACTTCGCTCGACTAGCAAACGTCAACGTCAACTGCATAATTAGTGCTTACCCGGTGGATGTTCCACCAAGAACGATGTGAGCGAAACGGACCAAACGAGTTAAAATAGGTTCGAACGAGCCCGCTTGCGCACACCATCGCCGACTAGTTTCTAGCGAACTTCGCTCAAGAACTATCATCAATTCTGCGTTTTTTCGAGATAAAGGTGTTTATTAACTTGAATGTTGGATGACATTTAAGAGGTTAAGGCCGTATTTCACAGAAAATTAATATCAGAGCATTCCGAGAAGCTATATTGCTCTAATAAAAAGGAAAGTCTGGAATGATATTGGCGCAAGCGATTCTGACCGAGTCCTTGTACAGTTTCTGTACACATAAGGGTTAAAATCACATTTTATTTTTTAACCTCTCAGCTGTCATCCGCCCGCCGGCGGGCATACGACAAATGACTCAAATAAATATTTATTTAATATTTATATTTCAAATAATTATTTGATGAAAATTATTAAGTTTAATGGGGGAACTTTGTAATTCCATGATTGCGCTTCATAGCCGCAAGTTTTTTTCTAAAATTCAAACCGCAGAGGTCAGCGTTTTCGTAAATAAACAAATAACGTCGAATCTTTATTATTGCATATCGTGTTAACTTGTTATCTAAATACAAACTAATTAACAACTTTTACAATAATTGGCCGAGTGACGGTGAACTTACCATAACAAACAATCATTAATATTATTCTCAAGGATTAGTAGGTATGTCTGTGTATTGTTTATTTTTATTTTTAACCTCATTTACCGATATAGTGTGTATTTAATTTGCGGTAAGTTACTGCAATTTTCTTAATGAAATGCTAATCAGGTCATTAAAATCGCTTAGACATAGGTATCAGCTAAATCGGCCATTGTAACTTCAGAGTTATTGTACTAGTTCAGCTATTAAAATCACAAGAGTTATTATACTAATTCAGCTATTAAAATCACAAAGTTATTGTACTAATTCTGCTATTAAAATCATTTATTGTGCAGAGTCGGTTATTAAAAAGTCATCAAAATATCATTGAGCAGAAGACACGTTTAAGTTGTTTGTCATTTCACGTTGGTCACATAATGACGCGAGTGCTAATTATTATTAATAGAATATGTATTAATAGAGAAACGTTTTTACTTCATTTAGGCCAACGGTTTTTCTCGTTTTTAACGAGCTACGAATCAAAGGAGTGTACTTCGAAGAGATAACATATTATATTTAGTAGGTTTAGATTTTAGATGTTTGTTTTGGTTCCATCTCTAATCGGACCATGAGATCTCAGCGCCTGAATTCTATTAGTAAATTTATTCAGACACGATACTTCCTCACATGATAATTCATCACATCATAACTCACATTAACCTAACCTAACCTAACCTAACCTTACCTAACCTAACCTAACCTAACCTAACCTATAATTTTTATTTTTATAGAGAATACCTCACAAGAGTCTTAACTGCTCCCGTCTGGATCCAGTGAGACTATGGCATCCCTAATTGGGGTATGCTGTGAGGCTGAAGGTAAGTGGGGAAGGGAAAGAGATGGGAAAGAGGAAGGTGGGGAAGTACCTGGCTATTTAGATCTAGTCACTTAACACGGCTAAAGGCATTATTAAGCAACGTTTCATTTCTAAATGGTGGTCTTACACCAGGGCGATATTGAGAGTATCTTCCACTCTGGAACGTGCCGTAAATATAGTATATATTATTTTTATTATTTAATTGTGAAATAACACAAATTAATCAAATAAAATTTATTTGCACACGCCGGGTTCGAACCCGTGACCTTCCGATCGGGAGTCAAGCGTCTTACCACTCGACCACGGACGGCCGTCAACCTAACCTAACTTAAGGTTAAAAACCCCAATTATCAGTTTTCGACGCTTCGAGACGTGATGAATTATCATGTGAGGAATTAACATCCGATGAAAAGTTTGTACTTAATATTCATACACTTAAAAAGTTTCCACTGAACATTCTGGTCACCGTTTGTTTTAATTTTACCGGTTATTAGAGCTAATAATGTGGTAAACCACGTTTCCAGAATTTTATACAGAAAAACATAAATAAAGAAAGTTATACAGAATTGGAAATAATAAGTTACACTGGTAAAAAAAGAGTTACCTAGGTCCTTATAGTCTTGTCTCTTTATGGTGAGGATAAATATATAATTAATTAAGACAATATTAGCGAAAACCTGAAACAATTATCGAAAACTGAAAAACCTGAAACAATTATCGAAAACCTGAAACAGAATAATTAGAAAAAATCTTACCTAAAACCCGTTTCAATTTTTTTTTTCTTCATAATATTAAATATTAAATAAGCATTTTAAAAAATAATGGCGAGTTATTTGATTATTTTTCTGCCTCTGTAAAAAATGAGGTGTTATTATTGTTAAATCGTGGCAGATGTTTCAAAAAGCTAAGAAAGCAAACAGCAATAACAAATTCATGAAAGATCAATAAATTAATAAATCTGCGAGTTACGCCTTGAGAATTATTGTTTTCAAAGCGATTGTTCTTCAAAGAACAGAGAGGAAAATAAATACCTGAACGCCAAGAACTCGCTGTGATTTGACACCAGGATTCGTTTGGAAAGCTAAATCGGCGTTTTTAACAGTTTCTTTGTATCGTTGTTCGCCAGCTTATTACTTAGATAGGTACATTTTTATATTCGTATTAGAGCACATTTTAAAAAATATATATGTGTTTATATAAATAAGTGATGTAGGTACTTCCATGCAAAAATAAGACGTCTTAAAAAAATACCATCTGCATATTTACGTACATAAATCCGAGATATCCATAATTCCGTGCATGAAATCAGAGATATCCATCTTTCCATGCAATAAAAATGAGATATTTCCGTGCAAGAAATAACATATGTTTATATTTATATTCCGTGCAAAATAATCAGATATCTCCATATTTCTGTGCAAAATTCAGATGTCTCCATATTTCCGTGCAAGAAATCAGATGTCTCCATATTCCCGTGCAAGAAATTAGATGTCTCCGTATTCCTGTGCAATAAATTAGATGTCTCCACATTCCTGTGCAAGAAATCAGATGTCTCCATATTTCCGTGCAAGTAATCAGATGTCTCCATATTTCAGTGCAAGAAATCAGATGTATTCATATTTCCGTGCAAAAAATCATATGTCTTCACATTCCCGTGGAAGAAATTAGATGTCTCCATATTCCTGTGCAAGAAATCAGGTTTCTCCATATTTCCGTCCAAGAAATCAGAGGATGGCTAACGTAAATACTGCGCTTTCACCAAATTTCCCCATGTATCCGTGCAAGAAATCAGATGTCTCCATATTTCCATGGAAGAAATCAGATGTGTTCATATTTCCGTGCAAAAAATCAGATGTCGCCATATTTCCGAGCAAGAAATCAGATGTCTCCATATTCACGTGCAAGAAATTAGATGTCTCCTTATTCCTGCGCAAGAAATCAGATGTCTCCATATTTCGTCCAAGAAGTCAGATGTATCCATGTATTCGTGCAAGAAATCAGATGTCTCCATATTTCGGTTCAAGAAATCAGATGTCTTCGTATTTCCGCGCAAGAAATCACAGATCTCAATCTTTCCGTTTGAAAAAATTCAAAGATCGCCATCTTTTCATGCAAAAAAACACTTGGTTTGAAAAAATACCAATGCTGATAAAGATTAAACCACGACACAGCTGGTTTATAAGCCTTGATCTCATTGGATAAACTCAAATAAAAGCATGTAGCATTTTAATTGAAAGTGCAAACCATTTTGCTGTTATTTTAACCTCTTATTCCTTTCCAAGACGGCGATCTAAAGGTTTTCAATAATTAGATAATATAAATATATTAGTTGTTTACAATTAATAAAGCTGACTGTATCTGCATTAAACATAAATATTATTAATTTATACAACTTCAAGGACGAAATGTACGTTATTATCCACACAGCTTTCTTCAACAGCAAGGTGTGATGTTAAAACACAATTATTACAATAATTTTTGAACACTTTAATGATTCAAATGCGTAATATTGAATGGTACACGCAGACTATCGAACGCGTACTTTGTTTTCTTGGGGCTTGGGGTCAATTGCATACAGCTCGGTGAAGCGAGTGTTAATCGAGGACGTTGTATTAAAAGTTTCTATGTTGTAGAAAAGAAGTTGATTGTTTGTATAGCGCCAGCATTCGTTTTAATACATTATTAAACAACACCTTCAAGTTCTATGTTGCAACTAATTGCGTTTCGTGTTTCATTTGTCCAGACGTAATGCGTGTGCATTAATTATTTAAAAATTAATAAGAAGTGAATGAACTTTGTTTTTATCGGTTTGGACTTCACAAAACTTTTATCTCTTTGGATTTCACAAAAGTTTTATCTCTTTGTATTTCACAAAAGTTTTATCTCTTTGGATTTCACAAAAGTTTTATCTCCTTGTATTTCACAAAAGTTTTATCTCTTTCGATTTCACAATAGTTTTATCTCTTTGTATTTCACAAAAGTTTTATCTCTTTGTATTTCATAAAAGTTTTTGGATTTCACAAAAGTTTTATCTCTTTGTATTTCATAAAAGTTTTTGGATTTCACAAAAGTTTTATCTCTTTGGATTTCACAAAAGTTTTATTTCTTTGGATTGCACAAAAGATTTATCTCTTTGTATTTCACAATCGTTTTATCTTGACGGCCAGCGTAGTCCAGGGGCAAGGCTTTGTGCTCCCATTCCGAACGTTGCGGGTTCGAACCCGGCGTTCGCAAATAAATTTTATTTGATTAATTTGTGTTATTTCACAATTTATTAATTAAAAATAAAATATACTATATTTACGGCACGTTCCAGAGTGGAAGAATGGAAGTCTCACTGGTTCCAGACGGAGCAGTTGAGACTCTTGTGAGGTGATCACTATAAAAATAAAAAATATCTTTGGATTTCACAAAAGTTTTATCGCTTTGGATTTTACATAATTTTTCACTCTTTGGATTTCACAAAAATGTTATATCTATCTTTGGATTCACAAAAGTTGTACCTCCTCGGTTTTCACCAAAGTTTTATCTCTTTGGATTTCACAAAAGTTTCCCGACTCCGCTTACTTCTTCCACTTCGTTTCAACTTAATTACTCTAAGAAATAAGTAATTACGTCAGGGAGATGGTAAAGATATGCATTAAGGCGATGCACTACAAAGTATTGGAAAATAATGTGTTTTTGGTTTGAACATTTGGCCACTTAGAAACGTTTTAGAGGTTTGTCTTTTCATAAGCCCAAAAAAAAGTATAAAACATAGGCCCAAATAAAAACTGCTTTATAGATTAAAACCTTCTGTTTGTGAACTTTATATAGTGTTATTGTTTAGTGTGGAAAATGAAGTTCTTCAGATAATGATCGCAAAACTTAAAAAAATTGTGCTAGAACTTCGCAACACAAAATAAAACACTCCTTGCTGTCAACTTGACGGCTGACAGCTGCTCCTTATTTAAAACGACCCCCTCTCCTGTTTACGGCGGAGGGGGGGATCGCATAACTTTTCAAATATCGCATCAGCAGCGGTTACGGCGAATAACGATGAATAGCGAAGACCCGAACCGTGCTTATAATGAATCAACTTTTTACGTGTGGCGGGTCTATATGGGATTGTATTGCGAGCGCTATTGTGTTATAAAGTGTCTTTTGGTAATAACGTCGCGTCTGTCCCATGAATTATACTTAGATAATAATGGAAGACATCAGTAGAGATCAACGTCAACTTAGTTGACAGCACCGGAAAGGAAAGGTTAAAAATGATTTTCAAAGATATGATCGGTACAGTTAGGTTTCAGTATTCACCCATCTAATGAAGATGCGTTATGTAGGTGTATTACGTTGGTGTATTCAGTATTCAGCATATTATACATAAACGTACAGTACATACATATACATAAACTATCTAGGTATATTATGTTAACAATACCGCCAACAATTATTTCGTAAACTCTCTAATTCAAAGGCCTCATATTATACACTATATTATTATGTCGTATTATACCATGTTACTGCTCTCACTGTCTACTATGTACATATAAACTTTACATTTCTTTATAGCTAAATTACGTTTGTTAACCTTAGGAGTAGGCAAATTCTTATTTTTGTACAACAAGTTTATACCTACAAATAATCATCGTATGCATTACTAGTTACTTGCTGTTATAATATGTGAAATGGATAGATTATACTATGTATTACTACTGTAACTGTGAACTTACAATCTTATGAATATTTTTTATAACTATGTATGTAAAAGCCTAATAGGCGTATAAATAAATAAATAAATAAATAAATAAATAAATAAATAAATAAATAAATAAATAAATAAATAAATAAATAAATAAATAAATAAATAAATAAATAAATAAATAAATAAATAAATAAATAAATAAATAAATAAATAAATAAATAAATAAATAAATAAATAAATAAATAAATAAATAAATAAATAAATAAATAAATAAATAAATAAATAAATAAATAAATAAATAAATAAATAAATAAATAAATAAATAAATAAATAAATAAATAAATAAATAAATAAATAAATAAATAAATAAATAAATAAATAAATAAATAAATAAATAAATAAATAAATAAATAAATAAATAAATAAATAAATAAATAAATAAATAAATAAATAAATAAATAAATAAATAAATAAATAAATAAATAAATAAATAAATAAATAAATAAATAAATAAATAAATAAATAAATAAATAAATAAAATAAATATTTTTATGTTGTCGAATCCAAAAGGCTTCATTCAATTTCGTTGATAATTTGAAGATAATTGGCACTTCTGCCGAATGGCATGTTTCCATTTATTATCGTATTTGCATACAAAGAAAGAACGTTTCGCAATTCACACATTTGTTCTTTGCTTTAAATATATAACTAGCGAGTTCCCGGTATGCGTTGCAATGCCACTTACTTAATAAATAAATACTTTCTTAATTATATGAAATACAATATATAATATTGCACTACTTCGTACAAATTTCATAACGCCAGAGCTCACCAGTATATACTATAGAAACTCACCAAAGTTTCATCGCAATCGGATGAATATCATAATAGTAATCGGTAAAGGAAATAATTTCATAACTCCACAGCTTAATATTATAGTTAAGTAAGTTTACCAATAAATGTACTTATTCATTTTAAGTACGAGTTATATTAGTTTCTTACCTGGTTTCTTCTTCATAGTCGTACAAATACGAAATATAGCAACCACAGATAGAGTTGGAAAAGTTCGGGAACCCCCTGTATAGGACATAATAAGGGACAAACAAAGAAACATTCATTATTATATGTTATATTAATTATTAATCCTAACATTACATATATTATTTATTTTATAAACTTTTTTACTTCGACCTTTGGCTAATAGATTATTTTTATATATTGTGATTGTGTTATCCTAAATTATTTTTATATCAACAACGATATCTCTTAAATAGATTGTTCGACAAAATAACTAAATCCATTTATTTTCTTATAAGATTAAGACACATTATGTTGCAGATAAGCGATTATCCCAAATAAATACGAAGATTATCGGCCTTTAGAAATTAATGTAATCACTAAAATTCAGTAAAATGTTTGACACGAGTTAAAACATCTCATTAATGCTTCTGACTTGAATAATTAATCCTTCACAATCTAACTCTGTCGCCGGGCTAGTTGAAGGAATAAACAACACTAGGGCAATAGGGCAAGCAAAATTACCGGAATATGGATTTACCAGTAAAATACCGGTTATCGGTTAAAGTCTGACGCTAACCGACTATTTTGAAATTAAAAGGTTATTATTGTTTTTTTTTACATTAGATCCAATAAATCCCCTTAGAACCTATGTCATCTTTGGAGATGCTGTGTGGAGGGTATTTTTAGCAAAGGAAGGAGGGGAAAGTGCTGTCAAGAAAAAGGATATGAGGGGTCGGTCGGAATTTATGGGTCAGTATGTCCAAGAGTGATGGATGTATGAATCTAACCAGCCTACTGCAGTACAATGCGGTGTTTCAAGAGAGTCCTGCTGGAGAGATCATATAATGTCTCAAAACCCGGACAGACCTCACTACATGTACCCGGGCACCCCTGCTAAGTCACCAAACGTGGCGAACTACTTGGGGAGTTGGTGACCTGTGGCAGAGGTGTTGGTTATCCAATGAAATTCAGATTATCTGGGATTAACATATAAACAGTAATTTTATTAGAAAATATATTATTTCAATGTCGTTACTCCATTTAAAAAAAAAAAAAAACCCATTTTGAAAATTACTTAAGAATCTATGATCTGATGAAATACGTTCCATATAACGGGTAAATTTTGTTTTAATGTTTTCGCCAAAAATAGTCGATATATTATGTACTGTAAAAGTCGTAAAATTAATAAATCCTAGGTTTTACGCGCAGGAAATAGGCTGAATAATATTACAATAAAGTTATTCTCAGAAATACCGATAATTAGAAATATTAGTTTTGTGGTGAATATCCATTTTCTACAGCAATTTTCATTCCTTCAATTTTTTTTTAAATTTTTGGTCTCTCTTTTATCTAGGTGAATCTTTAGTGTGCCAGCTAAAATGCTAGAGTAAAATCAGGTGAATAAAATTTATTTAGGATGCTAAGATCATGTTTTAAATGGCGGCATCCCGAATTCCTACCGATTTCTTACATATTTTCCTTAAACATTTGATTTTTTAGTCTCTTAAAAAAAATTATGTTAATCTTTACGATAGTATCTATATATTCTCCACGCCGAAATAAATCGCAAAGTATGCTCCGAAAATTATTACTTACATGTTTGTTTCTGTTATTTTACAAGTTATTTGGCTGAAAAATTCACAATGATTCTTTAAATGCTACTTAACATAACCCCCACGAAATTGTTTCTCTTTTTTAAACGATTCGTGATTTGTTAGACATTTCCACAGTTTTCGCTTGAATATTATCGTTTTTAATATTAGCGAGCTCCCTCCAACATTCATATTGTCGTATATCTCATGTTTCTTCTTTTTGAGCGGATAATACCGGGCCTTAAGAGGCTAGACTTTGAACGACACGTGGAACACCCGCGACTGTCATTCTGTCCCGCTCACAATAAGCTCACGCATACTTACAATACATGCGAATGCGAAATGTGCGAATGAGACGAGGCTCAAATTTACCTACAGAAATCGCTCGAAAAGGGGTTTATGGAGAATACACTTTTCTACACCGAAACTTTCACGAAATTGAAATTTAAAAAAATATATATTTGTTAGAAAGAAGAAGCTACGTCGGTAGCTTTTTATAATTTTATAATTCTTTATGAGAGTTGAGTTAGCAGCACTTTTTTCTTAAATAATATTTTTTGATAAATCGTACATGTTTGACAGTGAATGTTTACGTTAATACGAAACGCATCGAAAATTCGAAAACATACCGACATAGTTTTCACCCTGTAGAAGGCAGTATAAAAAAATATATTCATTTTGTGCAATTTTCGATGTAGAAAATTGTTTTTTCCCGGGCGTCCTTTTTGTATGGGCCGAAAAGCGAAGTCTATCGTCTTAAGGTTCAAAATCAATTGTAGTGAGTTTTACAAATCCGCTACGGTTCGCTGGCATTCCAAAGATTAACAATGGTGTATTTGTCTATAATAATTTGGTAATTAATTTCTTCAATCTTTGCAAATTAACTATGGTTTCTTCGTCAGGATAATAACAGGAATAAAAATAACAAAAGAAAACAAACAAGTATAGATGTAATTTTTACATAGAGTGGTGATTAATTACTTTAAAATATTATAAAAACAATAATATAAAATGAAATAGAAAAATCATTTTAGAATATATTAATTATGCATTAAAATGAATAATTAATTGGTGATAGTATACGTATGAAATAAATCATTGTTAAAAAACCTGATTAATAAAATTTAAAAACGGTTTTTCAGGAAATCCGGAAAAATGGTAGTGCGAACCCTGAATCACACGCGTGCTGTAAGTGATAAAGCGATCAGAAAATATAACATTGTTGGTAATAAAGTAATAAGTGTATGTGCGATTGATAAGCAAATATTATCTATCAGCTATCAGTTCAAAGGCTGCGCTAAGAATGAGAATAGTCTGAGGCGATTCTTAGTTAGGCTTCTGCTGGGAAAACTAAACCAGAAAACCAGTCGACAGTGAGCCTCAGAAGGCGAAAGATCTTGCCGGGAGCTCTGCGAATTGAATTCAATGTGAAATTCTAATTATTGTGCTTAGTGTGAGTTAAATTAATTTCATAAGAATTATCTTCAAGAAACTTGTAAAGATACTCAAAAAGGGGTTAAATTAGATTTTACGTGTGTTTTGTTCTTTATGGTGTTAAATAATGGACATTTTTTTTCTAATAAATCTATCTTTATTAGTAGTAAACAAAGATTTCTGACAGTGATTTTCAGATTTTATTATTAAGATACTCTCAGTATCACCCTCGTGAAAGACCACCGTTCAGAAATAAAATGGCTTTAGGCATATTTGTTAGATCTGAATAGTTAGGTACTTCCTCTTTCCCACTTTTTTTTTATAGAGAATACTTCACAAGTGTCCCAACTGCTCCCGTCTGGAGCCAGGGAGACTATGGCATCCCCAAATGGGGTTTGTTGTGAGGCTGAAGGTAAGCCGGGAAGGGAAGGAGATGGGGAAGAGGAAGGTGGGGAAGTACCTGGCTATTGAGATCTAGTCACTAAACACGGCTAAAGCCATTATTAAGCAACGTTTCAATTCTGAATGGTGATCTTACACAAGGGTGATACTGAGAGTATCTTCCACTCTGGAACGTTCCGCAAATATATTATATATTATTTTTATTAATTAATTTTGAAATAACACAAATTAATCAAATAAAATTTATTTGCGCACGCCGGGTTCGAACCCGCGACCTTCCGATTGGGAGTCAAGTGTCTTACCACTCGACCACTGACGGTCGTCATCTCCATCCCCTTCCCCCTACCTTTAGCCTAACATACCCCAATTGGGGATGCCAGATGCCATAATATCACTGACTGACTCCAGGCGGTTGGGAGCAGTTCTTTGTTTGTAAAAGTTCTGCATTGTAAAACCCTGTAACTTTTACAGTATCTGTTTAAAGTCCATTTTATATTTAAATGACATAATTAAATTGATTCGTGTAAACTAGCTAATTAGTTAATTAATAACAAGACTGTCATTTTAATTACTTTCATGATTAAAGACGGTAAATTAAGTTAATTTACTGTTTTGTCTATGGTTCAAATAAATAACAACAAGTTTCTCATAAATAAACCCAATAAAAATAGCAAAATACATTGGTTTCTAGTAGTTTAAATTCATGCATACAATCGTTTTCATGATGCGTTTTGGATTATTATCGTCATAAAAAACCAACATGTGTATGCAAGTACTAATTTATTAAAAATTACATTTCATATTCAATAATTTCTCATATTATGACACTGGTTAATTCGTCACCTTCAAACATTGTGTTCAATTAACGCGTGTGTTGGTCTAGATTGATTAATCAACAATTTCTTATCTTGAGGCCACACTCACTTATCGTTCTCCTGTTCTGAAATACGAAACAGAACTTATATTGCGAACAGCAATAGAAAAGATTGATCAAACATTCTGTGTTTTTCTTGTTTCAGAAGCAGTTAAACATAAGACGAAAAGTGTACGAAAACAGTTTTAAAAATTTTGTGAAGTTAGTAGTTTCAGTCTACATGACGTGTTAGTTTTCAGTGCATCAATAATATATTTTCAAAATGGAGATAGCTCTTCAAGAAGTTCGTTATGACATCCTCAACGCTGGTGCTGATGAGAAGAACCATTCTGACATTCCTCAAAGTGAGGTGAAGGTGACGGAAGAATCGAAGATGTCCGACTCTCCCAACAAAGGCGAACCAATCGCTGCAGTCAATGAATTTGATTTAGTGTCCACGCTATCAAAACTACCCCATAAGGACCCGGTGGACATCACATTCGATAATATTTCGTACACTGTCAACTTGGGATTTAGAAAAGGTATTTTATTGTATTATTATTTATCAGTCGGATTTTTATAATTATTAATTTTAATTGTACCTTTAACAATGATTATAACATGTCACTTACAATTAATAGTGGTATTTGATCGTACATGAAAACAGAGAGAACAAATTCTTAAAATCCCAATACTTTCGATGGGACTACATGTAGGGGTTATGTAATGTAATGTATGAATGTAATCCATATCGACATAACTAATAATATAATACAAAAGAAATATGAAAGGAAGGTAATAATAATAATTGAACATTTACAACGACAAAAAATTAAAAGAGGAAGAAAAAAACAATCTAAACAAGTCTGCAAGCGATGATGTATTGAACTCTTTTGACACTCCACAATACTTTGGTATAGGCAGTGTATCCAATAGTCTGTCGTGTAGTGGTTTGTAGAATGCATTGAATAGCACTCTCTTCACAGGGCTGCCGTCTGTAGATCCTCCACTCGATCGATAAGGATCGGTAGGATAATTGTCGGTAACTTCTCATTGTTCCCTAGGACAACAGCACATCGCTAACGTACAAACAACAGTTGATATCGAATAGGACACTTAGTCATTGTGAACTGTCACCTATTCGTTTGCGATCTGCAGCTGTCCTAGGGAACGATGAAAATTTACCGACAATTATCCTACCGATCCTTATCGATCGACCATGCTAGCACCCCTGGTTGAATGAAAGCATGAAACGCCGATCTTTTGGAGTGGTAGGCAATAAGATTTAATTGCACTTATTACATTATGTGGTAGGCAATAAGATTTAATTGCACTTATTACATTATGTGGTAGGCAATAAGATTTAATTGCACTTATTACATTATGTGGTAGGCAATAAGATTTAATTGCACTTATTACATTATGTGGTAGGCAATAAGATTTAATTGCACTTATTACATTATGTGGTAGGCAATAAGATTTAATTGCACCTTTTACATTATGTGGTAGGCAATAAGATTTAATTGCACTTATTACATTATGTGGTAGGCAATAAGATTTAATTGCACTTATTACATTATGTGGTAGGCAATAAGATTTAATTGCACTTATTACATTATGTGGTAGGCAATAAGATTTAATTGCACTTATTACATTATGTGGTAGGCAATAAGATTTAATTGCACTTATTACATTAGGTGGTCAATGGTGAATGTGCTTGTAGTTTTCTCGACTAGACCCAAGCTTATTAAGATCACAGATAGCATTTACGGTGGTGATGAATTTCACAACACCCCACACCACGCGATTTGTCGTTCTACGAAGATAAGCAGAAATTAATGGTTTAATGTCGCTTGTCTATTTATTATTTTACTTTATTATTTGGTGTCAATGGCCGGAGGGAATCTGCATCGTGTAACTCGTGACCCTAAAAAATAAGGTCACGATTTAATATGAAATCAACACTATAATTATATTATCCTCTGTGCATTATGAGATTCACTGCAGTTGGAGTTATGATTCAGATTTAGTACGATTTACGATTAAATGCAGCAGATTTTTGGTATTTGAATATAAAATTCTAGTTTAAAAGCCCGAAAAGTGGTATAACATTATTTTTGGTAAAGCCATGCTTTTTCATTACCAATATTGGTAAAAGTCCATCCTAAGCATGTAATCTGTTGATTCACAAGTCATAACGTGAACGAAACTCTCCTAGCTTAGCATAACGAGCATTTACTAAAATGTTGTGTAATGTGTAGTTAGAAAAATGCTTTAAACGCTTCCATTTCGAATTTTTACCGATTGGTAAATGCCAAGATTCACCGGCAAATAAGAGACTAGACTTTGCACCATACGCGGAACACACGCGTCTATCATTCTGTCCCACTCACAATAAGCTCACACACACTTACGATACATACGAATGCGAAATGCGCGAATAGGACAACGCTCATATTTACCTACAGAATAGCTCGAAAAAGGGTTTCGGGAGAAAACATTTTTCTACACCAAAACTTTCACAAAACTGTAATTTAAAAACAAAAATATGTTTTTGAAAGAAGAAGGTACGTCGGTATGTTTTTATAATTTTGTAATTATTTATGAGAATGAAGTTAGCAGCACTTTTTCATTAAGTCATATTTTCCGATATATTATACATGTTTGACAGTGAATGTTTACGTTACTACGAAACGCATCGAAAATATGAAAAATACCAACATAGCTTTCACCTTCTAGAAGGCAATTTAAAAAATATATATTCATTTCGTGCAATTTTCGATGTAGAAAAGTGTTTTTTCCCGGGCTTCCTTCCTTTTTGTACGGGCCGAAAAGCTAAGTCTTTCGTCTAAAAGAATTACTAGAATTAAAGAATTACCATTATTCGATCTTTTGCAGTAGGTAACGTGGATATTCACAACATGGTTGTATCTAAGGCTACTGTTGCAAAATTTGTAGCTGTGATTGCCCCCTCAGTAATTATTTTCATTATAACAATGACCTTCTGCGTGCCATTATGTTTTTAAGTCAAGGTGTTTCGCGTTAGATTTTTTGCTCGTTTTTTATATAAGAATAGTCGATTCGACAAGTAGGGTCCCAGGAACTTCAATCAAAATAATTTAGAGTTTAAAATAGCTGCATTCTTTGATATGGTAAGAACCGCTAGCATACTCTATCTAGCATACTTTCCCAAAAAGAATTTTTAGATGACTGTACCCATTACATCATTTTACGTAGGAAGACAGGTATTTTTTTATAGGTAAGTTGCCTTAATAAAGTTGTAAGTAAAAAAAAATTTGCACTGACGTAATGTGACACCTCGTCACCGATTTTTCACAGAAATTTTCAAAAAGGTCACGTAGCTTAAACTTACTTAAGATAATAAACCAGAATTTTTAAACGTGCTGACATAAAGTAAACAAAACGAAAATTAATTTGGGTTTATCCTTCTTAGTTTTAAATGTAAAAGAACTGCAAATGTTTGCGTCGTATATGTTGATGTCGGAAGAAAACATATGGGATTAATTTGACAAGAACATAAAAAAATAACAACGAATAAAGAGCAAAACCTGTTTGCCAGTGGATTTTTTGGTACAACATTAGTTTATTGGATTTTAGAAGGTCAACAACGAATGTATGGTGAAGGCTGTTCAGCTGGCCGATTAACTATTATTTTGTAATAATGATAATATACCTGTTACAGTTACTGTTTAGTCATTTTCTTTCATCGACCATCGACCAGTTTATCAATCATATCTGAGGTGTCGTTTAAAGAAATATCAACGTCGTAAATAATAATATGTAATATTATGTAATTTAATGTGGGTGCGGTGTGGGGTAATTGTGGCAAATTGCGAACAGTATCATAATGGGTACGTTTTTTAGATTTTCACGGCCAAAAGCATTTTCGTTGTTTGTTTTTGGGGTGTTATGCCGTGTTGTGCTACCTCCTTCTTTAGCCGACGTTTCGGACAGCGTTGCAGTGTCCATCATCAGGGCAGATCCGGCAGATCTGCCCTGATGATGGACACTGCAACGCTGTCCGAAACGTCGGCTAAAGAAGGAGGTAGCACAACACGGCATAACACCCCAAAAACAAACAACGAAAAAGTATCATAATGACTCAACTCGTAAAAGGCACCATCACTTACTTTTGTAAATGATATATGCACATCTTTCTGCAATCTGATGTTTAATAATTTTAATTTCAATTTTGTATTCATGTACCTCTGTAATAAGTAATAAGCGATCAAAAAGAAGAGAAAGAAGTTTGAAAGGGAGATATCGATCAGTTGATTAATCAGACATTTCCGAAAAATATAAATTTGAGATGAGTGTGCAGTTGTATGTAAAAGTGTACCTTCAATCCGGTGCAATTTATTATACAGAATAGAGCTATGAGATGTATAGGTACTGGGAAAAGGCAAATATGCCATGGTGAATCAAATGAGAGAGCAGTGCTACGACCCTCGGTTGAGGAGGCAGTAAAATAAATAAACTCTGGTACTGCGAGCAATCAGTCGAGATGTTTCTTCGGTCGGTGGAGTAAAGATGGAAAATCAGGAAACTATCTGCAGATGCGATGATTAATGTTGCAGATGTAGATAGGTGGATGATGTCTTGAGGTAAAGTTTCCGTAGATAATGATAAGATGAAGATTTAGATGAAGTAACTTTTATTTAAAGTATAAGTAATATAAAACTTAGATTTAGAACAATGTCGAAATAATCAAAGGGAAGTGCAGCGTGTAGTCTGCGCTTCGAAAGAAATAAGAGTGAACAAGTAGGAACCGTTAGTTCCTGTTTAAATAGCAATCCTGCTTATCCCGAATGTGGGAATTACCTAGATTTTAATCCCAGGGTACAGCATGTGTTACGCAAGAATTCGATTTTTGGATTTAGTAATCGTTTTCAATTAAAAATAATGTGTTTCAATTAATAATAATGTGTTTGCGTGAAACGCATGAATGCAGAAAAGGTTGACGCTAATAGCGTTAGATTTATGGTTCCGCTAGGGATTATAACAGCAGTTAAATTGGATTCCAATAAAAAAGAGACTGTTATTTAATGTGTTGACTTTTATCCATAAAGTCAAGAGTCATGAGTCATGGATCATGAGTCATGAGTAATGACCAACCAAATGCCAAAATATTTTAAGGATGAAATTGTTTTTAATAGAGATGTACATAATTACGAAACCATAAGTGTAAATAGAATTAGATTGCCACATATACAAATCACATAACTGCCTAATGTAGGTACAGAGGACTAAAGATGTATGATGAAATGCCTGAAAGTCTGAAGAAGAAGAAATAATGAATGTATAAAGAAATGTTATGTTTATTGTAAAAATATTTAAAGTTACAAACTGAAATATTATCTTATTTATATTAGTTTATATTCATGTTGTATAAACTAACTCAATAAATAATAAAAAAATTAAAATTCTCAGATTACTCATAAACTCCACCAAATCTTACTAATATTATAAACGTGAAAGTTTGTTTGGATTTATGTGTGTTTGTTACTCTTTCACGCAAAACTTACTGAATGGATTTTAATGAAACTTTACAATAATATAGCTTATACATCAGAATAACATATAGGCTATAATTTATAAAGCTAGCTATTCATTTTCATTATATTGAAAATAATAATTATTTTAACAGAAAATGTCAAAATTTGAGAATGACATTTATCAAACCGATGATTGTTAAATCAAAATTCTATTTTAGAAAATATTTAAATTTGTGATTTTATTTATTACAAGCTTCTGCCCGCGACTTCGTCTGCGTAGGATTACTTCGAGTGATCTATTTTTTTCCTAGGTCCCATCTACGTTTATACCAAAATTCTTAACCTATTTATTTAAAATATCTATAATTCTTAATTCACTTCACTTTTAGTTGCTAATTAGTTACTCTAAAAAATAGATTCTTAACAATTTTTCAATAGAAGCCATACATTCCTTGCAATTTATTAATAAAGAAAAATATCGTTTTTTTTAAATAGTGTTTCAAAAAATATTTGCATATAACTTTTTTTTGAGCTTGTTAGGGCAAAAGATGCTCCAAAAAAACTTGTAGACAAAATTTCTAGCTTTAAAATGATGTATATAATGATAGGTTTTAATTAATAATAGGGCACGTAGGCTGTTTAAAAGGAGCGCGGCACGCGGTGGCTCGGACGCTCGGCGGCTCGCGGCGCGGCGGTAAAGTTTCGAAAAAGTTTTTTTTTCATACATAGGTTGTTAAATAACAGAACCAAACATTTTTTATAATTTTCTGAGCGTACTTTGTCATTTTTTTCTATTGAGGGAATTTTGTTTAATTACTTTTTCAACTCGACAAATGTATAAAGCAGTATAATATTATACATATATTATACGCATATATTATTTATACGCCGAATTTAGGCGTATAAATAATTCATAAAGGATAAATTGATATTATTTAATTTTATTATTTGGTTTTGAATTCAAGGCAGTTATATTTTAAATCAACAATCGAGATTTGATGAGGTAGGAGGTAGTGGACCCAAAGTTTAAAGAAATGGGTATTTGAGATAACCAGAGTTTTCGTAGAATATATTAAATAAATTAAATGATTGGAATATCTTTTTTAGTACTTTCTTCCTTTTTAATACGTAAGAATTCTGGTATAGAGGATCGTTCGAAGAAAGTATGTAATAAATCGGAAGAAATTTGGAATGCGGGTCTTAAATCTTTAAGGTCATTACGTCATTGGTGTCACGCTTCGATTTCATTGAGGGCATTGACTTAAATGTAAATCATAATATTCATAATCGTAATGCGTGACAGCTACGAGTATCAATACATAAATTTAATTACATCTGCATAAAGTAACAAGTTATCACAATCGTACAGGGTTGTGAATTTCATGATATGCAAATGCAACCATGATAATATTACAAAACTTAGCCAGTAAAGTTTTATAATTCTAAAATTATTCATTCTTTTAACACTCGTTTCTTCTTGGATCGTTTATTACAACAAAATTATGAATATTTTAGAATTTTATCCTATTTTGCTACGCTTGATGACTTAGCAGGGGTGGCCAGGTTTATGGAGTGAGGTTTGTCCGATTATTGGCGGAGGATTAATCTGTCCACCAGCTGCGTGGCTAGCCGGATCGGAAGAGACTGGTTGAGGGTGACCTTTGGACCTCTCCAGCAGGAATCTCTCGACCCATCGCTTTGCACCGCAGTGGGAGGTATGGATTTATAAGTCCGTCACTCCTGGAGACTGGAGACACTGACCCCCAGATTGCTATCCACCTCTCATACCTTTTTCCTTCCCAGAACTTCCTTTCTCCTTGAGGAGGACCCTCCACATAGCATCCCCAATAATGACATATGCCCTGAGAGCCTCCTGTGTGTGTAAAAAACAAGATACTAAATATTTTGGTAATCCGAGGTTTAAATTATAATATTGGTTACTCACTTTCAGTTTTTCATATAAATTCTCGAGATAATAGCATATTATGTATAAGTCAAACATTGTCCATCCGTAAAAAAACATAATAAAAACCTCGTCTTATAAAAAAACGATATTTACAACGGATTTTTTGTTCATCATAAACTACACAAATTTGCTAAACATATTACCGTATTGTGTTTCTTTTTGCAACTTTGTATTAAATATTAAAATTTAAACGAGCGTGATTGTATAATTAATTACAACTGCGATTTATACTTTCCAGAAAAACGTATCTAAAGTTAAAGTTTTTCTCAAAATAATAATGATTTTGCCAGATGTCATGAAAAAACTTTAAAAAAATTCTTGTGCGGACATTTATGGTTTATTTTTTTATTGAATCATGTTATGAAGCCTTTTTTGGAAAGCACTCTTTTTAGGGTGAATTGCCTATTTAAAACAAAAAAGTATTTTTTTATTAAAATGTCAAATATCTTAACCAAAATCTACGTGTTTCGCGAACAATGTACAGGAGTACCTAAGTGTAAAATAAATTGGTGTTAACGAAGTTATTGTCTTTTTAACAAAATAAATAATGCCATCACAACGTGATACGGATAACCTGTGTATTAGAAGAACATTTTTTCGGAAAATTATGATATTTTTCTTTGTACAGATATATTTTTTATTAAATTATCATAATGCAATTAATAGATTTATAATGTGGCATTGGGATTTTTTCTGTAAACTTTGAACATCGTTAAAAAAAGAAGAAAAAAAACGGAACACAAAAAATTCCTTTATTTTTAAATAAATAATTATTGTATTCACATATTTGAACAAAGCCGATTGTACAAATACAAAGCATAAATAAACTTCGGACCTAGCTTTGAGTTGACAGTAAATTGTTGTGGAGATAATAAATAATTTCAAAATTAACAGTAATAAACATTTCAACAAAGGTGACAAGTGACGCATGCGAATGAATTGATAAGTTTTTTTTAGGAAGTTCATCCATTAAACGGTTTCTGATAACGTCAATCAAAACATTTCGCCACATGATTACTGTAAACTTCAATCCAATAACACTTTATAAATAGGTCAGTCGATTCGCTTAATATACACACTCTTAAAATTATTATTACTTAACTTAATCAATATAAGTCAATAGTGTTTTTTTTATATTAACTCCACCAGAGGCCCTAGCCTACTCGCTCTATAAGGATCGGTAGGATAATTATCGGTAACTTCTCATCGTTCCCTAGGACAAGTGCACATCGCTGACGTACAAACAACAGTTGATGTCGAATATGTTAAGGACACTTAGTCATTGTGAACTGTCAATTTTTCGTTGGCGATCTGTAGTCATGCAAGGGAACGATGAGAAGTTACCGAAAGTTATCCTCTCAATCGTTATCGATCGAGTGTGCTAAGGGCCCAGGGGTGCTAGCATGGTCGATCGATAACGATCGGTAGGATAACTATCGGAAAATTCTCATCGTTCCCTAGGACAACTGCACATCGCTAACGTACAAACAACAGTTGCTGTCGAATATGTTAAGGACACTTAAGCCAGGGACAAACACAGCGTTAAAAGCGCCGGCGTTATTTGGCTTGACCTATTTCACTACATCGCTTGCCATACATTTACAATGGTAATCTATGGCGGGGGTTATGCTGAAATAGGCCAAGCCAAATAACGCTAGCGCTTTTAACGCTGTGTGTGACACTGGCTTTAGTCATTGTGAACTGTCACTTATTCGTTGGCGATCTGTAATCATGCTAGGGAACGATGAGAAGTTACCGATAGTTATCCTATCGATCGTTATCGATCGAGTGTGCTAGGGTTTCAGGGGTGCTGGCATGGTAGATCGATATGAAGATACCGACCGATTGTCGGTAACTTCTCATCGTTCCCTAGGACAACTGCAGATCGCTAACGTACAAACGAAGTTTGTTTTTTTTTTTACAAAAACAGTTGATATCGAACATATTAAGAACACTAAGTCATTATGAACTGTCACCTATTCGTTTTGCGATCTGCAGTTGTCAGTTGCAGTTGGGTGCTGGAGGCCTAAGGGAAATAATTCGCCCCAGGGCCTGTCATCTTTTGGGATGCTAGGTGGAGGTATTTTTAGGAAAGTAAGGAGTGGGAAAGTGGAAGGGAATAAGGTATCGAGGGTGGGTAGGAATCTGTATGTGTGTCAGTGTGTCCAGTAGTGACGGACGTACGTACAGCAGGACTATCTCGACCTATCGCCTGGCACGGCAGTTTGAGGGAATGTTTTCATAGGTCCGTCACTCCTGGATGCACTTATCCCTGGATTCCTACCCAATCTGCATGCCTTTTTCCTTTCCAGATGTTCCTCTCCTTCTTTTCCGTTAAATAAACCTTCCACACAGCATCTTCAAAGATGACATACGGAAATTATTACATACATTTTACTCAATATTTTCACACGGCATTTCAAAAATCAGGAATTTTAACGACATCCGTCAGGTTATTTTTGCATTACATAACACATCAATATAAATAAGTTTTATCAAAAAACAATTTCAAAGTACAAGAAAACATTGTAATAACAAATTTAATTAAGGAATATTTCCGACAATATCAACAAACTTATTCCGTCAAACCAAACACGAATTGAGTAAACAGATGATGGTAACATTTGGTCAATATAAATTAGAAGTCAATCCAAGGTTAATTTAATATCTATCAGTACCTATTTGGGTCAATCTTGATGTTTATTATACATTCATGTACGGAGTACGGAGCACTGTCGATAGATTGATTCTTTGATTTCTTGAATCGATTTTTTTAAAACTCCGAACAACTGACATGTTGTGTATGTACATAATGCGAAAGAACATTGTTTGAATAAAACAATAACTTTGTAAACACCACTTCACAAAGTAACTGCTTCATATGAACAAACATTGTTTGAATTCGGTAAGTAGGGAAAAGTTGACCACTTTTGGGTAACTAGGGAAAAGTTGACCACTTTTCGGTAAGTAGGGAAAAGTTGACCACTTTTCGGTAAGTAGGGAAAAGTTGACCACTTTTCGGTAAGTAGGGAAAAGTTGACCACTTTTCGGTAAGTAGGGAAAAGTTGACCACTTTTCGGTAACTAGAGAAAAATTGACCACTTTTCGGTAAGTAGGGAAAAGTTGACCACTTTTCGGTAAGTAGGGAAAAGTTGACCACTTTTCGGTAAGTAGGGAAAAGTTGACCACTTTTCGGTAATTAGGGAAAAGTTGACCACTTTTCGACGCATTTCCATTTGAAAATAAACTATATGAAATTGCTTTACTCTCTGCTTTATTGAAAAAAAAAACAGCTCTAGAAGTAAATTTATTTTTTATTTTTTATCGATTGTCAATGTTTTATCTTTAGGCTAGGTATATTTCTGATTATTAAATCTTTCGCGTAGATAGTGAGTATTTGGTTGATAGCTGTATTCATATTTTATTTATTAAATTGTATGGTTTACTTTGTACGTGATGATTGTATAAAGTACTAGCTGATTTCCGGCACGCCACAATGCCACTTAAATAAAGAAATTGTTTCTCCCTGCGTTTCCTTTCACATTCGTCCCCTTTCCCCTTCCACCATTTCTTCCCCACCCTCGTCCCCTTCCCCTCCGGCGTTCCCTTTTCACCTTCCACGCATTTTCCCTCCCTCCCCACTATTACCCTTCTCGCGAACCTCCCCCCTCGCGAATTTCCCTTCCACCTTCTCCACCTTCCCCGCCTTACAATAACCACCCCTCCTTCATTCCCCTCCGCCCCTCCTGGATTCCCCTCCCCCACCCGCCTTTTTCCCTTATATTTTAAAACATTAAATTTAATTAAATCAAAATTTTGAACACATTTATTAATGAGATACGTTTCTAGATTTTCACTGCCAAAAGCATTTTCGTTGTTTGTTTTTGGGGTGTTGTGCCGTGTTGCGCTACCTCCTTCTTTACCCGACGTTTCGTCGGATCACACATCGTCGGATCTGCCGGATCTGCCCTGATGATGGACACTGCAACGCTGTCCAAAACGTCGGCTAAATAAGGAGGTAGCGCAACACCCCAAAAGCAAACAACGAAAAAAAACATTTATTAATTTCTATTTCTAACTATCTGTAGAAATACTGTTATTTCTAATCTTTTACAGTGATTTGAATAAAAATTATAGATGTAAGAGTTTCCATGGCATTCGCAATTATATTGTTAATAAATTATACATACGTAACAATTCTGTACCAATGTCACGATCGATCTATGAAATAACTAAGAAAAAGTAACGTGTGATATAACACGTCCATCCACGTGTATTCGACACAATCTATTCGTGGACACGACGCAAGTGTATGTAGTCTTTGCAATTATTCGCCATTCCCTCAGTCATTAGTTACCTTTTGTTATTGGCATATGGTTCAACCATCTGTATAATATAATATACATCAACAATCCATCGTTCGGCATCCGGTTCAACCATACAGGACTGATCAAAGGGTTATTCAAATATCTCGTTAAGATTATTGTCAATCCAACTTATTTATCTAAAAACTTTTCATGGGAAAATCTAATTATTAAGTTTACTTTTGTATGAAGTAGTTGCATGTTCATAAGGTTACCTTATTTCCCGATGTCACCAGTTGCACGATTTGATTATGCTACATACTGCTTTAAGACGATAGACTTCGCTTTTCAGCCCATACAAAAAGGACGCCCGGGAAAAAACACTTTTCTACATCGAAAATTGCACAAAATGAATATATTTTTTTATACTGCCTTTTAGAGGGTGAAAACTATGTCGGTATGTATTCGAATTTTTGATTCGTTTCGTATTAACGTAAACATTCACTGTCAAACATGTACGATTTATCAAAAAATATTATTTAAGGAAAAAGTGCTGCTAACTCAACTCTCATAAAGAATTATAAAATTATAAAAAGCTACCGACGTAGCTTCTTCTTTCTAAAAAATATTTTTTTTTTTAAATTTCAATTTCGTGAAAGTTTCGGTGTAGAAAAGTGTACTCTCCATAAACCCCTTTTCGAGCGATTTCTGTAGGTAAATTTGAGCGTTGTCTCATTCGCACATTTCGCATTCGCATGTATTGTAAGTGTCCGTGAGCTTATTGTGAGCGGGACAGAATGACAGACGCGGGTGTTCCGCGTGTGTTTCAAAGTCTAGCCTCTTAAGCGAAGCTCATGCGAATGCAAAATGTGCGAATGAGACAACACTCAAATTTACCTACAGAAATCGCTCGAAAAGGGGTTTATGGAGAATACACTTTTCTACACCAAAACTTTCACAAAATTGAAATTTAAAAAAATGTATATTGTTTAGAAAGAAGACGCTACGTCGGTAGCTTTTTATAATTTTATGATTCTTTATGAGAGTTGAGTTAGCAGCACTTTTTCCTTAAATAATATTTTTTGATAAATCGTACATGTTTGACAGTGAATGCTTACGTTAATACGAAACGCATCTAAAATTCGAAAACATACCGACATAGTTTTCACCCTCTAGAAGACAGTATAAAAAAAATATATTCATTTTGTGCAATTTTCGATGTAGAAAAATGTTTTTTCCCGTGCGTTCTTTTTGTATGGGCCGAAAAGCGAAGTCTATCATCTTAAGCTTGCGTGTAGATTTGATGCATATGAAGGTAAAATATGAAACAATACACAAATCTGTCTCAGAATATACTTCGTGCTTCGTTAATACTCCTCTAAATTATTAAATCTCATTATTTGTCGTATCATGTCTTTCTTGACCTGCCGAATTCTTACACCCACTTGTGTATCATAAATCATAACTGACATTTTTTATAAATTGTTTTTAATGATCAAATGTCCTTTATCATTTTGCCATTTTTTTCAATGATAAAAAAAAGGTATTATCTTTGAAGTTATTCAATGGCCGGTATATTGCTTTCATTTTTACTAAGTGATAAAAACATTACACGTTAAGAGGGTATTACCAGAGAATACCGGAAATTAGTTTTTTTTAAATCAAATTCTAGACGTGTTGACACTTTTTTTACAAAAAAAAAACATAAATTGATTTTGAAAGATTGTTATTTTTTCTGGTACACGCAATTTTAAAATTTTGAAAAACTAAGTTTATTTTTAATATACTAAGGTTATACCGTTGGTCGTTGGCAGATTTGTCCAATTTTCAAACGATAGATTTTATTAAACAACACAAATTAAAAATCATATAATCATACAAAAAAATAAATCAATACATAATCTAGTAAACACAGCTTGAAGCATTTTAATTTTAGTTAAATTAAAATCGTTAAAAAATAAATCTGAAAACGTGTTTTGTGACAAAAATACCTCAGTTTTTCTATTTATTTAAGGTCTTACAATCTAAAATATTTCTATTTTTTTACATACTTTTTTTGTTTAGACATTATTGAAAAATCATAAATACTTATGATCAAAAACTGCTTACAAGAAGTACACGATATTTAATAATTTATCATCATGCGTTTTGAGCATTTTTATTGCTTACTTGAATGTAGGTAGGTATATATTAAAGCAAGTTTTGATTAAAATAAATCGATATTAAATTTTCAAAATTTGATGCGGGGAATAATCCATCTTTCTCATTGGAACCTCCCTGTACAGTTGCAAGCATTTTTAAACTTTTATTCTCAGCCGCTGGTCAATCGCTCTTAAGAGGCTAGACTTTGAACCACACGCGGAACACCCGCGTCTGTCATTCTGTCCCGCTCACAATAAGCTCACGCACACTTACAATACATGCGAATGCGAAATGTGCGAATGAGACAACGCTCAAATTTACCTACAGAAATCGCTCGAAAAGGGGTTTATGGAGAATACACTTTTCTACACCGAAACTTTCACGAAATTCAAATTTAAAAAAATATATAGTTTTTAGAAAGAAGAAGATACGTCGGTAGCTTTTTATAATTTTATAATTCTTTATGAGAGTTGAGTTAGCAGCACTTTTTCCTTAAATAATATTTTTTGATAAATCGTACATGTTTGACAGTGAATTTACGTTAATACGAAACGCAACGAAAATTCGAAAACATACCGACATAGTTTTCACCCTCTAGAAGGCAGTATAAAAAAATATATTCATTTTGTCCAATTTTCGATATAGAAAAGTGTTTTTTCCCGTCCGTTTTGTATGCTGAAAAGCGAAGTCTATCATCTTAAAGCCAGGGACACACACGGCGTTATAAGCGCTAGCGTTATTTGGCTTGGCCTATTTCAGCATATTCCTCGCCATGCATTCCAATCACAAATGTATGGCGAGCGATATGGTGAAGTAGGCCAAGCCAAATAACGCCGGCGCTTTTAACGCTGTGTTTGTCCCTGGCTTAATCGTTATATTAGAATGAGCACAATGTTGCACAAAGAATATTTTCTGCTTCTAATGACGTGACTGTCGGGTTATTCGAATTTCGGGAATGTTAATATAAAAAAATGTACGAATTTATGCTTACCGACCATCGACCAAGTATTAATACTTACGTAATATGACATAATTCGCCGGTTTTTGTGGTGAGTCATATTGCCTTAACAGATTATTTCGTACATCTCCAAAAACCTGAGAAAGAACTGCCTCGACTCTCGACCGTCTTCAAATTTAGAAGTACTATCTCCTTGTTAGATGAGTTTATAAAATGACGTAAACTTTTCCAAATTTAGCCGTGTTATCTTATGGATTACAAAACAGCCATGTGGTAATAAATTCTTTAAGTTCTTTTTTATGCTAACCTGACTTAATAACAGCTAATGATAATAATATTGTATAGCGCAGTTTTGTGTTATTTCACTTCAAGTGCGCTTAACTACAACAACATTAAAATAATCCTACAGTGCTCCTTACGAGTTCTTACAAAATATTAAGAAATAAAGAATATACAGTATATATAAGTGTAACTTGTATATATAAGTGTAACTTGTACTTTCTTTTGTATCTATAAATAAATAAAATAAATAAATAAATAAATAGGTCATTGCAAGAGAACAAATTAACAAAAGCAGTGCTTTTAACATTAAAACTGAAATATAGTATAAAACAGGTTCAGAGGCCCTAGCACATTCGGTCAATAACGATTGATAGGATAACTATCGGTAACTTCTCATCGTTCCCTAGGACAACTGCACATCGCTAAAGTACAAACAACAGTTGATGTCGAATATGTTAAGGACACTTAGTCATTGTGAACTGTCACTTATTCGTTGGCGATCTGTAGTCATGCTAGGGAACGATGAGAAGTTACCGATAGTTATCCTACCGATCGTTATAAAGCAAGCGTGCTAGGGCCTCAGAAATAAAAATCATTCCGAGTGGACATTAAAAACATAAAATACAACAAGGAGGAAACCGAAACCCAGCAGTTACCAGAAATTTTAGAACATGGCTTATTACAGTGTATTGAAAAGATATTAAGATTTCATGAATGTTATGATTTTAAAAATAATTTTGTTTTTAAAAGCCCGTTTAAATTCAATCAAATTCTGGACATTAGTAAGAGCTAAGGGAAGTTTGTTCCAAATGAGCGGGCCAGACACACAATAAGAGCGATCATGTATAGTAAACGGCACAATTTGACCTGAAAAGTTCGGTTGTATGTTAGATCTGAAATATACTAGTATCATAGACTTTAGCGGCCCACTGACGGGCGAGCTTGTCTGCGACAAGCAGTCGGAGCATGACGTCATGCGAGCATGCCCGCAAGTGTGGATTGATTTATCAATGATTTATCGGATATCCGTACAAAACTGCTCGTCGCTCGCCGTTAACGTCATGCTCGCCGCGGACATGCTCGCTCGTCAGTGGGCCGCTATACAAAACATGTCTATGCTCTGTATCTAGTCAATCGTCTTTACAATATGCTCTACTTCAGGGCTATCAAGTTTCATTATAGGTAGCATGCGTGCCATTTCAAGGCAGAAATAAATTGACTGCGGATAATTATAGAGGATATTAGATTGTTTGGCCAAAAATGAAGAAAACAACTCTTCTATCAATTTCACCCGTGATTTGCATTCTTGTATGTGATACTTTACATAATTTGCACTCACATTATGCCACTAAAAACAAAAACTGTGGAAAATTTAGCCTCTCAAGTCTTTTTGCCACTTTTCGGAAATAATAATTTTTTTTAAAGCAAATTATTTTTTGTAAACCACTGTAATCAATGTTATAATATCTACATGTTTCAAAACCGATGGTTTCTTCGTCAGGATAATAACATGAATAAAAAAAACAAAAGAAACAAAAAATTGTTTCATTTAAATAAAATGATGCCACAAAGTGAGTTTGCAAAGATTGAAGAAATATTATTATTATGTTTTTAAACGTCGAATAAACAATCCTAAATAAGAAAATTTCACAGAAAAAAGCATATTTCAAAGCTCTATGGCTCATTATGCCATAATTACAGTTCATAGCTTATTTACGTTGACTTAGAAACTCATTTACATACATTTACTTGAGTCAAGAGTTTTTAGTGAGATATTCGAATGATATTTGAGAATATGCGTGATATTTTTTAGGGAGGCGGGTATGTGTACCGCGTCCCCGGAAACCATTTATTGGATAACTAACACCCCCGGCGTAGGTCCCCCCAAGTGATTCGCTACGTTTGGAGACTTAACAAGGCTGCCAGGGTTCATGGTCTATGATCTATGTCTTGGCGACAGATGCGTTTCCCACCTATTGCGTGGCGGGCCGGATCGGGAAATACTAGTTGAGGGAGTCCTTTTGACCTCTCCAGCCGGACTCTTTCGAGCTATTACCTTAGGCATGGGTTCGTACGTTCATCACTCCTGGACACACTGACCCTAAGATTCCTACCCACCCCTCATACCTTTTCCTTCCCAAAACTGCCTCTCCTTCCTTTCCCTAAAAATACTCTCCACACAGCCTCTCCAAAGACGACGTAGGCTGCGGGGGGAAATTGTTTTCCTCGGGGCCTCTTGTGTGGAGCTAATGTAAAAAAGAGATTGGGCAAATAAACAGATTTTCTACTTTATAGTTGTGACACTACCACTCTTCTGCAGTTATATAATCTAAGATACACGCGCTATTTTTAACCTTCGGTGTGTCGTGTTTCCATGTGAAAATTATTCCGCTAGATTAACATTGGATATCCACACTGACTTGACCGAGCCCATGGCACTTAGCTGTAATTAATTCATTCATTAAAATCACTTGCAAATTGGGGGAAATTTTTTTCCTATTTAGAAAGACGCTCCTCAAAAAGTGATAAAGACTTATATTATCTGTTTTCCATTACCTAATTTTCCTAAAAAATTTATTACAATGAGTTAGAGCTATATTTTTAAAATATTTAATTAAAGAAGACAATATTAGCGACACTCAATCGAAAATCTGAAACAGAAAAAGCAGAAAAAAGAAACGGTCCCATCTCGGAATCATACCCAAAACCTTTGCATTGCCGGGGCGGTGCCCGTTGCTCTAAGACTGAGCTAATGGGACCCTATTCGATTTTGTCATATTAGAACTGTATCATACGTCGACTAAGAACTACCAACATTATCTTAATTTTCTTAACGCATTAAATAAATATTACAATTTAATGTTTTACTCATTATGTTAATAACTATATTCTTTCTTTTAGCTCTTTTCCAAAATTAATTGTATCACAGTTAGCGCCTCCGCCTACTGAGGCAACTGAAAACTCTCAACTGCCAACTGTCTTTGGGCCGGTATATCAGTTGGTCTAAAGCTCGGCTTTGAAGGAATGTGGAGCTCAGCATGGCTTAGCACACAATCCGTATATCAGTTGTAATCCTAGAGTTGACCAATTTTAAACGTTTACTCTATGATAATTTTAGTAATTTCTATACCCTACCAATCTATTTATGTAAGTATCTATGGACTCTATGGTTATTATCAAACAACCAAACGTCAAACGATGTCTAAATCGTCATCACTCGAAGAAAGTTCGAAATTCCATGTTGATAGGTAAACTTATTCCTCCACTGTAATTTATTGCGTCCGTACGTAGCAGATCGAAACCGAAGCAATGTGAAATCTGACAGATGGCAGATGTGTTTTTGCCAATAGCGCTACAGCATCTAGCAAAGGAACTATTCTGCGGCTTACCACGGCTTAAGCGGCCGATTTCGGCGGCTTAAGTTGAGCGAGGAATATGCTCCTTAGCAAAGACTGATATACCGGCCCTTTGTATGACAATGTGACGGCCCGCACACTTCACAATCACACAAAACCCCGTTGTCAATGGTAACGCAAGCGGTAAGGCGCTCCGCCCACTGAGGCAACTGAAAACCAACTAAAACCGGCTTTTTCTCTGTCTTGATTGGTCAAAAAGCTTGTTTAACCATAGACGAACTACGAGACAGCTGACAGCTAGCAACTAGCAACGGCTGCCCTGGGCAATGAGCAGTGACAGTCGCAAGATGGTCGCAAGTCACCGCTTGCGTTACCATTGACAACGGGGTTTTGTGTGATTGTGTAGTGTGCGGGCCATCACATTGTCATACAAAGACAGTTGGCAGTTGAGAGTTTTCAGTTGCCTGAGTGGGCGGAGGCGCTTACTCCATGGTAAATCGCAACTGGCAATGCTGATTGCGGTGGGCGGCCGTTGCTAGTTGCCAGCTGTCAGCTGATTGTTCTTTGTCTATGGTTAAACATGCTTTTTGACCAATTAAGACAGAGAAAACAGCCGGTTTTAGTTGGTTTTCAGTTGCCGCAGTGGGCGGAGGCGCTTACTGTTTTTTTTTTAGATTTGTAGAATGAAACACTTGATAGATTCAAATATAATATTTCAAAAAAAGAGCGCAACGAAATATTATCATAATGTTGATTGTTGTTATTCACAAAACAAAAATCTGTTTTCTTGTATTTTTTATTGTAATCTATTAACAAAAAGCACTCAATTTGACGATCGTTTTTTAAATACTTGTCTAGGTATTTGAATTTAACTTTTGTTTTCTTAATTGAGGGCCGTCTGTTTCAACGCTAGCTACAGTAGCTTTACACATGAAGGTTTTTTCGTAAGTTTACGACTTCTGGCCAATATGCCAATTGGCCAGAAGTCGTAAACTTACGAAAAAACTTACAAGTGTAAAGCTAGCCAGTTTAACTTTTACTGTTAGTTGAAAAAGACGGCCCTGAATGAAGTTTATTCCTAGAAATGGAAATTTACCCACTTCGAGACATCGAGCTAAAACTCGGCAGATGGACTCGTTGTCGATGATAATGCATTCCATCAATTTGGTGGTGTGGCATCATATTTAAAAATCACAGAAGTTAATATACGAAATAAATATCGGTACTCTCGAATTCGGATTTGGTTAGGGGTTAGCGTTGTTAAGTCTACTCCAGTCCCCGGAGAGAAGAAGCAAAACAAAAAGACATTTGAATAAAGATATTATATTGTAGTAGGAAAACTTTGTTTTTTACGGCTTGATTTTCTTATATTGTATATGTGATACCGAATAAGATTTTCATCTGCCCGGAGCCAGTAGAATGCCGTATGGGGAACGGAAAATGATAATGAAAATGATGGTGCCTAGTCTATGCCTCAGTGAATACCTAGGTATGCCTTGGCAATTTTAAGAAATATTTCAATTCTCGTACCGCGAGTAAGGGGTATGCAAATTATATTGTTTAAAACTGCAGTGTGTACCTACCTATACCTATTTTCGTTCTAAGGAAGGTTAACACGTTCGCTCACAGTAAATAATAATTAAACAAAGCATCGTGCGCCGACTGCGTAAATGTTTGTTCAATGATTCTCTTGTTTGTTTCTCTGTACAAATTTTTCGGGGTAATTGACTTTGCATATAAACACACAGAAGCAGTAGCAGATATCATTATCAATGTACTTGTATTGAGTGCATTTAGTACCGACCAGCTGCTGCAGAGCAGTGTTGTGTCATTTGGAAGTATTCATATCTATAAATGAAACGGTGTATGCCCATGAGTAGTAAGATTGTTCGGATTTTCCGATAAACATTTGAAAATAAGTACATTTTTGATATTAAATAAATAGTAAGTACTTAGGTTATATTAGTGGATTAGTTGAATGAGATTAGAAAAGTCCTATTTGTACTCGACCATTTGGCATTTCATCTATCTGTAAATTTGTTTGTTACGTTCAAGATGGTGGCTTTGTTCCTATTGTATACTACTTTTTATCCCGCTGTATCCCGTTTTATTTTTTTAATTAATACATTTTTTGTTACATATATATATAATATGGAGGTTTAAATCCTTTTAATTAGTTTATGAATAAAATACTCGTGTTGTTAAGTTGTGTAACAAAAAAATGGCAGTTTTGTTTATTATATCCATTTTCTTTTTATGTTTTCTTCTGACAAACCAACTGACATTTTACAATAAAATAATGTAATAATAAAACAAAATGTCTTTGTCATTGACCAAAATGATTGAACAATTGTCCTTTAATGACTTCTAACTGACACTACACAATTAAAAATTAAAGTGAATACATTTCCTTTATATACATTTAATTTATAGATATATATTACAAAATAAGTGTTATTTTATAATCAGTAAAAACGAGAGCACTATAAAATTATATACTTATAAAGATAAAAAATAAAAAATATTATAAGCAGTACGAGATCAAAAAATCTTACATAGTTATAGCTAGTTCGTGGGGATATTGTTTTTTTATAAAGCAGTTAAAAATTACTTAGACATTATATTTGCGGAAAATTAAAATAAAATTAGTATTTACGAAATTACAATAAAAAAGGCTTATTAAAGATTTAAAATTTGTACAGAAGTTAGTTACAGCAAGTAAATATTTGCATCATTGGTTGTGATCCAAGTTTTTATAATATGTTTATATGTGCTGTACGTCGATATGATTTTACATTTAAATTCTAGATACTTATAAATTGAATAATAATGTTTGTTTATTTATCAATGTTAGAGAATTTTCACTGTTTCATGCGATCAAAAATTAACTTAGTTGCATTTTAAAATAACACTCTAATTAAGTCTTTATAAATAGTCTCACTTCCCGGAAAACCACACTGGGATACACACCTAATAATATATTAATTTGGCATTTGCAACGAGCGCTTATTTCGCAGAATGTTATCCATTTTACGACATCCAAACATTTTGCGCCGATAACAAAGTCATTTTAATATTTTTGGTAAAAGTTTTAATGAAAGAAACAATTACACATTTTAGCAATAACATATCATTATGAACGTAGGTTAGTTAATAACAATAACCACCGTTTTTTTAAATTTTATGATTTTTTTTCATCAATTTAATTAAATATATTTGTTAGCAGCGAACACGTGTAACACAGGCTTGTCGTGTGACCTGACGGAAACTTTTGTTAGACTTTCTTGTTACTATGTAGATATTTATGTCCGTCACGGGACATGGGAAGTAACCTTAAGTAACCAATTAATTAATAAAAAATAATATAAAGTACAATAGCGGCCCGTTTCAGAATGGAAGTTACTCTCAGTAACTCCCTGGTGTAAGACCACCAATCAGAATTGAAACGTGGCTTGAAATGGCTTTAGCCGTGTTTGGTGACCAGATATGAATAGCCAGGTACCTCCCCACCTTCCTCTGCCCATCTCCTTCCCCTCCCCTCTACCTACAGCCGCACAACATATCCCAAATGGGGATTCCATAGTCTCACTGGCTCCAGACGGGAGCAGTTGTGCGGTATTCGTATAAAAAAAACCATACCTAATAATTATTAATTCAATTAACATTCTTCAATGTTGTTTTAAAATAATAGGTCGAAGCACCCGGTTAATACGCTCCAAATGTTTTTGTCATAAAAACAATAAGATGTCTTGTCTAAATTTAACTGATTTTTCAAAGCTGATGTTACAAATGGCGTAAGCATTTCAGACGGAAATAACTGTGCAAAATTCATGACCCCAGTGCTCAGTCACCGTTTGAGAAATTCGTTTGCTTCAGCATAGAATTTTTTTAACTTACGTAAACACCATTAGGTAGGTACATAGAACATTACCCTTTATATAAAAAAAATGTATAAAGGTACTCTTTGGACCAAGCAAGATAAAGAAATTTGTTAAAATGTTATTTATACAATAAATAATTTGTATTGTCTACTCATAGTAACCTATGAGTCATAGGTTACCTTTGTACTTGCTACATCAGAAGTATTAACTTCTCAAGTAAGTGTTGATTTTCTAATCACTGAAGTTTATTATGTCCTTATCCGATAACTCCATGTGACCAATAAAATTACAAATTTCTTAGAAATCCGTGTGTAATCGCAATACTCGTTTACGAATTCTTCGTATTTTTATACACATGGTGGACTTTAAACAATGTTTTGGTTTTGAAAGTGACACAACTACGGAATAAATGAATTTTGGATGGAATCTGACCTTTCTTAATTCCTTAACTGCACGTCTTGATGATACTCGATCTTATGAGCAATGAGAGATCACTTGGTAATCACTGCACATAGTTCCGGAAGAAACTGACCCAAACACTCTTTGCAAGGACAGCCAGGTGCACACAAACACACTGTTAGACAGGGAAAGGTGATGGACAACAATTGGATGGGAGAATACTGAGACACATGTAAAATGCAATGCATATAGTTGCGTCAACACCAGATTTTACGTATTTTTTCAAAAAATTCCTAAAATCGCGGAATTGCGAATACAAAGTTCACTTGTTCCAAGGTTTAGTGTGCGTGCAAATAATAAAAGTTGTCCAAAGACGAATCAAGAGAAGTCTTAAAATATCAAAAGATTATAATTTTGACACCTTTATCACTACCTTAAAATATAATCAAACAAACGAAATTCGGTTGCGGCTCTCTCTATTGTAACTCTTGTTCTGAACTCGTATTATTTGTAAAATTATAACTTTACGTAATTTATAGATTTTGGGTTTTATTTTTTTATTACCTAATAAGCTAATTATTGCACATATTGTCTCCATAATGTTTTGTGGACTTTGAAGTCAGAAGACTTCAGATAATGTATAAAAAATTATATATATTAAAAATTAATTAAAATTAATAAACTTCAGATAATGTATGAAAAATTATATATATATATATATATAAAATTATTACGGAAACAAAGTATCTACCGAGCCAATTACCCCTCAGTTATTTCAATATGGTAAATTATTATTAGTTAATTCTGAAATATGAAGTTTGAAGGATGAATTGGTTAAAGCGTATGTCCCAGGTAGACGTGAGGTTCTGGGTTCGAGTTTCAGTTGCGATCGTTTTATTATTTTTCTGTGTCTTGTTCATTTTCATATTTTAAAAAATATATATTATTATTGTTATCTTATTCTTCAATGATACAGTTGTTGATTTTATATATTAATGTTTTTGTTATAGAAAAAATAAGTACACTACTAAAATGCGGAAATGACTGCAGGGATCGATCGTTGGGGAGATTTGAGGCAGTTTTATTTAAATATTGAACACATTTTTTGTTATATCGGATAAGGCAGTTTACGAACTTCAATCTCGTATCAGTTCCTATCCCAGAAGGAGAATATTAATTTAATCTGACACGGTTTACGGTTGACAATGCTGACTCAGCGATATTTTGGACACTCGGCGATATTTTCGGAAGGGAAAAGCCTACCCCCCCCCCCCGAAACTCAGGCACAAAAATTTAATGTTTTACGATCATTTTCTAAATTATTTATTTTCCCACATTATGCAATAAAACCAAACCAATAGTTGAATATTTTGAACTAAAAGCAGTTATTATAGGCCTGATACATGCTTCTTCTCTGGGCTTATAAACAGACAAAACAAAAAAAATACTCGATTATTTCAAAGGCGATATGTGTTCTACTCGCAGTATTTAATTAAAGCATCTTAAATATTTCTCTCGATCTAATTTTCAAAGTAAAATTATATGTGTTTGCATTACTTAGTAGGGCATCGCCTAAAACTATTTACTCAATTTAACGTGGGGTCATTATGGTCGTTACGTTAATATTTAATGCAGTAGGATTTTTCTGATATTCATTGAAATTAAACTATTTACTCGACATTAGAGGGCGCCAATTGTTCTGGTAACGATAAAATTTAAATAGATTTACGTTGGTACTTAAGTAATCATAAGAAGTCTACATAAAACTTTTATCGCGAATAGAATAATTGACGCCACAGTTGAATAAAATAATCACGATATATCATAATATCAACATATATTCAATACACAAAATAAACTTTGTTTAATAAGTCACTGAGTGAATGTGTATGACCGAGCAACTATTTGACAAAGCCTGTAATAATAACAATAATTGGATAATTTGTATAGCGCCGTTTTTGTGAGAAATCACCTAGAGGGCGCTGTAATGAGTAATGAGTTAAAATGACGCAATGTACCTAATATATTATGCATCAGTGGCGCACCCAAAAAAAATAAAGAAGTTTTTCCAAGAATAAGAAGTGTAGAATTTTAAGTGCGTAATGCTTGCAGTGGTTTTTTAATGCTTCAACTGCAAGGTATAGGCTTCAGCACTGTGCATTGTGGGAGTTTTCATTCATTCAATTCATGAGCAATCTTTTTCTCATGGAAAATAACAGAAATGGACTGCACCTTGCGAAAGTCAAAGAATTTTATCCATGCTTATCTGTATCACTAGTCATTGGGCTAGCTTTACACTTATACGTTTTTTCGTAAATTTACGACTTCTGGCCAATGGGCATATTGGATTTTGAAAATCCGATGAGCCCATTGGCCAGAAGTCGTAAACTTACGAAAAAACTTACAAGTGTAAAGCTAGCCTTGGGCTGCACCTTACGGCGGAAAATGGTCCATTGTATTTTTGAACGAGATATTTCATTAAAAACCGATGATAGACGATACTCATGTTAGTAGCAATATGGCAGCATAAAAACTATGGCTCTTGTGCGGTATAAATAAAAACAACAACGCGAAATAATATGCTATTCAGGTCCCTAATTATGTATCATAACTTTTTGTGGTTACTTAAATTGAATTTAAAATAATAATTATTAATTATGCTTAGAATATTTTCATTATTTTAAGAGGAAACCCGGTCGCAGAGAAATTTGAAAATTAGATATTTCACCAAACTGTTGCTGTGACCTTCGCTCTCACTCACCCGAATACCGACCGAAATGTACAACTGCTCCTCAGGCTGCTAATACATAAATAAAATCGACAAAATAGAGGTTATGTATTCCCCATTTTTCTCCTCCAAAACTGGACTGATTTTAAAGTTTTTTTTACTAACTGTATAAAAAGAAAATACTCAAAGTCTGTATGTTTTTGTTTTTAAAAAAATACATTGTCTAGTTTTTATGAACGTCAACGCCCTCAAACCAGTCAATTTTAACGATTTTTGGAGGATCCTAACTCCTATAACGTACCGAAACTCTATATAGTGGTCGATATCTATATTAAATTAAAAATATTTGCAGTAGTGTCAAAATCCAGAAGGCGAAATCGGGAAATACTTTTGTACGGACAAAACGCCGCCCGGTAGGTACTCTCCTCCCCCTCCAAGACAAAATGCTGGGTGCGCCACTGTTATATATTTATCTAGTAGTGAAAATTACCATGGCTTTTGTGGCTGGGTTCAAGGTGTACTTACATTGTTTCAGTGCAAAGCCCATCACGAAGAACCTAATCAATGTAATCATTGTTTCGTTGAAAATAATTAAGCTTTACTATTTAAATCTTAAATTACACCCTAACCTCGTGAAAAGACCCTCCTTCGTTCAGTTATCAAACTGGTTTTCGACATGGATAGTTGGATAGCGTGTTCTAATATAAAACCTTAGCTGAAGTTAATAGGTCACACTCAACACGCGAACTACATGTCTTTAAAATCATGATTTATAGTTTGCAGCACACTTTTTCTAAATTGAAAAGATATAAATTTTGTGTTCAAATATTGAAACTGTATTTTATTTTTAACTAGCTGACCCGGCAAACTTCGTACCGCCTCAGAATCAATAAATGTTGTGTTTAATTTATTAGCTGAAATAAATTAAGTTTTTATTAAGTTAAAATAAATAGGTACGTACTCTAAGTTCAAAAAATGAAATTGAGCTGTTAACTAAGCACGAAATGTTCGGCACACTACACCATTGACAGTTCGAATTGATTCAAATTTGTCGACCAACGCACATTATTTGAAAAACCGTTCCATACAAAATATATGAAAAAAATAATTTTCTTCATAATTATTTTTCCCGTGATTTTTTCCGATGTTTTAATAGTTATTCTGTTAATCGGGACGGAGACAAATCCAACAAATTAAAGATCATAAAAATCGGTTCAGCCGTTCTTGAGTTATAAATGGTGTAACTAACCCGACTTAGTTTTATATATTCAGATTATACTCGTTGGAAAATCAAACGAGAAAATAAATAATTTTGCTGCCAACTGGATTTAAAATAAAATTCAAAACTCCCTTTGGTTGAAAATATTATGACATCATTCTGAAAATTTCTAAACTGGATGAAATCGGTTAGATCAAAAAGGTGTTAATAAAAATAGTAGGTTTTATATTCGAACAGAAATTACCATATTATGTTTTCTTTCCTATTTGCTTATGACAGGCTTTTTTTATCTTAGCTTTTTAAAATTTGATTGCTTTATGGCTTATTTCTAAGTAGTTGAACATTGTTTTTTTTTTTTTTAATTAGCTCCACACAGGAGGCCCTGAGGAAAGCATTCCCCTCAAGGCCTAAGTCATTTTTCAGGATGCTGTGTGGGGGGTCTTTTTAGAAAAGGAAGTTCTGGGTTTGGAAAACGTACGAATCTGGGTGTCAGTGCGTCCAAGAGTTACGGACATATGAATCCAATCGGGATGCAAGGCGATGTTCCGAGAGAGTCCTGCTGGAGAGATCAAAAGGTCAACCAATCTTTTCCGTTCCGACCTGCCACGCATCCTCCGCCAAAACCCGGGCACTCCTGCCAAGTCACCAAACATAGCGAACCCCTTGTGATGACCTACGGCAGGGGTGTTGGATATCCAATAAATGGCATCGGTACCCATACACGCCCCTCAAATTGGCATAGGTATAGATAAAAAAAACATCGATGCTTATCCCTACGGCTATCATAATTATTTAGACAATTCTTCAAAATACAAATCCGTTTACGTAGTTATCTATCACAAACATTATAACAATAATAGATATAATCCTAAATCTCTAGATCAAAAATATTTGAACACTGATAATTATTACTGTTATAAAAATGTACAGTTTAAGATATTAATTGGATTTAACTGATAAAATAAAGGTAACTGAATGCGGAATTCCGCTACCTTGGTTTATCGTTATACTGTTGTCATTTGCTGAGGGCAAAGTACTATCTTATCTATTAAATATTTGTGATTACTACTAATTAAAGTGATAATGACGGACTTATTTTTAATGTCACAAATACTCGTACACATTTCTAAAAGATTTACGCAAACATTATTGATGTTTCTGAAGAATTACTTTTGATTCTCGGATTTTCGGAATTATAGACTTTTATTAATAGATATTAGTCTTCTTTTCTGTTGACAATTTTAGGTCCTTACATATAAAACTGGCGTTTTGCCGTACTGGCAACTTTGATCTCAAATATCTTCTCTTTGGTTAGGAATTCCAAATTCAAATTTATACAGCTATTTGTGTTTCGAAAATTATAATTCATTTGTTTTTTCCTAAATTGTTTTTTTTTCTTTGCGTCACCAAACGCTATATTTGATTAAGTTTTTTCTCATCACTTTTTCTGACCTTTCAAAGGAATGATGAAGTTATATATTGTTGAGTTGTCCGGTCACCGTAAAGTGACAGCTACAGTTTTGTGCTATACTAAAAATTCTAATTTCTGTTAATCTGATAATTAATTTATAATATAAAACCACATAGTAAGTGCTCTCTAGGAAAAATCTAATAATCCTATAATTATTATTCTTTAAACAGAGCACGTATTATGTACGTGTTTGTTCAAAGTAATGCACTACTGACGTCACCATTATTTATTTAATATCAGCTTTGGTAAATAATATCTTATACAACCTTAGAAAATTTATATTCAATTAGTGTACCTACCGAGTTTTTTATGTATCTATGAAAAAATGAACCGATTTCACTGAAAATGATAATGTTCCAAATAAAATATACGCAGAAATCTATAAATTGTCCTTGATGTTAAAATCACCGATATTAAAAATATGCGTGATTTATTTGTTATTTTTAATAGCGTTATTTTGAATAACTGGTCGTGTTCAATGTTGAATCGTTATTTGCTGTCTCTGAAAGAGATCTGTGTTAACCCATTGACTGGATATTATAATACTCGTATTATGATCGAAGTGTAATATTTCCGGGTTGAAAAGTCTATCGCGAAATATCATCGGAATCACTGCCATCTCATCATCATTGCCAGTATACTATAATTAATTCCAATCAGTTACTAGATAATGAAAATGACGAATGCAAGAAGGATAGTGGATACCCGTTGACTTCTAGGACTGCTTTTAAAAATTTAAATCGATCTTTCTCATTGGAACCTCCCTGTACAGTTGCAAGCATTTTCAAAATTTTATTCTCAGCCGCTGGTCAATCGCTCTTAATTATGTGGGTTCCACGACAATTCAACAATGTTACATTTCAACACCCAAATGAATATTCAATGCATTTTTTAAACATTTTTATGTAGTTTTCCCAATCCAACAAAGAAACATTCAAATGATTATTTCTTTGTTTGTACGCTAAATACCATTTTCTATACCATTCTTCCTTTCTTTGCGATGAAACTTTGGTGATTTGTTGTGCGCACGCCCGCGAAGGTGTCTATTTATAGGGTGTTTTTTTAGAGGTATACAAATTTAAAATGAAAAAAAAACACATTAAAATAATGTCAATGTTTATGATATTGGAGATAATTGTATGTTATTATTGTTTAAATATGATTGCGGGCATATGAGCGCCACGGCTAACTCGAATGAAGCGCAATCGTGAAGTACAATTTTCGACAAAAAAAAATAATCACAATTTGCAAGCGTTGTTCTGACGTCAGTCTATTTATGGTAAAATGGCAAAACGTACTTATTACAAATCAACTGTCAACTGTCAAATTGACGTCTGTAGAAATAATGTTGCCAGTTTCAAAACCAAACCTATAAAAAAAAAAACCACCCTTTATAATGGTGAGCTCTGGCTTTATGCAATTATTTCCTATACCTTTTATCCGATTGCGATGAAACTTTGGTGATTTGTTGTGCGAAAGCCCGCGAAGGTTGTAATTGTGAGTACTGACGTTATAAAATCAATATTAAAAAATTACAATACGTGGTGCGCGAGTTTCTTGAAAAATGTGTTTATTTCATATAGTTTAGCGGCAGGAAAGTGGGAGGGGGAGGGGAATCCGGTAAGAGGGAAGGTGACGAAGGAGTGGGGTTTGACGGAGGTTGGACGAGAGAGGGTGAAATGTGTGGAGGAAAGGGTACGCGGGAGGGGAACGGGACGAGAACGAGAAAATGCATAATTTTGACGTGAGTTACAGCCAGTTGGATCTTGGCTAGACATAGGGTGGATGTTTTTGACAACGATATTTGTGGGAGTAATTACTAGACTTTATGATATTGGTTGTATACAGAGGCGACGATTGATAAAAAAATATTTCAAACATAAAAATACATATAAAAATTTGTTTTTTCCAGGTGTAAAGACGATCCTCCACCGAGTGAACGGGCGCTTCCTCCCGGGCCAGCTGATCGCTATCATGGGGCCCTCCGGGGCCGGAAAGTCCACCTTGCTCGACGTACTGTCCGGGTACAGGATCACAGGGGTGGAGGGAGCCGTCTATGTCAACGGGAGGGGGAGGGAACTGAGTAAGCACTATCACCTTTCTCTGTTAAATATATTATTGTTTAATCTTATTTAACCTCATTGGGTAACAAACACTTCTGCCATTGGTCAGATTTAGGGGGGTTTAATCCCCCCCCCCCATTGGTCTCAGTATTGTGAAGGAAAAAAATAGTACCTGTAGCTTACATTCCTGGAAAATACACCAATATTTTTTCCACATTCCCTTTTATCAATTTAATATAAATATTGTTGTTGTACGTAGAGGTTCCAAAACACTTCCAAAACAAAATTTCCTACCTCCCTTCCTTTTTCTTATTGTTCCCCCCCCCCCGAGGATCGAATCCCCCCCCATGGGTTTGAGAACCCCCCCGCCCCGTGTGAATGTTATAGCTATGTCTTTGACTCTTCCATTAGAAACATTTTCTTGTAAAAATATAAAAAATTATACTGTTTTCTTCGTATCACAATATAAAATAAATATCCTGGCATTTTTATGATTATTTTGAAAGGTAGCCTCTTGTAATGGTCCTAGCTAGTTGCAATTCTAAATTTTGGATAGCCTGCACATAGATGACTTATATAAAAAATATACTAAAAGTTGGTTAAAAAATAAGGAAGTAAATAATTTTTTCCTATAATTTTGTACTGTTTACATTTTAAATAACTAAAATATGCCATGTCTTTCCGAATCGTTAGATTTAAAAAAAATATATATGTAAAATTGCGTGTATGTGTATGTATACATGTGTGTGAGTATGTATACATGTATGTGAGTATGTATACGTGTGTATATATGTATGAGTATGAGTATGTATACATGTGTATATGTGTATGTACATGTGTGTACATATATATATATATGTATATATATGTATATATATCCACATCTAAATATAAAAATACAATCACAGAAATTCCTGCAACATCAATTACCTCTGCACATATATGTACTACATTTTTAATTCTTAATCTTTTTATTTTAACCACCACTGTTTTATACCCACATATTATAATGCCCACGCACAGGCTTCGCCTTTGTGGGATTTTTTTGTTACCTTTTCATTTATGTTATTATGTATGTATCTACTTGTAAATGTATGTATCAAAAAATTTTGCCAATAAAAAAAAAAAAAAAAAAAAAAAAAAGATGTTTCATTTTGAAATGTGGAAATTACTAATGCAATGAAGCACATTACAGTATTCCAATTGGTGTTTTGTTTTTAAATATGAAAATTAATGCAAATTTATTTAAAATAGTATCGTATGTAGTAACATTAACCCCTCTAGAATAACACACATTCAGTGTGTTATAACTTATAACTTATGACAGTTACAACCAAATTCTAACACGAGAATTACCAAAATAACCTTGCATAATAACATTGGATTATTACTCAATATGGTAATTTTGTTTTGCATTTCGTCATATATTTAAACAAATTTGTGACCTTCAGATTGTGATGGGATACCCACACTAAACTTATCAATGGAAAAGACTAATCGCACAGGGTCACAAAAAATGCAAATTGCTTATAGGCATGCCACTGATAGCTCTTTTTTGACCTCTCCCTCTTCCTCACAAACGACACATGTTACGAAAAGAGAGGTTACGACGATACTCTCAGTGGTACGACCACAGCTTCAGACCGTGTAAATTAAAATACATGACATTTTATAACGCGTGTTTGATAACGTATCTTTAAAAGTGTAATTAATTTAGTGATAAAAATTAAAACTTTCTTCTTGTTTATTTTTGTTGATTACTACGGGGCCATCAATTTATAGTGTAAAACCGTAGTAAAATTGATAAACCCAATGCCAATTGCGTAAAAGAAGTATTTTTTTGCTTTTATTTCGAGTATATTTGATTTTTTTATAAGTATGAACACATCAAATTTATACATCAAATAATATTTTTAATGATCATTCTTGAATTATTTTACTTAATGTGAGGCAGGTGTTAGAATGTTAGAATGTAAAAATACCATTATAAATTAAGGAATATTAATAGATTATTAAATTATACTATGTTTGATTGGCGGTGCATGGGTGCATGATTAGAAATTGTATTCTTGCGTAATGCATAAAATTATTCAAGTTCAATGAACTTTCAATTTAAAAAATTGGAACTGATAAGTATAAATCATAATATCAGACAAGCGAAATTTATTATTATTAGAACCCAAACCTATTAAATCATATAAGTACCTACTAAAATTATTTTTTTAGTTCAAGTGAAATTGATAATAAAAATTCTATATTTGAATTCTGTATTTCCTTTGTTTACATTTTTTTCGAAATTGATGTTCAAAATTATTAAAACCCAGACCTATTTCTGCCTCCGCTCACGAGGCGACTGAAAAAAAAACAATTAAATATATGAATTTGTTTTAGACCACTTTAAATTTTAATTACACTCTACTGGTTTCGGAACAACCCTTCCTTCGTCAGGAGAATATTAAAACTAACCTATGATACAAAATATTGATAGATATATACCAAACATTTAGGTGTTGGAGTGAAAGGTCAAAGGGGGAGAGAGGGGTAATTGCGGGAATTCCAGCAATAACAGAGCGGTTTATTGGAAACATATCTAGAATGGGACTAAACGATGAAATAATTTGGTTATTCAATATATTAGCGTTATTATTTAGGGATTTTTAAATTTCAAGTCCTTCACGAAGGAAATGAAAAACTGGATATATTTCAAACTGAAAAATTTTCAAAACAGTTTTCGCTGATTTAGTCCAGAGTCCAGAGGTTTTCTATTTGGAGAGACAATGTCATGTAATTTACAATCAATTCCAAAGTGCACCCTACGGATTCACTAGATTACCAAAATAACCCATTTTATAATCTATTTCATTCCCACAATGTTATCATCGTGATTCATGACTGACATACTGCAAATAAAGATATCATCATTTTCGTTACATTGAAAAATATTACATCTTTATTAAATATTATACACGGAGGTCCAATGGAGGACTTTGCTCTCGTACCCTGACTCCTGTCAGTTAATCACTGTAAATTGTGCAACGATGGCGTCAATCAGTACCACAATGCAACTAAATAATGTTATTATAATTATGGTTTACTCGACAATTAATGATTTTACCTTTAGACTCTATACATTGGACTTTCAATTCTAAGCATCGCGATTTTTCAGATCACAATGTTTAAATAACCAACCAAATTGAATAATTATTTTCTAAGGCTGGGTTATAACCGCTCAAAAAGAAGAAGAAGGAGAGATACGATAATGCGAATGTTAGAGGGAGCGAGCTAATATTAAAAACGATAATATTCATGCAAAAATTGGCTAAATCTTATCTTCTTACTAATATTATAAACGTGAAAGTTTGTATGGATGTATGTATGTTTGTTCCTCTTTAAATCGAAATTTAATTAATGGATTTTAATGAAACTTTACAATAATATAGCTCATACATCAGAATAATATATAGGCTATAATTTATGAAGCTAGCTATTTATTTTCAATATATTGAAAATAATAATTATAGTTTAACTAGTTTTTGCGTGAAAGAGTAACAAACATTCATACATCCATTCAAACTTTCGCGTTTATAATATTAGTAAGATATAAAACGTCAAAATTTGAGAATGACATTTTGCAAAACAATGATTGTTAAATCAAAATTGTATTTTGGAAAATATTTAAATTACTGAATTTATTTGAAGTACTCGCCTAATACTTTGAATCGAATCAAGAATTATACATATTTTAAATAAATAGGTTAAGAATTTTGGTATAAACGTAGATGGGACCTAGGAAAAAAAAATATTACTCGAAGTACTAATCCTACGCAGACGAAGTCGCGGGCAGAAGTTTGTGTTTAATAAAACACGACTCATTTAAAATAGAGCAAAAATCTCGTGGGGTTGTTTTAAGTAGCATTTAAAGAAACATTGTGATTTTTCTCATACATATAACATGTAAAATAACAATCGTATAAACAATATTTCTGAGCATACTTTGCGATTTATTTCTATCGAGAGAATTTAATTTAATTACTGTTTCGGCGTAGAGAATGTATAAGATACCTTAAAGAATAACATATTATATGATAAAAATAAAACACTTGTTTTGTTTTACCCACGATTTTTATTAATTTATTTTACCGACTCAGGCATCATCAGGTTACAAATTAATACTAAACAATAACTACAAAATGTGTGCTTATATACAAATACAGAGGGAGACAACACTATAAAATTATTAAAAATATAAATGAATTGGGAAAAAACCAACAGATAATTATAGAATATCGACATTGACAAAGGGAAATTATTAATAGTTTAATGGAAACAGACGGTCGTGGTTTTAAACAAAACAGGTGTTTTATTTTTATTAAATATGTCAAACCACAATGTGATTGCTTTCTACAATAATAACAATAACATATATTTTGTTAAGAGCTTAAAAACTTAAAATGTTTAAGGAAAATATGTACAAAATCAGTAGAAATTCGGGATGCCGCGGCTTAATCAAAAAATTTAGCAAATATCTAGTACGGATTTGTGCTATTTTGATTATTTGTGTTTTAAATTATAAAATACAGGGTGTTAAGGTACGTACTTGAGTTACTTTAACCAGTGATTCCTGACATTATTTGGAGTAAAAAATGTAAATGAAATTTTGGTCTCCGGTAAAATTTTTGATGTTTTTTTTTTTTTCTACAAAAACATAAATAATAGTAGGTGTTGGGTAGCTGGGGTAAGTGGTGGGATGGTAACTCGGCTGAGTGACCAATAAGGTCATGTGGAAGAAATTTTTTTTGTTTGATTTTTAAGAAAAAATATTTTGAAAAAAAAAATTGTGATAAAAAGTCACCGGAGACCAAAATTTCGTTTACATTTTTTACTCCAAATAATGTCAGGAATCACTGGTTAAAGTAACTCAAGTACGTACCTTAACACCCTGTATAAGGTTTTTGTTTTGAAAATTTAGAAAAGTGTTAGATTATTCAAGCTAATGCGAGTAGAACGCATCTCACCCTTTGAAACAATCGAGTATTTTTTTTTTATAATCATTTTTTAAGCCCATAAAAAAATAATGTATCTTGCCTATAAAAATGACTTTAAAGATCAAGATCTCCCACCTATGTTCAAACCACTTTTGGGTTATGGTTTTATTGTATAATATGGAAATTGCTTTAGAAGATGATCGTAAAACATTTAAATGTTGCGCAAGAACGATTTTTGGCGATGTTTTTTTCTTATGTAAATCAAAACTGAAGGCAATCTACATAAGGAGTGTAATATTTAGCGGCCCGATTTCGAATTTTAGACGACGTGGTGCATCGCCTTAAACGCGACATAATAAACATTGTGGTTATAATGTGTTTATACGATTAACATATTATGTTTGACATTTCCATGCATATCGTTTTATCATGAAAAATGTGTTAAAATCCAAACACTGTATTGACAACCTACAGCAGTTTCACTAACGATTTCATATTGTTTATTCGGTTTATTAACATCCTTGTGTGAAGCAAATAAATGGTTAAAAATTCCTAAAACCCGATTATGCAATGAGTTATGTTGAAAATTCCAAAGTGCAGATAGCAACACTGACTTGTTGTGCGTTTAGAATTATTAATATCCTCGCGTTTAATTAAAAGTTGCAGCTGCTTTTTCTACTCGGGGTTTTGCCAATTTTGTTGACAACACTGAAACCAACGAAGAAACATGTGAGATTTCTTTCATTTCTTTCATTTTTAAGACTCTCACAAATAAAATAGCTCCTGTTGCCCTAATAAAAATATCGATTCGAATATATTATAATATAATTATAATTCAAAATAATTGCACCTACCAGAGTTTTTTTATAATATGGCTCGAGTGGTGATTTATGTAATTAATTGTTGAATTAATTTTGCACCATGGTTTTTTTTCAACACTGAAAAATATTTTATTATGTTTTCTCGTGGACGGGTGTTTTGTTGGATTTGATCATGCATATGTATATTACCGATAGTCATAACTTTTACACCATAATATGTTCAAAATTGGAACCGATTACGTGAATTCAGACATGCGAAAAATTAATTCTGTAATCAGAAAATATTTTTTTTTATTAGTTACAATGATTCTATATTTCGAACGTGTATTTATTTTGTTAAAATTTTTGGTTTAACTTTTTTTTAGTGGTCTTAACAATGTTACTGTAGTTTTTAAATAAATAAGTAAAGCACAAGTAAACATTTATTATAGTATTTTTTTCCAAAAATCATTTAAAAACGGTAATGCAAAACATCAGGTGCATACAGTTTATATTTTCTACAAAAAATACTTTTTCAAATGTACTCCTGAACGTTAGCTATCATAGCTCATTAACAAGCGGCCGAGGATTCAAATTTCGACTTGCGACCGTACCCTTGCAACTGTACAGGGTGTTTCGGATGAGAAATATTGATTATTCTCCGCACCATTTTTTTTTTAAATAACTCAATATCGATGTTATTTCATTCAAAATGTGCTTTAATATATACCAACATTCAAGTAAGCAATAAAAATGCTGAAACGCATGACGATAATTTTATTAATATCGTGTACTTTTTGTAAGTATTTTTTTAACATAAGTATTTATGATTTTTCAATAATGTCTAAGCAAAATAAAAGTGTACAAAAAAAATGAAATATTTTAGTTTGCAAGACCGTAAATAAATCGACAAACTGAAGTATTTTCGTCACAAAACACCTACTCAGATTTTTTGTTAATGATTTTATTTTAACTAAAATTAAAATTATGAAACCTGTCTTTACTATTTGAAACCCAAAACAGTTAATATATTGATTTATTTTGCCATATGATTATATGATTTGAAATGTGTGTTGTATAATACAATTTTCATTTGAAAATTTAACAAAACTGGCAACTACCAACGGCATAACCTTCTTATATTAAAAATAAACTTGTTAATAAATAAATAAATTTTAAACATAACTTTACCAGATAAAATAAAAATCTTTCGAAATCAATTTATGTTTTTTTGTAAAAAGAGACAAAAACATTCAGAATTTGAATTAAAAATGACAAATTTCCGGTATTAACTGGTTATACCCTAATAATAATAACAAAACAAATAACGAAAACATTACGAGTAATACTGGGTAATTATTTTTCAATCCTATTTTTACCGTAGTGATAAGCGATAAGACTGATAATTATTAATAAGCGATAAGTCGTCTAATTAGTAATTTTGGTTAATAATATTATGCAAATTATCGATTAGAGTAGGTCCCATTAAATTAACATTGCATTGTTTGTGGTTAAGTAGGTACATCCGCCACCCACAGCTCTAACTCTTTAATTAAATTATATTTTCGTTATTTATCCTTCCGTATTGCACCGGGCTAAGTCAATGTTTCTAACCAGGGAAAAATAAATTAGACTTCGAAACTCTATTATTTAAAAAAAACATTAGGTCTCAAAGGGCGTGTGTCACATAAAATGACAAATCGTACACTGTGATCCGAAAATGTAACATTTTCCAAACTTATCTACATATGTTAAAAAATCCGATGAGATTAAACCTAAAAATCACATTTCAAAATATAAAAATGGCTTCCACCTGAACTTGTAGCTAAAATTCTATTAAAACAATAACGCGCAAATATAGTTCGTTGTACCAGCAATTGAAAACGAAAACGCCAATTTTTTTTCGCTATGAATAATTTTTAAAACTACATATTTTCAAATATACTCGCGGTTTGAAAGATATAAGTTAAGTAGGTACTCTTAGTTATGGGTCGTAGGTAGGGTTGCCAGATGTCCGATTTTGGACCGGCGCGGCAGTACGGTTTTTTGAACGGCTGTCCGGTCTAGAAAATTTTGGAAAACAACAATTTGGAAGTCAATGAATGTCCGGTTATTTCGAAAATACGTGATATATACTTATTTTTCTTTCAATTGTAGGAAAATCCATTGATATTAGGTGTAGGTTTTTCGACGATGAATCAGCACTAAATCTGTTGAAAATGGTACAATATGTGTACAGTGTTCCGTCTCCAAACGAGTTTTTAGTGTAATGGATAATGTATGGACTGGCGAAAGAAATTGTGAATACCGTAAAAAGCGAATTATGTGTTTTCTTTTATTTTATTTATTTTATTTATTTTATTTATTTTATTTATTTTATTTATTTTATTTATTTTATTTATTTTATTTATTTTATTTATTTTATTTATTTTATTTATTTTATTTATTTTATTTATTTTATTTATTTTATTTATTTTATTTATTTTATTTATTTTATTTATTTTATTTATTTTATTTATTTTATTTATTTTATTTATTTTATTTATTTTATTTATTTTATTTATTTTATTTATTTTATTTATTTATTTGAGACACAAACAGGATATTTATAAAACATTCATGTTGGTAATATAAAACAAAATTAAATAAATATCCCTAGACTAATGTGTCTGCAGTAATCATATTTTAATATACTTATAAGCAAACACAAAGAAAAACAATGCCAGTATTTTTAAACTTAACTCTAAAAAACTTAATTATAATAATAAAAAATTGAACAAAAAGAAAATGTTTAGAAAAAATAATAAAACAACAAACAATCTTTTAAACAACAAACTCTAAAAAACTTAATTATAATAATAAAAAATCTAACAAAAGGAAAATGTTTATGAAAAAATAATAAAACAACAAACAGTTGTAAAATAATAAATCAACAAACAAAATTTTTTTTTTAGGTGCACAAATTGTGGAGATACTTCTTGAAACAAGTTATATTATTTACAAAAATATCTATGAAAATGTGTGATTTGGCAAGATCATTGTATGATCTAGACATTCTAGAAATAGGATTAAAATATCCAGTATTATTGGTAAAAATTTCGGTCCAAAATATGTTAAGGTTTCTGGTAGATTTGGGCCTGGCGTATAACTTGATTTGATTGATTAAGTTACTATCTACCCGATAATTTACAATTTTGTAAAGCATTAAGAGGTCATTTATGTTACGTCTTTTAACTAGACTCTCTAATTTGAAATATGTTAGTCTTTGTTCGTATCCATCTAGAAAATGGTACACACCTGATCGATAAGACAAGATCCGTGTAAATTATTTAAATTATTTCTTCAATTCAAATTTCAGTTGCACTGAATTTAAAGATAATTTCTGACAATAAACGATTATTAAAACCTGCAGCATCTAGTGGAGTGATCTAGGGGTCTTGAGGTTTTTAAATTTTTAGCATTTAGGGGAGCTGCAGAAGTTCCAACGCACACAGATACACTTTTACACTTTCTTTTGGCGCTTTGATTTTTTAAGCTCTATTTAATAAACTACTACTAAACTGATACATAATACTCAATATCACAAATTGTTAATAAGTGATTTTTTGCTTACCAAAAGCAATAATAAATATAAGTTTTAATGTTTACTGTTTCATTTTGTTCACAATCATTAATTTTCGGTAATTTTCTGTTTGATCTGGCTTAAATCAAGCCAAAAAGGGGAGACCCTTTGATTTTTTGACAAATTGTACCAAAAAAAATCAAAGGGGGGACCCTTTGATTAAAAATGATCGTTTTTTACCTGTACCATCTGGCAACTATAGTTGTAGGTGCAGTTTGCAGTCTGAATAACTTCCAGATAATAATCAAGCTCCGACAGGACACATCACCAGGAGGAGAAGAATTATTTGTCACATTATGTGATGCTTTCTGCACAAGCTGAAAAATCATGTAGGTTCGGCCTTGTTTCGAGTGCCTATCATCGGGATGTAGTCACTAATAATGGCTCATGTTTCAGATGCCTTCAAGAAGATGTCCTGCTACATCATGCAGGAGGATAGACTGCAACCCCTGCTTACAGTTTTGGAGAGCATGCGCATTGCTGCAGACCTTAAACTGGATATCGACATTGACCAGAGTGAGAAGGATGAAACGGTAAAAAAAACATAATAATTTAACTAGGTTTTAAATACATCTATTTGAATTTAGATTTTGTTTGAATAAAAGAAAGAATTAATCAACACCTCTACATAATACCTAAACATGAGTTGTTTAAAAAAAAAAAAACAATTCATCAAATTTTTGAAAATAATTTTGACATTCTGTGTAAGTTACTATAAATAATCAAATCTGAGCTAAACTTCTCAAGTGGAGAGCTCTGCAGGCATCATGAACCTCGTACAGATTTTTCTGTCTCAAATTTGTAGGCAATGCAATATTGCTTTACGTCATTTCCATCATGAGATATGGCGTTTTGGTATACAAATTTTACAGTAAAAAAAAGAACAAGACATAAAATTAGTTACTTACCACCACAATACGGGCATTGCCTAGCATGGTGGTCGTAAAATTCTCAAAACATGTAACTATCAGTTTAATGAATAAAGAAAAATTAAAAAAAAAATTATGTTTGTTCCATAATCTAATATATAAAAAATAATATTTGTTTGTTTGGGAATATGATGTGCGCTTATCCGGGATGGTTATAGGATAGTGAGCTCTGGCGTTATGAAATTATTTCCTATACTTTTCATCCAATTGCGATGAAAATTTGTTGAATTGTTGTGAACATGCCCGCGATGGTTTCTATATATACTGATGAGCTCTGGCGTTGTGAAATTTTCTTAAAAAATTGAAATAAGTCACACGCGAGTTGTTTGAAAATGGATTTATTTTATGGAAAAAAGGCGCGAGGGGAAGAGGAATGCGGGAGGGGCGGAGGAGAATTAAGGACGGGAGATTCAAGGGAGGGAGGAAGAGGGATGGGGGTCTAGTCCTCAATAATAATAATTATTCAATTTTAAAAAAATCTTTTGAAACTCAGGCATTATGTACTAGTAACATATTATTTTAGGTTCAATCCAAGGCGAGACATCCAAAACGGCGCACACTGGGGCCAAATACTACAAGTTGATACAATAAACAAAAAAAATAAAATCAATTATATGATGTCGCTTTATTTGTTTCGAGGTACCTCGATAGTTGTATCATTATTATATAGCAGGAAGAAACCCTTCCCCCTACCCTTCTCCCTGTGACATCGCTCAGTAGAGAGCGAACACTAGTGCAGATAACACGCCGTTTAAAAGTGCCAGCATAAACCTCAAGTTCAAGTATTTATTTCGGAAGTAACCTATTACGAATCCCAAAAGTGATTCAGGAACCATTATGTTCAGGTATTTATCTTATTTTTTCACATTATATTTTTAACATAATTAATTATTTTGATAGGTAAAATTGTATATCGAATATATACAAAAATATAGTCGTGATTTTTAAGACATTCATATTCTTTTAGAGATTAGTTGAGCTCCGGGCACCTCCGGGCTTTCATTCAAACACTTTCAGGACCAGTAACTATTGTAATTTACGAATCACTTTTAAAATCTTGCACATATGTACACTTTTTGAAGTAATTAATTATTTTAATGTGATCGGAAGGTATATTTAAAATGAACATTTTTTTTAATAACTCGGGATCAGACAATTTAATATTATGTTAGTTACAAAACCTGTCAGAAAAGAGATTTATTTCAAAATAATCGTTACCGACGTTCAATTTCCAAATTTTGAACGTAAGGTATTTAGTGGAAAAGTGTTCAAAACTCAAAGATAAAACTTCGTGTTCTCCCTTCCTAAAACGGTTTATACCAATAGAAAAAAGATGGAATGCGTTTTCTGAGAGACATGAAGTCGTGTCATTTGGTGACAGATATAGCACAACGCGAATCAGCGGTTTTTGATGCTTCGTGACATATACAGCACTACGTGAACCGAGCGTAGATATTTATTCATTTTCTTTTTTCCACACAGGTGCGAATTCCGATACTTTATTCATGACAAGACGACAATTATTGACGATAATGAAGAACTCTGGACATGTAAAAATTCCAGATTAGCTAAATTCGCTGCAAAAGGAAATGGAATTGAGGACAGGATGCATCGGTGATCCCAGAAAACATATTTCGAGAAGGATAAATCGCTTCTAATCGGAACACTATTCACGTTGGGTAGCAGCGCACCGGATTGAAGTAAGATTTCTGGAGAATAATAAAACATGGCTGGATTCATCCATTTGTTTTCCTAATCTTACACCAAAACGCGGTGGTCCCGGTCGCCCGAAAATTATCTTTGATCAGAGTACAAAACGAATGAAACGACAAAAGACTTAAGAATTAGTTTATGTCACACAAATGGAACTTAGAGCTACAGGACAGACAGAGGCGTCTGTAGCAATTACTGATATTTTATCGGATTCATCAAGTCTCAGTAAATATTGAAAAGCTTATAGAAATTCTCTTGAAACAGTTACTATGTCAGGAGAGGATTCTGTAGCACTCGTAGTGGAAGCGGGACTATCTCGACACCAATACAATGTAATAAGATCAAACGCTCCAAAACTATACCCGTCTTATAAAATTGTACAGGCCTCAAAAATCCGCGATACGTCATGCCGCCCACACTTCATAAATTTTTAATCCACGGGCCAGAAATAATAAAAAGCGCATTATTGCCAATAGGTCAATTGACAGAAGAGGCACAAGAAGCCCGAAATAAAGATTTCAAAAATTAAAGGGAGCATCATTTACGAAAATGCAGTCGTGAAAAATCCAATGTTGATGTTTTCAATTTGTTGTTGTTGTCATCAGATCCTCTGATAACGAGCAAAAGGAAGCTGCCAAAAAAAAAGTTGACCACACTCCCCAATGAAGCGGTAGAACTGCTAATGGCTCTATCATTACAGCCGACAGGTGAAAATTATTCATGTACTCAGGATGCTGATGATGATAGTGACAATTACGATTATGATGATGATCGTGATGATGGTAGTGTTGATGGTGGTGATGATGATAGTGATTTTGACTCAAACAAGTCGGATAAAGAGAACTGATTTTTTTTGTTATTATTTATTTATTTAAATCGTATATATATAATATGTACATAATAAAGTTTACATATATTATATGTTTAAAATTTTATTTTTTTTATAACCTTTCTTCCCACATTAAAATTTTCTCTTGAAAACGTCCCTGTGAATAAAGGGCGTTTTTCACTACTCTTGCCCCACTGTGCGGCGTGCTTATAATATTGAAATTGTCCATTCCTTTCCGTTATAAATATACATTAAAAGGTATCAGAGCTATATTTATCTCTCATCCACCAGCTGTTAGTGATATTATTGAGAAATCTGGGAGTAGTCGATTCTCTGATTTTAGATACATCTCAAATATCCGTGACAAGTTGTTTCATCATCTATTGCTTATCAGCTTGATTTGTGAGATAAATTAAAAATAATTTATAATCTGCTCTTTAGATGGCCCGAATTTAATTATTAAACGGAAAACACTTTTTGCAAATTATTCCGCTTTAAAATATTAAGGTTAATAATTTATTTGCGCCTGTTTTTTGTTTGTGAATAAATAGTTTTTTGCGTATACAAACTCTATTCTTCCAAGAAAGTAGTGCAAATACAATATTGTTTCGGCGATTCAACCCAATATTGTATTTGTATTCCTTTCTCGAAAGACTTGAGTTTGTGTACGGACAAAACTCTTTATTCATATTGCGTATGTACTAGCGCAAACAAATAATTCGTCTTAATATTTGAAGCACAGGTTCTCAAACTTATTTCGACTACCGCCCATTTTGAGATTTAAAAACCACCTGTTGCGTTTCTTAAAAGCAGTTATTGCCAATATTATTTTTAAATATGCATTATTTTATGGATAGGATAGATAGGATGTGACCCATATCCTATTTCTGAAAACAAATAATGTTTCAAGGAAGGGAAATAAAAGTCATGCAAATATTTTTTTTAACAAAGAAGGCTTTGAATTCGAGTTTGAGAGATCAAAACGCCATTTTGGTCAAATTCGGAGATGCCAGATTCATGAAATAAAAAGCGGGAACGAGACTTGTGCATGATAGAAAAAAATCGCAAAGTATGCTCCGAAAATTTATAAAAACACGTTCTGTTATTTAACACATCATAGGTTTGAAAAAATTCACAGTGTTTCTTTACATGCTTCTTAAGGTATTGACGAGAGATTTTGGCTCTATTTTAAACGACTACTATTTTTTGTTTTATTAAACATTTTCCCAATTTTCGCTTGAATATTATCGTTTTTAATATTAGCGCGCTCTCTCTAACATTCGTATTATCGTATCTCTCTTTCTTCTTTTTGAGCGGGGATAACCCAGCCAAATAAATCAATCACAACTAGGTACTTATCAGTTATAACAACTACCAACTTATTAATTACTAGCTTCTGCTCGCGACTTCGTCTGCGTAGGATTAGTACTTCGAGTAATCTATTTTCTTTTCCTATGTCCCATCTATGTTTATACCAAAATTCTTAACCTATTGATTTAAATTTTGTATAATTCTTGATTCGATTCAAAGTATTAGGCGAGAACTTCAAATAAACTCACAAATTTAAATATTTTCTAAAATAGAATTTTGATTTAACAATCATTGTTTTGCAAAATGTCATTCTCTAATTTTGACATTTTCTATTAAACAATAATTATTATTTTCAATGTATTGAAAATAAATAGCTAGCTTTATAAATTATACCCTATATGTTATTCTGATGTATGAGCTATATTATTGTAAAGTTTCATTCAAATCTATTTAGTACTTTTTGCGTGAAAGAGTAACAAACATACATACATCCATACAAACTTTCGTATTTATAATATTAGTAAGATTATCATTGGTATATGATACAATCTCGGTTGGATCCGTCTATATATAATTTTCCATAAATAAACATCAGAGGTTTAATCGGCAAGATGAGTATTTATTAGCGCAAAGAAGCTTTGAACCCGAAATAGTTTATTATTAAAACATCATTAGAAAACCAATGTTAAAGACGTCATCATAATCATTGACGGAACCAATCGAAATAAAATAATAACTAACTATCTCACCTTGGACTAACTCTGCGCTTGAATTGACTTGACCTTTAACGTCCAATGATTTGAATCCGTGGTAATTATACAAATTTTTGATAAATTATGTATAACGATCATAAAAAAATATATAAACATTAAGAAATTACTTTTTTGGCATTTGAGTATTTTTAAATTTTTTTATTAGTTACAAAAATATACATAAATTTCAAATATTATTTTTTCAGTAATTAATTCATAATATTTGTATTTTATGTACCCCCCCATAAATAATCAAGGTTTGTGTGTATGGGGGGGGGGGGTGTTATTACATTGGTTTTATTTGACATTATTCAGTTTAATTTTTAAGGTGAGTTTTAAATTCTTTTATTAGTATTCATCTTTCTCATTTTTCTGGTAATGAATTAAAAAAATTTACTCCGAGATATTTATGATTGCAGTTTTTACATTTTGGAGTAGGAAGTATTGACGTTTGTCAAATAGAAAATATGGGATATTTTTTTGTCATTGCAAAATTTGTCGACTTAATAACTCGAGCGCTTTTTGCCACATTATGCCACTATTTCCAAAACCTCGAATTGCTTTGTTGCTAAAATGTGGCAAATTTTCAAAAAAAAAAAATTTATTAAAATGACTATATAATATATTGTACATTCAAAATATAACAAAATAAATATTCTCTAGATTCTTTAAAATGTTTTAAGGTTAAAGATTTAATAACATTTTTTATAAATCCTACAAATATGTGATAATAGGCAAAAGATAGGGGAATTCATTGGCTACATAGAACTGTAATCAGTTTGTATGTCTCCATATTCAAATTCGGAGGTATGATTTTTTTTAATGTGAGCGGAAAAATTTCCTTTAGCAATCCGAGAAAAAATATTTTAGTTGCTCTGTTGCTCCAGTGGTTAACTAACTAACTAACTAACCATCACGCATTCCCCGCAGGGGTAGGCAGAGATGACGGACCGCCAAACAACTCGGTCTTGACATACACTCCTTGCCTTCACATTCATATAACTTATTATACATGCTCTTTGTCGATTTAGTTTCTAATAATAAATCAGGTGTTTTAATGTTCAAATCGTCCAGGTCTTAGTGGCGGATGAGTCAGCCCACCAACTGCGTGGCAGGCTGGATCGGGATAAACTGGTTTAGAGAGATCTTTTGACCTCTCCAGCAGGACTCTCTCGGAATATCGCCTTGCACCGCAGTGGGAGGGTTAGATTCATAATTCTGGACACACTGACCCCCACATTCCTACCTTGATATCTTTTTTCATTCCCAGAACATTTTTTTAAAAATATATATCTAACTAACTCCAATTTTTTTTCAATGTGCGACATCTATTGACTTTTCAACAAGTGTAGGATGAATATATAATATATTTATTTTTTTGGATAATCATTGAAGATGATATTAATGACATTCATACGAAAATTTTAAACAAAAACAACCGGAAAAGATTTAATCGCATGTAGGAATTGTGTCGGGGCTCTGCTACATATATGTTTCAAATTTTCGTTTGAGAGTGGATCACATATATTTTTATATAATAGGCTTACTAATTTCTTGAGAACAATCGACAGCTGTCTCGTGGTAATTTGTAAGTTTATGGTGTAGTATATATGTATTACGATACCTACCTGAATCCCAAAACTATTCATAATCATAAAAGTAGCTGGAAGTTCAAGTATTTCGAGCACCGCCATAACTGGTTCCCCGATATCAGTAAAAATCTTTTGATGACAAATATAAATATTATTTAATATTTACGTATGAAAAACCAAGGCGAATGACTTCATTAGAACATAATTTCAAACATTTTCGACTGTGTGGAAATGGGCATAGATATGGTGGGACAAGTGGGCAAACCCTGGTTGGCCGATGCATTAACATTGTCCACCGTTTTTCCTTCTTCCATTCATGTTCTTTGTATTCATAGAGCCTAAAACATGAATATGTTGCAGAATATTTCTTTTTAAAGAACCTATTCTACCCTCTTTCTCTCTTTTCGATACCTTCTCTAGATTTTTATTTTTTGCTCCACCCTAAATCAAAACCTGGCTAAGCCCAGTATTGGATAACGGAATAATTATTATTAAACAATATAAGACAACCATCAAGGCATTCGACTTTTGGTAAAAAGTTATATTAAAATCTCTGTCATGGACGAGAGTGAAAATTCCTTAATATTTTACGTGTCACTTCAATATTTTTCATTGTTACCATGAATTTTATTAAATTTATAATTAATATTTTTCATTGTCTCTCGGTTACCATGAACTTCATAAAATTTAACCTAAACTTATAATTAATATTTTTCATATCTCTCGGTTACCATGAACTTCATAAAATTTAACCTAAACTTATAATTAATATTTTTCATTGTCTCTCGGTTACCATGAATTCCATCAAATTTAACCTAAACTTATAATTAATATTTTTCATTATCTCTCTGTTACCATGAACTTCATAAAATTTAACCTAAACTTATAATTAATATTTTTCATTGTCGGTTACCATGAATTTAATCAAATTTAACCTAAATTCATAATTAAAAATTTTCATTGTCTCTCGGTTGCCATGAATTCCATCAAATTTAAACTAAAATTATATTTAATTAATTATCGAAGAAATTAAACACTTTGTGGCTTGACATTATACTAAATGAAACTAAGTATTTGTTTCGTTTGTTATAATTAATATTTTTCATCGTCTCTCGGTTACCATGATTCCATCAAATTTAACCTAAAATTATAATTAATATTTTTCATCGTCTCTCGGTTACTATGAATTCCATCAAATTTAACCTAAAATTATAAGTAATATTTTTCATTGTCTCTTGGTTACCATGAATTCCATCAAATTTAACCTAAAATTATAATTAATATTTTTCATTGTCTCTCGGTTACCACGAATTCCATCAAATTTAACCTAAAATTATAATTAATATTTTTCATTGTCTCTCGGTTACCATGAATTCCATCAAATTTAACCTAAAATTATAATTAATATTTTTCCATGTTTCATTGAAGTTTGAGGAAAATATAATTGAATTATTGTCTTGCATCTTCATGGGAACAATATATTGATTGTTATTTCGTTTTTACGACTCTCTTAAATGAAGCGTCGGTCTTCAGACAGGCGTAAGCCATAAAAACCATATTGTCTTAATTGCATTCATGACGTCAACTCTTCAAAAAAGAATAACAATGCGAGCTTATATTGTCATCAATCCAAAAGTGAGCCACTTCCGATTTACTTTTCGAAACATTTTCAAATATTCTGTTGGTCTGAACCACTCGGAATTGCCCTGGCTTCATTCTGCTTTAACTGGTGGGAAAAGTGATTGGCTGGTTTTTGGAAATTTCAAGGTCAAGTGCAAATTTTCGTCAATCAAGAAATAATATACAGCTGATGTTCCCGGCGTTGCTCGGGCTTTTGCAGAGTTTTTTTTTTTAAATCTGATGTAGGATGTATTTTCCTCTTATTTTGAACGTCAAGTGAGCAAAATTTCATCAAAAAGTATCAAAATACTGCTTTAAAGAGTAGGAAATCGGTTTGTGGTTGGTTTTTTTAAATATCTGGTAGATAATCCCATTGTTTTGAAGGTCAAGTATGCAAAGTTTCATCAACCGTGAAATAAAACATTAGATTTGTATATAAATTAAATCCACGCCGCCCGCCCGCCACAGACAATGAACTTTATATACATATATTAGAAGATTAGCACAAACCCGTGAAAAATCACGGTAGGTATATCATAATTGTAGGATTTATAAAGCTGAAAATATATTTATAAAATATTTGCCTCAGGATCAGATCGCCTTAAAAAAAAATATTGCCTATTTCGAAATTTTTTTTTTTTCAAAACAAAATATTTTTTCATAGAAGATTTTTTTCATGCAAACACTTTTAATTTTTTACGTGCAAACTATCTTAGAACTTTAAAACTCCAAAAAAGTTATTACCTTTTGCACTACCCCCAGACACCTTGTACGAACTTAAAAATTATGGCTTCTTAAATCCAGAGTGGGTTTTCATATATTTCATAATACTCGTATGTTTGACATTCGTCAGCGTTTTAGCCTGGTTTCATCTACCTATAAATAAATCGTGTTGTATATTTTTAGTTAAGTTTTTTAGATTTAAATATTCTGTATAACGTTTTTATTAATTTTATTTTTATTTATTCTTTGTTCTCTTATACACAGTATCCGGACACTCGTAGTACAAAGTACAAGCGGGAAACTGGTAAATTTACATTCACAGAGAATCCAAAACATTTTTTTTCCATCTGATCATTTTGTTTTTTTTTTCTTCTTTTTGTTCGGCAATTAGAGTTAAAAAATACTTTCGGAGGCAAGTCTATCCTTCGACCCTTTTTAAAAGACATTAAACACCTGATATTATTAACCCCCTTCTTACCGATTTTTTTTTTCATACTTGACCTAAAAATTCCATTTTTAGACTCGATTTACTCGAAAACAGAAGCTTAAATCAAAAAAGTTATACTATAAAACTGACGATAAATATATAGATTCACAAGTTTCCAGCTTACAGACACTACGAGTTTCCGGACACTGCATAATTAATTATTTATTTACGCCTAGTAAGGCTTTTACATATATATTACAATATTTACGAAATTATACTCGTAAAAAGTAAAAATATATTGAATTTTATCCACACACTATGTAGGTACAAAATATATAAAAATATTAAAAATCAAAAATATTTTTTTTTCTTTCAGCCGACAAAATACTCTTAATGTGTTAGTCAATTTAAATAGCTTTATCAAAATATTCCACTACTTGATGAAAAAAACTTTAATAAGGTATGCTTATATATTAAAATTGATGTACTATATATACCAACAACATCGAAGTATTTTTTTCCTAGCTCTTGAATCCGTCGCATATAGGATTACCATTTAGAAAATTGAAAAGTCCTGGCAAAAAGCCTGAGAGTCCAAAAAAAGTCCGGACATTTTAATCACATAATGCAAATATCAGGTACGCACTTCATAACGGTATGGACGTGGTAAAGGTAGGTAGTGAGTGGGAAATTAATAAAGATTAAAGACTTATTTGATATTACTTATGTAAGTTTTATTACTCATATTCCATCTAAACCAAAAAATCCTGATAAATTAAAGGTCCGGACAAAAAGCTAGAAGTCCGGACATGTCCGGATTAATTCGGACGGATGGTAACCCCAGTCGCATAGGAGTGTAATATTGGGACGTTGATGTAGAATTGCTACAATAATATGGTAGGTACTGTCTTGTAACTGACCTGCCTGGAGTATGAAAAGAGATTTCATATAATAAATCAGGGGTATCAAATAATGAATTAATGATTTTATACAAACAGGTTAAATCGGAAATGATTCTACGATCAGATAATTTTATTAAATTTAATGCCAAAGTACGTTATCGTAATTAAGGCATTCTCTAGGAATGCCCATTTTAAAATTTACATACCTATCTTAAAAATTTATATTGGATTCTTTCAATCGCATGTGAATGAATCTCATAATTTGGGGACCAAACCGTGGAATTGTATTCTATATGACTCCTTACTAGTGACATATATAATGTTTTTACAGTATTGAAATCACTAGATACCCTTAAAATAAATCCCAACATTTTCAAAGCTTTATTGGTTATTATTTCTATAGGCTTGATAAAGTTGAGTTTCGTATCAAACCAAATACCCAAGTCATTAATTTTCGACACAGATACTAATAACATATTGTTAATCGAATAATAAAAAAATATCGGATTCTTTATTCGATAAAACCTCATAATTTGACATTATTTGCTTTTGTTAAGTTGCAAGCGGTTATCATGACACCATATAATAAATCTCAACAAGTTATTTGACAATATATGGCAATCGTTAATGTTTCTGATTGCTTTGAATAATTTCAGGTCGTCTGCAAAAATTAATACTTGAACATCATTGAAAATATATTATATAACACATCATTAACAAATAATAATAAATGAGTGTTATTATAATATGAGTGTTAGTTTGGGAATTTACCGGCATTTATTCAATTTATCAAAAAAATTGTACTAATATAAAATTATAAAAATAAAAAATTATAAAAAATCAGTAATTTAACCTTCTCGTTACCAACGGGGGGAACAAAAGTCTCAGAAACTACTATCCTCCATGTATCAGCTTAAATAGTGAATTTACTGTGTTTTGTAATCCTAAAAACTTATAAACATAACCTTTTAATTATAAAATGCGTGGGGTATTTCAATGACCCCTCATGGTGACAAAAGTTTTGTATTGTATTTTTACATATTATTTATTTTTTCCTTTCAGATAGAAGAAATCTTGTCCATGTTGGGACTGTATGAGCACCAGAACACCAGGACAGCACGCCTCTCCGGGGGTCAGAGAAAGAGGCTCTCCATCGCTCTGGAGCTCATCAACAATCCTCTCATCATGTTCCTGGATGAGCCCACCACGTAAGTCAACCACTTTCTTTACCAACTTACCATCAAAAGGGTTAACGAATTCCGTAAAATGGAATATAAGCTAATGAACCACTTCACACTTGCATGATGAGTTTATTTTTTACTTTCAGCTACCAAGGCAGTTAATGTTTCTGTCATATTTTGGTTACGTCGTGCTAGACGTAACAAATAACAAGTTATATTTTAATTCTATCTAATGTACTAGATGGTTTTAGTCAACACTCATAGGGTCAGCATATTTGCCAGGCTGCAATTTATAATTAGCATATCAAAACATTTCCGCAACATAAAAGACTCTGTACTCTCTTTATCTCTCATATATCCTGCTCATACATCATAACTCTCGGTACTCGTGTATCATAATTCTGCTAGAAATCCTGACAAGATAAGCCGAGTGATAACATTACTAAAAATTACTGATATGAGTTAAAGATCGCCGAAATTAAATCAAATAAGTACCCACATACCTATGGATAAGTTTACAATTTTTTACCAAAAACCACAGGCACAGGCTAAAATCATCAATTTCACTGTCAGTTTTAAAATGCACACACCGTACTTCAAAGTTTCGAAGGTCGATCTATGTGGCTATATATTTTTTTTAAATGTTAATTGTGGAGTTTTGTAAAAAACATAAAAAGAAATTGGGGTTGATTATCTCTAATTTTGAATTTATTTATTTTTGCAGTGGATTGGACAGCTCATCCTGCAGACAGGTGGTGAATCTGTTGAAGCAGTTGGCTCAGCAAGGGAGGACTATTGTCTGCACCATCCACCAGCCTTCTGCTTCCCTATTCCAGACCTTTGACCATGTTTATGTGCTAGCCGCTGGGCAGTGCCTGTACCAAGGAACCACTAATAACCTCGTCCCCTATCTGGAGGGAGCCCATATGCCGTGCCCACAGTACCACAATCCTGCTGATTACGGTACGATTATTAAATTATTTGATTGCGTATTGCACGGTGCATGCCTCTCACAACCACGCTGAAATATACTTTTAATTATTTTTGTGTTTAATTGTGGAGATCATGCTTGTGGTTCTGCTGAGAACTTTGCTGCAATATGCCTTTCATGTAACATATTGTGTCGTTTATAAGAAAGAAAGAGAAGAAACATTACTTACAATGGATCTATCATGAAGATGCCTTGAGTAACAGCAGTTCGAAATGTCAACAAATTTGCATTTTCAGAGTTCACATCACATTTCAGATAATAAAATAATGTATATTTATCATTTATCCAAGTATGTACAAGTATATTATTTGGTACATGTGTTTTTTATCTCTATCCAAACTCCTCTTTTGTTATTTAATGCCAATCAAATTTAACAGAATAATGAAATAGTCATTGTGCTCAAATTTAAATTATCATAAGCAGAGTAAAGTAAAAAGAAAAAAAGGAAAGTAAAAAGTAAAGAGTTCAGAAAATAAAAATATTATATTGTGGTGAGATACTCCTATGTATGTATGCTATAAAAACACTCACTATTGCATTTGGTTGCATTCAATAAATGACCATTTTTCATTTTTGCATACAATTATCTTCCTCTCCAGTACCTACATTCTCTCCAAATTAATCATGATAAATAATTTCCCAAAAACATTACCCTAACCTCTAAACAACCCCAAACCATTTTCTGACCTTACCTTTTTTCTCCCAAACTGTATTTTCCCTCCATAAGCTATCTATCAAAACCAATTATTTTCCTTTTCTTTGGCGTATTTCTCACTACTTTATAAAATGGGATACATTCAAATATTGAGTAAAATCTAATATAAAGTAGCTAGGTACCAAACTTTTGTTTCAACATTTTGTAAGTACCTACCTTGTTACTCTTTAAGTATTTTAAATCTCTTTTGTAGTAATCGAGTTGGCCTGCGGAGAACACGGTGAAGAAAAGGGTGAATCACTAGTGTTGGAGATGGAAAACGGGAAGTGTCTTCAGTGGTTTGCGAACCCTTCCGCCATCAGTGACCTCAAGACCCTTAGAGTGAAACACCCCCTGTCCAAAGTAAAGCGCAGCAACAGAAATAAAGGACTGGAAGAAACCCCGGAATCTAATCAGCTCAAGGTGCTGATTAGAAGAGGATTTCTGATGGCCAAGCGAGACTCGGTAAATTAATATTTTCTAAACTTGTCTAACATCTGAAATACAATAATATAATAGCTAATAGTTGTTGTTATCCGTGGAAAATCATAGAATGAAAATTGAGTTGTCAAGATGAAAACTGACAAAAGTTTGTTTCTAATCAAAAAATATTACCTACACATTCGAATATAGAATGAAAATAATCATCTTGCTAAATGTATTATGTATAGGTAGGTACTTTATTTTTTTTCAGGCTTTGAAAAAGTGTATTTTTTTATAATAAGTCTTTCATACATACTCACAAGGAAATTATCCTGTTTAATTACGATATAGCTATGTATTTGTTATTTTATAGATATATTTACAAAATTGTATTTTTAGATTAATGCAACTTACAGCTCGTAATGTAATTTCCATCATAAATGATGGAACTCTGAGAAAACATTGGTTTAACTTTTGAAAAGTGTTTTTTGAAAACACTGGTCATTAACCGCTTGGACACATAAGCTTGTTTTCACGATAATTTAACGTAGGTAGACATAGGAATGACGTATGTCCCGTACCTGAGTTATTAATATTAATTTTAATACAAGTGTAAAATTTAAAAACCTCTGTTCTTTAATAATAATTTATTAAATTTAATTCAGGTGTAATTAGAAAACCTCTTATCATTAATAATAATGTATTGGTTTTAATACAAGTGTAATTCGAAAACCTCTGGTCATTAATAATAATGTATTCATTTAAAAATTTAGGCGTATTAGATTTGTCAAAGAATTTATACATAAAAATGCAAAAATCAGTCATTTTGAATACATGTAGATTTTTAAAATATTTATATTGAGGGATCAGTAGGATTTATCAGTCCAGTTAGGAGTTCTCCCTCTGATATGAAAATATCTGGAGTCGATGAATTATTTTCCCATTTGGTCTCTGATGGGTTGACGTGTTGTTCTTGTATAGTTTTAAATTTATTATACTTAGATAGTACAATTACATAGCATGGATTGACTAGATGATCATTTGTGGAAAAGTGTGTGGAAGGGTTAAGTTTTTCCTGTGGGGAAGATTTAACCTGGACACAAAAGTCAGAAGAACAATAATACAAATGTAATTTGAAAAGACGAGTCAGGCACTGGCGCTCATCAAGTGTGCCAATTATTCGCGAAACATTTTCAGTCCACCTACGTAAACGATAATGACACGAATGATCCGAGTATAAACAATAGTTTTACCTATATGAATAATCATAACCCGATTGGGAACATAGAAATAAACAATTTATTGATCAATAAATACCTGAAGAATTTAGACATTAATAAGGGTGCTGGCAGTGATGGTATACCGCCATACTTTGTCTCAAAATGTGCCAAAAATCTTTCATACCCACTAACTAACATATTTAGAATGTCACTAGAAGCAGGAAAATTTCCTACAAAATTCAAAGAAGCAACTATAATCCCTATTCATAAAACAGGTTCAAAAAGCAACATTGTAAACTATCGCCCAATCTCAATTCTAACAGTATTTAGTAAACTCTTTGAGAAAATTGTCTACGATCAAATTTATACAACAATTGTTCGCAACATTCAAAACCAACAACACGGATTTCTACAAAAAAGATCGGTACTAACAAATTTGGTAAATTTTACTGAATATTTAACGAGCAATATGGACAATAGAAACCAAGTAGATGTAATCTACACTGATTACTCTAAGGCCTTCGATAAGGTAAACCATTTCATTCTAATTAAAAAATTAAATCAATTAGGCATCCATGGTGACTTACTTCGGTGGCTCACTTCATACCTTCGGAGTAGACTTCAATGTGTATCAGTTGAGGGAACTAAGTCCAGCTTCTTTTTCGTGCCCTCCGGTGTTCCTCAAGGTTCTCATTTAGGGCCATTATTATTTAATGTTTATATTTACGATATTCACAAATGTTTTTTACACGCCAATTACCTAGCATATGCAGACGATAAAAAAATATACCTAGTTATAAAATCAATCGAAGATTGCATTAAACTTCAAGAGGACCTAAATCGTCTTTTTGACTACTGTGAATCAAACAAACTTGTAGTTAATACCTCAAAATGCAATAAAATAACATTTACACGTAACAAAAATAAAATTCCCTTTATGTATACATTAAACGGGACATATATCAAAGAAGTAGAATCTATCAGGGACCTTGGGGTAGTACTAGATGTTAAATTAAACTTTATACAACACACTGATGAAATCATTAACAAAGCCAACAAAATGCTAGGATTTATCATTCGAATAACGAAACCTTTCCGCAACCTTAAGACTCTATATTCCCTTTACACAGCGTTCATCCGTCCCCACTTAGAACACTGCACACCGATTTGGACTCCTTTTTACCAAGCTCACATTGAAAGAATCGAAAAAATTCAAAAAAAGTTTTTTAAATACATAAATTATAAAAAAAAAATAAACTTCTCAAATTACACCGAATCTATTAATTACCATAACTTCGACTCCCTTCATACACGACGTTTAATTTTTGACCAAATCTTATTATTTAAAATTCTTAATAATGGCCTGGACTCGCCAGAACTAACCAACTTAATAAATATTCATATTCCGACAAGATCAACACGACAATCCCATTTGTTTCATTTGCCTACACATAGAACTAACTTTAGAAAAAATTCACCAATTCCCCGTATATGTGCACAATATAACACAAAATTTCAAAATATTGACATATTTAACAATACACTTCACAAATATCGATTAGAAGTAACACGTACGATCGAAAATTAATACAAGAGTGTGGAATGTATTCGGAGCATCTCCTATCCTCATCCTATATTCCTCTTCCTCTCCTTCTCACCCAAAACTAATTGTATGTAATAAAACTCCATCTCCATTCAACTTTAACATAGGAGACTTTTTTGGCTTGACTTCATTTAACAATGTATATATTTATCTTTATATTTTATGTATAAGCTGTCTGTCTCTTACCAATAAATAAATAAATAAATAAAAACTTCTTGACATTAATAATCATGTGTTCATTCTAATACAAGTGTAATTTGAAAACTTCTTGACATTAATAATAATGTGTTCATTCTAATACAAGTGTAATTTGAAAACTTCTTGACATTAATAATAATGTGTTCATTCTAATACAAGTGTAATTTGAAAACTTCTTGACATTAATAATAATGTGTTCATTCTAATACAAGTGTAATTTGAAAACTTCTTGACATTAATAATAATGTGTTCATTTTAATACAAGTGTAATATGAAAACTTCTGGTCGTTAATAAAATGTATTAATTTTCAGACACTAACGCATCTCAGGATAATTGTGAATGTGATGACAGGAGCAATGTTAGGACTATTGTTTTTAAATGCTGGCAACGAAGGATCAAGAGTTCTAGACAACTATAAACTATTGTTTGCCATCCTCATGCACCACATGATGTCAACAATGATGCTAACCATCCTAACGTGTAAGTATATGACAACACTATGCATTCAAAACATTCACCAAAGAAATTTAAAAATAATATGAAAAATGTATTCAAATATTTTAAGGTTTTTTTTTATCCACTCGAGCGCTTTTTGCCACAATATGGCACTATTTCCAAAACCACGGATTGCTTTGTTGCCAAAATATGGCAAATATTCTCTAGATTCTTTAAAACGTTTTAAAGTTAACAATTTAATAATATTTTATTTTATAAATCCTACGAATATGTGATAATAGACCAAAGATAGGTGAATTCATTGGCTATATAGAACTATAATCAGTTTGTATGTCTCCATATTCAAATTCGGAGGTGTAATTTTTTTTTATGAGGGCGGAAAAATTTCCTTTAGCAATTTGAGAAAAAAGTTTTAAATTGCTCTGTCGTTCTAGTGGATATATACTAAATCTAACTGAATTACACATTGTTTATAATATAATTTCTTCTTTTTTTCTTCCGCAGTTCCAAATGAGATGTCCATTTTACAAAAAGAGCACTTCAACAGATGGTATTCATTGCGATCCTACTACATTTCTAACACCTTAGTGGACATACCAATTTCGGTAAGTTTTTTTTTTTACATGAATACCGCACAAGAGTCCCAACTGCTCCGTCTGGAGCCAGTGAGGCTATGGCATCCCCAATATGGGTATGTTGTGAGGCTGAAGAGGAAAGTGGGGAAGTACCTGTCTATTCAGATCTTGTCACCAATCACGGATAAAGCCATTTCAAGCAACGTTTCAATTCTGAAGGGTGTTCTTACACCTGGGCGATACTGAGAATATCTTCCACTCTGGAACGTGCCGCAAATATACTAAATATTATTTTTAGTTAATTAATCATGAAATAACTAATACAAATTGATCAAATAAAATTTATTTGCGCCCGCCGGGTTCTAACCCGCGACCTTCGGATTGGGAGTCAAGAGCCTTACCGCTCGACCACGCCGGCCGTCAAAGTTTAATAATTATCAACAACAACCCCATTGACAATGTCTGTACTCCTTCTCACACGCCTTACATGAAAGTGGAAAGGACGCAATAAATCAGTTTGTCTAATATTTTCACCAAATACCAAAAAAAACTGAAAACGTACATTCTTTCTGAATATTATTTTCTATATATAAAAAATATATCAATGTCAACTCTGTAGATACATTGGGTGCACGTTTGGCATGTTTCCCAACTATGCACCGGTACCGAAGGGATAAAATGACACGTATTTATCAGAGCACCTTCCATTGTAATACCTGTAAAACAAGGATAGCATACCAACCCGACGTCTGTGCTCTAAAGATTGCAATCCGTTGTTAATCCGAGTTGTTTACTATTATAGTATCTGCGAGCCCCTTACAGTACGCTCAGCTTTTGACAGGTTAGCTTGACTCTGGCTTCGATGGAGCCCCCCTGCCTGAGTTGAATAAAAGAGTTCGATGTATGAATGGTCACTATTAAGCAATATCATTAAAAGAATCAAGCTGCGACATATGTTGTCAATGCAATGGCTTACAAAGGATCTGGATCTGTCATGGGTTTTGCCATAGATTCCTGATTATAAATAATCAATCAACAACAACAAAAATTTACCTGTAAATACACTGTTAAATCAAATAGTTCATTTGTACTACAAAGCTGTCATTATTATATTGTAAATAATCTTGTTTTCTGGTCAAAGTTCTCATTCCAGTAAACTCTGATAACCTTTGAAATACGTATGTAATAAATATATTTTGTTTCCTCTTCAAAAATTAAACAAACTGCAGAAATCAATCAGATTTTTATAGGTCAACCTGATTATTATAACTCCTAAAAATTTGAGCAATTTGTAACCTTTAACCTTTTGGTAGATTCTGTTCTAAAGTAATAACAGCGTAATTTTTTTGGGATTGAAGATAAAAATTATTGCTTTATTCTGTTACTTATATCTATTTATTACCTTGTCACTTTCTATTGGAGGTTCCTAAATGCAATTGAGAAACAGCAAATAACTCCACGAAACAATAATTTATCGGAAACTTCAAGAAAATATCAGGATGTTTATGTATAGTAAATCAATTTGACATTAATACGCAATAAATTCTTATCAAAGTTATCAAGCATAAAACGAACATATATAAGTACTGTCCATTTTTAACATAACAAAAAACATTATATCTGTGAACGCAATTGATTTTTTTGTAAATAAATATTTGAATTGTTTCAGGTTATATGCTGTCTATTATTTTCGTTAATAGTGTACTCCATGTCAGCGCAGCCGATGGTTCCCGCCCGGTTCGCAATGTTCTTCACCATCTCCATTCTCGTTGTCTTTGTTGCCCAGAGCTTTGGACTAATGGTCGGGGCCGTCTTCAAAGTTGCTGTAAGATGTCAACAATGCCTATGAACCTACATACTGATAATACCTCACTACTTTACTAAACATAGAATCCAAGATACTAAACCAATATGCCTTGTATCATGTGCAAAAAATCCATGCCTCTAGCAAAAAGTTAAGTAAAAGATTCAAGAAGGTCTCGAAAAAATCCTCCGGAAAGATTGATACAAGATGTCTTTAACCTCTTGTTCGCCAGCATAACCTTAACAATACTATTAAAAAAAAAACTTCTCTGAATATAAACAGCTATTCTGGGGAAACTACTCATGGTAGATTTTATACTATTTTATAAATTTATAAACATTATAAACATATGCAAATCGCGATGGTGATGTTGCGCTTTTCCTATTGGTGTTGAATTTTTATTTCTTTGAGGGGTCTAGGGATATCTTTGAAGCGTTGAAGTGGAGCATGGTACAAATAATGTTGAGAAATTCTGCCAAAGACCTTTTATACTATACAGGGTTGATGTGGATTCATCTTCACATTAGGAGAATCACATTTCCAAAAGACAAGTTGGGACAGCATTAGCTATTCACTTTTATATTATTTCATTTCATTTTTAGATCCATTTCCCCAACAATTTGAGTACCTACTTTCAAATCACTTCAATTCAAATTCAACCATTATATTCAAATCAATGGAATTTCAGAAAGATTTACCGACGAAATTTCAATAGAAAATCAATAATTTAATCATATTTTATTTTTCCAGACCGGTACCTTCTTGGGGCCAACCCTTTCAGTACCAATGATGATGTTTGCTGGCTTCGGAGTCTCCCTCCGTGACTTGCCGAGCTACCTTTACTGGGGATCCTACGTCTCTTATCTCCGTTACGGACTCGAAGGCTTTGTGGGTGCCATCTACGGAGGGGACCGACCAATCTTGGAGTGTTCAGAAAAATACTGCCATTACAGGTTAGTTTTTATTTACATACTTTGATCTTATGTTATGCTTGTATTACATATACATATAAACTAATTCTAGTGAAATTCTAATGAATATCGGAAGACAAAAGCTCCTGGAAAAGCTGACTATTTTTCCCATGAAGCTAAGTACTCTAAACGGTTGACCTTTGGAAAACCGAGCTCCCGTGAGCTAATACTTCGTTAGTGTGCTGCCGATAAACATTCCAAAAACAGAGTGTATTATTGTCAGATTACCATGTGTTTATGCCGGCGCTCAATGGATACAAATTTTTCATATTTTATTTAGTATTATTTAATCTTAAATGTTTCTTATTGTTTTGAAGAAATAGGTTATTTTTAATATATCTTACTTCTTATCTTACTATCTTACTACAGTAAAACTCGCTTAAGAAATTCCCATTTAAGAAGTTTTCACGCTTAAGAAGTTTTGATTTTCGGTCCCTTGAAAATTCCATACAAAAAACTGCAAAAAACACGAATTTTTCCCACTTAAGAAGTTTTAGGGCTAAAACTGCTTCCCGCTTAAGAGGTTTTAGAAATCCGGCGGTAAAATCAACACAAACGAAATATTGTGCCGCAAAATATCTAAAATTAACCTTTTTCCAAGTCATAAATTGAAAGATGTTTGCTTCACAGATTTCGCGCGATCCTAGTACCCATAACTAGTACCTGAGACCATAAAACCCTTTGTCGGCCGCCGGGCCATTTGCCGTAACCCATAAATAAACCAATACCCAGTCCCCTAATCCCCTAACTAGGTACAATAGCAATGCGACCTGTGGAACAAATAAGCAAGCGGAATTATGTAGGTAACGAATATGCAAGCATCTAGGTTGAGTTTAATATAACCTTTCATGTTTTTTCGGCCTCAATGACAACGTGGGCTAGATCTACATTTGCATATGGGGCGTTCAGACGTTTCGATTTTTGTTGACCAACTTTTATTTTACGAAAAAAGTTGAGCAACATTTTGTTCCCACGTTTCAATTTAAGTTGAACCGATTTTGAGATTCAAAATGGCGTCAACTGAAATTGTTAGTGCGTGCGTCTATCTAATTTCTGATGTTCTGTGAGAGGAGCTGGAGATTATGAAAAAATATAAAAAACGTCGTACTTGGGTGAGAAAATGGATCATGAGAAGGAGTGAATTAGGCGCATCCAACACAATTTTTTTCAAAATAATATTATTTACATTTCAAAAATAATATTCTATTTTTGTATACTTCTTGTTTTTGATCCGAAAGACAGGGATGGCTTTGGTACAGATCCATAAATCTGAACATTAAATCGTCCGATCATTTCAGATATTTTTTGGTTGAAACGGATTCCATGACGGTAGGAAATAGTACCGAATAAATGAAACGCCTGACGTTTACTTTTTCCCGCGAGTAACTAAAAATGATAAGCGACTTGAAACATGTGTTCAGACGCGACGATTCGATGTAAAACTCGAACGATTAGTAAAACCAAAATGGCGATAGTCATACTTGAACGACAAAAGTAGACGGGCTATCAACTTTCGCTAGCAACAAAAAAAGTTGATAACTTTGTTGACAAAGTGTTCACACGTGTCGATTAGCTTTCAACTGTCGAGTTGACCGACAAAAGTCGCCCCGTGGGAACCGGCTAATACACTTGACGCCTCCTTCAACAATCTTCCTTTTGGTACTGAACACAGAGATGTTTCGTAATATTATTGTATAAAAATTTTATTCCATCGAATTTGAACACGAAAAACTTTTGATAATCTATTGGATCGCGGTTAATACGGAATATTTCACATTCAAATAAATATATTTACCTTCATTATTACATAACATGATTAAATATGCCAGGGGAGATGGTAAAATATCCATTATAATTACGTTTTTTCAATCTTAAAAAATTGCCATGCATCATGTTTCATCTGACATTTGTCATAAATTAAGTTTGAAGGTTCGGAAATACATATGCATAAATTTAAAATTTAGATTGACACAAAACTTCGCAAATGATTTTTGTAGTTTTGTATTCACCGCGAGACTGAATTCGATAGTTTTACCAACTTTGGATGCGTTAACCATTGATATATGGCGTTAACAGATATAATTCTAGCGTCAAACAGCACATATGATAAAACTTTCTGATTCGAGCATCAAGCCATTTATTTACGTGCGAAATCGTAACTATTCGACGTCTGGTAGGTGGGTAGGACGTAATATTGGGCTGCGCGTATTATTTTCAGAAGGACCGTGAAATTTGGATTTCCGCAGAAATATAGCGTATTTTTACCAATTTACTTCAAATACCTAAATGTCAAAAACCGGCCGCGACAGAAATCGACCGCGAAATTTCGATTTCCGCAGAAATATATCGTATTTTTACCAATTTACTTCAAATACTAGATGTCGAGAACCGGCCACGACCGAAATCGACTGCGAAATTTCGATTTCTGTAGAAATGTACCGTATTTTTACCAATTTACTTCAAAAACCTAAATGTCAAAAACCGGCCGCGACAGAAATCGACCGCGAAATTTCGATTTCCGCAGAAATATATCCTATTTTTACCAATTTACTTCAAACACCTAGATGTCGAGAACCGGCCGCGACCGAAATCGACTGCAAAATTTCGATTTCCGCAGAAATATACCGTATTTTTATCAATTTACTTCAAATACCTAAATGTCGAGAACCGGCTGCGACTGAAATTGACCGCGAAATTTCGATTTCTGCAGAAATATACCGTATTTTTACCAATTTACTTTAAATACCTAAATGTCAAGAACCGGCCGCGACAGAAATCGACCTCGAAATTTCGATTTCCGCAGAAATATATCGTATTTTACCAATTTACTTCAAATACCTAAATGTCAAGAACCGGCCGCGACAGAAATCGACCTCGAAATTTTGATTTCCGCAGAAATATATCGTATTTTTACCAATTTACTTCAAATACCTAGATGTCGAGAAACGGCCGCGACCGAAATCGACCGCGAAATTTCGATTTCCGCAGAAATATACCTTCAAATACCTAATTTTCGGCCGAAGAACTCGATTTTTGTGCATATTTTTATGATTTTTTTTTTCATAAATTTTTGATTTACACGGGAATTAGTTAATTCAAAATTTGATGTCCCATGAATTTTGAATTTTTTTTTACCGCTTGGAGCATATAAGCTTGTTTTCACGACAGTAGGCAGACATAGGAATGACGTATGCCTTGGACTCGAGTTATTAAATGGCTAAAATTGAATCCCACTTAAGAAGTTTTCCCACTTAAGAAGTTTTTTTTCCCCGGTCCCTTGGAAAACTTCTTAAGAGAGTTTCACTGTAATCTTACTTCTTACTAATATTATAAATGCGAAAGTTTGTATGGATGTATGTATGTTTGTTCCTCTTTAAATCAAAATTTAATGAATGGATTTTAATGAAACTTTACAATAATATAGCTCATACATCAGAATAACATATAGGCTATAATTTATAAAGCTAGCTATTTATTTTTTAGTATATTGAAAATAATAATTATACGTCAAAATTTGAGAATGACATTTTGCAAAACAAAAAACAAAACAATTTAATCAAAATTCTATTTTGGAAAATATTTAAATTAGTGAATTTATTTGAAGTACTCGCCTCATACTTTGAATCGAATCAAGAATTATACATATTTTAAATAAATAGGTATAATGTTGGTATAAACATAGATGGGACCTAGGAAAAGAAAATAGATTACTCGAAGTACTAATCCTAAGCAGACGAAGTCACGGGCAGAAGCTTGTTTATTATATATTTAACAGGTGCTTTTGGCGCTTGAGAAGTTAAATTTGAATAATCTTTTTTTTATAATTGACATCACATTATTGTGGAAATGAAGTTTTATTTTGCAGATTTTGTATTCTTCAGATTGTGTGGTTTTACTTGGAATCCAGGGATATTTAAATGGAAACATGTACATCAATTTTTACATTTTGATTCAATCTTTATTTTATGTGGGTATTTTAAAAAGGTTACAAAAGAGATGCTAAGATGGTTTGGTTACATACAACATACAGATAAAGAAATAAGTGCTAGGATAACAAGTAAAGCGGAAATGACAGGAAAAAGAAGTTCGGTATATTCCAGATGGTATAACTAACCTTTATGCATAAATAAACTGTTCTCTTGGCGCCAAGCATATTTAGATGTATTAATTTTCACAGAAATTTAATTAATGGCACAAAGAGTGTCCATTATCCTACGTGCGTGAAGAATGCAGTGAAGAGGTTAAGGTCATGTCTATATTAATCATATTCAAAAAATTCCCAGTGCTGAAAATTCAAAAATTATATTCAAAACAAATACTAATATTCCTTTACAAGAACTTAAACACATTTAACACTTCACAAAATTCTCGCAATACTAGAACAAGACTTGCACACCAACTAGAAATACCTAAAACAAAAACATCCTTTGGACAAAAACACTACAGATACCAGGCTATAAAACTATACAATTCACTTCCAACACAATATAAAACATCTAATCTTTCAGAATACAAAAAACATATATGGAACTGGCTACAATCCTTATAACCCTTAAATTATAATTATGTTATCACATTCATAACTTTATGGAAATTCAAAATAAATTTTCTTTTGGTCAAAGAAATTATTTGTGTCAGTCTACACTTATATTTAATATCCTTCCAGAACACAGACATCTTGTGCATTTTTTTGATAAATATTAAATTATCGGTGTTAAAATTGCCATCAATTGGTTCATCTTTGTCCTTATCTGTCCTATATGTTTTATCAATAGGTACCTAAATATTTTTTGTTCTATTTTTACTACTTTATAAACTTATTATCCTCAAAACAGGCTTGTCCTAGTGAGGTTAATATTGAAATGTGAACACTACCCTTTTCTACTATGATTATCTAATCTATTAAATTTGAGTGACAGGAGAATTGTTTTTGATCTAATATTTCTATTTAAAATCTTGCATAATATAATTGATAGCCCTGAATTCTTATCGCTCATAAATCTTAATGTGCCAGCCAGAAACACAAGGTCAGTACTACCATTTTATTGTAGTAATACTGCGACCAGGGCCCAATTCAATATACCACTACAGAGAATTCAAAACTTGGGAAATATTTATTCACACATAGATGTATGGAATATGTCGCTAATACAATATAAACATGAAATTATTAAATCATTCATGTCAGAATGTGAAATCAAACGTGTTTAATATGAGTTACCGAGATTCCGTAATATTTTGATGTAAGTAGCATATTTTTATAATGTAGGAGCTGTTGCACATATTTTTGTATTATTTCTATTTATCTATAATGTAAAAACTTTTTATTCTCTTTTGTTTTTCTGTTTTGTAAACTTTTTCTTGTATGTATTTACTCATCTGTAAATTTCTAATATTATTTTACACTATATATTATTATTTTTATGCCATCTGCAATTTAAAAACTGGTTTCAGTTTAATTTATTTTTACTTTTTCTCTTTTAGTATAATATAATATTTTTTACTTACTTTTATACCTACCATTTTTATAATGTTCATTGCTATAAGTTTATATTTCTTATTTAAACATTGTATTACATATATTATATCACTGTATTATATACTTATTATGTAAAAGCCCATCAGGGCGTTAATTAATTAATAATAAATAAATAATACCCACCACGTAAAGAAACAATAAATAATAAAAAATTAAAAAATAAAATAAATGTGTAATTATGTTAAAAGAAAGATTACTTAGATAAAGTTACCAGTTACGGCTCTGCTTTGATTCTCCTCCATTAATCAATTTGTTCATTCCCCCTAACTTCCGGTTTTTTTTTTAAAGGTATTGCTATATCTATAATAATTATTCTGTTGCAGATATCCCCAGAAGTTCTTGACTGAAATTTCCATGAGCGGATCTATGTTCTGGAACGACTTAATTTGGCTATCTGTAATATTGGTCAGCATGCGACTGGCCGCCTTCTTCCTTCTGCGTTGGAAACTAATTGCCGTCCGATAAAATGTTTTTTCAAACATTACCTTGAATATTTATTTAGTAATATAATTTGACGGTTACTTGTATTTATTGACATTCGTAGATATTAATTTTCTTCATGACAGAACCAAAGCAATATTGATATATTTTTCATGATTTTCTACAAATACAATGTGTGAATATTTTATTGTTTTTGCTGTCGAATTTTGTCAAATGGCGCAATAAAGAACGGAACATTTTATGTTTTTTATAACAATTTATGTTTAGTAGAACTTTTTTAGTTTTACTAAATGTGTTTTTATCACTCATGACAGCTATATTGTCTTGTGGCATTTGATATTAAGTATATTTTTAAAATCTACATCCACTTAACACTAAAAAACTTTTTAAAAACTATTTCAGTGCTGGCCTTTTCAAAAAAATTTATGCCCACACAATGTATACATATATTATGGATCATATATTATGCGACACACATATGGCGAAAGAGGATCACATATGCGAAGGCTGCATAGGTAAGGTTAAAGACAGTTAGATTTTGTATTAAATGATTGGATAAGAAAGATATTTTCTGATATTACATACATAATAATGGACAATTCTAAAATAATGCTCTTATACTAAATAAATTATTAGACGAAACAAAGTACTGTAATGTTATAATTTTAAGCATTGTCTAGACTTAGATACTTATGTACAGAAATAAACATTGTAAAATAGCTTAGCTTTATTTTTACATTTGCCTTACATTCCTGCCTTAAGAATACGTTTATATATTATATGGCTGTGAAATTCTTACCAAAATTGATTTGTGCTAAATAAACATTAAAAAAGGACTACATAAATGCTTTTTTTTCATTCATCTCTAAATCTTAGAATGAGACATTACGTCGCCTAAATGTTTAATTGTCCAATCTCCATTTTGGTTATTATTCAATCTTCATTTTAAAATTAAAAATAAAGTATCAAAAAAGGTTAATTAATCACTTAACTAAGAATTATTTAAACTAACGTAACCTTTACCTTTACGGGAATAGCTTCACCTTACACCTATCATAATGTTTCATTGGTATAATGAGAGAAAACCTTCTCCTCCTGTAAAACCTGCAAATGTTTGGATATTTGCAAACAGGCGACGATTAGTCAAAAGTGGATCCATGATTATGTTTGTGGAAATTTATTTTTAAAAAATCACAGATATTGTTAAAATTAAGATGATATTTATAATGGTGGCCATTATCGTAATTGTCAGTTTTATGAAATCTTAATTATGTTAGCTAATTTTTATTTTTTACACATTCACGGACACAACATCTATTGAGGTTGTTTAAGAGCCGATGTGATATGACACAATATACATAATAGGGACGCGATACAACATAACGAACAGGGAAGTCATGTTTTGTAATATAATAGTATTTATCCTGTCTGTGTGTCACAACCAGGGCCCGCCCTGCGCAGGCGCAATTAAAACAGTCCACTCCGGGTGCAGACTTCCTAAAGCGCCAAGGAACCAAGGACCCAGGCACTAACAATATCTAACACCTAATACAGTGCCCTTGAGGGTTTTTTGCTCTTATACAAAATGCAGCATGTGTTGTGTGCCTTATAGTGTCCGTCAAGTGACCGTCAATGAGTTAAGATGAAACTTTTCTCTATGAAGAAATTCAGTGTAACAAAAATTGATAAAACTCATTTTGTAAGTTAGGTTTTCCCTAGTTCTTGAAGTGTGAAAGTTAGTTAAAAGGGTATGTTTATTGTTATCAATATTACGATTGAAAAAAATTGGTGTACTCTTAGTACCAGCCAAATAACCTTTTCACGGAGATTAAAGAACAATGGACCCTAATTTATTTATAAATTATATCTTACACCCACAATCAATCTATCTATGTAAGTAAAACATATATTTGGGCTTTTGTAAAAAATAGGCGAGGTAAAAAAAAACTATTACTCTTATGTGATATTTTGATATCTACTACATTTATTTTAATTTAAAAAACTATGTAATTAAAAATATACATATATTGTTTAAATGACATTTTTATTATTATATAAGTACTTTGCATTACTTACCAAACCAAAATGCATATCAATTTAATGTGATATTGTTTATTTTAATCTCGTTCATAAGTAATTGAAATATTTTGGAGATATTTTTAAAAATAGTGTGTAGGCGTTAATATTAAGTTTTTGTAAACATGAAAATCTGTAATAAATAATTCAAATAAATTATATTATAATACAAATCTTCTTTTTAATTTTTTAAAAATCTTGGTATCAATATGTAAGGAGAAAACTAAATGATTTATTGTTTTTAGGTGGTTTCTCACCATCCTCCCAATAGCTTATCTACCCTAATAACAAATATTTTTTTAAATAAAAATAAAATACTCGCGGTGGTTAGAAAACTCGGCCAACTTATCCAATATATAGCCACTATTCATAGGTTCGAGTACCGAATTATAAACTCCAACTTAATAAATAAATAAACTGTAAATCGTAAATCGAAAATATTCGTTATTAGTTTAGATAAGCTATTGGGAGGATGGTGAGAAACCCCCTTAGAATAAAATAATCATGTGGACAATAAAATAAACCTGACCCCACCAGGATTAGTTTTCAGATGTTTAAGATATAAATAAAACAGAATAAAAATCTGCCTGGATCTGCCCTGCCCTGATGATGGACACTGCAACGCTGTCCGAAACATCAGGTAAAGAAGGAGATAGCGCAACACGGCATAACACCCCAAAAACAAACAACGAAAATGCTTTTGGCCGTGAAAATCTAAAAACGTATCCAAAAATCATGATTGTCAATCAGACCCGGATTGGCCAAAGGGCAAGAGTTATATCAGAATAACCAGGCACTTCCCGCACTCCTCTTTGTGGAGGGCTGACTAATATCAAAATGCCCGGGCTGATTTGAAGTCCCAGTCCAAACCTGCTTACAATAAATATTCCTAGAGGCATTTCTGTAAGGTCCGTATTACTTATCAAGCAATATCGGGTCACCCAAACCTACAAGGCCAATATATTTTTTTTAAATATCTATCATTAATTTATTTTGCATTGTATGGGAATCGGTTCCATGATAACTCAGACTCGTGCAACTTCAACGGCCCTTTAAAAAGTCATAAAAAGTTATGAAAAAATATTTGTAAAATAGTCCATAACGCAATTTTCAAAGGAGGTGTTGAAGTTGCATGATTCTGAGATGTCCGGTCACCATTGGAATCGAAGTCACAACTTCCAACTCAAAATCTAACAGGTATCCCAATACTCTGTGAATGCAACAATCGGAAATAAATACCACTGTCTCAGTGGGACTCATATTATGAAGTGAACTAACTAACTTACTAACCATCACGCCGTTTCTCCGCAGGGGTAGGCAGAGAGGACGGACCACCAAACAACTCGGTCTTGGCACACACTCCTTGCCTCATTCACATTCATACATCTTCTCATAGATACTCTACTATTATTCTGACTCTTGACATGGCCCGACTCAAGTATCTGATTTACTTGATCGTGCCACGTCTTCCTTGGGCGTCCTCGGCTTCTTCTACCATTCACATTCTATAAATTCTCTTTACACTCCTTTCTTCATTCATTCGCTCAACATGCCCAAACCATCTAAGCATCCCTTTCTTAATCTTACTTATTACGGTCACATCAGCCTTGCATTCTTTTGGGATCTCCACATTCCTCACACGATCATACATGGTTTTACCACACAAACGTCTCAGGGATCTCATTTCAACAGCATTCAGTCTACTTTCATCCTTTCTATGCCAGTTCCATGCTTCACTGCCATACATCAGGGTAGGTATCAGTATTTCATTGTGGACTGCTGGCTTCGCTTCTGTGGACAACTTTTTGCAGGCTCCAACGGCGTTCAATCCTCCATTAATGGAGTTACCTGCATTCACCCTTCTTTCAATATCCCTATCAGCCTTCCCATCTCTCGTAAACATACTTCCCAAATATACAAACTCATCCACCTGCTCCAAGTATTCATCGTTCACAACTATATTGCACACCGTTTTCGGACTCTCTCTTTCAAACACCATGACTTTAGACTTACTCACATTCATCATTAATTCATTCTTCATACATTCTTCGTTCATCCTAGATACGAGAGACTGCAGATCTTCTATACTGTTAGCAATCAGCACCGCATCGTCAGCATACAACAGGCAACATACCATCAGATTATTCAATTTCGCGCCCAATCCCGCCTCTTTCAATTCTTGCATACTAATTGTCCATGTATAGATTGAATAACCACGGTGACATTACGCAGCCTTGCTTAACACCTTTTATGATGTCAAACCACCCCGTAAAATCACCGTTTACCCTAATGCAAGCAACGCTTCCCTCGTATAGAGACGCGATTGCCTGTACAAGAATTGTATTTACTCCATACTTGGACAACACCTTCCATAGCTTTTTCCTGTCGACGCGGTCGTATGCTTTTTGTAGATCTACAAAGGCACAAGCCCTATGATTCCCACATTCCATGCGTGACCCTTTACCTTTGTATAACGGCATGATCACAGCCCTTCTCCAATCTAATGGCGTGTAACCCTCCTCTAAACACTGGTTAAAAAGTTTGCACAACCATGTGAGAATTATACGGCTATCTCCTTTAAAGTATTCGGCAGCGATATTGTCGAACCCAACAGCCTTACCATTCTTCATACATTTAATTGATCTTTTTATTTCATACATGCTGATTCTGGTCACATTAACTCCGTCATCACTCATCCCTGATTCGCCGCTGGAATCACTGTCACCCAGATTGCTTTCAAAGACTTCCTCAAGAACTCAAGAACTCTAATGTAATAAATACCTAGCTGCAAATTTAACATTATAAAATGGCATCAAAACAACAACATTACTAGGTACTAACAAAATAAATTATAAAAATATTCGAAATTGCTTGAGCCCTGCCATCTATCGAAATAAAATGAAACAAAACATTTTATTCGAGCTCTAAACCACAGAGCGCTATTTTACCAATATTTTTGTATTTTGTATTTTCTCCAAAGATGGCAGTAACTGTTCACTTTTTCCGCGCAAAGAAGATTTTTCAGTGAAATTATTGTACTATCAAAATCATGTACGTTACATATTACGTACTCGCGTAGCAGAAATTAATTTTATTTATTTTTTTGTTTTTAGAATAAAATATTATTTATAATAATTTCGTTTTGGATAGCGTTAAAAATAATAAAATCATTTTATAAGTTATGGATAATATATAAAAAAAATATTACAATACAACACAGTTTATTCATAATATTCTGTTTCTAATCCAACTGTTGGACTAGAACTATAATATAATATTATATTGTTTAACAAAATATAATTATAACCATTCACGGTGCCCGGAAACTCGTAGTGCAAGCGGGAAACTGGTCAATCTACATCACATTATCATAGAAAACCCAAAAAACTTTTTTTCTGTCTGAGCATTTTGTTTTTTTTTTTTTTTAAATTTAACAACACCTTCTAGCTTCAGATTAAAAAAAATTCCCTGATAATTTACTCGGAAACGAAAGCTCAAATAAAAAAAGTGATAAGATAAATTGTAAATGTTCCCGTTTGTACCACGAGTTTCTAGACACCGTATATTTATATTACTTACATACGCATAACGCACGTGTGTGTAATAATAATAATCGGTGTTTATATTATTAACATTTTTCTAGGAAAAAGTTTACTGAATGTTTTCTAATAAATTTATACTTTGGTAGGTACTTTATCAACTAAAAAAAAACAAAATTTCGATATTTTAAAGTTGCGCCAAATAGGGAAGTTGAGTGAAAAATATTTTGACTTAAGGTATACGAACTAATAATAAGAATACGAACTAAAAATAGGAATACGAACGTGAGAGCGAGCGCGCTAACATTAAAAACCATAAAATTCATGCGAAAATTGTGGAAATGTTTAATAAAAGACCACTCGTTTGAAAAAGAGCAAAAATCTCGTGGGGGCTGTGTCAAGTAGCATTCAAAGAAACATTGTGAATTTTTTTTAAACATATAACTTGTTTGGCGTTTTCGCGGGCTTAATAAAATTCAAACTTGTAGAATTAATTTAATTATGAAAACGAACTAAAAAAATACTAGTATTTAAGTTTGCATGTGAACATTGAATAAAAAATAGAAAAAAGGACTCAACTTCCTTATTACCAAAAATCATCTTTATGAAGTAATCGTGAGAATAGAACATTTACTCATCTGTGGCGCCTTTTATGTTATTGACTGAGGCCCGAGAAATTCCCTACTTCCCTACTGTCCTACTTCCATTGCGGACAGCTGTTCGGGAACATTATTTACAAGCGCAGTGAACAGCCGGGCGTATTTGACGTTTCGCTTTTCGGGATGCCCACAATTGTACATTATATTGTACAAAATCGACAAAATCCTGTTTTACACTTTACAATCAAATAATTTTCTCGATTACCATGATTTATCATTAAAACATTGTAGAATCTATTTATTTTCAAGGAGTGCTGTTGAACAATGACGGGATGTGCGCGTTATTTAGTTCTTTGTATTCGTAAAATCCCGGTGTTAGCTGTTTTAGACGCTGTTATTTCGAGTGAATAAGTGGATATATTGTGTGACTAAACTGTGTTAGTATTGCACTATGATAACATATTATAATCATTGGATACGGCTGAATATAGTCAACCAACAGGTATGTTTCATGGAATTATGATTTAAAATTGAACATAAGTAATTTTACTAACTCGTGGGCTTACGTAAATGATTATTTTTGTATTATTTTTCACTCCCTTTATTTCATTGTCCTCAGGGGGTTTCTCACCATCCTCCCAATAGCTTATCTACCCTAATAACGAATATTTATGATTTATGGTTTATTTATTTATTAAGTTGGAGTTTATAATTCGGTACTCGAACCTATGAATAGTGTCTATATATTGGATAAGTTGGCCGACTTTTATAACCACTGCGAGTATTTTATTTTTATTTTTAAAAATATTCGTTATTAGGGTAGATAAGCTATTGGGAGGATGGTGAGAAATCCCCTCAGGATTATATTTTAGTCTGCAGGTAGGTACCTTTCCTAGTTAGATTATAATTCTACCAGACTAGTGACTCATTATCATAATAAATAGAAATGTTTATTTAGTTACTACGTATATATTTTTTTACATTTATATAAGTATAAATAATATAAACTAGATGTAGATACTTTTCGTAGTCCTCACTAGGAGATCCTCTGCTGAGGGAGACTAGGTATGTTTTGAATACGTTTTCAGCGACTTCTATGGTACCTACCTACTACCTACACCTTCACGGTTTGGGTAAGGTTTTTCAGAAACTTTCACGACGATGTTTTTAATATATCTACTAGTAAGTTCTTTTTCCGATAGTTCCTTGCCAAGATTTTGTAGTTATTTTTTGTTTTAAATTGTTTGATACCGTGTGGAAGTTGGTTGTATAATAAAATTTAACTGCTAAAAATTCAGAGTTGTCAAAAGAATTCATCTTCTACGCTTTCGTAGATGGCGCGAGTTAACTTATGTTGGTTTTGGTTAATCACGTAAAGTGAATACACAATAAACTTATAATATTTATTTAACAACAAAGGACATTTCAAGTGAGTAACAATAGTATTCAAGGAGAATCTCTAAACGAAAGAAGCAAGTTGCTTCTGTAACTCTAGATTGGAGATTAGCGGCTCTTCGGGTGTTGTGGTTCCTTTTATATCTTCTTCTCGTGGGTAGATCGAGGTCCGAGTCCATTGTGGTTGATAGTGTTTATTGGTTTGTTGTCCACAGATAAGGTGCAGGGCCGGATGTGTTGTAGGTGCAGCGTTATCTCAGGGTCGGATGCATTCTGGGGTTGTTAACACTCTAAATTCAAACTCTTCTTTTAAATGCAGAGTTTGAAGATTTTCCATTTGAGGAATGCGGCTACGGTGATAATGCAGCTACTGGTCAGTGATATATGTAGCCTCCGGGTTCAACTTCAACTCAGTCTGCGATAGGAATGTTTCTGAATGTATACATTATGTTCTGTGCAATGAGGCAAGTGTGCTCATGGACAGTAATTTTTTTCTTAGTGTGCAGTCATCTAAGGTTATAATCTTCTTGTTGCATATAGTCGTGGTGTCGGTCATTTCTTGGCATCAGATGCCGACAGATTCTGTTACAGTTTGCTAAAAATACATCTTTTCCATTCTTCAAAATTCGTCTTGGGAAGGATGCGGGTATAAGGCAAGTATTATCAAGACATTTAGAGATGGTGGGTAGAATATCATAATAACCATAAAAAACTCTTCCACTAGAGTCAGTGTTATGACGAAGTGCAATTTTCTTATCTTCTTCTTCTTTACTCGCGGGTTCATTTTTTATGTTAGTGTAATGCTACGGACACACTTGCTCATTTGAAGCCAAAGAGCATGCTACCTAGTAGCAATTGCTACCTAGTAGCATGTGTGTCAGTGACGTTGCTAGTAATGAGCATGCTCATTTGAAGCCAAAAGAGCATACTCTCAAATCGACAGACGTTTGATTTGTGAGCATGCTCATTGGATTATCGGATGGAAGGGGAAGCCTCTAAGCATGTGTGGACAGGCTGGCTTATGAGCATGCTCATTTCAATCCGATCTCAGTTCCGAATAGCATTCCGCATTTGAGTATCTCGTTTTTGTATGCAATTTTAGAGAGTAGCTCGTCAAATACTGCGGAAGCATTCGTAAATGATTTTTATATCCGTTAACATCTCGCATTTCTACTAACAAATGATTACTTGCTCCAAGGTTTGCTATTCTAGTGATCCGATTACGAACCCATATCGATCTTTTAATTTTCTTATCCCTTCAAAAATTTGGCGATTTTTTCAGAGGCTAAAAATATTCCCGCTTTGAGATAAAATCCAAATAAATGGAATATTTGTTAACGTATCCGAAAACTAAAAACTGTTTTCGAAAGGTGATGAAATATGCTTTTAAATTATATTATTGGAAATAACCATGTAATTATATAAATATAAAATTTTTGGATGAAAACTTTTAAAAGTTTTAAAAATGGTAACCTCACTTTTTTGTCATTTCATGTAAAAAAAAAAACTTTAAAAATTCACAAAGTTTCATAATTTTTATTCAAATTCTGATCGGAAAGTTTGGTTTCAAAAAGGTGTACGTTTTATTTTTTTGTAGTTTACTTTTAGATTTGAATATATAGCGTGTTGTATTATCTTTCCAATACCATTTAAATCATACTTCTCAATATGATAGTAAGGGAGATACAACGATTTCTATGAGACCTTTGATAGCTGGGACAAATAATATGGTATCCTGTGATTAACCGCGTTAATAAAATAAAATCTTTTATAATCCTTATAATTTTCTTAAATAATTAATAATTGCGTTGCAAGTTGCAAGCAATGAGATGTTCTGGGCGAACGGAATTGTCTCTATAGATACGATGACAGTTATTATTTGACATGAGCATGCTCTTTAAAGAGCATGTGTGTTCAATTGTTGGCTTTGAGCATGCTCATTCATGAGAAAGCTCAAGCCAAGCCTGTTCATTTATGAGCAAGTGTGTACAGTCGTGAGAGCATACTCATTAATGAGCATGCTCATAAGCCGGCTTGTAATAAGCAAATGTGTCAGTACCTTAATGCTACGGACACACTTGCTCATTTGAAGCCAAAGAGCATGCTACCTAGTAGCAATTGCTACCTAGTAGCATGTGTGTCAGTGACGTTGCTAGTAATGAGCATGCTCATTTGAAGCCAAAAGAGCATACTCTCAAATCGACAGACGTTTGATTTGTGAGCATGCTCATTGGATTATCGGATGGAAGGGGAAGCCTCTAAGCATGTGTGGACAGGCTGGCTTATGAGCATGCTCATTTCAATCCGATCTCAGTTCGGAATAGCATTCCGCATTTGAGTATCTCGTTTTTGTATGCAATTTTAGAGAGTAGCTCGTCAAATACTGCGGAAGCATTCGTAAATGATTTTTATATCCGTTGACATCTCGCATTTCTACTAACAAATGATTACTTGCTCCAAGGTTTGCTCTTCTAGTGATCCGATTACGAACCCATATCGATCTTTTAATTTTCTTATCCCTTCAAAAATTTGGCGATTTTTGTCAGAGGCTAAAAGTATTCCCGCTTTGAGATAATATCCAAATAAATGGAATATTTGTTAACGTATCCGAAAACTAAAAACTGTTTTCGAAAGGTGATGAAATATGCTTTTAAATTATATTATTTGGAAACAACCATGTAATTTTATAAATATAAAATTTTTGGATGAAAACTTTTAAAAGTTTTAAAAATGGTAACCTCACTTTTTTGTCATTTCATGTAAAAAAAAAACTTTAAAAATTCACAAAGTTTCATAATTTTTATTCAAATTGTGATCGGAAAGTTTGGTTTCAAAAAGGTGTACATTTTATTTTTTTGTAGTTTACTTTTAGATTTGAATATATAGCGTGTTGTATTATCTTTCCAATACCATTTAAATCATACTACTCACTATGATAGTAAGGGAGATACAACGATTTCTATGAGACCTTTGATAGCTGGGACAAATAATATGGTATCCTGTGATTAACCGCGTTAATAAAATAAAATCTTTTATAATCCTTATAATTTTCTTAAATAATTAATAATTGCGTTGCAAGCAATAAGATGTTTTGGGCGAACGGAATTGTCTCTATAGATACGATGACAGTTATTATTTGACATGAGCATGCTCTTTAAAGAGCATGTGTGTTCAATTGTTGGCTTTGAGCGTGCTCACACATTAGAAAGCTCAAGCCAAGCCTGTTCATTTATGAGCAAGTGTGTACAGTTGTGTGAGCATGCTCATAAAAGAGCATACTCATAAGCCGGCTTGTAATAAGCAAATGTGTCAGTACCTTAACGAATTAATTTCAAGGAGCTCTTATCGATGTTTTTTATATAGCTTTCGCTTAACTTTTCGTGCATAAAATCATCTTCTATTATTACAGCGTATTTATTCTTATCACAACATTGCTCTATAAACTGGACGAATATATTACTTGCGTTATCTGGGGGTATGTACCAGATATGATCCGTTCCGTTTTCTTAATTTTCGTGATGCTGTTACCGCGGTTTTGATAAATATTCTATTCATTCCAGGGGTAGGGTGTTCGAGCCTAATTGGAATACCTGATTTGTTATCGTCAGTATTGCTATGCAAAGTACTAACTACACTTCGGGAGCACGTGGCAACTTCTCCATCATATAGTTGGTGGTTGCTTCGTTAGTGCAACCCTTGTTATGTTTTATGAAAAGATCATGTTCTTGGAGTTTCAACTCCATTTCATCGCTCTTATTATGCGGACGGCGATAAGCCCGTTGACAAACCGGTGCGGTTATCTTATGTTCGACTCTCGGAACACGGTTCCCTATCAATTTTTTTGAAAGTGAATTCTGATTTTTATTTAATATATTATCGAAATTGTTCGCTTCTTCTATATGAAAGAGCTTTATAATTTTATTTGGCATACGCAGCGTTTTATTTTTTAACACTAGCGTCGCTTCCATCAAACTTAACATATCTATATACCTAGTAAAACATTATAATTATTAGAAAATTTAAAACGTGAAAACGCATTTCGTTTTCATTTTCACCAAAAACTTTCTTCCAGAACGGTGTTATTACGATTCCTTCATGACAAGTTCTTTGATGCGCTGTTTGAACGGTGAAAGGTTCCTTTATGTATTTACAGTAAAAAAATATATAATTCCTGCGTCATGAATGATTTCATGCTGCCAGTATCTATTAATATTTTGATTCCGATAAGTGCTTTAATAAACGGTAGACCACAATTTATATTGTGCAAATGGATTATGGGGGTGGAGATTCTATCTCTTCCTCGTGAAAATCCTCAGGATATTCAGTGTGGAATAGTTCCTGCGCTGTGCGACCATTCCGTAAATTAATGATGGGCCTTCCATCTGGGCGATGCTGAGGTGCAGAACGCATACTGACGTCTTCGCGTCCATTATAATTATTTTTATGAGGCAAAAATATCGGTTGACTGTTATTGTATGGGCGAGGTACAAAGTTATTATTAAGTCTAAATTTTTTGTTAAAGTGATTATTATTTTGCCAACTGCAATTTTCCCAAGGCTTTTTATCAATTATTGCTGGGCGTTGCATTCCGAATGCAATATGATTGTCTTTGAATCTATCCGTACCGAAGGGGCGTCGCGTAAATGTTTTCTTATTAAGTTCCCTATGCGCGTCTAAGATTCTAATTTCGTGGCACAAAGATTCGTAATCATTCCGGGGTTGTTAACACGCGCGAATAGTATTCTTACTTATTGTGGTGTTTGCAACACTGCCTCTTGCTCTATGACAGATGGGCGGGCTTTACCGCCGAGCAACGTCCCGAAGGCGCTCCGCTGACGAGGCAACTGAAAACCAACTAAAAACGGCTGTTTTCTCTGTCTTGATTGGTCAAAAAGCTTGTTAGAACTAGCTAGACGAAGAACAATCAGCTGACAGCTGGCAACTAGCAACGGCCGGCCAGGACAATCAGCAGTGCAAGTCGCAAGTCACAGCTTGCGTTACCATTGACAACGGGTGTTTGAGTGATTGTGTAGTGTGCGGGCCATCACATTGTCAAAGACAGTTGGCAGTTGAGAGTTTTCAATTGCCTCAGTGGGAGGAGGCGCGAACGTTGACGGAGTTGCGTCCCGAAGTGGGTCATTTCTAGGCAGCGCATTACCGAGCGCTGCTCCGGTCTTCCATTAATAATCTTACCGCCAGCTAGGCTGGACGTTTACTTTATAACCATTTGTATTCAATAAACAACGTTCTCGTATAACGAACCAGTGCCGTATTTATTTACTACTGAGGTTAGATTGAAGACTGAATCCCAATCCAGTTCCTGAACGCTACACTTATAAACGCTTTTTACAAGTTATGCTTTGAAATTTTAAGAAAATTTTATTGTTCGCGGAAGTACACAAGCAATATGAATATTAACAAATAGTTTTGTCAATTAAAAAACTCAAATCTTTCAAGAAAGGCTAACAAATACAATATTTCGTCGGAGTCAATCCAATATTGTATTTGCTAGTCTTTCTTGAAAGATTATACGTAAAAAATACTATAAGCTTTTTAAATTATCAACTAAAAATACCGAAAGAACAAAAAAACTACCCTTTTCTACTACGATTATCTAATCTACTAAATTTGAGTGACAGGAGAATTGTTTTTGATCTAATATTTCTATTTAAAATCTTGCATAATATAATTGATAGCCCTGAATTCTTATCGCTCATAAATCTTAATGTGCCAGCCAGAAATACAAGGTCAGTACTACCATTTTATTGTAGTAATACTGCGACCAGGGCCCAATTCAATATACCACTACAGAGAATTCAAAACTTGGGAAATATGTATTCGCACGTAGATGTATGGAATGTGTCGCTGATACAATACAAACATGAAATTATTAAATCATTCATGTCAGAATGTGAAATCAGACGTGTTTAATATTAGTTACTGTTATTTAAAAGATTCCATAATATAATGATGTAGCATATTCTTATAATGTAGGAACTGTTGCACATATTTTTGTATTATTTCTATTTATCTATATTGTAAAAACTTGTTACTCTCTTTTGTTTTTCTGTATTGTAAATTTTTTCTTGTATTACTCATCTGTAAATTTCTAATATTAACTTACACTATATATTATGATTTTTATGCCATCTGCAATTTAAAAACTGGTTCCAGTTTAATTTATTTTTACTTTTTCTCTTTTATTAAAATATAATATTTTTTACTTACTTTTATACCTACCATTTTTATAATGTTAATTGCTATAAGTTTATATTTCTTATTTAAACATTATTATCACTGTATTATATATATATTACATATATATCACTGTATTATATACATATTATGTAAAGCCCATCAGGGCGTTGAAAATTAATAATAAATAAATAAATAAATCTACGAAAGCGTAGAATATATGAATTCTTTTGACATTCACCTTTGTGGCTAGTTGGTTAGTACTTTAGTACCTACTACCTACCTAAAAAATCGTTACTACCTTTTTATCCCGCGTTACTAAAAAAATTAGAAATTTATAATTATAATAATAAAATAAATATATCCGTTTTTTGGCTCGTGACAGTGCATAAAATGTCCGCTCTAAGATTATCTTGTATTTATTTTTATAAAATTCCACACTGATTTTTTTTTTAATATGGCAAGTTGAGAGTTGAGATTTGCGCCGGCTTTTTGATGTTGACATTTATTTATGGTCGACATTTAACATTTAAATGTCAACATAGCTTGGAGGTTCAATAATAATAATCATATTTCTTATCTTCCCTTCTTCGGTAATTATTGGATATCGGTGGCATCGGCTAATACGCACTTTTTTGAAAAAATCTTTTGAATCACCTTAATTACAATAAAAGACAACTATTTGCATTGGGGGAAGCGGAAAATATTTCATTCTAAATTTCATTTACGTAAAATTAAAATAAGTTTTCGTCTCGTGAGAATATAGGCCGCCATTTGTATTTTTCCTCATTCGCTGTCACTTGGTATGTTGGTACCGAACAGCTAGAAGATTTGGAAAATATCACGAAATCTGGGCGTATTAGGTAAACACTCATTTTAAAAGGAGTTTTAAAAATTAAATGATGTAAAAAAACAGGTTTTTTTTTCTAGTAATTATTTTTATAAATAATACATTCACTTTTATATCATAAACCATGTTACAAAAACCTAGCGTAGCCGCTGAACTACTTGAAAACTGGGATGTTTTTCTTGCCTTGACGCGAGCAGGAGGTATAAAGGGGGCACTTTCTTTTGTATCACAAACCATGGATGTATTTCTTATCTAAACGCGAGTAGGCGCTGTATCTTCATCATTAGTTTACTCAAAAACAATAATATATGAATTAAAAAAATTCAAGCATGCGTATTAGGTAAGTACTAATTAGATGGAATTTTAGTTTTTTAACATTAAAAAAATCGCCCTCGCGATTTTGTGTCTAGCCGTTCGTTGTTATTGTGTTTTTTAACTCCAGATTCCCATGAAGTCTGCTACGCTTCGCTCTAGCATCTCTCCGAATAGTATCCAGTATCAAGAATACCAACATAACAAAATGACATTTGACAAAAATGTTTGAAAATGTCGGTCTCGTTTCACAGAACGAAAGTTAATTTTAATTATACGTAATTGAAATTTAGAGTAAAATATTTTCCACTTCCCCCAATGCGAAAAGTTGTGTTTTAATGTAATTAAGGTGAATCAAAAGATATTTTTTTAAAAGTGCGTATTAACCGATGCCACCGATATCCAATATTTACCCATTTTTTCAAATAATGTCACCGAAAGGACACTTGACAAAGAACAACTAAAAACTATGGTTAAATTTTTCTTCAATTTGATCGGTAAACAAGATTTTCGTGCACACGCTGCTGATATTATATAATATATAACAAATACGGTAAATCAATATCATTGTCCGGTTAGCTACCTAGCAGCCCTGTAAACAAATGCGTCCGTTTCTTCTACTGGCTTAAGAGGCTAGACTTTGAACCACACGCGAAACACCCGCGTCTGTCATTCTGTCCCGCTCACAATCAGTGGCGGCTCGTGACTTTTGGTGAGCTAGAGTGCTAATATTAACAAAAATGGCATTATTGATGTCGTTGTAGCCGAAAAATATTTTTTATTTTTTTTTCGAAAATTTATTTTTTGTATGAAGATTTTCAGGAAATTTCAGTTTTGCCGTGCGCCGCACAGATTTCCTGAAAATCTTCATACAAAAAATAAATTTTCGAAAAAAAAATAAAAAAATATTTTTCGGCTACAACGACATCAATAATGCCATTTTTGTTAATATTAGCACTCTAGCTCTCCAAAAGTCACGAGCCGCCACTGCTCACAATAAGCTCACGCACACTTACAATACATGCGAATGCGAAATGTGCGAATGAGACAACGCTCAAATTTACGTACAGAAATCGCTCGAAAAGGGGTTTATGGAGAATACACTTTTCTACACCGAAACTTTCACGAAATTGAAACATTAATCATTATAATAATAATTTTTATAATTTTATAATTCTTTATGAGAGTTGAGTTAGCAGCACTTTTTCCTTAAAAAATATTTTTTGATAAATCGTACATGTTTGACAGTGAATGTTTACGTTAATACGAAACGCATCGAAAATTCTAAAACATACAGACATAGTTTTCACCCTCTACAAGGCAGTATAAAAAAAATATATTCATTTTGTGCAATTTTCGATGTAGAAAAGTGTTTTTTCACGGGCGTCCTTTTTGTATGGGCCGAAAAGCGAAGTCTATCATCTTAAGGGGGGGATATCAAAACTCGGCTTCACTGCAGTTAGGTATTTTTGGTACTTGTACAGCCCGCTAGCGAACCACAATTTTTGCCGTCTATGGGGCAGACTCGGGTAAGATTGACACCAAATTGGTAAACCATTTAGCATTTTGATAAAGTACGAAATAAAAAATACACTTGCTCTATAAAATTTAAATTTGTTTACTAGATAATGGATACAGCTAGACAGACAAAAAATCATATTAGCAATGAAATGGATAGATAGAAACATCTTTTACGCCCTGAACCTTTTTTGACGTCTCCGTTTTTTACTCAATGAGACTTTGAATCTAATGGTGTTTTGACGTAGATTGTATGGTTTATAAAATGGTAATAACTGTATTTATAATATTACCGGAAAATAATGGGTGTGAATAAAGGGAGATCATAAAATAAAGTTGGGACAAATATTTTTGAGTACCTGCAATAGAAATGACAAAAGGTGGTTTTGTTTTTGAAAGTTTATTTCGACAAATTTTTTCGTACTCAAGAAAGAATATATTTCAAAATATTAGCTCAGATAAACAAAAAGTAGAATGACGCACATAAACGAAAAATCACAAAATTTAATACAAATGGATATAAAATCAACTAAATGTAAACTTGGTATGCAAATATTCAGCATAATATCCTACAAAAATTGCCAAGAGTTGTGGATTTTAGAATGATATTAATTTTATCTTTAGTACTTGTGTTAAAGTGTCAGTCGTACGGAATTTTTAAACCTCTCAACAATAATAGTAGAATCTTTTTTTTTATTTTTATATATAACTTCGCACAGGAGGCCCGGAGAAAAATTGTCTTTAAGAGCCCCATATTGTATGAAGGAGGAAACACAGAGGCCGGCAAATCGTTTCACAGCTGAGCTGTTGAACTCAAGAATGAGTGGTAGAAGCCACCCGTTCTCATGTGAGAAATTTCGACCGTGTATATATGTTGGGCGCGCGTTTGGCGTGTTTCCCGGCTTTGCACCGGTGCTGAAGGGATCAATGACGCTAGTTCCTCTCTGAAGCATCTTCCATGTATGAAATAACGGTAGAAAAAGGATTCCATCGCGGTAGACGACCCTGAATAAGTCTTGAAGCACGTGTGATCCTGAGGCTGTTCCTTCTTATTGGCAGCTCGTGTACAAATTACCCAAAATTTATTTGACTCTCTCGACTCATCGCCTTGCCCCGCTGTGGGAGAGATGGATTCATACGTCCGCCACTCCTTTTTTTATATGAATACCTTACAAAAGTCCCACCTGCTCCCGTCTGGAGTCAGTGAGACTATGGCATCCCCAATTGGGGTATGTTGTGTGGCTGATGGTGAATGGGGATGAGAAGGAAATATTGTAATTATTTCTACAAATCTCATGACGTCAGAGCTCACCACTATATGTATATAGAATCCTTCGCGGGCGTGTGCACAACAAATCACCTATTGTTTCAGCGCAATCGAATGAATGGTATAGGAATTTTTTTATAACGCCAGAGCTCAGCACTACATATAGAAACCATTACAGGTATGTGCACAACAAATCACCAAAGTTTCTTTGCAATCGGAGTAATGCTTTAGGTACCGTATAAGGAATTACGAAGGTGTGCATTTAACAACTTACAAAAGTTTCATCACAATCGGATAAACAGTACAGGAAATAAATTCATAACGCTAGAGCTCACTTGCACTATAATATATATAGAAACTTTCAAGGGCATGTACACGTACACGAAAAATCCGCCAAAGTTTCATCGCACTCAGATAAATGCTTTAGGTACCGAATAAGGGACAAACAAAGAAACATTAATTTTTTATGTATTTTTTTTACAAATTTCATGACGCCAGAGCTTACTATTATTTATAGAAACATTGGCGGGTGTGCACATAACAACTCACCAGAGTTTCATCACAATCGGATAAATGGTATAGGAAATAATTTCATAACGCTAGATAGGAAATAATTTCATACACGACAAATCGCTATCGGATAAATGCTTTAGGTTCCGCACGAGGAACAAACAAAGAAACATTCATTTTTATACGATAAAATAATTAATTATTTAATTTCTACTTTGCTTGTATAACACCCATTTCCTCATTCATTGCTTGACGGAACTGCAATGCGAGCGCGCGACCTCTCCCCTCAAATGTCCACTCATTACTGAATAAATTTCCAAAATGTTACCGTAAAACCTGCGCCTTAAGGCCTCTGTTTTAAGAACGTAGTAATAATATTGTTATGTTTTTTGTAATCTGGGAATATTTGTTTTTCTTTTAAAACTAACTCGAATTTCACAAACTACGACGGCCCCGTGTTCCTCGTGTTCGGCTCTAGACTAGCAATCAAGAGGTCGCGGGTTCAAAGTAAATTTATTTGTGATTTCTCACAATTTATCCATTTAAAGAAATAATATACATAGTATACCTACCTATTATTTGCGGCACGTTGTAGATTGGAAGGTACTCTTAGTTTCGCCCTGGTGTAAGACCACCGTTCACAAATGAAACGTTGCTTGAAGTGGCTGTAGTTGTGTTTTGTGACCAGACCTGAATAGTCAGGTACATTCCCCTCCCCACTACTTTAGCCTCACAACATGCCCTAATTATTGAGGATGATATTACTCAGCCACGACTCCACGCGGTTGTGAGCAGTTGAGACTCTTCCGGCCGGAGAGATCAAAAGGCCCTCCTGTAGGTGGGCGAATGCATCCACCGCCAAGACCTAGACCCGGGCACCCCTTTTCAACAATTGAACAATTTGGGAGGCGGGAATGGGTACCGCCGCCCCAGGAACCATTTATTGGATAACCAACCCCACTGCCATAGGTCGCTCCAAGTGGTTCGCTACATTTGGTGACTTAGCAGGGGTGCCCGGGCTCATGGGGTCAGGTTTATGTAGGTATTGGCGGTGGATGATCTGGACACACTGAACCCTAGATTCCTACTCACCATTCTTACCTTTTTCCTTCCCAGAACTTCCTCTCCTTCCTTTCCTCAAAAATACTTCCAAACAGCAATCCAAGAGATGGCACAGGCCCTGAGGGAAATTATTTTCCTCAGGGCCTCCCGTATGGAGCTAATGTAAAAAAAAACCCTACTCAGTCACCAAACGTAGCGCGTACAGGGGTGACCTATATGTATACCTATACATTAGACGGACTTTACAATTATTAACTCCTAACATGCACATTGAATAAACATCCTATTCGCTGATAAATTAGTAGGTAACCTTCGATAATTCAGACAAAAACACCAGATATGTGTTATTTGGGTCTACATAGAAATTATTTATTATTTCAGATCAAAAGTGGTACAAAGAGATAATACTTTTGAGCAAAAAATGTTGCATTCTGATAATTAGCTTCCCACACAAACTTCACAGCAATAAGTTGTATCAAAATGAACTTATAGTTGATAAGTGCTTATTACTTATTTTATTACTTATTATGTTATTATTAAATACTATGTCAGGTTCACACGCGCAATTTATTGATAAGAGTTACCCATGTATTTATGGCTCTGCGTTATGTAATTATTAAGAATAAATCGATATGACCCAACATTGACTTTCATTGATAGTATTGTTTCTAGTTCAAATTCTCTGATTTTTCTTTCACTGATGAGTAGGGCTGCCACCTCTCCGGGTTTGACCCGGAGTCTACGGGTTTGCATGGTGCATGTCCGGGCTACGGGTTTAATATCGATATCTCCGGGTCAAACCGGGCGGTGGCAACGACATTTTATGATTTTGTTAAGTGCAGTAAGTTACGAAGATACTGTGGAAGCTGTCGAATCACTCGGTTGGTTTGAAAAATGACGCCGAAGATAAACTTTATGACTAGGCCCGAAAATGAAACCAAGTATTTTCTCAGTTCCTACAATCTAGTGATTCAACATTGCCTGTTGATTTACGATGGGTTCAGTAATTGAAACTCACCTCAACCTTCACCGAACTGCCAAAAATAATTGGATTTTTTTTTCAATCCCTATAAGCAATGCTTTTTGTTGAACGCGTCTTTTCTTTAATGGGAAATTCGTGGACAGACGAGCGAAACTGCTTGTCAGTGGACATGGTGAACGCAGAGTTAATTGTGAAGATTAATAACAATATGAATTGCCAAGAATTTTTTAAAGTTTTTGAAGAAACCTGAGCAAGAAAATATGCTTAAACAATCCCTTCAGAATGAAAAATATAGTTTTAAGCGTCAAGCTGGTCCAAGTCAGCAAAAAAAAAACCATTACCAATGGTAATTTATCTTGACATAAATAATTCATACAAACAAGTTTTATTTTAATAAAAAAAATATTTTTCTAAAATCTCCGGGTCTACTGGTTTTGAAAGGTGGCAGCCCTACTGATGAGTCACTGTATTTTTTAACTCTTTTTTACATTAACTCCACACAGGAGGCCCTGAGGAAAATAATTTTTCCTCAGGCCCTGTGTCTTCTATGAAGATGCTATGTAGAGGGTCTTTTTGAGGAAAGGAAGGAGTGAACATGGGTCTTGTAGAGACCCATATTGTAGGAGGGAGGAAACATCGACCAGAAAATCGTTCCACAGCCGAGCTGTTGATTCCAAGAACGAGTCGTAGAAACGACCCGTTCTCATGTGACAAATGTCAACCGTGTACATATGTGGGGCTCACTTGCGATTTGTACAGGGTTAGCAGTTGTAAACTATTAAAGTATATGCGGTCCCTGTACAGTGCGCCCAGTTTCTGAGAGGCTAGCTTAACTGTGTCTTCGATGAAGTCCCCGTACCTGAGCTGGTCACTTAGAGTTACACCAAGCATATCAACGGAGGGGGCCTGTTCGGAAGATTGCTTCCGTTGAAGGAGACTAGATTTCTTGTGGTTTAACTCTAATATTTATTAAGGTTCCTGGGGGTTTTTCATGAAATAGTTATTGTGTAACGGATTAATTAAATAAAATGCACACTATTAACAGTATTAGTTTTTTTTATTTTGGGTACCTACAATCAATTTGCAAGTATGACACAGTTTAATAATATCAAGACAGTATAAACTTCAACAATAACTTTATGGGTTCACTCCCAAAGGAAACTTAATTGTTCCCTTAATTTTACCTTTTACCAAAGGGGTTACAACGAGTATATTCACTCTAGGTTAGCTGAAATCATTTCAGTTCTGCCAGAGTTTGACTTGAAGATGCGCGGTAAGAACCGAGGAGAAACTAGAGTTAACTCGTGACATTATATCGGTCATCACAGCTGAGACATCCCTTCCAGGGATCACATCTGAGCGGGCTGAAAATTTACCAAATTTACTGGGGGCAGAGGGTGGCTAGAGGAAGTTGGGTTGTGAACTCCCGACAGATAGCTAAAATTCCGGACATGTTAGGAAAATCCCTGTCATCTGGTAACCCTATACCCAAGACAAAAAACCGTGAAAAAAAAACGAAATCGCCGAGATCGGTAGCAGTGGACACACGATCGCAGTCACGTCGGCGTCGCGTTCCGAACTCTATCCGAAATAATCTAGTTTCTCAGTGACAGCGGCGGTGAACAAACCATTTTTTAACTCTAAGAATTATATTGACAAAAATACAAATTACTGAAATCCTTGCAAGCTTAGTCAAACAATTTTCTGTTATTCTTGCATCCCTATCGTTTTTTTTGTTTTGTTTTTCTTCTGTCTCCCATTTTACTATCTTGTTATTATCAATTAAAGTCAATAATGATGTCTGTCTAATTAAACATTGTAATTTATTACCGGATAATAGTTTTGAAGCTTCATCTATCACTGGAATGTCTGGCGCACATTTATTAATTGTTCAATCGCACGAACTATAGCTGCAATCCTGTTATTGTTTTGTTATTATTATTGGATAATTAGTAGGTATTGGTAATTATGTTTTTTTTTAATGAAATGCTTGTGAATAATAAAACTTAAGGGTCATGAATACTCTCTGTATCTTCCTGGTGAAAGTCCACCATTGAGGATCGAAGCTTTCTTGAAATAATTATTATATCGTGAGCAGGTCTGATTAGCCAGGCACCAAAGGTCTTCCAGATCTAATTGCCCTCTTCATCTACATCAGCCTCACTACATCTTATATACGCAGGTTCCGTACAGTTGGGAATCACTTAATTTTTTCAATTTTGTGTGCAATTTCGACCCAAGGCGTCAAATTCTTTATGTACAATCTGATTTTTAAATATTTTTGAAACCTCCAAAAATTTTCTTGATCATTCACAAAATCTTGTAATATTGACTGCCTTGTCTAGCATTGCATTTCAAGTCGTGTTACTAGGTTGTGCAGACATTTGTCTAATATGAAATTAGTATTACTACCTAATTTGTTTATTTATTGTTTTGTTTAAGGTGCGAAGGTATTCTTTCGGTTGACGGTTGACTGAGAACCGTTGTAATAAGTTTCTCGGGATGGTCGCCAATACTATCAAAATCTATACCATCAATCACCGTTTACTAAGAAAATTTCCACATTTATTTCCCCCAGAACAAACCTTCTCCCAACCTCTTGTGCGAATGTGACGATTATATAACGTCTACTGACGATAGCCCCCAGAACAAAATTTCGTAAATCTCTTTCTTTAACCAGACTCATTTTTTCTTTCTTTATTGTTATTGTACACACTTTTGTTTTATGTTTACATATTGTTGTACACTGTTTTTGCTGTTGATACTGTTGGTAGTAAATTATCTTTTTTCTTTGTTAACTCTCTGTCTTTTGTGTACCTTCATTAACAAAATAAATTAAAAACAATCTTCGAAAAATAGGGCTCGCCTGTAGAAAGAGTAAGAAAAAACTCGTGTAAACATTTTGATCAATTACTTAATCAATTTCTATTTTCTCTCTTACAAGGTATTTGGCATGACTTGCAATAGAATACCAGTCGTAGTATTGTGTTGGCTGGACATACAATAGACGTGTAAGACATCTAATTTTAAATAAGCTTCTTAAAGTGGTACAATGAAACCAATCATATACTCATGGTTGGCATGATTTCTTTCACCCCTGTTCTAGGTGTGTAAGCATTGATGTGGACCTTATTGACCCCTAGCGTGCAATTAAATAAGTAGGTGTGTAAATTTCTGTTGCTGGACGTTTTGATGTGGCCAGTTACTTGGCAAAGTTACGTGATTGGATTCGGTTAATGTCAAGGTGCCTAAAAATAAATAAGAACATTATTTAATACGAAGATTTACAATAATATCAATACGTACGTTAATTATTGCTCCGTAAAAATACGTAAAACGAACTCAGAATCTAAATCAGGTGCTATATTACATCATCATGGTGAATTACATCATTATTAGTGTCCTTAAACAATTACAAAGTTTTTTAAAAACCTTCCTTCCTGTCACTAACACAGTTGTTCATCGTTTCTTTGAGGATAAACTCTTACGCGTTTCAACATTTTCTCATTATTTGTAATGAGAGCTTTAGTGTCTTTGTGCACTGTATATTACTTAGGAGCGATGAACCAGAATTGTCATTGAGCGAATGTGGTTTTAGTTTTAGAGACCACGCATCTCAGGTTTATTGAAAAGTGGGTTGTGCTATTGTGAAACCATCAGCGGGTTTTCATGTATATTTGTCGCCGGCATAAGTAAATTTATTATATTGTATAATTATGCTGTGTATTGTAAAATCTAATTCACCAACTATTTGAGGTTTACCTTTTAATAAATTGAATAGGCTAAGCATTCGATAGTTTCTCATAAAATTTCGTTAAATAAACTAAAACTCTAATGGGATCTAAAGATTGCCTATTAACTACAAAATTCCTGCTTCCATGGTTCCTGCGCGATAGTACCTAAAATTACCAGCGCTGGCCCTAGAAAGTTCCTTCGCAGTGACTCTAAATTACCTTAGCGTTACCTAAATAATATATGCGCGGTATCTCCAAACTAGATGCGCGGAACCAACGAACTACCTTCCCCAAATGTATTGTACCTACGCGGTTTTTTTTTTTTAATATAGAATACCTCACAAGAGTCCCAACTGCTCCCGTCTGGAGTTAGTGAGACTATGGCATCCCCAATTGGGGTATGTTGTGAGGCTGAAGGGAAGTTGGGAAGGGAAGGAGATGGGGAAGAGGAAGGTGGGGAAGTACCTGGCTATTCAGATCTAGTCACTAAACACGGCTAAAGCCATTATTAAGCAACGTTTCAATTCTGAATGGTGGTCTTACACCAGGGCGATACTGTGAGTATCTTCCACTCTGGAACGTGCCGCAAATATAGTATATATTATTTTTATTAATTAATTGCGAAATAACACAAATTAATCAAATAAAATTTATTTGCGCACGCTGGGTTCGAACCCGCGACCCTCCGATTGGGAGTCAAGTGTCTTACCACTCGACCACGGACGGTCGTCAAAAGTTTAAAGGTTCCTGAGGCCCTAGCATACTCGATCGATAACGATCGATAGGATAACTATCGGTAACTTCTCATCGTTCCCTAGGACAACTGCACATCGCTAACGTACAAACAACAGTTGATGTCGAATATGTTAAGGACACTTAGTCATAGTGAACTGTCATTTTTTCGTTGGCGATCTGTAGTCATGCTAGGGGACGATGAGAAGTTACCGATAGTTATCCTATCGATCGTTATCGATCGAGTGTGCTTGGGCCTCTTGTTCGATATCTACAAATAAATTACTGGAAAGGCACACAGCGGTCAACGTGAGAGTGACCGAAACTCTCTCGGTTTCAGTTTTGTATACGAGGGTTTTTTATACCATTTTTGTAGGGCTCTGTAATAATTTATTGGAAACCCTGTCTCGTTAAATTTTGCCAGTTATAACAGTTAGTGGTCCCAAATAAATCTTACGTGGCGTCATCATTTATATATTTTTTGTTTTCGTGCAAAACGTGTTAGAAGGAAGAGGACGATCAACCCAACACCCAACCCTGGGGCTACTTTATGCTCTGTTTTATCATTTCCCAGCGGAAATCTAACTACATATTATAAATAATGTAAACACAGTGTAAAGGTTACACGAGTTAAAAGTAAAATAAATTATGCCTATTTTGTATTATTATAATAATACATTGCCAATATGTTATGGCTTTGTCGTAGATAAGAAAAATGCTTAGTTTTGGATTACTGCTCCGTTTCTAGATACACAAACAGCCCGTGGGTGTTGGGCCTAATCGTTTCAAGTAATGTATTGTGCAATTTTATTAGAGAAATGATTAAAACTCATTACTAACTCGTATACTATTCATTAAGGGAAGTAATTGCCAATGTTGTGTTATTATCTAGAATCAATTAAAACCATGATAATTTAATTATATAAATTTTCCAAATTAATTATTTAATTGTTACAATGGACTTAAACTGGCGCCCAACGAATCAATTTCATCTGTCTAGAAATATTACGTAAACCAAAAAAAAATAGTTTTTTTATTTTTTATTTTGGACCGCCCGATGATAAGAATATAATTCTAATCAATCGGCATTGCATTAGCATAAATTCATTACTCTAAAAAATAATAAATGTCTGGCGGTTTTCATTAATCGTATTAAAAACTTGGGGATTTATAAAAACATATATATGTGAGTATCTTTCGAATTTGAGTAAACTTGAAAAATTACTCCATCTGCCAAACATTTGAACAAAATAAATACAGAAATTTTGGCGCCTCCTTCATGATTTAAAGGAAATTTAAATATAATTTATCTGTCATAAAAATTTATAAATACTTATTGGTAACAATTTTCAAAATTAAAAGTTTATCGAACTTGAATAATTTTGCGAAATAATAATTAATTATTTTTGATTATTAATGGTTTAATTTTTAATTTAATAATAAAATTCTCAATTGATTATTTTATGATAATATTTATTATATGCTTAAATTGGTTACATTCTCGTTTGCTTCATATTTAAAAAAGTACTTATGTACTTAGAAGGATTATGAAATGCAAAACCAATCAAAACTGTTGTTTTTGTCATGGGGATAATTAGCGGAAATACAAAGTTTAAGAGAAAAAAGATTACTGTATAAAGTTTATTAGGAAATCTTTTTTTTTTTTTTTGTTTTTGTGTTTAATTCGTAGAACTCCATTTAATTTAAATTAAATTTAATAATGTTTATTATTAAGTTCTGCAAGTTTTTACCTTCTATGTTTAACAGTTTTTGGGCCGGTATATCAGTCTTTGCTAAGGAGCACATTCCTCGCTCAACTTAAACCGCCGAAATCGGCCGCTTAAGCCGTGGTAAGCCGCAGAATAGTTCCTTTGCTAGACGCTGTAGCGCTATTGGCAAAAACACATCTGTCATCTGTTAGATTTCACATTGCTTCGGTTTCGATCTGCTACGTACGTACTACGTACGGACGCAATAAATTACATTCGAGGAATAAGTTTACCTATCAACATGGAATTCGAACTTTCTTCGAGTAATGACGATTAAGGCGCTCCGCCCACTGAGGCAACTGAAAACCAACTAAAACCGGCTGTTTTCTCTGTCTTGATTGGTCAAAAAGCTTGTTTAACCATAGATGAAGAACAATCAGCTGACAGCTCGCAACTAGCAGTTCAATCAGCCGTGACAGTCGCAAGATGGTCGCAAGTCACCGCTTGCGTTACCATTGACAACGGGGTTTTGTGTGATTGTGAAGTGTGCGGGCCATCACATTGTCATACAAAGGCAGTTGGCAGTTGAGAGTTTTCAGTTGCCTGAGTGGGCGGAGGCGCTAAGACATCGTTTGACGTTTGGTTGTTTGGTAAAACCATAGAGTCCATAGAGATACTTACATAAATAGATTGGTTCGGCATAGAAATTACTAAAATTATCATAGACTAAACGTTTAAAATTGGTCAACTCTAGGATTACGACTGATATACGGATTGTGTGCTAAGCCATGCTGAGCTCCACATTCCTTCAAAGCCGAGCTTTAGACCAACTGATATACCAGCCCTATGAGACGGATTTTTCTATTTGGTGAGCTTAATATCATGTAACCGCTTGATTAATATATTTTAATTCATTTCAGATTTTTCTAATCCAATTTCAAAGTTTTTGCAAAAGCAAAGTAGTGCAATGTGATCTGCATATATAAGAAGATTTCGCCATTTAGGTTTGACTAACAGATACTCGTATCATTTGCATATACACATTTGGAATAAGGACAATATTATTTCAAAATAAATAAAATACTTAGAACGGGTTTTATTTTAATTCGATTATTTGGTAGTTATTCCGTGGATCCGGCACTGGGAATATGTATTGTGTTATGGCTTGTATCTGCATTCCAAGCGTGATTTCTCTACAACACTAAGTTAACGGCTATTCGTTATGCCTTATACTGCAATATACATATGAATATTATTACTTCACTTGACACCAAGATGGAAGTGAAATATGTCAACGCAGAAAACATTGACACGGAAATTCCAAACGAAGAAAAATGGCAACTCTCGACACTTTTCTAATAAGAATAATATACGAGTTGTATAAAAGCAAAAGCGACCTCTCCAAAAATGGCAATTTTGAGTTGTGAATGTCAAAACATTTGTTGTTTTTTCATCACAGTGTGCAATGTTCGGTTAAGGTTCAAATGCATGAAAAAATGTGTGGACATCGGATCGAAATTTGGGTTTTTTAAATTTCAAAAACGCCTCTCCTTGTTTGAGAGCAAGTTTATGGGATGTGCTAAAACATTTTTGCTTTTTTTTCCAACTGTAATGCTTTTGGAGAGAGTGGCTTTTAGCTTTTTTACAACTTATATATTATATTATCTTGCTCAGTATTCCATGTTCCATGGACAGATAGACGCACAAATGTGTCCATTCTGGAAGAGCTAGCCATCCACAGTAGGCTTTTAACTATCTGCCAACAACATATGGAATACCGGAAATTAGTCCTTTTAAAATCAAATTCTAGACGTATTGACTTTTTTTACAAAAAAACATAAATTGATTTTGAAAGATTGTTATTTTATATGGTACACGCAGTTTTAAAATTTTGAAAAACTTTGTGTAAAATTTTTTTAATATACTATGGTTATACCGTTGGTTGTTGGCAGATTTGTTCAATTTTCAAACGATAGATTCTATTAAACAACACAAATTTCAAATCATGTAATCATACAAAAAAATAGTCTAGTCAACACAGTTTTCAGAATTTAGTTTTTTGTTAAATTAAAATCATTAAAAAATAAATCCGAGAACGTGTTTTGTGACAAAAATACCTTAGTTTTTCTATTTATTTAAGGTCTTACAAACTTAAATATAGTCAAAACTTTTTTACACACTTATTTTGTTTAGACATTGTTAAAAAATCATAAATACTTATGATTAAAAAATACTTACAAGAAGTACACGATCTTTAGTAATTTATCATCGTGCGTTTTGAGCATTTCTATAGCTTACTTGAATGTAGCTACATATTGAAGCAAGTTTTTAATGAAATAAATCGACATAAAATTTTTAATTAAAAAAATTTGATACGGGGAATAATCAATCTTTCTCATTGGAACCTCCCTGTATAGTTGCAAGCATTTTTAAACTTTTATTCTCAGCCGCTGGTCAATCGCTCTTAAGATACTTTTGACAGTTTGCTTGCTAAACTGAGGAATACAACTTGGAGGAACTCAGTCATTGGCTAAATAGGCATAGCTAAATGGCATAGAAGTAGCAGAGGAAGGTCACCAATGCGCTGGAGTGACCAAGTATCTCTGGCGTCTGGTACTTCCGAACTCCGAACCGCGAGGAGTGGAGGAGCCTTGTCCACCATAAAAATTGGAGTAGGAATAACAATCCTCTGTAATGGGGAACCGACTTGAGAAGAAGAAGAATATATTCTAGCATAATTTCAACATAATTTAAATTGTTTTATTACTTACGCCCAAGTGGCTCCGCCATGGATCAAGCGGAGGGAGTGGCAAAAGCGTACCGCTGATAGCTCCGTTTTAGTACCCACTTTCTCATCTGACACATCTAACAGAACAAGAAGTAAAATCTCTCGGCGGTAGGACTGTAATTCTCTGTGGTATTTCAGTCTCTTCTTGCGTGATGAAATTATTGTAATTTTCATCCATTTTATAAAACTTGTATCTTCAGAACAGATTTTATGATTCTGTTTAGATGTCATATCGCCATTGCAGCCAGTCGTTCGTTAGTCGCATCATCTTCTAATCCCATTTATATGCCGTAAAATAAGTTAACATGCTTTCTAAAACTTTGAAATGTGCTTCGACCATAGACAAATGAATATTACTGGACCTGCCCTAAGTCATAAATGCGTATTATTTCCCCCTCCCCATACCGGTTCCATTTGGAGCCGGCTGGACTCGCGTACGGCTTCACGTGAATCTAGAAAATGTGACGTCATCGGTACATTTTACGAAATAACACGGCAAAAATGGTGGCTTGGGATATTAAAACGTGTAAAGTAATAGTGAAAAAGGGAATAAACCCAATTGTCGTATTACATTCCATAGGTAAGCATTATTTTACAACATTTTAAGCTTGTTCAGATCACATAATCAGTTTAATAACACATACTACGACATCGCGATATATCTGGCAAGGCATTTCTCGAGTGGGCTCGTCGCTGTTTACTGAGGTAAGTAAATTATGAAACATTTGTAAAAGTGTCTTGACTAAATACAGCAACAAAATATTCGACTCTGAAAATAGCTACGAACTTTACTTTGCCGTATTCGGACTTCGCGAGTTCGTTCAAAACCTGGCGAGCAATTCGCGCTCCCATGTAAAAAGGTCTATTCATTCAAAAGTAGATTTAACTTTTAAGAACTAAATGGTGATATTATAATGCGAGATGCCGATGTACTGTTAGATCCAACTCACCACTCCGCGTCCCGCTACAGTTGGTGTTTACCCCTGTCCTGTATGTTCTCGTCTAGTAATGTTCATATGTCTATGGCTCCGACAGTTTACGGAAAATATCCTTATATTCTTCCGGGTAGGGGCACTATATATTGCACTAAAAAATAAAATCAACATTTCAGTTCTGGTTAACTTTAGGTTTCAATCTCTTATTTGCCTTAAAATAATGTGCACAGTAAACCAGCATCAATTTTGAGATTCCGAGAAAGTTCCGGTTAAAACTCCGAGGGACGAAATATTTAAAAACGTTGAAGTTTTCAAAATATCTAAACTTTAAAAAAAATCTGAATACTCCACTGCCAAACAAAAATACTCGTGTAGGGCAAAAAGCAAAAATATACTGTTTTTCCCAATTTGAACACATCTTTTAATCATGGAAATTTTAAATTTCATGCTACAAACTATGTAATGCTCTACCACAAAATGAATTATTTAAAAATAAAATAAAAACTGGCTGAGATTGAAAAGATAAACAATATTAACGCTAAGATTATCAAGACAATTTAAAAACACCTAGAAAACAAATATAAATAAATAAAAAAAACTACAGGCCGCCTCAGAACAGGTTTTTTTTTTACATTAGCTCCACACAGGAGGCCCTGAGGAAATTCCCTCAGGGCCTATGTCATCTTTGGGGATGCTGTGTGGAGGGTCTTTTAAGGGAAAGGAAGGAGTGGAAGTTCTGGAAAGGAAAAAGGTAAGAGGAGTGGGTAGGAATCTGAGGGTCAATATCTCCAGTAGTGACGAATGTTCGAATCCATCCCACTTACTACGATGCAGGGTGATGGGTCAAATGAATCCGGTTGGAGAGGTCCGGTAAATTAGTCTCCCTAAACCAGTCTCTCCCGATCCGGCTCGCCAAGCAGTAGGTGGGCAAACGCATTCACCGTCAATACCTAGACAAACCTCACCCCTTCAACAAGGGCACCCCTGCTAGGTCACCAAACGTAGCGAGCCACTTGGGGTGACCCATGGTAGGGGTGTTGGTTATCCAATAAGTGGTTCCCGGGGAGGCGGTACCCATACCCACCTCCTAAATTAAGTTATTAATTATTGTTAAGACTGCGAAAACTGTGACATTATTATTTTATTATGCTTTAGATATACCTACCTCACCATGACAACGTACAAACTTTGCCATAGAAAATTATAAAAAATATTAGCAATAATAACATTGTTTCTAATCAATCACTAAATAAAATACCCTATTGTTTGTAGTTTAGTCGAGTAGTGAGTAATTTAGTAACTAAATGTGTCCGAACACCATACATTTAGAAGTTAGTAGTGGCATTTTGGTCAGTCAAGCGGCGAGTTACTCGCTCCTCGACTAATTTACTTGCCTAGTCCGAATGGGGCATACGAGAGGTTTTGGCATACCAATCAAACATTAAAACAAACGGGTTATACAAAAATGGCGGCCAAGAAGAAACCAATTATTATTATTGAAACTGAATTAAAACCAAGGAAAACATTTGAAAGTAACGTCACTTTTGTAAAACCGTTTGCACAGAATGTTCGGTATTTATTTGGATTGGTAAGCCGACCACCCGTTCTCAATAGATTTTGCAGCAAAAGAGAAACAACAATTTTGCAACAAAATAGCCTTCAGACTTGCCAATTTCTTCAAAATATTTGATACGTATAGATGCAAAAAAAAAATTGCGCCATGTTTTACAAATATGCCTATTCAAAAAATTTTCTAAAAAAAAAAATCCACTTACGAAAAATATATATATATTTTTTTTTAAGTTAAAAGAAATATACTTATTTCGCTTTGTTAACTCAATACATTGATACAAATAATATTAATAATGATGGTTTACTACCTAACACCAAGTAACACATTTTTTTAAGTGAGAACATTTTGGTTTTGCTCATTAATTTTGAGAGCAAACAGTTTTTTTTTAAATATACTTAATTTATTTTCGGTTGTCAGGCTATCAGGAAGGAGATTATATATGTTTATACCATCATAGCCTATGTTTCTTTTGCCACACTCTGTCTTTGTTGAATTTGTGTATAATTTATTACGTTGTCTTGTGTGGTGTTCATGTACTTGTGATGTTTTCATAAATGTAGTATTTGTGTGTAAGAAGCCATTTTGAATTTTGTAGATTAATAAGCATATGTTGTATTCGTACAGTTTTCTGATTTTCATTAAGTTAGTTTCTTTGTATACTCTTATATATAGCCTAAATATTCTTTTTTATGAGCACACAATGTTATGATTTTTGCAATACCTGTTCCCTATTTATAAGAAAGGGTAGCAGTTCATTGCCCTCGATCGAGTTCAAGTATTTTTTACTAGTGCCTCCTTTCGGAGTGTGCCGGTTTTCCGTTTTAGTGCAAAATGCATTGTACCGGTATATCTCTCGTTGCATGTTTAAAAAATGCGGTTATGTTTTACATAACACAGAGGGATTTAAGGGACTTACTACAGTGATTCCTGACAATATTTGGAGTCTCGAATATGAAAAAGAAATTTTGAACTCCGGCGACTTTTTTGAAGTTTTTTTCTGGTCACTTAGCTGAGTGACCGATCAACCCCTCACCCTGATCTTAACTATCCAATACCTACTGGTTTTTTAAAAATGTTTTTTGTTAAAAAAAACATCAATAACGTCACCGGAGACCAAATTTCATTTTCAGTTTTTACTACAAATAATGTCAGGATTTAAAGTAAGTCAAGTACATTCCTTAGCACCCCGCATTTGAAGTCAAGTACGTTCCTTAAAACCCCGTATATAAAGTCAAGTACGCTCCTTAAAACCCCGTAAATAAAGTCAAGTCTTCTTATTCTCGTGCCCTGTCCGTTCAACGGACATTGGCTATCATGTTGACTTATCTATCATGTTATGCGGACTTTGTTTACTACGGCCCGGAACAGCTCTACAGTAGACTGGCTAAACCTCTGTTTCAGGTTTTTCAGCCACGATGTCCTCCTTCTTCCATGGCCCCGTCTTTCGGCAATCTTTCCCTGTGTTATGAGATTCAAGATCTCGCACTTCTCCGGATGTCTCATCACGTGTCCTAGAAATTGAAGTTTTCGGATTTTTATTATTTTAATAACTTATTTTTCTTTATTCATCCGCACCATGAAGTCTCCATTCGTAACTCTGTCCATCCAGATTATTTTGAGTATTCTTCTGTAGATCCACAAATCGAATGCCTCAAGTCACCTTATCAGTTCTTCAGTAAGCGTCCATGCTTCCATTCCATAAAATAATACCGAAAACACGTAGCATCCGACCATTCGCATCGTAATCCAATGTTGAGAAAGTCAAGTACGTTCCTTAAAACCCCGTAAATAAAGTCAAGTACGTTCCTTAAAACCCCGTATATAAAGTCAAGTACGTTCCTTAAAACCCCATAAATTAAGTCAAATACGTTCCTCAAGTACATTCCTTAAATCCCCGTAAATAAAGTAAATTACGTTCCTTAAAACACCGTATATAAAGTCAAGTACGTTCCTTAAAACCCCGTAAATTAAGTAAAATACGTTCCTCAAGTGCATTCCTTAAATCCCCGTAAATAAAGTAAAGTACGTCCCTTAAAACCCCGTATATAAAGTCAAGTACGTTCCTTAAAACCCCGTAAATTAAGTCAAATACGTTCCTCAAGTACATTCCTTAAATCCCCGTAAATAAAATAAAGTACGTCCCTTAAAACCCCGTATATAAAGTCAAGTACGTTCCATAAAACCCCGTAAATTAAGTCAAATACGTTCTTCAAGTGCATTCCTTAAATCCCCGTAAATAAAGTAAAGTACGTCCCTTAAAACCCCTTATATAAAGTATTCATGTAGAAGAGAGAGAGAGAAATATATTTAGATAGTGAAAATATTATTTCGATTCTGACTGGTGGTCTCCCACCACCATCAGAACAAAATGGCGATATAGATATAGGTATCCTCTACTCTGATGATTTGTATAGATATGTAAATAACACAATATATTTATTTTTTCGTCTTACCCGGATTTTGAACCCACGATCTCTGGTAGGGAGCCAATCCGCTTTCGGTTTTGCCGTGGATGATATTAGAGAGGTCATTATTTTCATTATTAATTATTATCTACCCCACCTGAAATATCTATCTCCAATAAATTGAATAACTGAAGAAATTCGTGAATCATTTACCTAATACTTTCTGGGTATTTTTAATTACCTACAAAAGTTTTTCCATTACTAATCATTTCATCATTGAATTAAGATGCGGATTAATTATTTGTGATTATTAGAATTATTTTGTGCAACCTTTTAAATACTAAATTGATGTACCTACATACTCATAAGTAGAATGTTCAAATGCGGCGTACCAGGCACACTTTTCTTTTTCATATAGAAGCCCACAACACTGATGCAGCAAATAACTCACCAATTACTCGCGCAATCACAACTTATACCCATTACGAAAAATTACTACAATTCAACATTTTTCACGATTCCTTGCAAACATACAAAACCAAATTATTAAATCGTTTTGTTATTATTAGTCAACCAATGTTTGATTCTTATCATTAGTTTCATAATAATTAATAAGGTTTTTCAACTCAGGCGAAATGACTTTAAAATATTTTACGGATTTAGGTACAAAACTATGTAATTTATCTAACATACATTACAACTTATATTTAATGTATAATATATATCTTATAAACAAATAGATAAGTAAATACGTTTTGCCTAAATTCAAGCAATAAATATATGAAAAAACACAACACATCAAATTGTGGCTTCAATAAAAGCATGTTATTATAAAAGTTATTGGTCGATGAAGGTGTATAATTATTGCTGATCTAGTGCATGACATCAGGCATGCATTGATGAAGAGATAGCTACGTGAGCACAACACAGTTCACTGTCAGCAGAAATAATTAATAATTATTTCCATCACTTCTTTCTCTAACTCCCGACCCCCGCATTCATCGTGAATTCCTAGTTCTGGTAAAATAATCATTCGTTTTCATGTCACCGCGTTCGCAGGTTGTTTTAGATTCTAAATTGGCTCTTTTATCGCTGTCTAATCGGCAAATAGCTTTTGATTTTGAACGCGAATTTGGTATACATCTCAAATCATACTTATGTACGTTGCTGAAATCATGGAAAATACATGGTATTCGTAATTGTACCTGACACTTTAATCTGTTGATAGCCGGTGCATGTGAAAAAAATGTAAGTGTTTTTTGTTAACTCTGTTTGAGGAAACTTCATATTAATTATCTATCCTAACAGTTGAATGTGTTGGTAGGCGGTGCATATGAAATACAAAAATTGAGTGTTTTTGTTAATTTGAAACGTGAAAAATATTAACTATCTCACCTAACCTAACAGTGTTGATAACCCGTGCATGTGAAATACAAAAGATAAGTGTTTCTTCTTAATTTTGTTTGATGAAACTTCGTCGTGGAAAATATTAACTATCTAACCTAACAGTTAAAATGTTTTGATAGCCGTTGCATGTGAAATACAATAAGTGAGTGTTTTTTGTTAATTCTGTTTGAGGAAACTTCGTCGTGAAAAATATTGTATCTATGTAGTTTCATAATATTTTAATTAATGAAGATAATATTAGCGAAAGTCAATCGATAATCCGAAACAGAAAAATTAGAAAAAGATATGGATACATCTGGGACTCGAACCCAGGTCCTCCGGCAATCCGATTCGGTCATTTTTAACTGTATCATACTTCGACTGAGAACCACCAACATTATTTTCATTTTTCTTATCGCATATTTTTATTGGCTGCTACCTTTATGTGTGATTGCAAGATTCAACTCGAACTAAATGCCCTCTAGATAGTGTCAGGATAAATTTTATCACTTTTTATTAATATGCGACATCTATTGACTTTATCTGCAAGTCTAGGATGAAATATTTTTATTTTTTTTTAAACTTTTTAACTTAAAGAGTTAAACCTCAAATTATAATATTTTAATTAATGAAGATAATATTAGCGAAAGTCAATCGAAAATCCGAAACAGAAAAATTAGAAAAAGATACGGATACATCTGGGAATCGATGTATCCATATCTTTTTCTAATTTTTCTGTTTCGGATTTTCGATTGACTTTCGCTAATATTATCTTCATTAAAATATTATAATTTGAGGTTTAACTCTTTAAGTTAAAAAGTTTAAAATAAAAATAAAAATAAAAACTATGTAGTTTCGTTTGAAATTCTTTCTGCAAAAGTTTCTGAAATGTTCAAAGTTATATCGAATGAACATAATATAATTTTTTTCACTTACGTTTAATTTAATATACTGCGTAAGCGATGCGTAGATGTACCAAACTAAATAACCTCGGCAATTAGTTTTTTTGTCGATATAATTGTTTTCTAACATTCATATATTTTTTACTTATTTATTTGCCTTATGGCTTTTATTAGACACAAAAATAAACACACACGTTTTGCATAATTACTGTTGCCAATAATATTAGTTAACGATGTTTTCACTAAGATAACTAACCTAGGCAAACAGTGTTCTTCGAGGTTACTTTCTATCGTATATTATATCTTTTACATATTTATTGCTAATATTATAAAGCTTTTATTATAAACATAAAAATAAACATAAAAAACAGGCTTATTGCTGCCAATTAATTTGGAAAACGGATATGGGTACCGCAGTTCTGGGAACCATTTATTGGATAGCCATCACCACTGCCATTGCTCACCCCATGTGGTTTGTTGCGTTTGGCGACTTAGCAGGGGTTTTCAGCAGGTTCACAAGGTAAGGTTTGTTTTGGTCTTGGCGGCGGATGGGTCTGCCCATTCACTGCGTGGCGGGCCGGAACGGGAGAGAGTAGTCAAGGGAGACCGTTTAGCCTCTCCAGTTGGTCTCTCTCGACCCATCGCCTTGCACCGTATTGGGAGGGACGGATTCATACGTCCGTCACTCCTGGACCCATTGACCCCATATTCCTTCCCATTACTCATACATTTTTCCTTTTCAGAACGTCCTCTCCTTTCTTTCCTTTAATCACTCATCTTTCGCTCGGACACCGGTGTCCGGGTGACAAATAAGAGGTTAAAAAAATGCTATTTTAACCCTTATGTATAAAGAAACTTTACAAGGACAATGTCAGAATCGCTTGCGCCAATATCATTCCAGACGTTGCTTTTAATTCTAGAGTTGTAGCACCTCGGAATTCTTTGTAATTAATTTTCTATGGTGTGTACTATCATGTAGGCAAATATCAACCGACATTCAAGAGGTTAAAAGGTCCTCCCCACAACATCCCCAAAGATGATACAGATCTTGAGGGTAATTATTTTCCTCAGTGTCTCCTGTGTGGATCTATTTAAAAAAAAAACTTTAAAAAAAACTTGCAACCTGTGCTAGTAAGTGGTAGATTAGCAAATTTAAAAAATTACGTACTGTAGCAAGTAGCCATGCTCACGTAGAAGACAGCTTACGTCCCGCCCCGTAGCGCGTACTACGGAGGTAACCTAGCGTCGAGTAGTCATCGACACTGTCGGCGTTCCCACCCATCCACCCGATACGCTATAGCCGGTAGTCGATAGCCCATAACCAACATGTGGATAGGCGAATAGTTGTATTTCTACCCGCGCGAAGAACAGTCTCGTCCGCTGCTGTAAAAAATACCGAGCTTTTGGTTTGGAAAATTCAAAACACTCGCCAAAAAAACCGCTATACATTATCGATGATGTTTCGTATTCTGAATGTTCTTACTGTAGAATGAGTAACTGAATCATATTCATGTGTGCCAGTGAATTACTTATAAACAGCCCATTGTTTTGCTGATGAAATGTGTCACATTTAATACCATTGTTTTTTGCTGAATTTAGGTATGTAAATCAAATGTACACTATTGAGTGTAATATTTATTCCGTTTACAGTTGGTGATTATAGGTTTATGTTTTATCAGAGAATAAAGGAAATTAGTCATTTTTAAATCAGATTATAGACGTGTTGACTCTTTTTTACAAAAACAAACATAAATTGATTTTGTAAGATTGTTATTTTATCTGGTACATGCAGTTTTAAAATTTTGAAAAACTAAGTGTATTTTTAATATACTATTTTTTAATTTTCAAACGATAGATTCTATTAAACAACACAAATTTCAAATCATATAATCATACAACAAAATAAATCAATACATAATCTAGTCAACACAGTTTTAAAATTTTTACTAAAAAATTTACTAAAACTAAAAAATAAATCCGAGAACGTGTGTTGTGACAAAAGTACCGCAGTTTTTCTAATTATTTAAGGTCTTACAAACTAAAATATTTCAATTTGTTTTTACACGCTTTCGACATTATTGAAAAATCATAAATACTTATGATCAAAAAATACTTACAAGAAGTACACGATATTTAATAATAAAAAATTGTGCATTTTGAGCATTTTTATTGCTTACTTGAATGTAGGTATATATTAAAGCAAGTTTTGAATGAAATAAATCGATATTAAATTATTATTTTAAAAATTTTGATGAGGGGAATAATCGATCTTTCTCATTGGAACCTCCCTGTACAATTGCAAGCACTTTTAAACTTTTATTCTCAGCTGCTGGTCAATCGCTCTTAAGTATTACAATGTTGTTTTGGTTATATAAAAACATTGTTTTGATGTAGTGTTATTTTCGGCTTATTAATGTATTTTGGTCTCATCTTATATAGGTAATGATATAATTATATCTTTGAGCGTAAACACACTTCGATTTATTGTTATCACGTTTAATTTGTAGTACCTACTTCATTTTAATTTTTTCCATTTTATATATTCAATAATATTATTTTTAAATTGTTTTTCTGTTTAATTCGTAGAAATCAATTTAAAAAAAAATTATTGTACATAAATCAAATTTATCAATGTTATTATTAAGTTCTTTATGTATTTTTTTATTATTGTGACAGCTGTTTCGGCGTTCAAGGCCATTTTCAGTTTAGGCCACGTTGAGACGACTTATTTATATTACTCCCGCCCAATTTTAATTTTTATGATCCTTAAAAGGCCTAATTACCGGTTAAACTGATTTAAAAAATGTAAAAAAAAAAAATATGTGTAGGGAATTTTATTATATTTGAATAATTATATTAATGAAAATAATAAAGAAAAACTTTCATTTTAAAATACTAAACGAAAAGATAATAACAATTTTCCGATAAAAATATTCCGACCTTTAATTCAATCCGTTTTTTTTACAGAAGGGTCTAACTGCAATAATACCTGCGTTGTGTTATAAATTTAATTTAATTGTCATAAAGTCAACAACCTTATGGAATAAATATTCCATTCTCTAGATATGTATTTTATGTCTACAGTTTCTGACAATAGTTACTACCTAATAATGAATGACCTGTTTTTATTATTTCTAAATGTTTTTTCTCGTCGTTGTTGTATTCTTGTGTAGATTCCTGTAGAAATTAATCTTTTTTTTCCAAAAACAAACGAACGTTATGAAAAATAGTTCTGTGATTGAAAAATGTTGCCCATTTTATTAATACTAAGCGCCTCCGCCCACTGAGGCAACTGAAAACTCTCAACTGCCATTGTATGACAATGTGATGGCCCGCACACTACACAATCACTCAAACACCCGTTGTCAATGGTAACGCAAGCGGTGACTAGCGACTTGTACTGCTGATTGCCCTGGCCGGCCGTTGCTAGTTGCCAGCTGTCAGCTGATTGTTCTTCGTCTATGGTTAAACAAGCTTTTTGACCAATCAAGACAGAGAAAACAAGACAGTGAAGTGTGCGGGCCATCACATTGTCGTACAAAGACAGTTGTCTGATGACTGTTTTCAGTTGCCTCAGGGAGCGTGTATATAGAATACTGCTCCCATACCATAAGCCATTTTAGACAAAGATGTTTTTGCATTCTAACATTCCCTATTTTTTTTTTTTCGTGACAAAAATTTAATTCGCTTTTTATTGATATAACTCCTCTAGACCATTTTCTATTGTGACTTTTTGCAAATTTAAATTCATTATATTTCAAATTTATTTTTTACAAAATTATACACAAATAAAAGTAATTGCATACTAATATATATTATACTCCATGTAGAGAAATCGAGTTTGGCTCTGACGATAAATTAATGGGCCTTATTAATAAAACATCAATTCAAGGAGTTTTATATCATAAATGTTTATAAACAATTATATGATGACAAAACAAAGATAAAAACATTGTATCAACATTATTCATATACTTACGTACAAATTTCACGAAAAGAAAATCATAATATTGTATTTTATTCGTATACTCTGTTATTTAACAAGACGTCGTGATAATTTGCTCTTGAAAAAATTCACCTACTTTTTCCTTAATAAAATCTATTAATCATTGATGATCAATACCAATGTTAAATTCGGTTTCAATCGAACTAACTCCTGTAGGCTATTTTCTTTTTGCCCATTTTTTATGATTTATACTCATTATTTTTCAAAACCCAGCAAGCGTGCGAATAAAATTAAAATTAATTTATCATTGAAGAAGAAGACAACAATTATAATCTAAATTAAAATATGAATATGAACAAGACACAGAAAAATAATAAATGTCCCAGTTGCGACCATTATGTTTTATTAGTTTTCTGTGTCTTGAACAAGACACAGAAATTTTCGTATTTTAATTTAGATTATTATTGTTGTCTTCTTTTTCAATTATATATTACATTGATGGGAATAACCTTCAAAAGTTAAAAAGAGAGTTTTTCTTATTATAAAATAAAAGTAATTAGTGTGCGGGCCATCACATTGTCATACAAAGACAGTTGGCAGTTGAGAGTTTTCAGTTGCCTCAGTGGGCGGAGCGGAGCGCCTTAAAGTTTTTTTTCAACCTAAATTTAAAAAAGCATTGGCCAGAAATATTGGCCAGATAGAAGGATTGGGCGGTTTTTGGCTCGTGTGTGACCAGTGATGAAACGTGGTAGATTATATTTTTTTTGTTTTGAAGAAAAAAAAAAAATATTGATAATAGATGTCCGATGACTTCTCACGTATCGAATAATCAGTTGTGTTTTTATTATATTAATTGTACTAGGTTTTATTCATCAAGAATGATTATAAATTAAAATAAATATAATATTCATCTTACTAGTGTTCTAGTATAATTTTTGCTAAGCGATTGGGTATTTGTTTTAATTTCTAAATGGGCATGACATGCAAAATGTCTACCGCTTACTCCGTGACGTTCTATCCATTAAACAATGGGTAGTTTGATACGCTCTAATAGTGTTTTTTAAAGTATGTTTAATGCGTCCATTGTTATTTTAATATCCCTATTTTTCTCTTTCATTCAGTTCAGTTATTGTTAATTGTTGGTCATCGTAATCATTATTATGTCTACTTTAAGTAATCTGTCATGAATATTAATATATTTATTGGTTGCTAGTGCAAATACCCTACGTGTTTATATTTTTCTTTCGTGTATTAACCCTTCAGGTTAATTTGTTTGGTTTTGAGAACAGCTTTTGTATTTCTCAAAGATATCGTTGTGTGTCCCGCTCCCGGATGTCACGGACATAAACAGTAAGCTGGAGGAACGACAGTTGAGTTGGTATGGTCGCATAAAACGGAGACCACTAGACCACACAGTGAAGCAGGCAATGTCTATGGAGCTTCATCGACAGTCATTCAGAGGAAGACCAAAGAACTCCTTGATGACTCAATGCTCTAAAATCCTACGTACGCTTGGATGAAAGCGATACCCAGAACCGAAGAAGCTACTACCTGAGAACGAGAAGAGCCGACCCCAACAGCCTACCTAGGCAATGAGTTAGGACAGTGCAAGGAAGAAGAAGATCGTTGTGTGTCACTTACGGACATTGTGAGAAATATGATATAAACGGTGTTAGATATTAAAATCTAAATGTTAACCATAGATGTATTATAATGTACACATATATATATATATGAAACCAAAGTTTCCGAATGCAATTTGAGAAAAATGTATGAAACTTTGTGAATTTTTTAATACTTAAGTGTTTTTACATTAAACGACAAAAAGTAAGGTCACAATCAATGTTCAAGTGTTCAATTATCTAATACAATAAATGTGTGTCTTTTTTTCGTTATCAGTATTTTTTATAAGGAAAAGCGTAAAGTAACCAATTTTTAAAACTTTTTTGTTTGCATTAAAAAATTATGGGTTTATTTAGAATTATAAAATTTCAAGACGTATTTTATATGCCATTAAAAATGGTTTTTAGTTTTCGTTCAGAAATATTTTATTTATTTGGATTTTATTGCAAAGCGGAAATATTTTAACCTTACGAAATTTTTTTGCCAGAGGCCTGAAGGGTTAAATAATTAATCATGAATGTGAATATTTTTATTGACTGCTAGTGCGAACACCCTACGTGTTTATGTTTTTCTATCGTGTATTCATATATTTTAATAGTTATTTGATTTTCTATTCTTTGAGTATTGTTCTATTCTATTCACCATGGGAGTCAACTAGCTCCTGGCCTATTTTTCTAGCCAATGACAGCTTCTAAAGTGTAGCCATTGTAATTACAATTACAAACCTTTTCACTGGTAGAACAGGCCCGGGAAGCTTTTATTCTCCCAGTGTAAACAGGTATTAGGGGCAGTGGCGTAGATGGGGGGTGACACCCGACCTTGAAAAAAACTTACGAAGTAGAATTTTGACACAAAAATATTTTACATATGAACACGGTCTGTTATTTTTAGCTAATATCAATTAAAAATTACTTGCGGGAAACAAAGACCCAAACGAGACTTAACAATCTTGGAATATTAACAGTTGAGCACGAGGCAACACAAGCTATAAATTTTGAGGATGTAATTTGAGAGTTTGCAGCTGTCAAAGCTAGAATGAAAAGATTTAAGGTGTTTTAGTACATACATTTTGTTTATGGGGGTAATATTGATTCTACTTTCATTCATCTTTTGCCATATCCAACTTTCAATATCATACAACAATATGAAAAATAATATGATAAAACAATACTATTACTATTACAATATTGTAACTTGACTCTCGTTTTATTACTTTTTAAATTTAATCATAATTAACTAAATTTTACCAAGATATCTATCGAACTAATGCTATCTATCTACACGGAGAAAAATGTTATTCTAAAATACGATCAATTTGTTCGTAAAAACGGCCTCCTGCACGGAGTTAATTTAAAAAAATATTTATAGTAAAAACGGGACTGAAGTTCTTACGAAGAAATTAACAGGGTTTCAATGTTTATTGGCGGAAACATGGAAGAATAATAATGTTGGTATACGTAATTTCGTACGTATACCAACAAATTATTCTTACATTTTCCCGCCAATAAACATTGAAACGCTGTTAATTAGTTCGTAAGAACTTCAGTCCCGTTTTTAGCCGTTTTTACGAATAAAATGATCGTATTTCAAAATAACATTTTTCTCCGTGAGGCCTTGGGTTCAATTCTTAGATGTGACCGTATAATTTTCCGACTTTTCTGTTTGAGAATCGCTCATATATTTTCTTCAATGATTAAATAAAATATGTTGCATTGAAATCGATGAAAATCTTTGATGGTTCTCCCACATAAACGACATTAAAAATAAACTCACCCAGCTCAAATTCTTCTATGATGTTCCATTGTCTTTGGTCATCAATTAACAGAATTCAAATAAGAATCAAAACGTGTACCTAACATCCGAATTAGAATGACCTACATATATGTCGCCAACAATAATCTTTCTGAAGCAACGATGCTTCTTCAAATCAACTAAAAATAACTTCAAGCTCTACTAACTTCTGCCAATACAATAACCTTTTTGTTTTCATTGCAAAAGTGTAGTTGAATTAGAAACCATAATAAGTTTTTCTTTTTTTACAACTGAAACTATTTAGTCACCGGTGATATATGATGTAATAATGTATAATCTTATCGTAGCATGTAAATTGCCGATACGATGTAACAAATCATTCATTTACATTAACATTCTGCTATCATAACCCCTGTGTGATAATGACTCGCTCCCTGGGCTGCTGGTCGCTTCACACAGTTTATTGATTTTCAATCGGCGTCAGGGTACTTAGATTAGACGATATTGCTGGCACTGACATTGAACACTTCTTATGAAATTGCGCGTGCAAATTCAATGTCAAGCCATTCTATATTCCACGTTCGGAGTATTGACCTAAGAGTTGTGGCCTTACTTTGTCTATTGTGTGTTTCTTTTTGTTTTTTTTTTGTGATCGGTACAATCGAGATTTTCAAGAATTTGAATGTCTCAATTAAACTTCATTCTGCACATTTCGTTACATTATTCTTGTAAAAATTTAATGTAAAGCCATTTTATGTTCCACCTGCAAAGTATTGACTTAAGAGTTGTGTCCTTAAAGTTATGTATTGCTTATGCATTTTTTGTGATCGGCACAGTCGAAATTTCCAAATATTTCAATGTTTAAATTAAAATTCAGTCGGCACATTAGTTGCATGCATGTTCCAAATAATTGCATGACACCAGAAAGTTGAAGTAAATTCGCAAATTTAGGTCGTGCAACCTTCACTATCACAGCAACGTCAAAGCTTTTATCTGTAATGTAGAATGTTGTTGTACACAACTCTCACGCACTTAAGAGGAACACACGTCCGCTCAGCTGAAATGGTTTCGCGACACTAGTTGCATCACATTTTTACAGTACGCAATTAGTTGCATACAGTGGTGCCGTAATTTCGCGCTGGCGCAATTCTAATTTTGTGGCATACACCGAATGGATGCACGATGAAACTATATGTTTACACGAGAAACTAGTAAAGCAATGAAACAACTTTTGCGCAACTAGTTAGGCAATGTAAAGTTGGCTTTATAGATTCGAACTAATCCGAATTGACAATCGATTACCCAAATTTTGTTTTAAAAATATAATATTTTATTGATTTTTAGTCATTTAGGTCCAAGTTAAATAGTTAATTAAAATAATAAAAACATTTCTACTTATACGTATTTTTGTGATCGTGTATAGTTATATATAATTTTATATTTCCGTATACAGTTGCGCTGACCTAGAATTTTCATGACTCAGGAGTTCAAAGCACCCACGCGAGCTTTTAGTGTGCCGTGCATGCCTTGCTTTATAAACATTAAACTATATTACTTTATATGTGTGTACTTTTTGTAAGCTTTTCCACATATAACATCATTTCATTTTTCATTCTTTCTTTTTTTTGCAGTTCTAAATTCGTCAAGTAAACAAAAGATTTACATACATTCCACCTGTATATTATCAGAGGTGACCAGAATGTTCAGTGGAAACTTTTTAAGTGTATGAATATTGAGTACAAACTTTTCATCGGATGTTAATTCCTCACATGATAATTCATCATGTCTCGAAGCGTCAAAAACTGATAATTGGGTTTTTTAACCTTAGGTAAGGTTAGATTAGATTAGGTTAGGTTGGGTTAGGTTAGGTTAGGTCAATGTGAGTTATGATGTGATGAATTATCATGTGAGGAAGTATCGTGTCTAAATAAATTTACTATGGGAATTCAGACGCTGAGATCTCAAAGTCCGATTAGACATGGAACCATCATCAGATTCTTTTATTTTATTTTATTTTTATTTTATTTATTTATTTTTATTATTTTTTTTTAATTTGCGTTATAAACAGTCTATACATTTATATACAGTGAATAATATATGTCATTGACCAATAAAATAACGACATTTAAAAATAATTATTTAAATAAGTGAGTACTTACTGTATATTTTGAGAAAGAAAAAAAAACAAAATTAACCGAATGATGACTGGTTATTCGAAAAAATAATTGGCTACATTGCAATCATAATACATATTATTATGGCGTAGTTGATTTTTAGAATAGCGCCATTTTGATGCCGTTTTTTATCAGTGTAAATAATTTGTTGATGTTATTTGGATCAGCTCCCCTGTACAAGTTTTTGCTTCCAAACAAACCTGTTTATTTTCACATCTTTGAAAGGCGGGTACCGCCGCCTCGGAAACCAACGTTTATTGGATAATCAACACCTTTGCCATAGGTTACCCCAAGTGTTTTGCTACGTTTGGTAATTTAGCAGGGAAGTCCTGGTTCATGGGGTGAAGTTTTGGCGGCGAATACGACAACAGGCCGAACCGGGTGAGACTGGTTGAGGGAGACCATTTGGCTACTCCAGCAGGGCTAGTCAGGAACTACTCGAGTGGCCAAATGGTCGCCTAGCACCGCGGATTCATACGTTCGTTATTCTGAACACATTGATCCCAGATTCCTACCCACCCCCCATACCCTTTTCCTACCTAGAACTTCCTCTCCCCCCTTTCCCTAAAAAGACCATCCTACAATATCCCGAAAGATAGGAAAGAGTTCAAATTCCCTCAGGGTCTCTTGTGTGGAGATATTGTAAAAAACATATTTTTATTGAATTAAAACAAATAACTTTATTTAAACCACTAATATAATCACAATTACCTTCATGTTTCAAAACAAAACAACAACAAAAAACATGTTTTAAACAAAACTTTGTTTTGAAACATGTAGGTAATTGTGATTATATTAGTGGTTAAAACAAAGTTATTTGTTTTAATTTAATTCAAAATGACGCCACAAAGTGATTTTGCGAAGTTTGAAGAAATATTTTTATTGATTCATAAATTACAGATGGAGGAAGAACTTGCATCGTTTCTTATTTTGACATATATACGATTAATTCGTAAATAATCGTATGGTTAAGATTATTAAAAAAAATATATATTCCGATTATTGACTTTGAAAACGGAAATGATAAACCCATTTCCGTCTGAAATGCTATTTCGAAACCGAGTCTTTTAGTAGGAATCATTTTCACCATTCCAATATTTTGTATTGAATCTGTCAACCAAGAATTTGTTTGTTAGTCATCGTTGTGGCCTTGATTTTCTAGTAGCTACATACTAATTACCAAATACACGTTTCTCCTTCAAGGAAATAATTTAACTTAAGACGATAGACTTCGCTTTTCGGCCCATACAAAAAGGACGCCCGGGAAAAAACACTTTTCTACATCGAAAATTGCACAAAATGAATATATTATTTTTATACTGCCTTCTAGAGAGTGAAAACTATGTCGGTATGTTTTCGAATTTTCGATGCGTTTCGTATTAACGTAAACATTCACTGTTAAACATGTACGATTTCTCAAAAAATATTATTTAAGGAAAAAGTGCTGCTAACTCAACTCTCATAAAGAATTATAAAATTATAAAAAGCTACCGACGTAGCTTCTTCTTTCTAAAAAATAAATATTTTTTAAAATTTCAATTTCGTGAAAGTTTCGGTGTAGAAAAGTGTATTCTCCATAAACCCCTTTTCGAGCGATTTCTGTAGGTAAATTTGAGCGTTGTCTCATTCGCACATATCGCATTCGCATATATTGTAAGTGTGCGTGAGCTTATTGTGAGCGGGACAGAATGACAGACGCGGGTGTTCCGCGTGTCGTTCAAAGTCTAGCCTCTTAAGAGGGTAACCAGAGTATACCGGAAATTTGTATTTTTAAATCAAATTCTTGACTGGCCCGTTATATCTAGGGTTACCAAATGACAGGAATTTCCCTGACCTGTCCGGATTTTTAGTTGTCTGTCAGGGAAACCGGGAAAATTGGAAAAAATTGGGAATTGTCAGGAATTTTGAAAAACATTAGAATTTTATTTTTAATTGAATTTTGTGCGCAACGGAATTTACAGGGATTACGTATTTCCTAGCAGAATCGAATAAAATGACAAAGCGTATTTAATTTTTAATTGTTCCATTTTTTATTGTTTCATATGATTGTACAACATCTTAAGATTGTTGTATCAACATTTTGAACAAATCGGAGCAAAACTAACTATGATATAGAACTTGTACCATCAAAATCCACGACCGGTCAATGGTTGAGTGGGCATCGCGCTTCGGTCTCACCCAGGCGTTCCGCGTTCGATTCCTCGGCTGGCAAGTCCTTCATCACAACACAAGCAACATCTTCCGCTCAGTGTGGTGGTAGTAGGAGATTTTCAAATGTTGTTGGGTTATTCGTAACCCGGGAATGTTTGTCTTTCTTTCAAAAAAAATATTCATATTTAGTATTGGATTTTTGGTATTCTTTTGTGGCGTTTAAATAAATAATTTATAAAAAGAAAAAAACTTCTATGTGTCACCAAAATTTAAAATGGAAAAAAAAAACTCCCAGCGTTACCCTATAAAAGTACCCTATAAAGTTCACCGGCTATCACCGGCGCACAACTTTTTTTCAAGGCGCCTCTGAAGATTTGCTGCCGTCGGCTTATATTATTTATACTTATTTTTTTTTTTTAAATAAAGGAAATTTTGTTTTTGTGTTGTACTTTAATGTTACGCTCAATTAAATAAATGTATATTACATAATAAAAAAAATCTTAAAAATGGGCCTTTTTTACGCCGAATTAACGTTATTATCCCCTTAATTGATAAAATATAGTATAATATATAACATATAACCCCTTAGGATTTTAATAGTCTCAACGTCAAGACAGTTTGATTTTAGCGGTTAATATCATGAATAATGCACGACTCCAGCAAAATGTTTTTTTTTTTTAATTAGTACTATCCTCGCATATAGCAACATGCTAATTGAAGTGGGAACTTTATTAAAAATAACTAACCCGCCTAAAAATATTTAATCGCGATAGTAGAAAGCGTAAATATAGCACTCACGTAAACAGTAGTTTAGTTTTTCAAAGAAAAAGAAACACGTCAATCATAGACAATCCGTGTAATACTGGTGATATCTAGGATTGCGACCTACATGCGGTTTATGTTCCAAGCCGCGCTAAGCTCGCCATTCCAACCAAACCGCACCTTAAATCAACTTACTGATTCCGGGTATATTACAATGCTTTGACCATAGATAATTGAATCTATGATCCGAGGTATCGACATGAACATAAACTCTTATTTCATAATTTTACAAGTTGCATGGATATGTTGTTCAATGACAAACAAGAGTTTTATTCCAGTACTAATTGGTAACACGGAATCATCGAGTGATTAGTAATAATCACCTTTAATTGCGGAAATTATTGAACGTGCCTTACAGCGATATAAAGCCGTGTACTATGCAATATCTATATCATCAGTTAATTATACAATACTATTAATTTTCCACTAATCCACCGAACATAATTATTTCTGTTGAATTTCTAATTGTAATGCATTTTATATTAATAAAGTTTGTGGTAAAACTCGTCTACATCAATGTTATATTTCAACTTCTGGACTGTTAAATACAATAACAGAAAGAAATAATAATATACGTTTAAAGTTGTAGAAACTGACCGCTAGTCTATACTCAACTACCCAGTTGCGACTCTGGTGGAAAAATATTTTTACTGTTTTAATTTTTTTTTTAAATCATCTGAGAACAAAGTGTTGTAAATTACACTGCCCTAATAAATCTAAGCTACGGTAGTACCGAAACCAGGTCAGCAAAGTTATTATTATGTATTGTTTATCATTATTTTGATTAGTTTCAGATTTCATATTATAATAATAGTTATTTCTTTTGTCAACAGGTGCCCGATGACAATGACTGATAATATGCAGTGCCAAAAAACATTACAAATAATATAAAAATTCTGTCGTGTAATATGAACTTGTTGAACTCTTTTTTACACTCATCGTTACGTTAAACATGATTAGTATTTTTTTGACGTGCAGTGCGAAATAAATGGTTTCACATAATTTGTTTCGTTGTTAAAAACACATCAATTCAGCAAAGTGAAGTGATTAAATTCACAAGTCATGTGATTAACCCACACATTATTTGCACGCAATAAAAGCGTTTTTTGTGACCTTAAGTATTCTACCAGTAAATATTTAACCATAACATTAGGTTACCATTTAAATTATCTGGCCGATACTTCGTCTAATCCGACAAAACTCGTGTTATATCTGGTCATTCTTCGTCTAATCTGACAAAATTAGTATTGTATCTGACCGATTCTTCGTCTAATCCGACAAAATTGTGTTATATCTAGTCGATTCTTAGTCTAATCCGACATAATTAGTGTTATCTGGTCGATTCTTCATCTAATCCGACATAATTCGTGTTGTCTGGTCGATTCTTCGTATAATCTGACACAATACGCGTGGGTTCTGAAAGATTCTCATTTCTGATTGATTGAATCATCATGATGGACAAATCGCCATCGCACAAGTCAGGTCAGGACGAGAAGTCCGGCCTGGGCTGCTGCAGCAAATCTTCGGAGTCTGTTTCCTCCGAGGGCGGGGGCGGGGGAGGTTCCAATGACCTGGAGCAGGTCAACAACAACCACTTCCATCTCAACCAGCAGACCCTCAAGGAGTTTCGCTTCCCCAAGAGAAGACCTGTCGACCTGGAATTCAAGGACATCACCTTCACAGTGAGGGAATACTCGCTATCCAAATTCCGATGCAGTAAGTTTTATTTTCCTTTAAATTTCTATTATTTTAGCAGATAGCTACTAGCGCACACCTGAGAAAAATCACGGGATATTATGTATTGTATTGTTTCATAGTGCTTTCACACAAACGAAGTAAAAAATAAGTTTGCACAGTATACACCGCGCTGTGCAAGCGGGTTCCCTACAGAGCATAGGACCATCCCTATCAAAATAAATTGTAGGAATTGTGAAACTGAAGGTGTTTAAAAAAAAGATTTTCCTCCGGATTGCCTTTCAAAAGAAGAAATTTATCTTTCGATTGTTAGTAAACTTGAAAAATTACAACATCTAACCAATGACATTAAAAAAACAAGACACTCAATATTCATAGTTGAGTGTGCAAAATCCGAGTGCCGAATTCTGAACATAGTTTTGAACTCAGAAAAGCTTGCAGATTATGATTCTGGATGTTGCAAGGAGGTTTTTTGGTCCATTTTTTTTACACCCCACCCCTTAGCTGTCAAGTAAATGGACCGAACAAATTCTTTGGAACCATTTTAATGTTTGTTTTAGTGACAATATTTAATGTTTTCTTATGATTAAAGATACTTATAGCTAGTCAGTTGAAAAATGGCAAAAAAAGTTAATAAAAAAATTAATTAATACAAAAAACAAATTTGAACATAAGTCAATCTTTTTTGTTTTGACAGCCATTACTAATACATTTGCACAGCGAAAAACAATTTAGTTGTAATTTTTGTCAAAAACAAGCCTTTGTTTGACAATTTAATGTACATTACGGGTGGATCAACAATTCTGGCAATGGTCGCTTCGTCAGTTGCCGTGGGTACAATTTACCACCTACATTTTCATAGCCTAATACGATGTAATCAATAGGTTGTAGTAGTGTTTCCTAAATGCCTTAGAGCTGTTTGTACAATAACCAATGATGCAGCTTTTAAAGCATTTTTTTCAAGCCCAATCCTCTAGTAGAATCGCAATCACTTAGAGAGTGTAATGCTGGCAAAATACGACAAATATTTTCTCCAAGGGATTGAGCAACCAAATGACAACCTGAAATATATTTCTTCTTATAAGAAAATGGGATGAAAAGACCTAGGATGAAAACATCTGTCCAGCGCTAAGAATTGTGATATGGTGAGATTGGATTTTTACTGGCGTTTTAATCGGCGTCTAAGTGGTTCGAATTTAAGTCAGGTACTTCAAAAAATTTGCCTTGTAATTTGAAACATTTTGTTGGATCATCAAACCCGCCACAAATAAATAACTCGCAATCTTATTTTACTTGTGCATATCTAGGAGCAGCAGTACAGAGAAATCGAACGAGCTGTAACTTATTTTCAGCGCTTGAAAAGAAATTATTACAATTAGCTGGAAACTAAATTGTATTGCGTTGTGCAAATGTATTAATAATGACTGTCAAAATAAAAAAAAAGATTGATTTTTTTTTTAAGTACTTAGATATGTTAAAAAAAAAATTGTGTTAAATAATCTTTTTATCAACAATTCTTGTTTTTATTTTTAACTTTTTGCTTTTTTTTCAACTGACTAGCTATAAGAATCTTTAATCATAAGAAAAACATGGATATTGTTTTAGTGTAAAAATAGGACCAATAAACCTCCTGGCAACATTCATCATTTCTGAGTTCCAAACTATTTTCAGAATGCGGCACTCAGGTTTTGCACACTCAACTCCATCCAGCGCCCGATCTATTATGAAAAGGCTAGCCACTCAACGAATATGTGTGTACGAATGAAATAGCTATATGAACGGCCTGTTAAAGTATATCCACTAGACCTAGTTCATTGAAATCACGCCTAGTAACTTATCTTCACTATATTAATTCATCTAAGCATCTGCCAAACAATTAATTAAAAGAAATACACATTTCAAAGAAAATAAAGTATTAATTAATTAAATGATGTTTGGTAGGCACAAACTTTATGCTTGTCTGCCATGATTTGGACTTATCAGTTCCAATTTCTTAAATTAACTGTTTATTGAACTTTTTACACGTTACGCAGGAATGCAATTTCAAATCACGCATCCATGCACCGACAACCAAAATTAGTACGTTTAATTAATGCGCAGTTAATGTGAACGATGGATTTATCAGCGGAACGCATAATATATGTATTGTGCATAGTAATCTTTTCGTTAAGTACAGAAAACCACCTTTATTATTATTTATTGACCTGTACGCCTGTACCTAGCTGTTACTGATAATAGTTGTGCTAGGAACCCGATAAAGAGATGATAACAGCATGTTTATTGTTATACAAACAATTAGATAATGGTCATGAGGCTTTCCTTTATTTATATTGTGACTTTTATTTACTGATTAGAATATGTGTCATTCGTAGAGTATAGTCGGGTATATAAAAAAATCAAATTTCAACTTATCAAAAACCCTAATTAGTAATTTTGCACATTTTCATGGGAAACCCAAAGTCTATTAATTTCATCCCAATTTCTATGTCAGGACTGAATTTCGCTTCGACAAGGCTTAGGCGTGCAAAAAGCGAAAGTTAGTATCAAAGCTTGATTTTTGAATTAAATATTTTTGAAATTATAGTATTTTGAATATGATGTATAAATGAGCTTTAGAGATTTAGTTTAGGGTTATTAGTCTATTACAGGGGAAAAAATTGTACAATCTGTGCACGTAATGCCTTCTTGAAAACAAATTTCTTTCTTTAAAATATTTATCTCTCTTTATTTTTCAGCTCACTATTATTTTAATATTTGTATTTACTTTTATTTATCCTTAAATATCTTTTTCTTTCTTTTCTGCATTCTTATTTCTTATTATTTATTACCTAGTTTTTATTATCTGCTTCTATAAAAAAATATTTTTAGTTCATATATTCATTGTGTATGACTACCACAACACGGGCATTAGCCTAGTATGGTAGTTAAAAAAAAATGTCAAAAACTGTAACTTGTAAAAATTTATTAAATAATAAAAAATAAAAATAAAAAAAATAATCTTGCAAAGACATTATAAGCTATAGACATGTTGTTGAGATCTCAAAAGCGTATCTTGTCATCTCAATCTCTTACTTACTAATACACTGATAAAAATGTTATTCTAAAATACGATCATTTTATTCGTAAAAACGGTTAAAAACGAGACTGAAGTTCTTACGAACAAATTAACGGTGTTTCAATGTTTATTGGCGAGAAAATGTAAGAATAATTTGGTATACGTACGAAATTACGTATACCAATAAATTATTCTTACATGTTTCCGCCAATAAACATTGAAACCCTATTAATTTGTTCGTAAGAACTTCAGTCCCGTTTTTAACCGTTTTTACGAATAAAATGATCGTATTTTAGAATAACATTTTTCTTCGAATCATTGAAAGAACCTCATAACATAACTAACATTGCCTAAGTGAAAAGTACCTACATCTTATTGATAATTCTCATTACTATCTAATAATGTATCTACGATGTGTTGTATGACGAACTGATGAATACATTAGTAAATAATAAATGGTGTTTTAATGGAAAGCGCTGTATCGTGCTTCGTGAGCTTGCATAAGAAATTAAGAAAGGTACTAACTTATTGCAAAGTGAAACTTTAATGGTAGATAGGAGTTTGTCGTCGTGAGTAACGCGCTTGGTTGACAACTACTGTAACAACAACAACAGATCAAGTTCGAATCTCACAGCGTGTACTCGCTCGCTTTACTCCCTCTTCAGAAGTTGCGTTTGCGATATTATTGCGCAATTATATGCTCTTTTTTCACAATTTATTGTTAACCGAACAAATCAGAACAGTATTAAACAGCGATACGTTTTTTCATCACTTTTAATGACTTAGGACCAGTTGTTTCGGAAAATTTCACGTTTGAATTTCCTTCAAATCGACATTCACCGAAAAATTGGGTTGTTTCAACCTCCGTCAGAAGAAATTTCATCGAAAATTCCATAGGACCAGTTGTTTCGGAATTCCCTTCAAATTTGAATTTCCTTCAAATCGTCATTCACCGAAAAATTGGGTTGTTTCAACTTCCGTCAGCAGTAAATAGCAACAAATAACGTTCGATAAATTTGAAAATTTTATTCAAGTGTTCCCCGCCGAATCACAATTTTGACGTCTGCGCATGCGCCTCGCATTATTTCGCTAACCGTCCGGACTCGGCTGATCACATTCACATCACATTTCTATAGTATTTTCACTGCTGACGGAAGTTGAAACAACCCAATTTTTCGGTGAATGTCGATTTGAAGGAAATTCAAACCTGAAATTTTCCGAAACAACTGGTCCTTAATATCACCTTCAAATATGTTCTGATTTGTCACTGATCTTATTTTTCATGAAACCGATGTTATTATATTCGTACTTATTCGAGATCGCTGTGTCAGGTAAATTATAATCGTCTCTCACGGCCGTTGTTCCCAACTTTTCGATCGATCAATCTGAGTCTCCGATCAGCTAAGTGATGTGTTTAGTAACGCTCGATGCTCGATTCACCTGTTGGTCGGAGAGCGTTTGGAAGAGCATTTGTGCATTTGAGGAGTGTTGACCCAATATTTCGGCTCAACAATTGATCAGTAGGATTGGGAACAACGGCCGTTAGGCTGGAAATAGTGTCACGCTTTCTGTCGGTTGATCGATGACTGACGTAGCGCTGACGAGCTGGACCGATGGTCCTTTGCGATACAGCTCTTCATTCATTCACCTACATATTACCGCAAACGTATTATACGCTTTGCACTATTCCCAGTCTTAGAATGTCAAAATGCCTCGTTTTCTCACTTTTTGAAAAGAAGGCGATATAACAACACAACGGAACTCTTAGTGGCAAGACCTGTTTCTTTTTACAAATATGATTGAAATAATGCTTCCATAATATATCCACTACTCGACACGGGTATGATGGGACGGGATATGATAGGTTTCGCTTGCTTTATTTCCAGTCTTTAATAATAATTGGATAATTTGTAGAGCGCCGTTTTTGTGAGAAATCACCTCAAGGGCGCTCCTTTATTTTATCTGTGGATAGAGCTAGTAATAATAATTTTAGAGGTGTGATTTTATAGCCGATATTATTATCTATTATTTTCATGTAATTGCCCCGATTCACTCGTTTATAGTTCGACCTAGATTTAGTTGTGCAGAATATTTACCGTTATCGTAGTAATATAATATGCTGCAGTTTGCAATAGACAATAAATTTATGGTTTTTGCATGGTCGTCATAATATTTTAACTTGCCATGTAGACAAAACGAAACCAATGGATGCTTTGTTTGAAGCCGAGTTCGTCGAAACTTTCATTCGTCAGAAAGAGAGATATAATAACTAAGAGTATGGATATTAGAGAGACGGCATGTGAAGTGTGCCCGCGCGCTCCAAGTGTGCCTTTTCGAGAATTCTACCCACATGGCTGACATTGGCTGTCACCATGTAAAATGGCTGCTGTCGGAACGTATTAAACGGCCAAAAACCAGCAGCCAATGTAAGCCGTTTGGGTAAAATACTCGAAAAGGCACACTTGGAGCGCGCGGGCACACTTCACATGCCGTCTCTCTAATATCCATACTCTTAGTATAATAACATAAAATAATAATAACAGGTGTTTTTTTTATGGTTTTATAATAAGTATGTGCACATTTATTATAAATTAATACATGTTTACGGCCTCCGTGGTAGTGTGGCAGACTCTCTACTAGCGATCCGAAGGTCGCGGGTTCAAATCCCGGCGTGCCAATTTTATTTGATTTATTTGTATTTTCACAATTCAATAATTTAAAAATTATATAAGGTGTGTTTGCTGTACGTTCCAAACTGGAGGATACTCTCAATATCGCCCTGGTGTAAGACCACCATTCAGAATTGAAACGTTGTTTAATGACTAGATCTGTATAGCCAGGTTCTTCTCCACCTTAATCTTACCATCTCCTTCCCTACCGTTAGCTTCACAACATATCCCAAATGGGGATGCCACAGTCTCACTGGCGCCAGACTGGAGTAGTTCGGACTCTTGTGAGGTGTTCACATAATTTTTTTTTTAGTTTTCTTAAAAAAATGTTTGAACTCCCGCCAAACTAGATTTTTTTAAAATTTTTATAGTTAATACCTCACAAGAGTCCCAACTGCTCCCGTCTGGAGCCAGTGAGACTGTGGCATCCCCAATTGGGGTATGTTATGAGGCTGAAGGTAAGTGGGGAAGGGAAGGAGACGAGAAAGATTAAGGTGGGGAAGTAGATATTTTGATCAAATTGATCATCAACGCCATTTTGGTTATTTTGAACTTTGCCACTTAAAATATCTGTCCCTTTCTCGGTCCGTTAGCTTTTGATCAAATTGAACCTTGTGATCAGTCGATAACGTGGGTTAATAGTCATCAAAAAGTATTTACATAAGTCATAACGTAAATCTAACCATTTGTTATAATGTAATTTTATTGATGAACTTGCATGTTCTCGCTGTCATAACATTGAGTCAGCGATCAGAAAGTAGATTTTCTCTCGTCTCGTTCCATTTACCGTGATCTAAAACGGCTGGTCAATGAGTTGCGTAGTAGTAGATAGGTATAGCAAAAAGGGAAAATAAATCCTACAACCTCCAACACAAATTCATGGCAAAAGTGGATCAAGCTTTATACATATACATTTATACGCGTATATCTATTAAATCTATGAACAGCTCCATTGAGAGTTGATACCCCACTCTCTCATGAACTACGCTTGTAATCAGCAAGAGAGGTTACAACTGAGTTTTGGTTGCAAAATCTTCGTTTCTAATTTCGTAACCTGAATAATAAAACACTTGTTGTTTGGCTGGGTTTATAGTTACCAAATCTACTCTTTTTGCAAAAAAATCATTTTCAAAACAAACAAATCAATTTTACGAAAAATATATTATTGCAGCATAGGTATCTACACTTTTTTCCCTTGAATTGTGTATGAATACAAATCATTTGATTTTACTAATCATTGTGAACATGTAGTACACGAGAAGTTCTGTGAATAGTAGACAAAAAAATCATGCTCGTCGTTGCGTCCACATGCTCGAGCAGCTCGACACAAGACGCATTAGATATACACCGCTATACTACAGGTATACCACGCTCAGTTAAATCGTAAATTTATGTCGAACATCGAGCAAGAATAACGGACCTTGATTTTTTTTCGTATAGAACAATACGAATCGAGCGAGATGGTAGGCAATACACGCGTTGAGACTTGTTCGAATGAGCGTAAAACCATCGAGCATGAACGAGCGTGGGTATGGACCATGACCATGACCTTCAGGTATAGATAAAAAATGATGCTAGAAGTAAATTGATGCTAGAAGTGCTTATGTCAATTTTCTGGATCGCTCAGGATATCTAACAACTACTTTCGTTTCCTAGCATGACTGCAGATCGCCAACGAATAAATAACAGTTCTAAATTACTGTGTCCAAGTGTTTTTAATATATTCAACGATAACTGTGTTTGTACTTTAGCGAACTGCAATTGTCCTAGGGAACGATGAGAAGCTACCGAAAGTTATCGATACAATCCTTATCGATCGACTGTGCTTGGGATCCTGGGTTGAATATTGTTTATCGATTTCTTGGCGTAAAAAATGTTGAATCTAAAGTTTAACTTTTACATTAGATAGGCTATAGTTTCATCAATCTATAACACCTGACATAGATTTGCATATCATACAAATAAGCGGGGTTTTATAGTACATAGTTCTTTCCGGTACCTAAACCAATGGCCCAAACTGACATACACAATACTAGCATAATATATACAATGTGGAAAAGACGAACATAGATTTTTTTTCATACATCTGACAGAATTTTTTCTCCCTTTTGTCCGATTGAACTCTCAATCAGGTATGCTCCGAACCACCACTACATATAATGCATATGTGTTAGTGCTTTGATCGTATACAAAGCTACTTTTGTAGGCTTGCCGCTCACCAGCTATTTATCTACCAACGATTTTCTATGGACTTGAATGAAGCGGTATAATAGCGAATGCAGCGGCATTGAATTGCGAAGAAAGTGGGGCAACTAACTAAGGCAAGTTTCCGCACAGTTTCTGCACACTACAATATATCTTGGTAATAAAATTGATAACAATCACAAGTATCTAACTTAATAATTAAAGGGGACAACCTTTTAAGGTACCAAAGGGAGGCGCGGTTGAAGGAAAACCTAGTCAAACTTTTAAACTGAATTTTAATCCTTAAAAAATTTGGCGTATTTTGTCAGAGACTAAAAATATACCCGCTTTGCAGTAAAATCCAAGTACCCAAATGGAATATTTGTTAACGTATCTGAAAACTAAAAAACTAAAAGACTTTCAAATTTTATTATTAGAAATAAAAATGTAATTTTTTAAATATAAAATTTTTAGATAAAAACTTTAAAAAGTTTTTAAAATGGTACACTTTACGTTTTTTCTAATTAAAATTACTGATAATAAAACAAAATAAAAACACATACATATTGCATTAGACAAGTGAATTATAAACCTTACTGTCACCTCACTTTTTTGTCGTTTCATGTACAAAAAATCTTAAAAAATTCTCGAAGTTTCAAAAATTTTTTTCAAATTTTGACTGGAAACTTTGGTTTCATAAAGGTGTAAATTTTTTTTCTGGTTATCTTTTAGATTTGAATATATAGCGTGTTGTATTATCTTTCCAATACCGTTTAGTTCATATAACTACGATAGTAAGGGAGACACAACGATTTCTATGAGACCTATGTGAGCTGGGACAAATATGGTCTCCTGTGATTGAACGGATTAATTCAATGAGCACTTTTATTATTAATTATTACTGTTGCGACCCGCGGAAACGGTACGGGGACGGTAATGACTCGTGCTATCTCGTTTCTGCAATACGAGTGAGGGAGAGGCAAATAAGTCATTATTTTCGTGCGTAGGTTATTAAATGCACATGTTCTGAATGCAAATTAGTACGCAAAGATAACGTTTTGTGACTCAATGTGTATAAATAAGAGTTCTTATTGTAAACCAGTGTGAACTGCGATAAATAATTAATCAGGTCTGCTTTGTGAAGTTCAAATCCGTATTCAGATCACTGAACAATGAACATTCAGAATAATGCTGTCAATAAGTCGTTATAGGTAATTACACGCATGCGCTTAATGATTAAGGTAACCTTATGATGCGCTTGATGCATTTATTAAGAGGCTAGACTTTGAACCACACGCGGAACACCCGCGTCTGTCATTCTGTTCCGCTCACAATAAGCTCACGCACACTTACAATACATGCGAATGCGAAATGTGCGAATGAGACAACGCTCAAATTTACCTACAGAAATCGCTCGAAAAGGGATTTATGGAGAATACACTTTTCTACACCGAAACTTTAACGAAATTGAAATTTTAAAATATATATTTTTTTTAGAAAGAAGAAGCTACGTCGGTAGCTTTTTATAATTTTATAATTCTTTATGAGAGTTGAGTTAGCAGCACTTTTTCCTTAAATAATATTTTTTGATAAATCGTACATGTTTGACAGTGAATGTTTACGTTAATACGAAACGCATCGAAAATTCGAAAACATACCGACATAGTTTTCACCCTCTAGAAGGCAGTATAAAAAAAATATATTCATTTTGTGCAATTTTCGATGTAGAAAAGTTTTTTCCCGGGCGTCCTTTTTTTATGGGCCGAAAAGCGAAGTCTATCATCTTAAGCCTAAAGATGTTAATTTAAAAAAATATATATATTAATGAAAGGAGTAATAATGTGTTTTACTCCCCCCAAACCAATACCAAATTAATGCAAACACATCGGTTTTATTAGTCCTCGTACATTTAAACTTCTAACAAAAGAAATTTAAATAACAAATAAAATAATTTAAATTATGGCTGAATGATACAGACGTGGAAACGCTCTTCCTATGAACTATCTGTAAACCACACGAAAGATTGTGCCTAGTACCTAGATTGAATGCAGCTGAAAATGCTTTCTGAGAAGTAGTAGATGTATTCAAGTGCACGGAGTATAGTTACAAGCAGGCTATAATAACATACACCAATAAATCAATATTAGAATAATACCTATTTTTCATCTGTAAGGGTTCTATATAATTTTATTAGCATTATTTATGTCGTGATTACTGAGAATTTTGTATATCACATGTTTTGTAAATGCCGATATAGGCGTTTATTAATATATGAAGAATGTACACGCAGAAAAATGTTATTCTAAAATTTTATTCGTAAAAATGGTTAAAAACGGGACTGAAGTTCTTAAGAACAAATTAACAGTGTTTCAATGTTTATTGGCGGGAAAATTTAAGAATAACTTGTTGGTATACGTACGAAATTACGTATACCAACAAATTATTCTTACATGTTCCCGCCAATAAACATTGAAAGCCTGTTAATTTGTTCATAAGAACTTCTGTCCCGTTTTTACGAATAAAATGATCGTATTTTAGAATATCATTTTTCTCCGTGTAGGTACCCTCCACTTAGCATCTTCAAATATGACATAGGCCCTGAGGAAAGATATTTTCCTCGGGGTCCCCTGTGTGGAGTTAACTAAAAAAGGTTTTCATAATATTACGTCATTTGCTATGTTTTGTATCGGCTTAATTTTGATGATGAATTCTACCAAGAAACGTGACGAATCCTTGTGACTTATTTTTATCATTAGCCTTAAAGTCGTCTTATCTTCTAATGTACTATACACTCCACATTGTTCCTTAATTTGGATGACCAAAGCATGCGCAGATAGGTACCTTCTATTGTATTCTATAGGAAACATGGCCACACAAATTTGTATTTCTTAAAGTATGGAATGAAAATTCAGAAACAGTCTTTTCGTACAGGGAAATGAGATCATAGATAATGAGAACGGGTCGTTTCCCTGTTTAATATTTTTGAATTGTTTCAAATAGTGCATTTCTCATATTAATATTAACAAATATAATAATTTATTGTTGGGTTAGGTTAGGTTAAGGTATAATAGTTAATTCATCTTTGAAACAAACCATGGCGTAAGCGGGTAATGAAAAACCAAATGTTAGATTGATGCAGCCAATCCACTGACCCAGTATACTATTTTGATCTAATAGATACCTACTAGACTAAGCAAAGAACTAATTGAATCTAGATCTAGTCAATGTGGATAATATTTATGACGGTTGTACCAGCTGAATTTGTGACGTGTGGTACAAATATATACCTAGTTAAAAGCTAAGGGCGACGGCGTGGTTCATAAATATATTGTGGGACCTGAATATCTAAAATTATAATTTGCATAGCTAGTTTTCCGCGTGAAGTCACATTTAAGTTTATAGTTTATCTGAAACAAATAATATGGCGTATTGTGTTATATATCGCGTAATTATAGTTGACCCAAACAACCCACACCTAGGGCCGTTGTTCCCAATCCTTCTGATCAACTGTTGAGCCGAAATTTTGGCTCAACACTCCGCAATTATACACAAATATGCTCTTCCCAATGCCATTTTCCGACCAAAGGGCGATTCGAGCGTTACTAATAAACAGAATTACTTAGCTGATCGGAGACTTAGATTGATCAAAAAATTGGGAATAACGGCCGTTAGGATTGTGTTCATCGGTGCATTTAATAAGACAATAATGTCCTCATTGAAAGCAAAATTCACAATGTCTCGAATGGCAAAGTTTTCTTTTAAAAAATTATTTCTGTTTTGTTGTTGTCACTATTTAATCATTTTCACATAGTTTGACAAATGTATAATACCATCCCAATGGAACATTTTCACAAACTATGAATTCCGTTAAAAATGTGTGAAAGATTTAAAGTTTGTTTTTTTTTTATTCTGATCGTTGTACTGAAAATATGTAATTTTAATATTTTCATTCATAGTTATTGATTTGAAAAACCTCATTTTCCGAAACAGTTCCAGCTGGCAACAACGTCATTATGACATAGAAAACGCCAATGGCTTGTAAGATGGCTGTCACTAAAGTTGCCCGGCGTGACGTCAACGCCGCCAAATTCACAAATAAAAACTACCATGTTGTTTTGGCGGAAAATCAAACATGCAATATTTTAAATCGTTATAGAAAATAGAAAATGTTATGTATCAACATAAAAATACGTTTATTATCGTAGTTTTTTAAAGCATTACACTGTTGTAATTATTAATCAGGTGCCGAAACTAAGTATAAGGAATGTGATCTTATTTGAAAGTCAGCAAATTATCGGTTCCTTAATAAAAAAAATTGCAGAAACTATGAATAAAGAATTGCTGGAGAAACTCGATGTTCAGCTGGCTGGGAATAATTATTTGAAATTCACCAGTGTTAGATGTTTAGTTATTCTCTCATTCGATGCACAATGAATTCGTGTTTGATAAACGTGTGATTAGAAGAAACATCTAAAGCTAGCTGATTGTCATCAACCTTGGAATTACTAGAATCCTCGGTGTGTATGGTTTTATTACAAACATATTATGTATATTTTGCTTCTTAGGATTTTAGGATTAATTACAGTAAAGGATATATAATTATTTCAAGCGCAAAATTGAAAGCAAAAATCTTCAATCCAATTTTTGCGTAATTTTATAATGATTGAAGAGGCATCCTATAAAAAAACCATGAACCTGAAGATAATAATAATAATTACACCAGGCAGATACATTCATTACCTTTAATCTGCAATAATAATTATTTCGATTAATATTTATTTATTTAAAATAATATAATAGGATCATACAAATTATGAATACACTTGAAAACACGTTCGAAAACACAATATACAACCATCAAATCAATACCCTCCGCTCCGATGTTTTTGTTGTAAGGCTCCTTTAACATAATTAATTTGTAGATATCTATGTTATAAATGGTTCCATATCTAATCGGAATATGAGATCTCAGCATCTGAATTCCCATAATAAATTTATTCAGACACGAAACATCCTCATATGATATTTCATCACATCATAACTTACATTAACCTACCCCTCCATTTCCCCGCCTCCTCCCCACCCCGTCGCCCAACCTAACCTAACCTAACCTAACCTAACCTAATCTAATCTAAGGTTAAAAACCCCAATTATCAGTTTTCGACGCTTTGAGACATGATGAATTATCATGTGAGGAAAAGTTTGTACTCAATATTCACATCATAACTCACATTAACCTACCCTTCCATTCCCCCCCCCCCCTCCACCCCCACCCCCCGCCTAGCCTTACCTAACCTAACCTAACCTAACCTAAAGTTAAAAATAATATAATATAATAGGCATCTCTAAAAAGAATGGAAGTACAGTACAACAATTCATACGGAATACTTTTTGGGTTGTCCTGGTACTGCAGTGCCACTGAGATGTTTGTAGAAGGGCGTGTTCCTGCATTCCGAGCACTACTCAAAAAACGGATCACCAGCTTTAGAACGCGACTAGCCACGAGTGAAAACGGTCTTGTGATGGCAGCACTGCACTTCTGGCAGGGTCCTATTTACAAGCGATGGAGCCAACTCCTGATGTCATAGTTTAAAAAAAAAAAATAACTTTATTTTCATGTTTTTTTTTTTTTTCTGTATTATTTTTATTTTCTTTTATTTTACTGTGTGTGCAGTATCTCACAATATATATATATATATTTGTAATATTAATTTGATAATATGTTCTATGTATAATATGGAGCTCGTGGGATTGCACCACCCTCCCCGAGATCTGGAATAAACAATAAAAAAAAAAAAAATAAAAAAAAAAACCCAATTATCAGTTTTCGACGCTTCGAGACATGATGAATTATCATGTGAGAAAAAGTTTGTACTCAATATTCATACACTTAAAAAGTATTCACTGAGTAGACCGGTCACCGTTATAAATGTATCACGCTGTGTCGGACATTGCCTATCGATAATTATTTTCGCGAAAACGTCATATTAACAATTTATCGCACACCAAATGAAGACCATGTTCCGAAATTCTTCAACAACCACTTATTTTTTTCATAATTTTGAAAACTTTGGCAAAATTTGTTTTTTTTACAACGTATTAAAAATAATACTAGATAAATTTATAAAGGGTGATTGTTCTACACTGACACGCAGTTGAACATTGAACTTGTAGTTATTATAATATAGGAGTAATTGTGTAAATTAAAACACAACTTACGAGATTACAAATATTAGTTGGGCTTTTTAAATATTTACATTGACATTTATGTACAAACATCACAGACAAATTAATAAGACCAAAGACTACAGATTATTATTATGACAATATAAATAAAACAATGATAATCTTACTAACAGTAGTTTAAAACATTCGTCTTTACGAGTTTAAGAAAGACCACAGGAGAATTTAGAGGAAATACAATCATAATATATATCCATTATTAGAAAATACCAAATATTCTTTTCTGTATTTCCTGGGAATTAACTATGTAATAATTTCTAGACATTTTGTTTTGAAGAGTTTTACTTTCCATGTACATTTTTTATTTAAACTTTAATTTTTCTGCTACCGGTTTCGACACATCCGTGTCATTTAAACTTAAAACTCACTTAAAATTTATACAAGTACAGAAATTATTAGATTTTATTAAGTGGGAGGGGTGATTTTTATGCAGGGGGAGAACGGTGGGAGGAGTTGACATTACATGGAAACATTGTCAATAAGGGTGATATTTACAGGGTGCTATTATTTTGTTAACTAAATTAATTTTTTATTTAACTTTTTTGTTTATTTCTAAGGTTTCTAAAGCGCACATTTGAATGTTTAAACTTGTTTCTTTTCCTTTATTGGCCTGTCTCTATTTCGAAATAGTTATTATTTTAGAAACAATTATCCCTCCCCTTCCCCCAAAATCACCCCTCAAACTACCCCCACCTAATAAAATCTAATAATTTCTGTACTTTTATAAATGTTAAGTTAGTTTTAAGTTTGTTAGTGAATAACAAGGATGTGTCGTAACCGGCAGCATTTAATTAACAAATGTACATGGAAAGTAAAACTCCTCAAACCAAAATTTGTTATTGTTAACTTCCCTACTGCTTCATTGGGTACCTGGCCAGTTAGATGCGCGGTCATTAAATCCTTCTGAACTTTTCTCTGTGCTGGAAACGGCACATGCACATTGCAGTATAAGGTATGTTGTAACTTGATGTACTGTGATGCATCTCTGCTGCTAAGAACTCAGTTACTCCGTTGTAACTTGTAACCTCTCTTTCTGGTACACGTGTCGTTTATGAAACGAGGGAGATGTTTCAACGGAGGTATCAGTGGAACACCTTTTCGTGCATCTCGTTCACTTCAGACTCCGATTATATGGCGTAGAATCAAGAAATGTGAAGTCATTCGCAAGAATTTCTTTCATTGTTCCAATTAGTTGATGTAATCATGAATTAATTAACTGTTTACTGCTCAAAGTGTAAAGTGAATCAAAATAACGATATCCTTCTTGCATAATATATACAATTATTGCAAAACGCCAAAAAATTATAAAATACGTGGTAGAACGCACGTACAAGAAGTCAAATGGAGTATAATTCACATATTTAGTCCCATTTGTATAAAGAACACTAACAACATAAAACGGGTTCAGCACAATTACTTGGGTACATACGTTAAGCTCAAAATTAAAATTGAAAATATTAATTATGTAAATTTGATGAATCAATTGTATTTAATTACGCTGTCTGACATGATAATTATTTCAGGCCTGATTGTATTACATCATAGAATAAAGTTTAACACAAGAAGTGTCTTGTGGAAGTGTTTCGTGATTCAATTATAGGCCCGATTTCGGCTTATATTTCCATACAAAACTGTGTTTCACCATGATTACAAAATTCAAATGTGATGGCGATACACAATTTCAGACAAGTGTAAGCGCCTCCGCCCACTGAGGCAACTGAAAACTCTCAACTGCCAACTGTCTTTGTATGACAATGTGATGGCCCGCACACTACACAATCACTCAAACACACGTTGTCAATGGTAACGCAAGCGGTGACTTGCAATTTGCACTGCTGATTGCCCTGGCGGGCCGTTGCTAGTTGCCAGCTGTCAGCTGATTGTTCTTCGTCTATGGTTAAACAAGCTTTTTGACCAATCAAGACAGAGAAAACAGCCGGTTTTAGTTGGTTTTCAGTTGCCTCGTCAGCGGAGCGCCTAAGAGAGAGACCGCACCCTAAATGGTCTAGAACCAAAAGGTTCTAGGTCAGTGGCACATTTTTTTAAATTTTCACAAAATTTACGGAAGGCACTTCTAGTGTCATATTCTTTATTCTATGAATTACATAGAGTCATTGACCACCTAAGTGTCAGCCCTGACATTGTCGCCACTATAATATTCATGTACTGACTAGGAACACAAGATTGCACTTTTTTCTGCAACACGAACACAACCATAGAATTTAGCATAGTGATAATCTGTAACAGCACTTACCTAATCCTACACTTGGTAGTAACATAGATAATGTGGTTTTAGTGATCTGTTTTAGTTTCTGTTTTATTTTATGTTTAACTAAAACGTTTTGAATAACTGAGCCCTTGCTCGAAATAATGTTTTATCCAAAAAAGCTATCAATATTGAGTTGTTGATGGGATACTAATTCAATTGCTTTTCTTTACCTTTTTTCGTGTACAATATTATTCCTGGCAAGGGCCCAATTATAGATAGGTACCTAATAAGGTAATAGTAATAACGTAAAAAGTAATTAGACATTTTTTGTTCTTATAATCTATGTAAAAGCCCAGCTGGACGTAAAATACATTAATTTTATGAAAAATTAAGAATTCGATTTTATAACTATGTATATAATTTCTGTTATTTCACTAGTAGCATCTCCACATGGTAACAACTAAACCATGATTTACGCATGCTGTGCTTTTGCTTTTACACACCTCAATTGCGATAATTGAGGTGTGTAAAAGCAAAAGCAGCAATCTCCATTTCGGCCAGATTGCTATGTTTGCATTTGAAGTGACATGGAGATGGCTAACTTTGTTTTTACGTAGATACAATATTACATACAAATATTGTAGGTAATATACGTGTATACAATATTTGTGTGTTATATTGTATGTAAAAGCAAAGATAGCCATCTCCATGTCATTTCAAAAGTAAACATAGCAATCTGGCCGAAATGGAGATTGCTGCTTTTGCTTTTACACACCTCAATTGTTAACACTCTGTAAATGTTTCAAACAATAAATAAATAAAGATATCGAGATACCAATAAATGTAACTCAATGTTATTCATTATACCTTTGATTTTATTCTATTTAACTCTCGTTATAAGTTATAATGCAGTACCGGAACATAATGTCTGATCCTTTGGTATACTTGGCATATATTTTTGCTTTTATCAGGGCATTCAACATTATTTATTATTTTATATCCTTATACAATGAGACCTACATTACTTTGAGTCTATAATATTCTACCTTCTCTAATAAATCCATAAATATGGTGCATGAACCTTCGTCTTGTACGGCCGTATAAATCTTCAGTGAGGATATTTATATATTTCCCATAACTTTACATACATAATCTATTATGTGTATAATGTGATATCTGATATTCCTTCTTCTGGTTCCCCTCTCATATCGGAGGTTAACTACATTTAAGTTAAACGATAACTGAGGTCTGCAACCCGGAACAACTAGGCGGAACTACGTATGTGCTAATCAAACTTGCTATATCGCTTCTTACATCTTTCTTCCCTGTACTATCAATTATTGGGTATCTTTGTATTTGGTTTCCCTCAGAAACCAAAACCACCCGTGGCCTAGAGTCTAGATGAACTTGCACAAACTGGCCAAAATACAATTTTCAAATGTTTCTAGCAGTAGTAGACCTCGCGTTAAAAAAATATGCATTTAAAGTATTAATCTTGTGGGTACTTAAATACCTATCTACATAAACCATGGAAATATTTTTTAAATTTCTAATAAGGAATTATACAATAGTCCGAAGAAACGTCACTACTTCATTGATGTATATATATTTTTTTAAATTCTTCAGGCAGCTAGATATCATAATAAAAAAAAGCTTATGGAAGTCCGAACAAACTTGTCGATTACACATTTAAAAAAAATATTTACTGAACCATTAAAAGGAAAAATACTTGAAACGGAAACGGAAAGTGAAAACAAATTTTCTGTCCAACGAAATGCAAAACTGTCGAGGTATAATAGGACTTCACTACACTCAGTCAATAATACTTAACATGGGTCCCTACACTTTCGCTTTGTCCAGATAGTTTGAGAGTTCGCCTATATTACTTTTTACAAATACATACCTTGATAATGGTTATTTTTTTATTTTTTATAAGGTTCTGTCTTTCATGTCAATTCTTGGTTTTGTGTTGAGGTCTATCCCATGCACACGCAATTTTGGGATAAAAGATATAATTTTTATATTGATTTAAGAATAGATTAGATTTTTTTTAAAGGCGGAGAAGGTTTACAAGCATTTTCGTTGTTTGTTTTGGGGGTGTTATGCCGTGTTGTGCTACCTCCTTCTTTAGCCGACGTTTCGGACAGCGTTGCAGTGTCCATCATCAGGGCAGATCCGGCAGATCCGTCGCTTTCCGGCGATTTCGCTGTCCGAAACGTCGGCTAAAGAAGGAGGTAGCACAACACGGCATAACACCCCAAAAACAAACAACGAAAATGCTTTTGGCCGTGAAAATCTAAAAACGTATCTGGTTTACAAGCAGTTCCCGTGAGCACTTAGGCCATAGGCCCATTATGCTATCTCCCATTTTACCTCGATCCTTTAATAACAACCCAGTCCCTTTAATAAAGTTTACCAGGGTTGTCATTGGATATGTGGCTATGTCTTCTGGTTCTACTCTATGTATTCGAGCCTAGTTCCCACCAGGCAGGACATTGGCACCATAGGTGAATTGGAGTATCTTCATCCTCTTCACATTTTCTGCATATATTGGTGTTTTTCACTCCCAATATCTGCATGTGTCTCCTGAGATGGCAGTTTCCCGTTAATAGTCCTACCAGTTCCCTCAGCGAGTTTCTGTCCATATCGAGTAGTTTCCTGGTTCGTCTAGGGTCCGGTCCTTTTATGAGAACTTTGGATTGTCTCATTCCGGGTGCCCTCTCCTATTCTTTACGGTGCTGGGATTTGACCCACCTATCGATATGTAATTTTGTGTGGCAAGCTGCTACTTCTACGGCCGGCTCGGATCCCATAAGTGGAGCTTTCGCCCCTTTTCTTGCTAGTTCGTCAGCCTTACGATAAATATTGTGGTTTCTAAAAATTCTATGGTTTCTTCCGTCTAATAAATACATAGTTCTAGTAGACGAGTATGGATTAGGTGTTAGGTAAGGTATAGTTCTGCACCTTTCATTATGAAGATAAATCATGGAATGGATTGTCTACTTGGTGAACCGAATATAATTATGTTCATGACATATAGCCGTACAACAAATCATGAATATCTGCTAAAATATTATGTTTCATCTTCAGAAAAAAAAATACTCTTTAACAACTTCAATATTAAAACATCCTTTCTTTGCCTACGTACGGATTCATGTGACGTTTTTGCATCAGTTTTTTGGTCTCCTTTTATAAATTGCCCTAAAGTCGGAGCAATTCAAAACCAATTCTTTAAATATCTCTGTTAAGGATCTTTTGTAAGATTTAATAATTATGGAGAGACAGCTTTATACTTTAAAATTGATTCATTGATTATGCGAAGGCATCACATAGATGCTTTATTCCTGTATAATTTAGTAAACAATAATATTCAATCACCGGAGTTGCTAAATAAGGTTCAATTTAATGTATCTGCGCGCTCTTCTGTCCTGCTCAAAGTAAATCAACACAAAACAAACTGTAAACAAAAATCTTGCTTGAACAGACTGTGTAATAATTACAATAACACAATATCAAAGGTTGACATTTTCATTTTCCAGCTGAATAAAAATAAAAAATTCATATAATAGTATTTTTGTGTCATGAGTCATGAGTAACTATTATGTTGTTGTTTATATAATTATGTTATGGATTTAATTTTTTTCAAGTACATCCTGACTTCTTATGTCAATAAATGACTACTATGACTGAAAACGAATAAAAAATGTTTCTCCGAATTATTATAGTCGTGAGAGATATATTGTTGTTGTTGTTGTTTTATAAAATACTGTATTGAACTTAATTGTAACTGAACTTAATTAATCCTGTCTTATTTTTATATTCTGATATCTTGTTTTAATTATCAATGGGACTAGACCTAGATTACGGCTTTCTTCCTCTATTTTGGCAAGGAGGTACCCCTTTTTTCACCTTTAATGTCCCGATTTTTCGGTGTCAATCTTGATATATGCGTGTCCTTCATTTCTTCTTCATAACAGGCGATAAGGGTAGTGTCATATACATACCGGAGATTTGAGATTTTTTGACCACCAATTCATCAAGAACCTTACGAATTATGTACTCATCGCACATATTAAATAACATTGGTGAAAGAATGCGCCCTTGGGGTACCCCTTTTTTCACCTTAAATGTCCCGATTTTTCGGTGTCAATCTTGATATATGCGTGTCCTTCAGTGTACAGGTTTCGAATGATGTATACGAGTATGAGGTGTTTAGGAACTCCCATCTACTTAAGTACTTCCCACAGGTTGTTCCACTGTACACAGTCAAATGCTTTAGAGTAGTCAAGGAAACAGAGCGTTGCTGTTGAACACTCTGCACTTGAATGTTGCTACACGCTCTATCAAAATTAAATGTTTGTTATTTTTAAAAAAATCATTATCATTGTTCCATTTTTTTTCTATTTTACAGTGTTTTCGTATTGGTGTTGACACCTAAAGAACGGGGTCTACGACACGTCCAAAATAATACTTTTAAAAATAACCTAACTAATTTTACTCATACATAAAATCACCGTTTCTTTGTTCTTTTTAAGCCATCCATACTTATGTACTTTTTGTTCGCGTCTACCATGAAACTGTTGTTGTTTATTTTATTCTTCCATTAACATTTTTTTATTCTACGGCACGTTTTACGACACAGTATTTAATTAAAACTGGTTGATAATTGGTTTTAATATTATGCATTGATTATGGCTATTCAAGAAATTAAAAGTGTTTCATTGACAGTGACTTCTAGTCACCATGTGTCGATGAATATAATCAATGCTAATTTATGTTGAATATATTAAAATCCACGTTTTATGTAATGTATTTTTTATTTATTTATAAAGTGCTTACACATGTCAGGATTTCCGTAATATTATATTTAACATAATATCCAAATATTTGTTTTATAAATGGATTTATGATAGAAAGTCTCCCGAGATCTGTTTATTGAATCATCATTGCTTAATATTACGATGCTCTTAAAATATTCAAAATAAACTTTTATGTTAGTTAAGCAGTAAGCATAAAATTTATAAATAGAGGTTGTTTGGTTTGGAGACAATAATATGCTTCGTAACTACCGGGTTGTCATTTATCCAGTTCCTACCTCCCCCTAACCACATCACCTTTTTTGAAGAAAAAGAAGAAATTTGACCATCTCGGAAAGATACAATGGAAAGCGATTGGTTATTCCTTTTCCTTGCCTACCTTGTTTTTCCTACACATATTATCACCCTATTCCAGCAAACATCATTTCGTCTCGTTTCGTTTTTAGTATTTGCAGTCCATTAAAAATGCTATTTATAAATAAACGGTTAACAATGAGAAGCGAGAGAATATGATTGTATAATAAAGTGGTTTAAAACAAAATAATTTTTCATATAAATTATAATGTCAAGCCACAAAGATACTGTTTTCATCGATAAATAATTATTATGACATGAATAAGAATGAATTCCAACTTCTTACCGCTGACTTCTTACTACGGACTGACCACAAATTTCCATTTTCCTTTAAGTTACAACCATTTACAGCGTGCGCAGTTTTGAGATTCAAATACAGATTTGACGGAAAACAATATTTTCCAAAACAAATGATCGTATTATGTTTCGTCGCTCAGGTCGAATATGTGCCGGTTACGACTATGTAACTGGCACACTCACCTATTTGTATTGTTTAGTTGGTTGAACAATGGTTTTGTGTTTAAAATATCTTCATTGTTCTGAAGACACGTTTTTGTTTGTTTTGAACCGTATGCCCAAGATACGCAGACCTTTGTTTTCTTTCAGTTTTTTTTCTCAGTCGATCAGAATTCGTTGGATGTAGCATTCTGAGCTAGCAATGCATAATATGCAATTTTATAGTGTTCATAGTTGAGGTTTTTCATTAAAAATATCATCCTCCCTTCACTATCTGACGTTATTATTACCCTGATACCTGTACGGTTGAAATTTAAGAACCCAACTCCGAGTAAATCTCTGACGCCACACTGTATGGAAACCGTTCTGACCCGTCCGTGTACGTGAACTTTTTAACGGAGTTACTGCCGTGATATTCACACTTATCACATGCTCAACGTGCGATATGGAAATGGCGCCATCTATAATACTTTGAAGTTTTCATATTATTATCTTTCCCGTTGAATTAAACTTGATTCTATATTATTACTCTAACGTCAGTCGGAGACAAACCTCACCCCATGAACCCGGGCACCCCTGCTAAGTCACCAAACGTAGCAAACCACTTGCGTTAATTTATGACAGGGGCGTTGGTTATCCAATAAATGGTACGGGAGAAGAAACATTTTTCTCTTTCATTCATTAATAAGAAGATTTATGTCGGAGTGAAGACTGTTCTCCTCATTGTTCACGGTCTTAATGTACAGAATGTCTAATATTATAATATCTAACTATTAAATGTAAGTGTTCTGTAGTTTTATGTTGATAGTTGTTAGTTTTGAAAAAGGGCGAAGCCTTATAAATGGTCACCAACACTTAAACATGGCGAAGTAGAAACGAAAGCCACCCGCCCGTAAATAAATTCAGTATCGTCTGCTCAGGTATCCAAGATTATTCATATTTGTTTATTGTTGACTCCATCGCTGCGCACTAGAGGTGGAGTAGCGAATTTTGGCATTTCCGGACTTATTATGGCACCGTTCGAAACCGTATAATTTATGTTGTGTTAAATATCCCATAGGTTTTTATGTTCATATGTGCGTTCCGGGATTTCGCACATAAGAATTGTTGTGCTGTGTCCAGTAGGTATTAGTGGATATTTTTTAAATATTTTATACCATATTTCCTTCAATACTATCACATTACTTTTGTTATGTGTTGCACTAGCGATGATTATATTATTATCTATAGTCTCTCTCTAAAATATATCTAATGTCAAAGTCTAAAATAACAAAGTCATATTATAAAACAGTCATCATCTATTTATAAGTAACCCACAAATAAAGAATAAACTAATCAAACACTTTCTTAAAAAACAAGTTCTTAAAAAAATACATTTTATTTTTTAAGATAATATCTATACATTTGTTAATGTGAAACGGTAATTATATGAAATTCCCTCAAGAAAAAAAAACACAAAGTATGCTCCAAAAATAGTTTAAAATTATTAAAAACACATTTTTTTCTATTATTTAAAATTTTATAGGTAAGAAAAAAATAACAACGAAACTTTAAATCTGTACCTTACGGGCCGGTATCCGCCCAAAAAGAATAAGAATGAGAGATAAGACAATACGAATATTGGAGCGAGCGCGGTAATATTAAAAACGCAAAAATTGAAACGAATATTGGGTAAATGTTTAATATAACACGACTCGTTTACAATAGAGCAAAAATCTCTCTTCAACACCTTAAGTAGCATCTATAGAAACACTGACTTTTTTTCATACATATAACATTAAAAGTAACAGAAACAAACGTGTAAATAATATTTTTTGGAGCGTAGATACTTGATTTTTTTCCATCGGAAAATTTTATGTAATTAACGATTCGGCTCTACAAATCTTCAGATATTAACTTCAAAACTAACATATATTTTTTAAAGAACTTACAAACTAAAACTTATGTCCCTTGAATACTTTCTAATATATTATAAATCGGTAGAAAATCGGAATTCCGGCCCAAAGAATAAAACACGTGTGCCCACTTTGGACTTTTGCTCAGGAAAGCGATTTTTGTATTTGTGAACTAAATGTTTGAACGTCTATAACTTTTTTACTTACTGCTATAATTAAGATCTGTGAACGGTATATTTCATAATTTCATTAGCTTTTGGCCATAGTTAATATGTCAATTTATGAATAGATATATTTTGAATTATCTTATGTTAAGGTTTCATCCAATAATGTAATGAAATACAGAAAAATTTTCTGCAAATTCATCTTGCCCAAAAGTGGACTTCCGTGGTTTATCGTTATATTTATTCCGTGGTTTATCGGTACAGAAATGCTTCTTTAGACATTTGTTGAGAGATTTTTGGTCTACTTTAAACGAGTCCAGAATTATTCAATTTCACTATTTCGCTTAATTGTTATCGTTTTTTTTTTATTAGCGCACTCCCTCTAACATTGGTATTTACATATCTCCCTTTCAAACCATCTTCTTATTCTTATTGAACGCTTACTACAGCGCCTTTTCGTGGTTTTTGTAAGAATGCAAAGTCTTAAAAGAAATAAAACGGCTAGAAAATAGATTAAACCGTATTGATTTGTAATGGATCATCACTCATCAGTCTAATGAGACATCATGTACAAACGATGTAATAAGGCCTTCAATGCCAGGGAGGCGCTATTCAGGTGATGAAGTGTGAAACATAAATAATTAATTATTTCTAACATGTCGGTAATAATATATTGGTTACGAATAATTACTGCTTCTGAATATATTGTTTGCCTCCCGGACCTATGATACTACGAAGTCGATATGCGTGACGTAACTAATAATTACTTAAATTATGTTGTTCTTAATAGATGTATACGGAAGATCGTGTCCTTACCCTTTCCTGCCTCGTGAGGTGATTGAGATCGGATCTTAAATTAATACTATACTAATAAATACCTTGTTCTACCGGTATTTAAATAGAAGATTCTCCGAGGGTCTAGCGTCATTGATCCCCACGGCTCCGGTGCACGGTTGATATTTGTCACATGAGAACGGCTCGCTTTCACGACTCGTTTTTTAGTTAAACAACTCGGCTGTGGAACGATCTTTCGACAAATGTCTTAAGTAGCATTTCAAGAAAAATTGTTAATTTTTCCTATCTATAACATGTAAAAAACTAGAACCAGATGTGTTTTTATAATTTTAGGAACATAATTAGCGATTTTTTTTTATTGATGGAATTTCATATACTCAGTTACTTAATTTCGGCTCTACAAATGTTAAGAGATTATCTTAAAAAATAACAAAAAATTTTTTAAGAGCTTAAAAACTTTAAAGTGTCCAAGATAAATATGACAAGCTTAATCAAAAATGATATCAATAAATGAATTTGTGATTATTAACCCCTCAGGCCTCGGGCCCATTTTGTCGGAAGATCAAAATATTTTCGCCTTGCAATAAAATCGAAAAAATTGAATATTTCTGAAAGCACCCGAAAACTAAAAACTGTTTTTGAAAGGTGACAAAGTACGCTTTAAAATTTTATAATTCAATGTTAATTTTGAAATGTAAACATTTTGAATGCAAACATAAAAAGTCTTAAAAATGGCTCACCCTACATGTTTCTAACTAAAATTACCGATAACAAAAAAATAACACATACATTTATTTTATTAGCCAAATGTATTATAAACGTTATCGTGAACTCAATTTTTGTTATTTAATGTAAAAAAATATATTTTGTTAAATTTCCCAAATTTTTCATTTTTTTTTCAAATTTGGGTTGGAACCATTGGTTTTATAGAGTTGTTCATTTAATTATTTTCAGTTAAGTTTTAGATTTAAATAATAATGTGATATAAAGCGTGGTGTTTTCTCTTTCTAACAGAGATGGAAGTGTTAGGGAGATAAGGAGTCACAACGATTTCTATGAAACCTAGATGAGTTGTTTCTAAAATCGAACAAATTTGCCATATGTTATTTGCATTTTTGTTTATTTATGGTTGTATATATATCGCACGTAGCGCAAAACCATCCTGGAATACAAAAATATAACTTATTATTATCATTATAAAATACTGATCCTGACCCAATGAATGTTGACCTAAAAAACTATTACCAATTTAGAATAATTCGAGAATGGACGTCTCAGGACATCACTCTCCTTTTAACATCCTTGGCTACGCACGGTTATAAATTATCACGACCAACAATGCTTTCCGCACCGTAAATTTCTGATGAATTTCATGACTGACGAAGCGAAGAAACAGCAGACCAGGCTAATGGAATTGCTGGCGCATGATGGATTTAGCTCAGTGTTATATACATTTGTCGTTAGCTGCCATTTATTTTTATTTTTTATTGACAGACAAATAAGTCCATTTACAATATAGTAATAACACGAAAAATAGAGATGACAGTGAAAGGAGAGCACATGTTGTTATATGTGAAGGCCAATGACAATATACAATATAAAAGTACAAATAGAAGATAATAACTACAAGTCAAAGCATGAAGAAGGATTAAAGGCTTTTAAAATTACACATTTCGTATCGACTGCTTGAAGTCATTTAGGTTTACGCCAAAAAATTCAATGCTTTGACTTGCGTTGACAAATCTCCACATTCTGGACAAAGGAGAATGGTATGCATAATTAGTAGAATGTTGATTGAGGAACAGCAATTGTTTATTTCGGAGTCTACGGGAAGGGATGTTGAACTGGATGAGTTGTAACAAATCAGATGTTTCAGTAATACCGTTGATAATTTTGAACTTGCAAATTAAATCAAAGTCCTTTCTCCGTTTTTCTAAAGAAGAAATGTTTAAAGTTCGTTCAATTTCATCATATGATTACTCGCCTCTTTCGAGTCCTAATTTCCAAGCAATTCCTCGTAGGAACCGTTGGAGACAAAATGACACTAGCGTATTCAAGGTGAGGGCGAACCAGCGAACAAGTGTACTTATTTGTTTAAAGTCAGAGGTAATTACAAACTAATAATTTTTTTACACGCTTCTTTTGCTTAGACATTATTGAAAAATTATAAATACTTACGATCAAAAAATAACTACATAAAGTACTTTTTTTTTTTTTTATGGAATAGGCAATTCACCCTAAGAAGAGTGCTTTGTGACACATAAAGTACTTTATTTGACATTTTAATTCACAGCCGCTGGTTAGTATGCCTTAAAGCTGGCCGCCTTTTTGCAACAATAAAAAAGCCAACATTCGTGTTCTGTTTTATTTTTCTAATTTCAGGCACAAATTTTAAAATGTTTGCCCGTCAGTATCTCAAAAAGCATAATTGGCCATGTTATATTATATCATAAACAAATCCGAGAATGGGAGGTGATTTTATACTTCAGAACATGTTTATAGTAAAAAAATACCCGGTTAAAGGAAAGGCCTAGATGTGCTCTGCTCGCAGTATTTAATTAATGCATTCTATAATATTTATATGGTATTAAATTATCAAAACAAAAACGCATGATTTGGCATTCGTATTCGCTTCGTTCGCATTGCATCGACTTCCAAACAGAAAGCTTTGAACATTTCTTGAACTCCCCATTGGCGGAATTTCCGCGCAGGTTCAATATTAGCATGATAAAACTAATTTTTGCCAGTTGCCTCAATGGCTTTGCAGAACACGATTAGATGTTTGCGGCATGCTCATTTTTACTGCATACGGTTCATGCCACAGTCCAGGGATCAAGCACTGAGAAAACGATATCTTTACAATATCGGATCGATAGGCGTAACTTCCAACGATTTCACCGCCTAACCGGTATTGCCAAGAAATAAAGAAGAAATCGATATCCGCTGGCAACACTAGCGGACCTGTCTACGAATTCATAATTAATGCTAATTCCGAAACGTCAAACGCCAATCAATTACATCAAAAATATAGATTAAATTGGCAATGTTAAAATGAAATACTAACCTAACCATGCATAGCCAGCCCGCATTTTCTTTTTGACACTAAACGGGGGTTAATTAGTTAATGAGGTCTTAAGTCATATTTCAACCATTTTCGTTTCTCAAAGATCGAACGGAATAAATTGATTGCGTCTTAGTTAATTCTAAGAGCTTCGTTAGTTCAATCCGTTCATTAAATAAGCTATTAGTTTTGCATAACGAACGACGTTATATTAAAAAATATAATGTATGTTGACAGTTCAACGAAAATTTTCAGATACTATAAAAATTTATCAATTGCCATTCGGAATATCTATCAACAATCGTTGACCGTGCTCACAAATATTAATAACTGACCTTAATGACCATAGATAACGGATTTGGACAATATTGAATTGATAGATGGTTTTATCGATCGTCCAGGGCAGTACCGAATCGCTAAGCTGACAAGCACAACATCGCCAGTGTAAAGTCGTGAAGGCCTCTTCTATAAGGTTACATTCATTGAACACTGACCTCCGTTATCAAAGGGTCTCACAACCTGCCGGAAGTCTTTACCGTCAACCGAGCCGGGATCTTGCCGAGCCCTGACGATGTAATAACTTGTCCGAGAAATTTACTGAATCCCACTTTAAGATGTCAATTGTGTAAGTATATGCTTGCTAATAGTAAATCTTGTTATGGCAAATCTTGTTCTAATTAAGACATGTTTTTTTCTAAAGCGAACTTGTTTATCGGCACACCTATTAAAGGCATCAAAATCCTGTGGAAATCCTTGGAAATTCAGCTGTAGTAAAAAACCTTTAATTGGTCTGCAATTTGTTACCGTTGCCAAATTTCGAAACGGCATTTAAGCAATTTAAGTTAATCCCAAAATGGTTGTAACAAAATTAATGTCTAAATACATGAAGTAATGCTAAGTTTCCTTTTGTTTATTAACTATGATTTTGTGTGTGACGGATGTTTGGGGCGGTGCCTGGAACATTCTGGACCCAAACGGTTGCACTGGACATTTCCAAGGCCAGATGTAAGATAAAAGCGAGCATGATCAATTTCAGCAGATGTAAGATAAAAGTGAGCTTGATCAATTTCAGAAGATGTAAGATAAAAGTGAGCTTGATCAATTTCAGCAGATGTAAGATAAAAGCGAGCATGATCAATTTCAGCAGATGTAAGATAAAAGTGAGCTTGATCAATTTTAGAAGATGTAAGATAAAAGTGAACCTTATCAATTTCAGCAGATGTAAGATAAAAATGAACTTTATCAATTTCAGAAGAAGTGAGATAAAAGTGAGCTTGATCAATTTCAGCAGATGTAAGATAAAAGTGAGCTTGATCAATTTCAGCAGATTTAAGATAAAAATGAACCTTATCAATTTCAGCAGATGTAAGATAAAAATGAACCTTATCAATTTCAGCAGATGTAAGATAAAAATGAACTTTATCAATTTCAGCAGAAGTGAGATAAAAATTAGCTTGATCAATTTCAGTTTTAGCACAAGATGAAAATTTGCTTGATCAATTTCAATTTCAGAAGAAGTAAGATAAAAAAGAATTTTATCATTTTCGCAAGTAAGATTAAAATGAGTTTTATCAATTTCAACACAAGTAAGGTGAAAATGAGCTTGATCAATTTCAGTTTCAGAAGAAGTAAGATAAAAGTGAACTTACTCCGGACACACGGACATGCCCAAAATAAATTTCCTTCAATTTATCTCTTCAGTCGAATTCCGTGGCTTAACTAGATATTTGCTTGTTTTTCCTGTAAATTTAAAAATAATATAACAGTTTTTAAAAGACCGCCCTTAATTAGGAAAAACATTAAACATATCGCCACAGCCAATCAGTATTTAGTAGGACCATTGCCTCTTATGGTGTTACATTAAAAAAATGCCACCTGCATCAAATACCACCGGTCAACTAACTTCTTTAATTCCTCACTCAACCCGTTAACCTAGTCAAATTATCTTTAAAAAAAACCCGCTCGAGAGGTCGACCTTGACTCAATATTTTGACGCAACGTGCGCCTAGTTTTATAGCCTATCTATCACCCACTAATATATATATATATTATACGCAATGGTCTAGGCCGACACCTAGTTGCTTACTGACCATCTTACTGACGCAATGCAAGGCCAAAGTAATAAATATTTTTAACGATACTGTTGAATAGATTTATCAAGGTCAGATCGTCTTAACCTACCTTAATGCATTAAAAATCACCCATCCGGAAACTACGATAAATTGGAAAGATAACTGAAATAATTAATACAATCAATGAAATGTATGTGATCATAATTACATATTATGTCTGTCTAAAGAACTGTAGAACCATTAGCTTTGGCATAAATAAACTTTTAAGGGGATCGCAGTGCGGCGTTTTTCATACAAAAATTAAATTTTTATTTCGGACCATAATACAAAAACTGAATTGAAAAATTATTTTTTTAATCAAAAGGTATAGCAAATATTTAGTACGGATATGTGCTACTTTATTTATTTATGTTTCAATTTATAAAATATAGGCCATTAAAGTAGCCTTTTTCCATGATTTTTTAGGGCAAACTTGGCCAACATTGTGATATTTATAAAAACTATTTTGACCCAACTTTTATGTAAATATAATCATATTTATAATAAAAAAGATTTAAAGGGGGTTTTGATGGGTTTAATTTTACTGACAAATGACAGTTTTATGTTGAAACACAAATTAGGCGAATATAATTTTTTAAAATTGTCACGAAAAACACTCTTTTTGCGATATTTTAATATTTTTCTTGTACTTTATTGTGTTTTCAAAAAAGATTGATTAATTTCTTTAATCTTCGCAAAATTACTTTGTGTCATCATTTTAATTAAATGAAACAAATTACTTTGTGTAAACCACTATAATCACATGTAATAATATCTACATGTTTCAAAACCTATGGTTTCTTCGTCAGGATAATAACATGAATAAAAATAACAAAAGGAACAAACAAGTAGAGACAAAAAGAACAATAGACAAAAATATTACAGAGGGAGGTGATTAATTACCTAAAAATATCATAAAAAACAATTATATAAAATGAAATATAAATTGATTAAGATCACTTCTTCAATAAAAATTATCAACTGAAATTGTTTTTGCCAGAGATGCCTCTAAAATCATCGCTTTTAAATATTCTTTATTTTTTTTAGTAGTTGTACAAATTTCTAATATTGAATCATAGATTATCCTGAAAAATTATTATGATGAAATTTTGACCATTATTCTATGACGATAAAAATGTTCAAATTTTGTTCAGCAAAGAAAGGTATATCTAAAGTTTTTTGTTTCTTCATTAATTCATTTTACTTTGACTTATCATGTGTCCTAGAATTTGACTTGTTTTATCTATTTCACTTGAACTTGACAACAATGCGGTCATAATAAATGATATCTGAACAGCTTTACGTAATATTATTCAGGATCATTATTGTTGTGACGCTATTACAGCAGCTGTATCCAAGGTTCGTAGAAAATATGTGAAGAAAAAAAATTCACCCCTTTTCCGGAGATGGGCAGACCGCGGCTTTTTGCAAATACTGCTTCATATTAATATCTACTATTATGATGTACTTTAACTGCTACTACCCTAATGTACAATAATTACACTTTATCTAAAACATGTTAACACCTCAGCATAGGTTCTCCTAGTGAGGTGTTCACAAAACATTACTCATTTACATACATTTAGGTAATGATTATTTTGCACTCTTCTACCATTCTTATTAGGATTTTATTTTTATTTCTTGCACTTATCATATATTGTACCTGTAATGTTTATGTACGAGCATAGAAATAAATGAGTATATTTGAATTTTCCATTGTCATTTAGTTGTCTAGGTTGAATTTTATATTATATATAATTAAAAACAATGTAATAAATACCAAATGAACACCCGGGTCATCGGCAATGAAAACAGTATTATTTAAAAATAAACCTTTTTATTTGACATCTGTGTCCATAACCAAGGGCATGAAGGTCGTCCTAATAACAAGAATCTCAATGATCATTTCCGGTTTTTATGTAACCATATTTTCTAAATTTAATCAATTTTGATGATATGTTTTTCCGGCAATTGTGCATATGACCTTAAAATATTTAAGACAGCCTCGATTAAGTTGATGGGGAGCCTGTTTTTGAAGTGCACCGTTTTAACCTAGTTAATTTAGTTTTGTTTGTACGTAACCTTTTCTATAGAAACGCTAGACGTCTACTTAAAGACTATTTCAAGGTCAAAACAAATAATTACATCATTGATAATACGTCAACTTAGTTGGTCTATGAATTCTATAGAATTAATTATTAATTACGTTGGGATGGAAGTCAAGATATTTATATGTATCAGGGTTGTTGCGGATTATTAGAAGTTCACATCCGCGGATGCGGATTTCAGGATTTTAAATATACTACAATTTTAAGTTTACATAAATGAAAATCGATTTAATTTTAATCATATTTTGAAAACAAAACTAAAACAGTTTTTTGTCTTACTTATTAGCATTTAAAGTCTAAAGCTTTATAATGAAAAAAAATCGAATTATTACATTTTAAAATAAATAGTAATAATAAAAAATAAGTTCAGATATTGATTTTTATTACTGGCGGCTTTTTTATTTACTTTTGCACTTAATATTTTAATTGAAATATTCATCAACCACCCAAGAAACTTGGATAAACATAGTAAACAATCACTGTTATTGATTTACAATGGTAATCACATCGATAACTAAAACAAAACCTGTAGCATCTTGTCACCAACGTGTGCATTCCTATTGGTTAGTTAGAGAACGAACTTATTTATTCAACGAAGATAGCAACTAGCGAACACGCGCGAGGCACGCGCCACTCTGGCCTCGCCCAATTTCTTTACATGTCGTTACTTGTTGCAGATATGAATCCGTATCCGTAAAAGCTCCGCATTAATTTATGCGGATGCGGATGAACATGTCTGAATTAATGCGAATAATCCGCATTTGCGGATGCGGATGCGGATGCGAATATCCGTAACACCCCTGATATATAATATGATTTAACGAAGACCGGGACACTTTTTTACATCTCCACACTGGAGGCCCTGAGTAAAAAAATACCCTCAGGGCCTACGACATCTTTGGGGATTCTGTGTGGAAGGTATTTTTAGTGAAAGGAAGGATAGGAAGTTCTGAAAAGGAAAAGTTATGAGGTGTGGGTTGAAATCTGGGGTTAATGTGTCCAGGAGTGACGGACGTATGATTCCATCCCTTCCACTTAGGTGCAAGTCGATGGGAGATAGGGAGACAGTTCGGCTAGAAGTATCCTTAGGTTAGGTCTCCTTCAACCAGCCTCTCTACGCAGTAGGTGGCCAAACGCGTTTGCCGCCAAGATCTAGACAAATCTCACCCCATCAAAACGGATACCCCTGCTAAGTAACTAAGAACCACATGGAAGGGGTTTTGATTATCCAATAAATGGTGCCCATACCCCCCTCCCAAATTGAAAAAAATCTACATCAAACATCCCCTTTGAAGATTTTTTGGAGTAGTTTTTGACACTCAATTAAAATTGGCCATGAGCCATAAAATGGGTGTTCAAAATTTTAATGATTCTTCTAGAACAGTGGTTCTTAACCTTGTTAAAGGTACCTACTGACACCCACCAGTTTCATATGCGCATTCACCGTACCCTTTTTAATATCATATTACATAAGATATATTTTTTTCAAATTCAAAACATAGGTATAATTTATACATAGGTGCACAAAATGAACAAAACCATTAAGAACAAAGAACAAATCCATTAAAATTAAAACATGATTTTCGCACAAAAACATAATAATGAATATTTCCTGTTAAACAGTGTGACTTCTGCTGTTGCCTTTCAGAGACCAGTAGTTGTCATGTCATTTTCGCAGCTTGTTTCTTTTCTTCATTTTTATGTTCTATGATATGAGTTGGGGGTATGTCTTGACCTCCGCCGAACCCGCGAGACCGACTCACCGAACCCCTGGGGTTCGATCGAACCCAGGTTAACAACCACTGTTCTAGAATAAACCAATTCTGCGAAATTACAAGACAAAAATACCTGACGATGAATAAAGTCCAATCTTCACAAAAAAGCAATCATTTATTTGTTTTGAAACAACATGTTGTTAAGCTATTAAATTGGTCATCGTGTTATAATAATGAAGATGTGAAAATCATCGGTTACTTTGACTCCTCTTACCGTATTTTTTCTAGCGTAGTTCCGCTAGACTCAATGGCAACCTACTTATAATATTATTATATTATATTGCATTAGAGTTTCATCTGTTTAAAGCCTTTCATGATTAGCTGCTTTTGTAACTCATACGGCAACGGCTCCCGGCATCTTTTTTCTTTAATACAAATGAGGGAGATGCAAGTTTTTTTTTTTTAAATTTCCTTTTAAGGAAGCGGACATACGTACATTGCTTGTCTCACTATTATTTAAGGTGTAAGAAAGAGCTGCTGCATTATTGTGATAAGGAACGTACCTACTTGTAAATGGCGGACATGTCAAACGACGAGAGTAAGGCGATCCGCTCACTGAGGCAACTGAAAACTGTCAACTGGCAACTGTCTTTGTATGACAATGTGATGGCCCACACACTTCACAATCACTCAAAAACCCGTTGTCAATGGTAACGCAAGCGGCGACTCGCGACTCGCACTGCTGATTGCCGTGGCTGGCCGTTGCTAGTTGCCAGCTGTCAGCTGATTGTTCTTCGTCTATGGTTAAACAAGCTTTTTGACCAATCAAGACATAGAAACCAGCCGGTTTTAGTTTGTTTTTAGTTGCCTCGTCAGCGGAGCGCCTAAATTTTCACTTTCGTATTTCAAAATTTTAATGCAATATTTTCATCGCCCCGAATGCAAACAGTTGTCTTTTGTTGTAATTAAGATCAATCAAAGGGTTTTTTCTAAAAAATATTCGTATTAAGCGTGTCTCTGCATCATAATGAAGTTGTAACCCAAGGTTCGTTGTTTTCTACGAACCTTCGTTGTAAGTAGCCAGTTGGGGCTGTTTCGAAATGAGCTGTTTTTGAAATCAATAAACATTATTGAAAGTATGTATTCAAATTACACATTTTAGTACTAATATCAGAAAAATAAAATTTTAATCTGCCGTCGATTTAACTAGAACTAGCAGACCTACGTCCAATTATCAAATGAGAGAGGTGCTTAATTGAATTGCAATAAAAAAAAGACTGTTATTTGATGTGTTCATTTTTGTCATGAAAAACCAAATGCCAAAATATTTTTAGGATGAAATAGTTTTTAATAGAGATAGATGTACATAATTACGAAACCAGAAATATAAATAGAATTAGATTGCCACATATGAAAAAATCAAAATCACAGAACTGCCTAATGTATAGAGGACTAAAGATGTATGATGAAATGCCTGAAAGTCTGAAGAATTAACGTATTTAAAAAAGAAATGTTATGCTTACTGTAAAAATATTTAAATTTATAAAATGAAATATTAGCTTGTATTATATTTTTATTAGTTTATATTCTAACGCAGTATAAACTAACTCAATAAATAATAAAAAAATAAAATTACGAGTTAAATGAAATTAAATACCGCGATCCACCTGACTCACCAAGCGTGTTACCGTAATATTCCTACTTGTTCTGTAAAAAGCCAGAATTGCGGCATTTGATGCGAAAGTGGATTACTGGAATTGGACATTTTGTTTGAAAACTAGTATATCCACTTTAGGAGCTTGCCTTGGTGAATAATTTAATTAAATGTTAAACTGTCGAAACAATACCCTGAATTGAATAGTGCGCAACTCCTTTAGTAATTTATTGCATTTTTAAAGCTGATAATATTGTGATGTGATTGGTTCTTTCAGTAGCATAGCCCCCTGTAACCAAAATCTTTCCCGGTCAACATGTAACGGTCAATTAATTCATTGAAAACAATTTTGACGTTTTGCGGTGTTCTGTACCCTGCTAACGAGCTAAATACTGCGTTTGTGTTAAGACACTAACTCTTAAAAATAGGTACCCTAAAGCTGATATGACGGTGCAATTGCCATCGAATGCCATCGCTTACAAACTTCAAAATAATGAAAGCCTATCAGGGTTACCTGTAAGTAGTTTTAATAAATAGTATATAGCAATTCGTGTTTTAAAAGGGTAACTAACCTAATTAATACGCCACAGGCATAGACAAGCCATTGAAAGCCATAGAAAAACAGAACTATTGACAGTCGATAACCCACGACAGACGCCTTCCGATATCCAACTGATTTTGTCTTTTTTTATAAGTTTTTTATTCCATAAAAAAAGAAAATAACATTTTTACTTACTCAACTAGATTATAAATAAAATTACATTACAGTGAATTAACATTACATTATATTACAATACGATATTATTGATTATTTTTAATTGATAAACTAATGTTTACGACAAGATTTTTTATGCATAGCACAAAGGGTATCAATTATTATAAGCAATAATTATTAGCCTGAAACACTCATCCATATTGAAAAAACCTCCCGAGAAAAGATACATGTCGCCGATGGGACTCGAACCCGCACCCCTTCGATTGCCGGTAGAGAGCTCTACCATTAAGCTACGGCGCCTTATCTGTTACCCGCCAAATGATTCAATATATACTTGTGTTTCATTCAACAATTACAGGCTAATTGTTTCAGGCTAATTATTAATACTTATAAAATAATCAACATGATTCACTTTAAATATTTTGTTGTTTGCGAATAAAAACGAATAATATTTTTTTAATTAAATGAAACAAATAACTTTCTTTACACCCAAGTATTTGATTATTGTGATTATATAGTGGTGTAAACAAAGTTGTTTGTTTCTGATGCCACAAAGTGATTTTATATAATATCATCTGGAAGTGTATCATCATGTAGTTTGTATGAATGGTGTATGGGTTCCATGTCAACTCAGCATCAACTCAACTCAACAACTCTTTATAAAGTCGTTAAAAGCTATGAAAAAAAAAATAGCCCTTACCCTAACCTAACATAACCTATTCTACCATTTTTTTTTCATAAATTTTATTGACTTTTCAAAGGAGGTGTTGAGTAGAAATCATTCTGAGTTATCCGGTCACCGTTTAAATGTTACGTTAAGGCTCCGTCAAACAGAAGGCGTACTTACCGCGCGTCAAGGCGTCAGCGTAAAGGCTCCTTGAAACAGGCACCAAAACGCCGTAACGTCGCGTACTTTCTATCTGAACGGCTTCGACGTGTTCAGTACAACACAACGCAGCGTTATACGTCCGGGACGTTTTAACGCCCTAACGGAGCCTTTTTGTGTTGTCGTGTAATACGTTTGTGTACGTTTTAATGAATTCTGTTCGATTGAATTCCTTACGCAAAAGATACAGAATTAGCCTTCTGGGCTATCTTATTGACGGTAGATAATTGTTGAACAACTTAATAACGTTTAATTATATCCTGGCTCATTTTTCTCTGCGTGGAAATTGCTTTGTATACCGCCAACATCTAGTGAGACACGTGCTAATAGGGGGAGGAGAACCATTTATGTCTCAGTATTATCTAAATTACACATCGTCGAGATATTATTTAATTACAATCACTAAGTGGACAGCGGCAATAGTTCATGATTGCAATTTTTCCATTTTTTGCATTTTAACAATGCATATCCATTTAAATTTATGTTCATGATGTTAATCTTCATAAATAACTACACTTCTGATATGATTGATTTCTTGCCGATGATTTTTTATATTTTTTTTATTCCATTAATAACATCTCAAGTTGAGTTTTATGTCATAATCAATCCTGCCTTTGTAGTAAAATATACACTGCCTTTCAGGGTGGTACTGTGAAACTTCAGGGCGGATTATTAATGAAAATATGAAAATCTAAGTAAAAATTGTTTGATCAACCGTAACCTAACGACTGATTCACAGCTCATAAATGATATGAAAATAATGTCATATCGTCGTTGCATATTTAATACAATGTGACGATTTTGACGAAAATTAGTTAAATATACAGTTATTTTTCTTTTCTTTTTCTCCGTCTTCTACAATATGAGCCATGTAAAAATATTAAATATTTAAGGCGATAGAAAATAAATCATGTGAGGACAATCAAAATATTACATAATAATTTATTTTTTTAAACTCATATCCTCTGCATAATACTACATAATTCAATTGCTTGGTATGTAGATATCATTAATATCATTTTGTGATGCCTAGCTGTCAAATTTTAATACATTTAAATTAAATATTTTGACATTATTATGGTATTTAAATTATGATGAAAACTGTGGATAGAATATGAACCATGTGAAAAAAACTGTGCATAGAAATATGAAGCAAGTGAGAAAAATGCGTTAAAATTCAATTTTTATTATTTTTATCATTTTCTATAATGCAAAGTTGACGCTTTTTTCATGAAAATCTAAGTAAAAATTGTTTGGCCGACCGTAACCTAACTTTTGATTTTTTTTTATAGAGAAACTTCACAAGAGTCACAACTGCTCCCTTCTGTAGCCAGTGAGACTATGGCTTTCCCCAATTGGAGTATGTTGTGAGGCTGAAGATATGTGGGGAAGGGAAGGAGATGGGAAAGAGGAAGGTGGGAAAGTACCTGGCTATTCAGATCTAGTCACTAAACACGGCTAAAGTCATTATTAAGCAACGTTTCAATTCTGAATGGTGGTCTTACACCAGGGCGATACCGAGAGTATCTTCCACTCTGGAACGTGCCGCAAATATAGTATATATTATTTTTATTAATTAATTGTGAAATAACACAAATTAATCAAATAAAATTTATTTGCGCACGCCGGGTTCGAACCCGCAACCTTCCGATTGGGAGTCAAGTGTATTACCACTCGACCACGGACGGTCGTCAAATTTCGGTCGTCAAACGATTTGCAAAGCATGTGACGTAATAATTTTTAGATTAGCTTCATACGGGAGGCCTTGAGTAAAATAATTTCCCTCAGGGCCTTTGCCTTTGGGACGCTTGCGGGGTTTTTAAGTAAAGGAAGGAATATAAATATAATCAGAAATTTTCATCAAAGTTCTAGAGTTGTTTCTTATTAAGGAAACATTATTTGTGTAGACATCAAATCAAACTGAAGCGGTTTCGAGTTTGGTCACTTTCATTTTCCTTTAGGAATTGTGTGAAAAACGTGTTTCTTTCTTTAATTGAACTTTACGCCTCAGTAACAGTAGGTAATGGTATGAACAAATAAATGTTTATAGGTGATAATATCAACAGTGAAGTCACTACTTGTTAAACAGCTTTCGATTTCTATTAGTTATTTTATACTACTCGTATTCTAAAACCGCATTTACAGTGTTGCACCTAAATTTGTAAATATTGCCGTTTTGAGTTATAAAATTTCACAATGAAAGAGGATATTTAATAAAAGGCTGCTGTAATATAATAATAGATAATTATTATTATTGGATAATTATTTGTAGAGTGTTTGTTACCCGCAAGGTTTTCCAAAACCAGATGTAAAAGAAAAAAAAATTTAAAAAACCTTTTTCCTTGCAAAATTTCATTAATATCGGAATAAAGCTGTACATTTCTATAAAAATCGAATCCACGCTACCCGCCAGTTGTCCATCCGCCACAGACACTCTTATTTATATAAATGGAAGATAGATAAGGATACACCACAGCTATTAAAAAAAGTTCAATGATTTTTATTCTATTCACATTTTTTAAATTTTAAAGAGACTCAAAACAGTCCCAACTACACACAACTACAGCCAGTGGAACTCTATGGAATTCTCAATTATTCAGGTATATTGTGAGACTTAAAAAGCGAAGTAGAAAAAAACACGAGGAAGAAGAAGGTTGGGAAGTAGTCGTTTATATAATTGTTATTGTAAACTTTTAAAAATGAAAACAATAAAAAATATAATAATATGTTGAAAAAGTAACAACAAAAGCTAAAATCAAATATAAACGTGAAATTACGGCCGTTGTTCCTGATCAGCAAGTGATTTGTTTAGTATCGCACGATTCGCCTGTTCGTTGGACAGTTGTGTTGGGAAGAGCGTATATTATGTGCATTGAGCCAAACTTTAGGCTGAATGGTTGACCAGTAGGATTTGGAACAACGGCCGTAAGAATCCTCACATAAATAGATATACAATATAACAAAAGTACTAGAAAGTATATACGTCTATTTGTGTCTAGATAAATAAAAGTATTGTAATCAACAATATTTATATTAGTATAATAAAACAAATTTAAAACTTTTTCCACTTTTAATTTAATGACCGTAACCGGTTTCAGCTTGTCAAAGCCATCTTCAGACTGGTGAAAAATATTCTTAACCTAGGGATTTTATACAAAACATATTAGGGAGGGGGAGGAGTGGGCGGGGGGGAGGGAGGGGTGGTCTACAGGGATTTTATTCAATTATGGATTTTATTACATTTGTTGTTAAGTGGTCTTGAGTGTCCAACTATCTAATTTTTTTTTTTTTTTTTTTTGTTATTCCCAGTAGGCTAATTACATAGGGTTGGTAGCTTACATACTTTAGTATTGTTTGGGAAATACCTTACAAGTAATGTGAATTATTAGCACCTAATTTTATTGTTGTCAAGTCTATTATTAATTACAATCTTTATTATATTTATGATGTTATAATGGCCATTATATAGGCCAAACGGGAAGATCATTCAAAACCCGTATAAAAGAACATTTCACAAATTGGGTGAATGATAAAGGTGAATTGTCGAATGTAGCGTCACACCTATTAGAAAACCAACATTCGTTTGATAAAGACAGATATATTAAAGTCCTCCACACTTGTAATAAGGGTCATAAACTTGATAAACTAGAATCATTAGAAATAACCCGCCTAACAAAAAAAGTAGACCCTATATTTGTAATGAATAAGAAATTAGAATCATTTGCAAAATCTCCACTATTGTATCCATTGTAATTTTCTATCATATGTGTTCCAAGTAAAATATGTACTTTGTTTGTATTAGGTCCATTATAAGAATAATCCTACTCCAACGTATCCCCCTTTATAAAATCAATTGTTTAATCAAAAAATTCCATAACATCATAAATATAATAAAGATTGTAATTAATAATAGACTTGACAACAATAAAATTAGGTGCTAATAATTCACATTACTCGTAAGGTATTTCCCAAACAATACTAAAGTATGTAAGCTACCAACCCTATGTAATTAGCCTACTGGGAATAACCAAAAAAAAAAAAAAAAAAAAAAAAAAAAAAAAAAAAAAAAAAAAAAAAAAAAAAAAAAAAAAAATTAGATAGTTGGACACTCAAGACCACTTAACAACAAATGTAATAAAATCCATAATTGAATAAAATCCCTGTAGACCACCCCTCCCTCCCCCCCGCCCACTCCTCCCCCTCCCTAATATGTTTTGTATAAAATCCCTAGGTTAAGAATATTTTTCACCAGTCTGAAGATGGCTTTGACAAGCTGAAACCGGTTACGGTCATTAAATTAAAAGTGGAAAAAGTTTTAAATTTGTTTTATTATACTATTATAATGGAATTCCACCACGAATTATCAGTTTCAAAAATAGAAATAATATTTATATTGATTCTTTTTAAGATGATAGAATATCTCCCAGATCAGAATATTTATTTCTGAGACTGTGAAGTCTCGGAATAAAGTAAAAGGTTAATAAATGTCGTCAAGATCTTTTGGGTACACGGATATTGATCAATTGAAGCAATTCAGGACACTCAATTTTGTAATGCAGTATTTTATATAATAGTATTAAATCTGTGTCTATTCTTCTTTCAGAATGTTTCAATAGAGACATTTTTTCCAGGAGGTTATTAATTATTAACATTACAAGTTTTATTTATTATTATTACAAGTTTTTCTTCGCACAATGCCATAAAAGTTTTCTCTCCAATAACAAACAAGATTCTCGATGCAGCTTTGACTATAATATTTAGTGGCCACAGATCTGAATAGACAGATACTCCCAAACTCACTCCTTTCATTCAAGAGTCAAGTGCGCTTCGATTGATCGTATTATTTTTTACTCCGGATTGATCCTGAACTCTGGTCACGTTTCTCAGTTCTCTGAATCATTTCTATGCTTAATTTCCATCCGCATTCAGTCCACGTATGGAAGTGGTTTTTTCTTCATTGAAATCCTAGAAGAGGTGTCCTCTAAAACTAAGACATTTGAAGGGAATTACAAAATAATTACTTATTTAACTACGCTTAACAATTGCGTGACCTCTCTGTACCTCAGAACGCACCAATAAGTCCTGTCTAAATACCTATAGTCGTAACTAGTTCGTGACTCCTTTGACCCACAACAACAACTCCGTTCCCACAACAATAGCTCAAACATTACCACAAACACAGGGCAGGGCCACAATGTTTTTGTTTTTTATCGGCTATGGAAGCAAAAACATTGTTGCTCCGACCTAACCATTGACAAAATGTGTATTTTTGTCGCTTTTAGAATGAATCATATTAACCAGGAATGGCCAGTGGTCGATCGCGGACCTATATTGTACTATTTCTAGAATTATATTTATAGAATCATAGATATTTATCACACGTCCGTGTGTCTTGGGGCGCTGATACACTTGGGAACTGCACCGCGAGCTGAACCTCGAGTAATGGGAAAGGAACAAGGATGGGCAATTTAAAAATAGTGAAAAATATGTTCACTCATTCTAAATATCATCATTGTACATTCATTAGCCTCAAAATATAAAAAAAACTGTATTTTGTTATATTTTTTATTGTTGTACATTAGACATATGTTTGTACTCAATTTCAGTACTAAAAGGTCGCTCTAACAACTTCCACTTCAATGAATTCTATTCTCGTTAGAATCAAGTACGTGAGTTCGGATAACCTTGCACATTTCCGCTGAACTAAATATCTTACGTCAGTTTCAACAATGCCATTCAATTTTCTCAAAATCACGCGATTTGGTAAAAATTTTATTTTCACAGGTGTCCCGGAAAAAACCTGATCTTTTGAAAATCCTCTCAGATGACCTAACCATAATATATACAATGGCCATATATCAGAACCAACCACAACAAACGGTTAATACAATATAAAAGAATATAGCAAACGTGACTCCAAATCAATTTCCGTGATTTCCTGTTTTTAGTAAGTAGTTATGTGATATTATAATAAAATGACTTCATTGGATAATTTGTACAACTCCGATTTTTGTAAAACATCACCTCAAGGTGGCTGTACAATTACAATTTCTTCAGCTCTATCTATTTTTTTTTACAAACCGATACACAAACATATTTAGCTTGGAGAAGATATGACTTTGCTCGCAAAGGACACTTTATTAAATATGGACGCAATGAGGTCAAAATAGTTACGTTGATCTTCAAAATTTTCTCGTAAAAATTCATATTCACCAGTCATTGGGTCATTGCCATCTGATTATCCGTCGTTCTTTCTCAACTAAGCGCCACAACGCGGAGAAAACGGTCTCATGTATGGCAGACCTTTTGGTACAGATAGTTTTTTTCTACCTGTCACTTCAGACAACTTTCTTCCCATTGTCACTAATAAGTTCTTCAAAGGTAGAAAACGAGTTATGAATTACGGCCATGATTGATGTTATAGGTCAGCATTATATTTTATATTATTTCTTCTCTCTTCTCTTTCGGTTCGTTTTGTTCCTTTTTGTTTCTTCATTTGTGGTGGGGAGAGTATGAAAAAGAAAGGAAGTACTTTCTCATCTGCACTTTGTGATTTGAAATAGTAATACAAATTGCGGTTAGTCGATGAATAGTTACTCGATGAGCAGGGGTAAATTGGAAACTATTATGTTATAGGTGAAAAGTTTCTTAAGTTGACGTTGTTTCTATATAAATACTCGATTCTTATTTTATTTTATGTAAATACCACAAACGAGTCCCAACTGCTCCATAATATCCCAAATTGTAAATATATAATTGTTTATTGTTGGAATATTATTAAGTACTTTCAAACATTATTGTGATAATGTGGGCTTCACTGGGCACATCGCCTTTGTAAGGCTTTCAAAGCGAGGCAACGGAATTCGATAGTGAGTTGTGATAAAAAAATTATTCGTATATGGGCTATATTTAACTTGCAAATTTGTAGGAAACGCCAAATCTAGAAGTTGATATATCGATGCATAATGGGAATCATTTGATTTTTTTAAGTATGTTGCTTTTTTCTTTTTTTCTTTCAAGCCTTCTAAACTACTTGTAGCTTGTCAGCAAATATATGGAAACGACATTTAATCTAAGAAATTAATAGTACAAGTATAAATATATAAATATACTTGCTGACCCGCCCACGCGTTGCTGCGGCTAAAGAAACACAACGCCATCTACTTGATGGTTACCTAACCCAGGTAATCAAGTGTTGTGTCAATAAATTAACTCACACCGCCATCTGTCAGAAGCTTATGGAACTTACAAATAATTGTCCCATAAAAAACATTTAATTCGCAATAATAAATATTGAGGTCAATAATCGGGATAAAAACAATCCTATCTTTTAAGTTGGATCAAATTACACACAGTGAGCTAAATTTCATCAAAATCGGTTAAGTAGTTTCGGAGTTTACCTCGGACGAACATTGTGACACGATTTTTTTTATATATAAAGATGTATAAGAGTGTCATTATAAGCGCCCGAGATAGATATTTAACATACCTTTTTATTACAAAAATTATTTTTCTGTTTGGTTGGGTATTTTGGCCTCAAATCCAAAACTACGTTTTGTATGAAACCGGCCGCGCAGCCGTTCCTCTTAAGCTTAGGCGTCTTAAAATATTTTTTTTTTCAAATTAAATTTATCCGCAGTCCGTCCCTGATATCGCATAGCATGCCCTGAAGATGTAGGTCGAGAGATTTGCGCCGCAAAGTTAATTATAAATAGCTTACGGAAGTTCAACGACCAAGATAATCTGTGAGAGAAAATATATATATGCGGATATATTATTGACATATACAATTTACGAACTTAAATTGCACAGCATTCATAGCATTCATTCGGTGCCGCCGCCCCGTGAACCATTTATTGGATAACCAACACCTCTGCCATAGGTCACCTCAAGAAGATCGCTACGTTTAATGACTTAGCAGGGATGCCCAGGTTCGTGGGGTGAGGTTTGTCCGGGTATTGGCGGTGGATGCATCTGCCAGCTGCGTGGCAGGCCGGATCGGGAAGACTGCACGGAGAAAAATGTTATTCTAAAATACGATAATTTTATTCGTAAAAACGGTTAAAAACGGAACTGAAGTTCTTACGAACAAATTAACAGGGTTTCATTGTTTATTGGCGGGAGCATTTAAGAATAATTTGTTGGTATACGTAATTTCGTACGAATACCAACAAATTATTCTTACATTTTCCCGCCAATAAACATTGGAAACATTTGTTCGTAAGAACTTCACTCCCGTTTTTAACCGTTTTTACGAATAAAATGATCGTATTTTAGAATAAAAGTTTTCTCCGTGTGGTTGAAGGAGACCAGTGGAAGGGTTGGATTCGTGCGTCCATCATTCCTGGAGATACTGGCCCCCAGATTTCTAACCACCCCTCTCATCTTTTTCTTTCCCAGAACTTCATCTGCTTCCTTTCCTCAAAAGAACCTACATATAGAGCATTTTCAAAAATGACTAGGCCCTGAGGGGAATTATTTTCCTCAAGGCCTCCTGTGTGAAACTAATGTAAAAAAAAATTGCGTTCCTTTTTATGGGAAAACAATAACTTAAAAATCCTTTTTAGTAAATCCAAATTAAATTTAAATTATTTTCAAACCTTTTTTTCTTCTGAAAAATCATTTTATTCTCTGATATCTAGGTAAGTACGTTTTTTGTACTGTCTGTGCGACCAGTTTTTGTAAGAAACATTTGCAAATGAACTACAGCAAAGGTCAAAGTAATTTTACTTATTTTGCTTGTGTAATCTGACATCAAACTTAAAATAATGTTAAATAATAACTTAATACCTACATGGTTTGAATTTTTGTTAAGTAAACAAAAATCTAAAAAATATAATTGAATTTTAAAATTCAGGCATTGTCAAGAATATTTAAGAAAAGCTGATAATAATAGAAATCATGTTCAATAATGCAAACATATCTAATAATATTTATTATTATTATTGAATGTTGAATTATTCAATTCCGCTAAGCACATTTACATTATGATTACTGTTATGAATACATTATTGTATTCTGATTAATAATTTAATGTGTCATAATTTTTATTGTTGCGTTTGTCAATGGAAATCTATCGATAGAATACGTAATGATATTTATTATATTGTATTGTTTAATTATACTTTTCATATCAAGTTAAAACTGCCGATAAAAAAAATATAAGTCATAAAAATCACTATAAATGAAAGCTTCCACAGGTTCGCATCATGAATTTCTTAGGCGTAGTGCAGACCGACCGGTGCTTGCAATGGCGACCTGTGGACGCTTGCCTAAAAACGATATTTTTCGCTTTACTATAATAGCTTAACCCAGCTTTTTTACGTAAGCTCCACACAGAAAGTCCCGAGGAAATAAAATTCAGGGCAGAGATGACATACATCTTTGGGGATGCTCTGTATATGTCTTTTTTAGGGAAAGGAAGGAGAGGAAGTACTGGGAATTAAAAAGGTATGAGGGGTGGGTAGGAATCTGGGGTCAATGTGTCAAAGAATGATTCATCCCTCCCACTGGGGTACAAGGCGATGGATCGATAGAATCCGGCGGGAGAGGTCAAATGATTACCCTCGATTAGTCTCTCCCGATCCGACCCGTCATTGCCGCCAAGACATACACAAAACTCACCCTGTGACACACCACCCGGGCTAAGTCAACAAACTAAGTAAGGGGGCAAACATTAATTACGTGAGCAAAAAATAAAGGGGGGGGGGGTCCAGTAAAATCTCATCAAATCTCATTCTATCGAAGGAGGGGGGGAGTCAATAAAAATCTCTTAATAAAAATTAATAAAAAGAGAATATATTAATAAGGAGATAATAAAAAATAAAAAATTGTTTCACTTCTTTTGAAGTGTCCCATTTTTCCCGCTGTAAAATTGCATTATGAAAATCATTTATTTCGAGAGTAAGAAAAAAATCTCACGTGAGGGGGGGAGGGGGGTCTTACTAAATTTCACCAAAGGGGGGGGGGATCTATTTTTTTTAAACTGCTCACTTAATTAATGTATGTCCCCTAACCACTTGGGGTGACCATGGCAGGGGCGGTGGTTATCCAATAAATAGTTCCCGTATCCATAAATAGTCTAAACTAAATGATCTGATTGCTCAACACAAACATGTAATAAACGGTCTTTATTATCGTATGTCTATTTTTATTCACCAGATTTACAGGAACGGGTTTAGTTTTTCCCATAGGAAAAACTAAACCCTTTCATACACTTTTACATATAAATGATCATCTAGTAAATCCACGTTATGCAAGTGTATTATATAAGTATAATTAATACAAAACAATACAAGAACAACACGTTAATCTACCAAACTATTAAATGGGAATATAATTCACCGTCTCCAGATATTTTCATATCAGAGGGTTCGGCTCTGTGGAATTCCTAATTTGACCGATAAATCCTACTGATCCCTCAATATAAATATTTAAAAAATCTTTCGTAATTCTACATGTATTTAAAATGACTGATTTTTGCATTTTTATATACAAATTCTTTGACAAATCTAATATGCCTAAATTTTTAATAAGAGAGCTAGGTATAATGCCAGTAGCCGAAATAACAAAAGGTAATATTTTTATAGTCTGAGAATGCCAAATTCTTTTAATTTCATTTCCTAAATCTGTATACTTTCTTATTTTTTCAGAAACAGATTTTTGAATATTACAGGAATTTGGAATAGCTACATCAATAATATAAGTTATTTTTTTAATTTTGTCATGTAAAACTATATCAGGTCTATTATGACCAATTGGTCTGTCTGTTAGTATAGTTTTATCATAGTAAATTTTAAAGAAATTATTTTCTAAAAATGAATTTGGTTCGTATTCATAATATGGTACTATATTATGACAGTCAATCAAGTTATGTTTAATTACCAAACTTTGGTGAATTATTTTTAAAACCTGATTGTGCCTAAATGTATACTCAGACGGCGCTAATATAGAACATCCTGATATAATGTGTTCTATAGTTTCCGGAAAAGCCATACATTTTCTACATAAATCATCTATTTGATTTGGATCTTTGATTATATGCTTCCTATAATTTTTGGTATTAATTACTCTATCTTGAATAGCAAGCATAAAACCTTCTATTTCTGCGCTCAACTCTCCAATACTCAACCATTTGTTTGACGAAAGTTTGTCAACATACGTTTGGTTGAGATAATTGAAGTGTTTTGCGTGAATAATTTTATTTGACCAGGAATCTAATAATTCCTGGTTGGTATTTATAAAAATGTTGGCATTCTCGTCGTATAAATTTAAAGGTGAAATATTTCTGTCTGCCTTGCAAATTATTTTATGCAGCTCTGAGCTATTAGCTTTTCTATGAAAAAAATTTCTTAACATTTCTACCTGATTTTGTTTAATAATATTTTAATAATATTTTTTATTTTGTTTAATAATATTTTTACCAACGTTATTATTTCTAAAGTGGGATCTATTTAACCACTGGAGCGACAGAGCAATTAAAATATTTTTTCTCCCAAAGGAAATTTTTCCGCCCACATTAAAAAAATCGTACCTCCGAATTTGAAAATGAAGACATACAAACTGATTATAGTTATATGTAGCCAATGAATTCCCCTATATTTTGTCTACTATCACATATTTGTAGGATTTATAAAAAAAAAAAATTAAAAACTTAAATTTTTTAAAGAATCTAGAGAATATTTATTTTGTTATATTTTGAAAGTTCAATATATTATATAGTCGTTTTATTAAAAAAAAATTTTTTGAAAATTTGCCACATTTTGGCAACAAAGCAATCCGAGGTTTTGGAAATAGTGCCATAATGTGGCAAAAAGCGCCCGAGTGGTTAAACAGTTACATTTATGTAGGCATTAAATTTTAATGATTTTCTCTGTTTTGTTTCAGCAAAAAAGGCCATTTTACATGGCGTGGATGGAAGATTCAAATCTGGGGAGCTCACCGCCATCATGGGACCTTCAGGAGCTGGCAAAAGCACTCTACTCAACATCCTGGCAGGACTCACGTAAGGACCTAACCTAACTACATACTGTTCCAACACCCAATCTTGTATAAGACTTCTCTTCCTGCAGGTGCTTTTCTTTCTTTGTTGCGATAGCAATGATCATTAGAACATTACCAATGGAGATCATTTCAGCTTTAGTTTGGTTGAAAGTAAAAGAATTTTCTTTATTGAATAATGACGTGGAAGGGTTTATTAAAAAGAGCTTTTGGTCATCAAATAAAAATCACTTACCAACTTTCCTTTACCTCATCTCCTTCACTTCCTCACTCCCTTTAACCTAACAATATACCAATAAACGGTTCACGGCGAGTTCATCGAAAACGAGTTCATCGAATACGAGTTCAACCTAACCTAACCTCTCGTTGTCGATGAACTTGCTTTCGATGATTTGATTTTCGATGAACTCGTCGGTTACCCAATTAACGTATGTGCCATAGTCTCACTGGCTCAGGACAGTTAAGAGCCGTTGAGCCTTAAGCAGCCAAATTTTAAAAGCTGACCCAAATTCTAACGTATTTCATAAAAAAATATATTAAAATAATAAATCCGATAATTGCATAGCTTTATGTTCTAGAGCCGTTGACCAATTAAGTCTAATATATCAGTTATTTTGAACAGCACTTACAAAATTAGATTCACCATAATGGTTGAAAACATCCCATGAGAAAATGCACTAGTAGTTCTTCCTGCGTAAGCTGAATTATAAAGATGGATATACTGTTCATAGTGTTAAACCAGTTCATGTTCCTCTTTCATTTATAGCTCTAATCAACAGGAGATTTAGTAGATGTACCCTCATAAAATCGTGTAGGTAGTTACAAAAGTTTTTTGTTGTTGGTTGTGATCAGTGTTTGAGGTGGTAATAGGGTATTTCTTATTGCTTTAAAAAATACGATTATTGTGGCATTTTTATTTTATTTTTATGTTAACGAATACATTTTCTATGGCGAGTCTAAGTTGCCCATTTTTGCAATCCCTGCCAAAACGGTATTTTCGACGTGTTGCGTCAGCAGAGTGGCCCGTTCTTAAAAAAATTACGACAGTTCTACTTCTTTGTTTGATGAAGTGCGTACGAAGGCGTCGTTGGCAACCACGGGCCATTTTGATTTTGTAGGTTTTTGAGCGTTTTTAAAATGAATAAATTTGAACGAAAACGTAAAAAACTAACATTTTTAGTAAGATGATTAAAATCAGAAAAATGATCTTTAAATATTCCATACATTTTCAACAGAATCCCTCGTTTGTGAAAATACCCTATTGTGCCAACCATCGATATATTATAATGACAATAGATTATTCCCCTCATATCTTTTTTTTTTAAATTTATTTAAAGAAACATTTAAAACAAAGAATAATACATACATATCAAATAAAAACATAATACAAAAACAGAGAAAAAGTCCCAATAAACTACTTTTAAGTAGTTTGTCAATGGGTTCTTTTTCAATCTAAAAATAACATCGCCTAAGAGTAATTTCATTATACAACTCTCCATCGACCGACGCTTCGCTTCGAAAGTCTAGATATAAATGCAATTTCCCTACCACATAGAGTGCAAGATCGCTCAAATCCCATGAGGTAGGTAATATTTGTAATTTATCGGCCAACAGCAAGCCTGAAATGAACTTAACAATCCAACTTGATGTAAACTTCTTGTACAAGCTTCTAAAAACGTAAACGAAACCAGCAAAGATCATTAATTTTGTGGCAAAGTGTTGCAGTAATTTGTTGCATGACGTAGTTGTTTTGCCAGAAATAAATGTAAGATATTTTTATCAATTGTTTCTTTTATCGATACGCCACGCGCGCCGCCTTGAAGCTTTCTATGAGTTATATATATTTTTTAATATTCATATAGCTGATTAAATTGTTAATGATAAATTTGAAGAGTTTCTAACTGCCTCAAGTTCGTATTTGAAAAATGATCTTCACAAAACTAACGAACGAACTTTCTGGACAAATTCGCTCCGTGCAGACAACAAAAAGTAAACAGCTATGCTTCTTCCGATATTTTGAATGCGAGATAATGCACTTTCTTTTTGTTCAATCTTAAACCAATATTTTTTGGTTTCGATGTGAAATTTAAAATTCACACACACAGCGCCAACATCTTATATTATTCTTTGTCAACAGTGAAATCGAAAGCACAGTATAGCAAACAATTAAAGAAAGTTATTACATCAAAGGGTTTTTCGCGTAGATTCGCAAATTGAATTACAGCATTACAAATTAATAAAGAGCCAATTAGATACAATATTCATCCGATTTTTTCTTATGGTATCGAAAAAATTATCATCGTACTGTAAATTGACACTGTGCAACAAAAAAGCATATAGGTAAATATCAGTACATTTCGCAAAATGCGTTTATAATTAAACTAGCTACACAACGTTCACAAATAATGTTATCATATTATTAAAAGGTTACGATTGTTGTGTTGTGACTCTCGGGTCTAATCACACTTCAATGAAACTTCGGGATCAAACAGTACACTGTTGACTTATATTGGTGATACATAGTTTTAATTATTGAGTTTCGATAGCCATTAGGCAGGTATTTAGTACTTTAGTACCGGTCATTCTTCGTTAGAGCGTTGGAAGCCTGCGTTGGAGGCCAAACCGGACTAGTTGGACGTAAAAAAGTGGAACCTATTTTTTCGCTTCATATCTAATGTTATAAAACGAACTTCAGAAGTTTATTTATCATCACATCAAACTTTTTGTATCTAAATATATATTGTGTGGAATTGTTTCACTCTGCAGATTGTAAGTCAAGATCAGTGAATCCTTCGGATCATTTTCAACATAAAAATTTATAGGTTGAAATTAATAGGTGGAAAATTAATAGGTGTAAATTGAATATATGTGTCCTCCTTGCCTTCGCTGTTTTAGAAGGACTTCGAGGATGAACAAACAAATGGATGTAACGAGTGCGGTAAATTAAACAACTTGTTTGGTTTTTACATAACTTTATTCATTTTCAACGTGTTTGTAATATTGGTCATGAGCAGTAATTATACAAATAAATTATATTATTTTGGTTTTTAACGAACTGCTTGTGATTGATAGTTTTAAAATAACCTTCATAATTAGTTTCAGAGCTTTAAATATCGGCTCGATAGCGGCAAAGTTTGCTCCTCCCCAGGGTATTATACCATACACGATTAAAGATTGACATAGTGTACAGTAAATTGTTTTCAATGGAGTCAAGTTATGAAAGTTGCGAGTTTGTAGTGTATGGATTTAGTAAATAGGATTTAGGACATAGAAGTATTGGCAAGTTAGTCTAAAGAAGTATATGGATTTAGTACAAAGGATTTAGGACATAGAAGTATTGGCGCTAAAGAAGTGTATGGATTTGGTACAAAGGTTTTAGGACATAGAAGTATTAGCGCTAAAGAAGTATATGGATTTGGTACAAAGGATTTAGGACATAGAAGTATTAGCGCTAAAGAAGTATATGGATTTAGTACGTATGATTTACTACGAAGTATTGGCGCTAAAGAAGTATATGGATTTAGTGCATATAATTTAGAAGTAGTATTGGCGCTAAAGAAGTAAATGGATTTAGTACCTACATATGATTTAGAACAAAGAAGTATTGGCTCTAAAGAAGTATATAATATGTATATATATAAAGAAGTATAAGTATATATATATATACTCTAAAGAAGAATTGGCAAGTTTGTCTAACGAAGTATATGGATAGGTAGATACTAATATATTTTTGACTGCCAAGATGAAAAAGATACATATTTTTTGCTGTATTGTAATTTGAAACACTTGGGGTCCATAAACCTCTTATGCTGTATTCATTACGTATGTCCCTTTGTTAGATATCGTGATCAATGAAAAATACTTTGTTTTCTTAGAAATAATTAATAACCCATAATTAAAAGTTTTATTGTGAAATTCCTCTCCACTGTTTTTCTTTAACTAACTAGCTACTTATGACGTCTGCTGGAACATAATTATCCGTTTCTCTATTTCTTGTGGTTTACGTTTATTCTAATTTTTAACCACGTTATAGAAATTTATTTATCAGTTATTATGATTCTTTTATCTGTAATTATGTGTGAATTAAATACGACCCGTCGTGACCAATAAAGGACTGTGTAGGGAATATATATATTGTTCTAATCTATCAGCGTCAGTCTGTTTTTTCTATCAGGAAACGGAATTTCATCAGAAATATTGTTAAAATTTCCATTTTCCAATCTGACATAATAGATGTGGATTAAGCGATCTAATAATATGAATCTGATCAATCCATTTTCATCGAAAAAATAAAAAAAATTGCTTTGTTTTTATAGCTAAACTTAAAGTTACCACCAGGCTTCGACCGAATTTCAATTTTTTTATTATTAAATAACTGAAAACTTGTAATAAAAAAATATTATTCTTATTTTTTACGATTAAATGGATACATTCAACGCTGAAGAATACGTTAATTAACGACAGTGGTAGAAATTCTGTAACGTTTTGAGAGTTTTTAGTAAGACATAGTCCCTCCTATGGTTTGCAATCCCGCATCCCACAATTAGGGCTGCCACCTCTCCGGGTTTGACCCGGAGTCTACGGATTTGCATGGTGCATATCCGGGCTACGGGGTTAACATCGATATCTCTGGGTCAGACCGGGCGGTGGCAGCGAAACGACAGACGACCATCACGGCGCGGAGCGCGTGACGCGTGACTGTCTGTCGGAGTGCGTCGTGCGTCGCGCCCCGGTCGGCAGGGCGTGGGCGTAGAGCCTTCCTTTTTGAGGCCTTCTGATCAGGATCGATTAAAAAAAGAAGCCAATGAGGTTTACAGGAGAACTTTTGAATACATACAGAAATATTATGTTTTTGAGGATTATATATTTAAAATATTTTCCAATCTTCGATCTAACAAGTGCAGTAAGTTACGAAGATACTGTGGAAGCTGTCGAATCACTTGGTTTGAAAAATGTCGACGAAGATAAACTTTATGACGAGACCCGAAAATTAAACCAAGTATTTCCTAAGTTCACACAATCTAATTCAAGTGATTCAACATTGCCTGTTGATTTACGATGAATTCAGTTATTCAAAATCACCTCAACATTCACCAAACTGCCAAAGTAATTGGAATTTTTTTTTTCAATCCCCATAAGCAATGCTTTTGTTGGACGCGTATTTTCTTTAATGGGAAATTTGTGGACAGACGAGTGAAACTGCTTGACAGTGGACATAGTGAAGGCAAAGTTAATTGTGAAGATTAATTACAATATGAATTGCCAAGAATTATTTAAGTTTTTGAAGAAACCTGAGTAAGAAACGATGCTCAAACAATCCCTTCAGAATGAAAAATATAGTTTTAAGTGTCAAGCTGGTCCGAGTCAGCCTAGCACTAGCTAGGTGCTAGGCCATTTATATGTATTTAAAAAAAAAAACATTACCAATGGTAATTTGCCACGACATTTTGCCTTAATTAAATAATTCATGCTAAAAAAAGTTTTATTTTAATTAAAAAAACTATATTTCTAAAATCTCCGGGTCTTCTGTTTTTGAAAGGTGGCAGCCCTACCCACAATCCAGCATCCCGCGAGATTTCAGCAATAAATTTTGTGTGCGGGATTAGGGGGATTGCATGGTTAAGAAAAAAAAACTAAATTTACACCAAAAACATTTTCGATTTGCGGAAAGATAATTGAAATAAGCGGTGTTCAATCTTTGACAATGAAAGACGAACTGAACTTGATGTTAGGAAGAGCCTTGAGTCGAGGATAGAGCCGCATCTTAGCTCGGAAACTCCAAGATCTGGAATTGATCTTTAAGAAAGCCTTATCTGAGAACCGAGATACCAGAAGGAGATACATTGAGTTAGTGTTATCACACACCGTCTTGATGACAGTCCCATCAACAAAGGTGGAAGCGGAGAGAGTTTTCCACTGCTGGGTTTTTATGCATAAATTGATTTATCTACGTTCACGTATGGGTGACAGGATTACAGTCTATGTTTTTTACTATCTTATTTTTATCGTGGTAAATTTAAAATACTTTTAACTTCACGTTTCAATGTTTTTTTTTAAAATAATATTACAAGTAATTACCAAAGGTGATCTCAAATGACTTAGGAGAGAGTACAGTCAGTGACACTTATGTTTTTTTACGATCTTTTTTAAAATCACTAATCATAAATCATCACTTTTGTAATATTTTTATCTTCTTATATTAATATTACTAGTACCAAATATCATTCATACGAAAAGTCCTATAAAATGACTCTCTATGTTACATTTTTTTTTGTATACTGTACTAGCACAAAGATAACTGATAGATACCAAATATATTTTTTTTAAATCTTTATGTTGTCGTTATCTCAATTTTTTAATCCCCAATAAAAAATCTTGCGGCATCTCGAGGTTTCTAAATAATTTTTACCATGAATACGGTATTTTCACAAACCAGGGATTCTGTTGAAAATGTATGGAATATTTAAACGTCATTTTTCTGATTTTAATCATACTACTAAAAAAAAAAAAAAATGTTTTCATTTAAATTTATTGGGTTTAAAAACGATCAAAAACCGACAAAACCAAAACGGCCCGTGATTGTCAGCGGCGCCAAATACGCACGTCAACAAACAACAAATACCTACTACTGTCAGAAATGAAGCCGGCCGACGCCTATGACGTCACACGATAGCCCCGCCCCAAAATATTGTTCTGGCGGTATATCAAAAATGGGAAACTTAGACTAGTTGTAGAAAATTTATTCGTCATTTAACAGGGTTTCAATGTTTATTGGCGGAAAAATGTAAGAATAATTTGTTGGTGTACGTACGAAATTTACGTATACCAACAAATTATTCTTACATTTTCCCGTTAATAAACATTGAAACCCTGTTAATTTGTTCGTAACAACTTCAGTCCCGTTTTTAACCGTTTTACAAATAAAATTATCGTATTTTTTTCTCCGTGTACGATTAGAAATGTTTGATTTTTGTTGTTATTGCTTTGTTTGTTTTCGCATAGAAATTATTATTTAACCACTCAGGTCTATCGCCTTCGTGTAGTGTTTTGGTCCTAATGAACTGACATGTCAGATGGATAAATTTTTTGTGTTATACTTTGCAATTAAAGCTCAATAAATATAATATTTCTGAACGTAGCCGAATACTAAAAACTGTATTTGAAATATGATGAAATACGCTTTCAAATTATATTACTACAAATAAATGTTAAAATTTTGAATGCAATAAAATTTTTTTGTAAAAATGACACACCTGTGATAGTTCACATGTGAAAACAGTACTTATAAGGATAACGTAAAAAAAAGCACTTATGTAATCATTAATCATGTATGATAAACAATTTTATCCCCTCACTTTTTTACCATTTCATACAAAAAATTTAATAAAAAATTGACTAAGTCTAACAAAAAGTCATGCGACTTGGCGGGTCAACAAAATAAGTAATTTTTTTTATCTATTTCTATGGACAATTTTGAACAGAAATGTGAAGCGTCGTTTATTATAGATATTGTTATTATTGTTGCTCCTTTTTGTTTTAGAGTTGTACCTAGAACAACAACAGAGTTATAACTAGACATCGGATTATATGCATTTGCATATTTGCATATGCAAATGCATATAACTCTCTAATTACGGCGTTAATGCATATTTTAGCCTTTTTTCCCAATCGTGCATATTTCGCTGGTCAATTTGACAGTTCTGAGGCCTTTGCAATTCAGTCAAGCAAGGCATTTGATTACGCATCCGAAGAATATCGCCCTCATCTCAACACATTTCCACAAGTTACCAGATGCCATAAAAAATATTTTAAACAAAAAATCTTCCTCTATTTAAATCAATAGAAATACTGGAAACAATGATCGTACTCACCAACGCCCTTCCTAGGTAATTCAATATTAGAAAAGATTCGTAAAAAGTGTCTTGAAGACATGAAGAACATTAATGCCTACATCAACGGTACAGGTCCATACTCTGCCTAAACAGGTATCTCCAGAAGTACGCCAAATTTTTAATTTTGACAAGTGACGACAGTTGGCCGTAGAAAAGTCGTTTTCGGCGTACAAAATTAATACTGGGTGACACACGTCACAAATTTGCGACCGAAAATTTGGAAAAATACTTAATTGTATTTGGTCACAAAACTATGCATAATTTTAAGAATATTTCGCTGTTTTTGTACCGTCTTTAATTAAAATATATAAAAATAGAAATGGTTTTTTGATTTTGCATTATGCATATTTTGTGCATATTAGGGGTTTTAGTGCATATTTAGTCCTTTTTTAGGGCATATTTGCAGTCATATTTTGGCATTTTGTTAGTGCGTATAATCCTATGTCTAGTTATAACAATTTCTGTGGGAACACACGCATTAGCTTAAAAACAAGCTTATTGGACTTGACTGCCATCGTTATATTGTTGTGAAAACAATCAAGGGTCTGTGTGAGTGGTTAAAAAACATATTCTAAGTTTGCCCTTCCCCCCTTCCCTCGCGACCCTGTTAATTCAGTTTCATTACATTAGTCCTCTCGCCCTTTATGACTGAATAATAATGCCTTGTATTTAATTCCAACCGCAAATAGCAAAATCGAATATTATGCTGGTAGATACTAGCAAATTCAATTAAAGCGTTGTTTATTGTTTTTTTTCTGACCTTATTGCATTCAGCTTTTGTTGTCTTGTGCCCATTTAATTCAAATAATAACAGTTAAAAATCCATTTGCAGAGCCACTTACTGTCAATGCGTTTAAGTGGGATTGTATGTTTTGTCTATTAACATCATTTGTGATTTCAACCGCAGAGAAACTAAGTCTACCTGTATTTACTATTTACGGATGTTGAAAGAAGAATGAAAATACGACTTTCATGTGTATAATTTATTATTTACTATTCGCGTCTTTTTGTGTGCAGTTTCATTTGTGTGCAGTTTCCAATGGAGTTTGCATGGTATCTATTTGATTGTAATCGGCGGTTTTTCAGCATAATACATAATACATTCTTCGCAATCCTTTGAGAGTCCCAGTTTTTTCTCGAAAACGTTTCCACTGAATCCAGTCAGTTTTTAATGTTTTTGAATAGTTTCATAATGTCTTCTTCGTGGTCATTATACTCCAGGGATGTTGTATAGTTGCCCTCCACACTTGTTATTCTAAAATACGATCATTTTATTCGTAAAAACTGTTAAAAACGGGACTGAAGTTCTTACGAACAAATTAACAGGGTTTCAATGTTTATTGGCGGGAACATGTAAGAATAATTTGTTTGTTTAATGTAATTTCGTACGTATACCAACAAATTATTCTTACATTTTCCCGCCAATAAACATTGAAACTCTCTTAATTTGTTCGTTAGAACTTCAGTTCCGTTTTTAACCGTTTTTACGAATAAAATGATCGCATTTTAGAATAAAAAATTTCTCCGTGTACAGCCAACTAAGTTTAGGGCTACCAACACTTCTTTTTTCTACATCCTTCCCTTTATTAAGAGACTTAACACATGACCGACAATGTTCTTATCCACTTTTTGAGCGCTTTTTGCCACATTATGGCAATATTTCCAAGACCTCGGATTGCTTTGTTGCCAAATTGTGGCATATTTATTATTAAAATGATTATATAATATACATTCAAAATATAACAAAATAAATATTCTTTAGATTTGAAGGTTAAAGATTTAATTATATTTTTTTACAAATCCTACAAATATGGGATAGTAGACAAAAGATAGGGGAATTCATTGGCTACATAGAACTATAATCAGTTTGTATGTCTTTATATTCAAATTCGGGGGTATCATTTTTTTAATGTCGGCGGAAAAATTTCCTTTAGCAATCCGAGAAAAAAATATTATAATTGCTCTGTCGCTCCAGTGGTTAAATAAACTTTATTTTCGAAATTATAAATAACCATGTAGAATCTTCCCTCTTGGCCACAATCAAAATCAATGTCAATCACCGTCTACTGAGAAACCCCTAAAACTTTCCATATTCCTTTACAAAGAATAAATTTAATATTCTCCCAACATCTTGTGCGAAACTGTCAACTATGTAAAATCTACTGTAGCGGCAAGATATTATAATAACTACAAGAAGAAAAATGTTTAAATTATTCGTAATTCCGGTTAAAAACGGGATTGCAGGCCTGACGAATGAATTAACAGGAAGAGGTGGCTTTTTTTGGCCTATTTTGTACATATGGCCTAATAAACGTTAAGAAGCGGATTATCAGGATTTCCTGATAAACTATTAGTAAATTACGAATATTTTATCAAGACGACGAAATGCGTATGCATGAAACTTGTAATTTGTTTGTATTACAACACGAATCTTCATGATAATTTCACTCACATAGATAAACTCACATTTATTCTGCTTCATGATATTTTATCAGTAGTTCTATTATTTTTGTGCAAAATTCCTCAGGAATATATACTCCATACTTTAAAAGGACTTTCTCATAATTTTATCAGTATTTAAAAATACTATTATACCAATTTTATATATATATATACTTACATATTACAGTAATAGTTTATATTTGTTTTTGAAAGAGCGCAGAAGAATCTGCAGACAAAGGTGATCATTCTAGTAATGTCCTTTCTTTATCAGTTTGTGCTTTCAACCAAAGTTCCGAAGTAAATAAATCCTTAACTACTTTGAAAATGCATTCGTTAATACTTGCACAACAGCAATCTCCACGATATTGTGTAACATATATTTCTGATCTGCCAAGTAATGAAATGAGGTGTTAAATTATTTGTTTAATATAGCCAATTGTATGTTGTTTATCAAATAAAACAAACAACAAGTGGAATTTCTTAAACATCCTTGATCTTATTATGTAGGTCCACGACCCTTGGCTCTATATTGATTACACCTGGTGTAAAGATCGCAATATTATGTAATAATTTATTATTAGTATCGTAAAATACACAACGGTTTAAAATAACGCAATTTAAGAGCCGTTGACCAGCGGCTGAGAATAAAAGTTTAAAAATGCTTGCAACTGTACAGGGAGATTCCGATGAGAAAGATCGATTATTCCCCGTATAATTTTTTTTAAATAAAAAATTTAATATCGATTTATTTCATTCAAAACTTGCTTTAATATATACTTACATTCAAGTAAACAATAAAAATGCTCAAAACGCACGATGATAAATTATTAAACATTGTGTAGGTACCTACCTCTTGTAAGTATTTTTTGATCATAAGTATTTATGATTTTTCAATAATGTCTAAAAAAAATAAGTGTGTAAAAAAAATCTGAATTATTTTAGTTTTTAAGCCCTTAAATAAATAGAAAAACTGAGGTATTTTCGTCACAAAACACGTTCTCGGATTTATTTTTTGATGATTTTAATTTAACTAAAATTAAAATTCTGAATAATGTATTTACTAGATTAGATATTGATTTATTTTATTGTATGATTATATGATTTGAAATTTGTGTTGTATAATACAATATGTCGTTTTAAAATTGAACAAATCTGCCAACGACCAACGGTATAACTTTAGTATATTAAAAATAAAGTTAGATTTTAAAAATTTAAAAATGCGTTTACCTGACAAAATAACAATCTTTAAAAGTCAATTTATGTTTTTTTTTTAAAGTCAACACGTCTAGAATTTGATTTAAAAAGGACTTATTTCCGGTATTCTCTGGTAATACCCTCTTAAGGTGATGCAACCACGTCGTGGGATCGTCGCTAACAATAACACTCCTCCCTGTGTAAATGGCGATAACGTTTAACACCAACCGTCTGTCTGATTTCTGACTTTTTTCTGGACTTATAAAAAACACTCGATTATTTCAAAGGCTCCCTACTCACAGTTTTTAATTAAAGCATCTAAAATAATTTTCAAACAGAATCACATGATTTTGCATTGCTTAGTATTTCATCACCTTAAGAGGCTAGACTTTGAACGACACGCGGAACACCCGCGTCTGTCATTCTGTCCCGCTCACAATAAGCTCACGCACACTTACAATACATGCGAATGCGAAATGTGCGAATGAGACAACGCTCAAATTTACCTTCAGAAATCGCTCGAAAAGGGGTTTATGGAGAATACACTTTTCTACACCAAAACTTTCACGAAATTGAAATTTTAAAAAATATATATTTTTTAGAAAGAAGAAGCTACGTCGGTAGCTTTTTATAATTTTATAATTCTTTATGAGAGTTGAGTTAGCAGCACTTTTTCCTGAAATAATATTTTTTGATAAATCGTACATGTTTGACAGTAAATGTTTACGTTAATACGAAACGCATCGAAAATTCGAAAACATACCGACATAGTTTTCACCCTCTAGAAGGCAGTATAAAAAAATATATTCATTTTTTGCAATTTTCGATGTAGAAAAGTGTTTTTTCCCGGGCGTCCTTTTTGTATGGGCCGAAAAGTGAAGTCTATCGTGTTAAATCGTTCACGCAATGCATCATTAGTCATTTATGGTCAAAAACTTTATAGCAATTTGAAAAAAAAAACAATATCATCCACTTAATTTTTTTTTAAACTAATCATATTCTTCCCATCAATGTGATATATCATTGTAAAAAGAGAGTTACTCTTATAAAAATTAAATAGATATATTTAAAAACTATGTTTTTTACGGTTGGTTTTTATTATTCTTCTTTTATAGATCATCCGGTGTATCAGGGAAGGTGTTTGTGAACGGCAGCGAGCGCGCTCGGGGTGCCCCTCAGCGCTTCCAGCGGCTATCTCGCTACATCCAACAGGAAGATGAGCTGCGGGCTCACCTCACCGCCGGAGAGGCCATGGCGGTTGCCGCTCATCTCAAGCTAGGCTTCTCGCTGAGCGACAAGGACAAGACCTTGCAGGTTTGTTATTTTAAATCTTCGCTTTAAAATGTTCACAGCATGCGTAATCAAGTTTTAGATGTTATAGGCGGAGGTGCTAGTAGTGAAAAAATAAAAAAAAATTAATCATAGTAGTGAAAAAATAAAAAAAAATTAAAAATAAAAAAAAAGGGTCGAAATTTCTTTAAAGTATTTCTTTAGAGAATTTCATTGAAGAATTTCTTTAAAGAATTTCTGTAAATATCGTATGTTTATATACCACCAATAAAAGTTTTAGTTTTTGTAATTAATATAATATTAATAGAAGAATGTAATTTTTTAAATTAATTACTTAAAACTGTTTGGCACCACTGTGCACTCAGTGCGTACATGTACATGTACTTAGTGCCTGTAACCATAACCACTGTAACAATTATTAATACATTATTATTGTTACAGTTACGGTTTTCTCGGCTTGTGGCACCAGGCAATAATATGTTTTTTATTTAGATTTCTTATACCATTACAAAATTTGATTTATTACATATAAGATATAATTCTACATAAATATTTGAAATAAAATAAAAGAAATTTAAACTTTATAAATAAGTTATATAAGCTATTTAAAAAATATATTCCGGTGTCCATTATAATCCGCCGGACTTAAAACATGAATTCTAATATATATTTGTACAAAAATTGATGTAAAAGAAGGTACCTACCAAATTAACCACGCACGTATAGATTTTCATCATAATAATAATCCTTTCTTTGTACTTCTTACTTTGGTTTTATATATTTTAGTGAGGTGGCATATACCTAAAAAATGTACTTAAAATGTATTTTTGGTTAATAAATAATAAATAAAAAAATTACATGCTTTTATGTTCTATACTTTTCATATTATTTTATATTCTACTATATTCTTCATACTCTTTTATATTACTCTATGGTCGTTTACATTCATTTCTATTCTTTAATATTCCTTAAATTTTCTTAAATATAATATGTATTATTTATTTTTTATATTGCATGGTGGTCAAAAAATCCTGAATTAATGTAACAAACAATTCAAGGAATAAAAAAAATCAAAAATCAAATTGAAATATAAAACATGAGATTTATTTTATTTTATTTAAGTACATAAAAAGTAGTAGTAAATTTACATTGCATACAGAGAAAGAGAAGAAAGAAGGAAGGAAAAAATATCATAATAAAGCAATTACTTAACTATTGTTCTCCATGACATCATGGCAGATGTCATAATATTTTATTTAAAAAGCGAAACGTACAGACAGAAGTCGAAAGAAGAAGGAAGAAAGAAATCATAACAAAACGGTCCAATTTTGAAGGCGAAAAATGGGGAATTCCAAACCTCTATTTTATTTTGACGATTTTATTTAGGTATTATTACCAGCCAGAGGTGCAGCTGTAACCTTTCGCTCAGTATTCAGAGGGGGTAACAGCGACAAGTGACACCAACATTTTAGCAAAATACCTATTATTAAAATTTCTCGGCGACCGTGTCTCCTCTTAAGCACATACATGTGCTTAAGAGACGGCCGGCGTAGTCCAGAGGCAAGGCTTTGGACTCACATTCCACAGGTCACGGTTCGAACCCGGCGTGCGCAAATAAATTTTATTTGGTTAATTTGTGTTATTTCACAATTAATTAATAAAAAAAATAATATATAGATACTATATTTGCGCCACGTTCTAGAATGGAAGATACTCTCAGTATCGCCGTGGTGTAAGACCACCATTCAGAATTGAAACGTTGCGCGTTGCTTGAAATGCTTTCCCACTAATAAATTTGACGGCCGGCGTATTCCAGCGGTAGGGCGTTGGACTCCTATTCCGAAGGTCACGGGTTCGAACCCGGCGTGCACAAATAAATTTCATTTAATTAATTTGTGTTATTGCACAATTAATTAATAAGAAGAAAAAAAAATATATATATATATATATACTATATTTTCGCCACATTCCAGAGTGGAAGATATTCTCAGTATCGTTCTGGTGTAAGACCACCATTCAGAATTGAAATTTTGTTTGAAATGGCTTTAGCCGTGTTTAGTGACTAGATCTGAATAGCCAGGGACATCCCCGCCTTCCTCTCCCCATCTCCTTCCCTTCCCCGATTACCTTCAGCCTCACAACATACCCCAATTGGGGAAGCCATAGTCTCACTGGCTCCAGAGGGGAGCAGTTGGGACTCTTGTGAGGTGTTCAGTATAATTTTTTTTTTTTTTAAATACGTAATCAAATGTTTTCGTAGTTATAACATAAAAATAAATTCTACACAAGTTAAATAATTTGTTATTTAAATTGAGAGACATTAAATGGACAACGATAACTATCAAAAGTCGTAGTTAATTTATCTATTAAAAAATAATTCTGGGAATTATTGGATATTATCGTTAGATCGAAGTTCAAATAACTTGACTCTAATTACTGATAATAAAAAAATAATTTTGACTGTCTGGTGATTTTTTTGCTGCTTTTGTTATAGTTCGCAATTTGTATTATCTGAGACCTTCGGTCCTTATTGGTCGAAGTCTCAGACTTGTAAAGTATAAACATACAAAATTATTATGGACATTATATCAGCACCCTTTGAAGTGATTTTTCACAAAAGCGTCACTATACAAATCAGCCAATTACTATGATTTATATATTTATTTATACTGTGATTTTTTTTATACCTGCAGTAAGGTTTTTTTCCCAGATATCAATATAAATATTTTTTACATAAATTTAAAAGAAAAATATGTATACCGATTTTACAGAACGTACCTTACTTTATTTAACCAGTAATAATTGCTGACATTATTTGAAACCAAAATATTAATGAAATTTTGGTGTCCGGTGTCTTTTATGTTCATTTTTTTAAATTTCACACAATTCACCATATTTTCAATTATCCATCTGCCCTGAAGATGAACACTGTAACGCTGTCGGAATCGTAGACTAAAAAAAATAGGTATCGCAACACGGCACAATACCCGAAAAATAAATCACGTACATGAATAAAAAAGTTTACATAACAAATTCAATGTTTAAAACATTCCTAAACGAATCATTCATATCAAAATATTATTTCTGAAGTAAAGTTCCTACCTAATGAGTTCTGTGATTTTTACTTCTTTCGAAAGGGAAGCGTGATATTTTTTTTTCTTTTCATTTTTGTGTTGATCTGTTGGCAGTTAAACATTTAAAAAAAGAACAACTATTCCATTAAGTACACAATTTCTATAAATGACAATACGGCGTTCCGCCCACTGAGGCAACAGAAAACCAACTAAAACCGGCTGTTTTCTCTGTCTTGATTGGTCAAAAAGCTTGTTTAACCATAGAAGAAGAACAATCAGCTGACAGCTAGCAACTAGCAACGGCCGCCCAGGGCAATCAGCCGTGACAGTCGCAAGATGGTCGCAAGTCACCGCTTGCGTTACCATTGACAGCGGGGTTTTGTGTGATTGTGTAGTGTGCGGGCCATCACATTGTCATACAAAGACAGTTGGCAGTTGAGAGTTTTCAGTTGCCTGAGTGGGCGGAGGCGCTACGTTTAGAACGCCCAAATTTAAAGAAAAAATTGAATATGTTTTTCGTCTTTTATTCACACCACACGGCTTTGATTTGCAAAACTATTACGTCTTGTTAAAATCTAATTTTTAATAATTATTAACTATCGTTATTGAATGATACCAGACAAATGGTCGTACTAACAACGGTATTATTGAATTAAAACTACAACAGTGTTTAATAGTACAAATACGAAGGTATTGACGTAAAGGGTCAAATTGTATTTTTTCAACCCATTATTAAGTATCTACTTTTAGGTATTCAAAGATCAAGGTATAAACTAAGATTTACCTACCTCATTACCAATAATTCAATAAAAGTAATTAAAAAAAGAATTTGACAAGCAATAAATAATTATTATTATACGTATTAACCTTTTAATTTTAAAAAATATTAATCACCTCTGGATTAATAACCATTCGAAAAGACTTTGCTACCTGATCTTTTTTCTCAGTATAGTGTGCTAAAAACAACCAAGGATGATCAGGATAATTGCTTTCCGTAATTTAACTTCCGATCGTTAGCCGGGTACCGAACCCATGACCTCTCTGTCACGAAGGTCGTCGTACAACAAAATAATTTCAAATCATTATATTTTCTCGCTGGGCGACGATCGAATCAATCACTTCATACAACACAATAATTCCAAATCATTATATTTTCTCGCTGGGCGACGATCGAATTAATCACTTCATACAACACAATAATTCCAAAACATTATATTTTCTCGTTGGGCAACGATTGAATCAATCACTCGGTACAACACAATAATTCCGAATTATTATATTTTCTCGCTGGGCGACGATCAAATCAATCACTTGATACAACAGAATAATTCCGAATCATTATATTTTCTCGCTGGGCAACGATCAAATCAATCACTTGATACAACACAATAATTCCAAATCATTATATTTTCTCGCTGGGCGACGATCTAATCAATCACTTGATGAACACAATAATTCCAAATCATTATATTTTCTCGCTGGGCGACGATCGAATCAATCACTTCACACAACACAATAATTCCGAATCATTATATTTTCTCGCTGGGCGACGATCTAATCAACCACTTGATAAACACAATAATTCCAAATCATTATATTTTCTCGCTGGGCGACGATCGAATCAATCACTTCACACAACACAATAATTACAAATCATTATATTTTCTCGCTGGGCGACGATCTAATCAATCACTCGATACACCACAATAATTCCGAATCATTATATTTTCTCGCTGGGCGACGATCTAATCAATCACTTGATAAACACAATAATTCCAAATCATTATATTTTCTCGCCGGGCGACGATCTAATCAATCACTTGATAAACACAATAATTCCAAATCATTATATTTACTCGCTGGGCGACGATCTAATCAATCACTTGATAAACAAAATAATTCCAAATCATTATATTTTCTCGCTGGGCGACCATTGAAGCAATCACTTAAATTGATTGATACAACACGATAATACCAAATTTTCCGCTCTTCAAAAAAATATTTCTTGAAATAGCGTTAATTTTTCGGAGGGTTAAAAATTCCTCTAAGTTGTTCCTGGCTATAGCCAGATAGGAGAAGATTACTTCGATGATAGCCAACCCCCGATAGGAGAGGGCACTATACCAGAAGAATGATGCAAAAGCTGCAGATAATATTGTTTTGGTTTAATAACATAGGTAACCAATGCATAATAATTAAATATACCACTTTCTCTCGCCAAATCCATAATATATGTAGGCGCAGATTTTTCTATCAAAAAAGCGTAGGTATAATATGATGCAACCACTTTCTTCTGTCGAGAAAAAACGGAAAAAACCGGAATAGTCAAAAGTTTTTCGTTTATTTACGACGCATCATTTAAACATGGTCAAGCATTTCATAAGATATTATAAAACGGCATACTTTTTGGTATTCATTCGATTAGCATAATCGCCGAGTGTCCGAATAATAAAACATCAAGAAAGCGTAAAAATGTGTAAATTTTTACATCTCAAAAAATCTCATGAAGAAAAAAATAATAAGAGCTTTTTGGTGGGTCTATTTGTGCGAAGGAAGGAGTGAACCTGGGTCTTGAAGAGACCCATGTTGTAGGAGCGAGGAAACACAGAGGCCGGCAAACGACCGTAGAAACCTTAGACCCTAGTTTTCGTAAAAACGACCAGTTCTAATGAGATAAAATTTTAACTGTATACAAATGTTTGGCGCGTTTTTATCGTGCTTCCCGACTATGCACCTGTACCGAAGAAATCAACGACGCTAGTTTCCCAGATTTTCCATTTAAATACCGATAGAACGAGGAAAACCTTTCCACCCGACGCCTTTGCTGAAAAGATTGCAATCCGTTTGTTGATAATAGAATCTATCAAACGGACCGCGAGGGTTTTTTCAGGTATTGTGGGCGTATAGTTAGAACCATAGTAGTATTAACCGTGGAGCGCTCTTACGATTTGCGCAGGGTGATAAGTTATGTACTAGTATCCGAGCCAGGTGCGTCCTGAGGTGATTTCTCACAAAAACGGCACTCTACAAATTATCCAATTATTATTATTATTATTATCTCCGTGCCCTATACAGTACGCCCAGCTTCTGAGAGGCCAATTAAAGATGGAACCCGGTGGTGAAAAAATTTGAAAAAATAGATTTTACTAAATTGTTGCTGTCACTGTTGCTCTTACTCCAGCGGATATTGAGCGAAAGGGACAATGTACCTCGGGCTACTAATACCTAACTAAAATCGAGGTTTTGTGTTCCCCACTTTTCTCCTCCAAAAGTGGACTGATTTTCAATTTTTTTGTTTACCAACTACATAAGAAAAAACTATTCTATGTCTGTACGTTTTGCTTTTTTAAAAAAACATTGTCTAGTTTGTATACTGAACGTCTTTTGACGGCGTTTTAAACCAGTCAATTTTTTGATTTTTGGAAGGTCATAACTTCTATAAAAAGTAACTTATCAAAAAAAAAAAAAAAAAGTCCCGACACGCTAGTAGTTGATATCTATTTTATTTAAAAACAATATTTTCTCTAGGGTTAAAATCTAGAAAGATAAATAGGGAATACGTTCGTACCTGAGCTGATCACTTAGAGTTACGCCAAACATATCAATGGATTATGAAAACCAAACAGAGAAAGAAGTTTGAATTTCTGCTTTTCACCGTACGAAGATTTTGTCAATATCTACTTTATGTTTTTTTGACATCCTAGAAAACATAACAGTATTGTTTCTTCATTGTAATTGCATCTTTGCGTGGAAAGCAAGGAAAAAAAATTATCGATTTAAATACTCGAGTTCCTATAATCGTTCTTTTGAATCATTAATTATTATTCTGATTCATTGATTATTTATCTGAATCAATTTATGCAGATTTAATGAATCACAAAGCCGCTATAAACGTCATTACTTCGTTATTTCATCCGATTTGCTGCACGCCGCGAGGATCGTGATGAGGATCCCACACCAATCTGTACATAAATGATTAATCCAGTATCAATTATTCTTCGTATTAATGATTAATACAATACCAATTATTCTGCGAAGTGATTAGGACGTGCGATTGGTACGTGATCCGTCGTTTTAACCCAAGAAGACTAAACATTTATTCATCCGTAAAGACTAATCATTTGTCAATTTGACTAACACCCTCACAAAATGCATTTTTGTTAAGCCGCGGCATTCCGCATTTCTACTGACTTATAACATGTGTCTTTTGAATACTTTCAGTTTTTAAGTTCCTACAAAATATATTTTATGTTTTAAGATTATCTGTATATTTTTAAGCCGAAACGGTAATTATATGAAATTCACTCAATAGAAAAAATTCGCGAAGTACCTACACTCCGAAAATTATTAAAAACACATTTTGTTCTGTTATTTAATATGTTATAACTATGAAAAAAAAAATACAGTGTATCTTTAAATGCAACTTAAGCGTTTCTCGAAAGTTTTTTGCTCTGTTTTAAACGGGTCGGTTTTTATTTAATATTTACACTATTTTCCCTAATTATAACCGTTGTTAATGTTAGCGCCCTCCCTCTTACATTCGTATTTACACATCTTCCTTTCTTCTTCTTTTTGAAACCTTATTACTTGGCCTTAAGTATGTTTTAAACTGGTGTGTTATTCTCTCTCTTAATTTTGTTATTGCTCCGGTAAAAACAATTATATTGATTAAATAAAGAATCAAACCACATTTTATTAAAAAGATGTGAAAATGCTGCTTAAAAACAACAAAGCATTCAGTAGATACAAAAAATACAAAAAAATACAAACATGTTCGTAGTTTCCAGTAATTAGTAAATAAAGTATATTGCATGTGATATAAAATATATTTATGTGTTTAAAATACAATAATTTCATTTCTAAACATAGTAACCCAATCCTTGCATATTGCCTGATCATTCTTGACATTTTACGACATCTTATTACTTCATCACTAAAATGACGCAATATTGTTACCGCCCAATCCCACGGTAGCATCTGATCTAACAAAGGGGTCGTAAATTGAAAATGCCAGCACTTACCCCCGTGATGTGTCACTCCCTGCAAGCCCTAGTCGGTGACTTGAGTTGGCATGGAGAACTGGCACGAGCACACAGTGTTAGTCAAAACGACTTTGATTAGTCTTCAAGGGTTAATCTGATCACTCATCCCAGTTGGAATTTCGCCTATAAAACTAAACTAACGTCACATAATATTAGTAGTCAGAAGCGGATAAACCCAGTCATGGTCATGCTGTATGATTATATATTTTTACCAAAACCACATGTAGCTTGAATTAAAATAATGCATTTGAATATTGACTTCATTTTATTTTATTTTTTTATTAAGTTAAAAGAAATATACATATTTCGCTTTGTTAACTTAATACATTGATACAAATAATAATAATAATGATGGTTTACTACTTAACACCAAGTAACACATTTTTTAAAGTAAGAACACTTTGGTTTTGCTCATTAATTTTTAAAGCAAACAGTTTTTTTTTTAAATATATTTATTTTATTTTCGGTTGTCAGGCTATCAGGAAGGAGATTATATATGTTTATACCCTCCTAGCCTATGTTTCTTTTGCCACACTCTGTCTTTGTTGAATTTGTGTATTATTTATTACGTTGTCTTGTGTGGTGTTCATGTACTTGTGATGTTTTCATAAATGTAGTATTTGTGTGTATAAAGTCATTTTGAATTTTGTAGATTAATAAGCATGTGTTGTATTCGTACAGTTTTCTGATTTTCATTAAGTTAGTTTCTTGGTATACTCTTTTGGTGGGGGTATCTGGTCTATAGTTAAAAAGTTTTTTTTATAACTTTAAATTATTTATTATTTATTTTCATTAACTACAAGGACTTTTTATTTTACCACTCAAATGTTCCAACTTCCCATAGGCAGTGGAACTCTCCTAGATTGGAGAATTTGAGGTGCTGATAGAAAGTGGTAGGGAACGAGAAAGTTTGGGAAGTGTAGTGTACTGTTGTTTTCGCTGATGAACAATGTGATCTTCAGAGCGGAAGATACTCTCAGTATCCCTCTATTGTAAGACCACCATTCAGAATTAAAACGTTGCTTGAAATGGCTTTAGCCGTGTTTGGTGACCTGATCTAGCCAGATACTTCCCCACCTTCTTCTTCCCCATCTTCTTCTTCTCCCCACTTACTTAACAGCATACCCCAATTGGGGATTCCGTAGTCTCACTGGCTCCAGACGGGAGCAGTTGGGACTCTTGTGCGGTATTCACATTTAAAAAAATACAACTCTGATGATCGGGAGTTTCAATAATACTTCGGTTCGTCTAGACTGCGAGTCGTGTTTATCAATAAATATTTTACTGGACTTAACGGCAGGGGAAATGCTCACTGAAAGTGCCTTATTGTAAATCGGACATGATCGGCTATCTACATCGGCTGTCTCTCTCATATAGTACAACTTACTGGCCCCATACATTTAAATTACATTTAGCTAGCTATACTAATGACATCTGTTGAGAGACATTTAAACTGCATACATATTCACGTACACTACAGGAAGAAATGAGAGAAGCGGCAGCCAACCCGGTCCAATGCCTACCTTAGCCATGACGATTTTCAATTAAACGTGTTACCTCAAGCTCCAAAGTTTAGGCAGATTTTTTTTATGTAACCTTATTATCATTTAGTCGGATGGAATTCATAAAGTTAAACGTTTCGGAAAATTTCACGTATGAATTTCCTTCAAATCGTCATTCACCGAAAAATTAGGTTGTTTCAACCTCCGTCAGGAGAAAGGCCAGTGGTTTCGGAAAATTTCACGTATGAATTTCCTTCAAACCGTCATTCACCGAAAAATTGGGCCGTCCTCTATGCCTACCCCTGCGGGGAAACGGCGTGATGGTTAGTTAATTAGTCAGTTCAACCCCCGTCAGAAGAAATTTCATAGAAATGTGATGTGAATGTGATCAGCCGAGTTCGGACGGTTAGCAAAATAATGGGAGGCGCATGCGCAGACGTCAAAATTATGATTCGGCGGGGAACAGTGAGTGAAATTTTAAATTTTATCGAACGTTATTTTGGAGTTGATACAACCCATTTCGTATTTTAAATTATGGAAGACGTGATTGCGTATCAAATTTGAAATGAAAAAAAATGAATCTTTTCATTTTTTGAAACATTTCTATGAAATTTCTTGGCTGTAGGGCTCTCTTTGATCGGCTATACTGACGCAGGGTTAAACTACTCTAACTCCCCGACATCTGTCGGTATCTGGCGTAAGCTTTAAGCCTACCGGCATCTATCAAATACGTCTGAAACTATGTATCATTCAAAAGCTAAGATGATCTGGACTGTTCTAAAAACGCTGAGTTTGCCCTCTGATACAACAGAGATACTGCTTGAGTCAAAGTTCATTTGGCGACTCCATCTCATAGGCAAGAGTGCAGATGAAATTGGAATGAAGCCGCAAACGGCTCTTGAGCCCGGTCTGCCGATCCCTGTTCATCGTCATCTAGTCTAGGACATTGTTTCAAATTATTGTTGAAATGAGAGGTTGAACGGAGGGGAGGCAAGATAAATTACAATTATGGAGTCTTTGTATTGGGAAATGACCAATAGCAATTGTATTAACATACTGAATGTAGTAGTTGACCTAGCGAAACGGTAATAAATTAAGACAATTAATTAATGCTTTGGCAATTTTTGCCAAAATTATTAAACCAGCTATAATTTACCCGACGGAATCTACTTAATTATACTGTTGTCAGTAAGAGGTCACTATTGAACTTGCCTCATGTCTAAAGTTATGTTAAATTCTTTCGATGGCATTTATAAAAACAAATTGTTTGCATACCATGCGTGTTTTAACACCTTACTTTACCAGAGTTCTAACACCTCCTTTCAAAATCTTAATATTTTATAATAAAGTACACAACGAGTCCCAACTGCACCCTGCGAATCGGATCTAGTAATACTATGGCATTTCCGATTGGGAGATGTTGTGAGGCTCGAGGGAATGGGAAGGGGAAGCAGTTGGGGAAGAGGACGATGGGGAAATACTTGGCTATTCAGATCTGGTCACCAAACACGGCTTAAGTCATTTCGAGTAACGTTTCGATTCAAAATAGTGGTCTTTCGCTGGGCCATATAAAAAATATTTACAATTCTGTTGGATCTGTAGAAAGATTTGTTGTTATCAGAGAGGTTGGAATATAACCTCGCGATTTACAGAACTTCCTAATTTGTAAATCGGTGTTCAATTATTGCTGTGGAAAATGTTGATTAAAACTCTCGAATTTACTAACGTTAAATTTATTACGAGAATAATTTTTACAGAAGATTCACACAGGATTTGCGGTGTAACTTGAGGTGTAACGACGGAGGAGAGGAGTCAATTGCGGGGTTATGACGCTAGATTCAGAATGAATTATGCCAGTCACGGTGAGCAGCTACTGCTCTCGCCAGTGATATAAAATATTGCCAAGTATGAAAAATATTTGTAATGCAAATTAAAGCAGTTTTCTTCTACAGATTCCTTTGAAAAGTTTTACGTTGACCTAGAAATTCCAGACAAAGGGTTTTCTAAATGCGTTAATCAAAACTTACCTTTGTTTTAGCTCACAGACTTTCTGCTTTACAGGATAATTTTCCGTTCTTAATATTATGCGTATCTCCGCCATCTTCGGGAAAACTCTTTATGTTGCAACAATAAAACAGTTCTGAAAACCGTATTAACTTTGTAATGATCTCTTCTTCTTCTTCTCGTGCCCTGTCCGTTCAACGGACGGTGGCTATCATGTTGGCTATGCGGACTTTGTAATAATCTTGTTATATTAAAAAAAAGCTACATAATGCTAATTTTGTAAAAATGATTTTAGAAGTTCATTTCTGATAAATAGAAGTTGCTATTATTGACTTGTAGATACTCTATGGTTGTTGCTATTGTATTAGAGCAGACTCTTCTCCAAACATTTCAGCTTTATTATATCTCTTTCAATAATAATAATGATTCATTATTCCCAGGTGAAGGAGACCCTGTCAATGCTTGGACTGGAGGAGTGCTACAATACCCTGACAGGTCACCTGTCCGGCGGGCAGCGCAAGAGGCTGGCCATAGCCCTGGAGTTGCTCTCCAACCCTCCGGTTCTGTTCCTGGACGAGCCTACCACGTGAGTTACTAAAAACTAACATCCTTTTAATGGTTACAACCAATACAAATGGTTACAAAGTAAACGTCCTGAAAAGCCGGAGCACCGCTCGCTAAAGTGCCGCTTTGAAATGACCCACTTCGGGTCGCAACTCCGTCAACGTTCGGGACGTTGCTCGGCGGTGGAGCCCGCCCATCTATCATAGAGACGAGCAGTGTTGCAAACACCACACTTAGCTTTTTGAACTACGGGTATATGCGTTTGGCTACTTGGCCTTGAGGAGTGCTACAGCATTATCTTTATTTATTTTTTTAAATAATGTTAATTAAATTGGTGATAACCATAGAATACATAAGTTTTTTATTATTGTGGTGATAACTACTTATTTATCTTCGAATTACACTAATGCTTCTAAATCCATGTGTTTGCTTTCTACCGCATGGCAAAAATACCTGAATATATTAACTATTATTATTTTTGAATAAATTATTGAGTAGGCATATACTCATTCGCAATTTTTCTTCACAATTAGGTAATGATTCTACTTAACTTACAAAAAGTAAGGAATTAACAGTTTTATTCAGCATTTATAATTATTCAAATTAACGGTGGTTTTTAATGATCACGTTCTTAATTTCACCCTCCCGTGTGCCCCTTCTGCCTTCCCGCCTTCCTCCAATCCCATGCCCCCCCCCCCCCCCCCCCGCCCCCCCCCCACCTTACGTTCCCCTTAAACCTTACCCGCCTTCCCCATTCCTCGTTCCCCTTCCCGTGAACCCGCCTTCTTATTTCCCCTCCCCTTCCCTTTTTCCGGATATTCCCCCACTTCCCTCCCTGTCGTTAAACTATATGAAATACACGCATTTCTCACAGCTTTCCGTGTGGGAAGCATCTTCCGAAATTTCCTTTCCCTCTCGCGTTTTACTCCCTCTCCTGCGTTTCTCTTCCACCTTCCTTCGTCTCACAACCCTCCCCCACCCACCTTCGTTTCCCTTCCTCCTCCCTAAATTTTCCCTCCTACTTTCCCCCCTGCCACAATGCTATATGAATACATACATTTATTCAAACTTGCGCGCTAACGCAAACACTTATTGGTAAGTTTTATACAATTTTCATAACGCTAGAGCCCACTATTATATATAGAAACATTCAAGAAGTTTCATCGTATTCTGATGAATGGTATAGGAAATAATGAACATAAGGAACAACAAAGAAAAATCATTTTTATACAGGGTCTTAAGGAACGTACTTGACTTAGGTATTTTATGGTGTAAAAAATGTAAAAAATTATGGTCTCCGGTGACATTTTTGAAGTTTTTTTTTTCCTCAAAAACATAAAAAATCAGTAGGTATTGGGAAGTTTGGGTCGGGGTGAGCGGTTGGTTGGTTACTCGGCTGAGTGACCAGTTACGACATGTGGAAGAATTCTTGTTTTTGGAGAAAAAGTTTTTGAAATAAAAAAGACATCTAAAAAGTCACCGGTTTCCAAAATTTCAATTACATTTTTGACTTCAAATAATGTCAGGAATCACTGGTTAAAGTAAGTCAAGTACGTTCCATAACACCCTGGATATTAAAATAAGAGTAGATTGATTTTGGATGATTAAATCTGACCATTTGTTTTGCAAATAAGTTCCAATAGATTCTCTACCTTTGATTGGAATGTTACATTTCAAAGTCAACACTACTGGAATAAAGATAAGTGCATAATCTATGACTGGGATTTGCCAATAATTAATTTATGTTTATGCAAACGAAAAAGTGTAATACATGCATAAATGTGTTTTGAAATAATTTCCTGATTCATTTGCCTATCACTATCTGTAGACAAGTATGTAGACAGTAGACATGGCTACCATCAATACAAACCAGACAATATTATTGCTTTCGAATAAAGTTGTACTTCTATGAAAACATTTTTTAACATTAACTCGATAGCAAGAAAATAATTTCTCTCAGTCTCATTTTTGGGGTTGCTGTGTGGAGGGTCTTTTTGTGTAAAGTGAGGAGAGAATCTGGGTCTTGAAGAGACCCATGTGGTAGGGGGAGGAAACTCAGAGGCCGGCAAGTCGTTCCACAGCCGAGCTGTTGTAGAAACAACCTGTTCTCATGTGAATGTCAACTGTATACAAATGTTGGACGCGCGTTTGGCGTGTTTGTGGAGTATGTAGAAAATTTTCCTAATTTTTTTAAGCAATAAAAAAAACGTGGAATTACCCTATTGTGTTTATCGTAAAATAATTGTGGATTTTATTTAATTATCCGGCTATAATATTTAATATTAAACTTAATTGCGATGTAGGTGTGTTACTGCTGCATTGTTAAAGTGACATTCTTTTTATTATTATTCCGATTTAATTATCAACGCCTAGAAGAAATAGAAAATTCGAGGAATGCTAAATTATAACTTCTCGTCACGTAATGAATTTGTCAACAATATCTAAAACGGCGGCGTGGTTTTTAGCTAATTTTCATATTTGTTTACGTAAAAGGTTTGAACTCGTGAACACGTTGTTTGTCTACCGGGTTGAATGATATTAAAACAATAATTCTTGTTTTTTCGCCGTTTTATCTAAAATAATATACGAATTACATAGCTTACTAATTAAGCGTTGGCCACTTGATTTTTGTATAAATTATTATTTGCACAATGACTATCGTATGTAAGAATGTTCAAGGATGTTCTCTTATCGGAATTAATTCACTGTAAAATTAAAGGACATTTGAATTACACGTGATATCGCCTAACATGCTTGATTTCGTGGTACATAATTGATTACTTAAATATTTATTGTATAGGTACCTACATTACATTCACTTACATCAGAATATACTGTGTGATCATGTTTATACGGTTTGAAAATGTTCCATGTCGGAAATAATTGATTTGAGTGAATACAATTTATTTATTGGTTCTATGAATGCTTGGTTTCTTGATTATCTTTACATATATAAAAATCTCGCTTCACGATGTTAGTCCAAGGTAAACTCCGAAACTACTTAACCGATTTTGATGAAATTACGCTTACTGTGTGTAATTTGGTCCAACTTAAAAGATAGGATAGTTTTTTTATCTCGATTATTTGACTTTAATATTTATTATTGCGAATTAAATGTTTTTTATGGGACAATAAGTTGAAATTATTTGTGAGTTCCATAAGTTTCTGACAGAATCTGTCCATCCATCCATCTGATAGCGGTGTTAATTTATTGACACGACACTTGGTTATCTAGGTTAGGTAACCATCCAGTAGATGAAGTTGTGTTACGTTAGCCACAGCAACGCGTGGGCGGATCAGCTATTATATCTTAATTATATATATTAGGCAGAGTGGTAAGCTATTTCGCATTGGACAGATAGCAAAGGGAAAACGACGGCCGTCCGTGGTCGAGGGGCGAGGGTCTCGACTCCCAATTCGAAGGTGGCATAACCATTTTCGGGTTATTCCAAATAAATTTTATTTGATTAATTTTTGTTTTTTCACAATTTATTCATTTAAAATAATATATAGTATATTTGCGGCACGTTCTAGAGTAAAGATACTGTTAGTATCGCCCTGGTGAAGAACCACCATTCAGAATTGAAACGTTGCTCAAAATGGCTTTAGCCGTGTTTGATGACCGTATCTGAATAGCCAGTTACTTCCCCACCTTCATCTTCCCCGTCTCCTTCACCTCCCCGTTAAGTTCAGCCTCACAACATATCCCATTAGGGGATGCCATAGTCTGGCTTCAGACGGGAGCAGTTTAGACTCTTGTGCGGTATGCATATAAAAAATAAATAAATAAAAAAATAGAGGTGGCTTTTTTACGTGCCTACAAATGTTAACCACTGGAGCGACATAGCAATTTAAAACTTTTTTTTCGGGTTTATAGGAAATTTTTCCGCCTACATTAAAAAATTCATACCTCGGAATTTTAATATGGAGACATACAAACTGATTATAGTTATATATAGCCAAGATATTATAAAATCGGTAACTTTAAAACTTTTTAAAGAATCTAGAGAATATTTGCCATATTTTGGCAGCCAAGCAATCCGTGGTTGTGGAAATAGTGCCATATTATGGCAAAAAGCGTTCGAGTGGTTAATTAATATAATATGTACCTATGTAATTATATTATAGCGCCCTTAAGGTGACTTTTCACATAGACGGTGCTAAACAAATAATCCAAATTATTATTATTATTACCTAATAAATCGCTTATGTAATTCAAAAGTTGTATAAGTTCGCTTCATTTTCACAATCATGGCGTCGATCACTTCGCGTTAATGAATTACTCTTCAAAATAAAAAAAAAATAAAATACATATTTTTTCGTCTCCCCCGACATAAATGCTCTTTTTTGGTAATAATAAAACTAAATCTAACTATATTTAAATAGGAAATATTCCGTATTAACTGTGAATCGGAGTAAGTAATGTTTTACTTAAAAGAAACACAGACAAAAATACTGAAATATATCAACTTAGTGATTGTTAAAAAAACATATGTTTTATTTTATTTTAACATAAGAACAAGTAAAAAATAAACTATTGTAATCTGACCTACACAACCTACTCGAACCTAATCTTTTCAAACATATTATTATCCAAATAAAACTATACAATTATTGTGACCTCAGCAAGTTAGTAAAAATCACCCAGAGAGGCCCCCTTCAGTATTCAAGAAATATATCTGTGTATTTAATCAAATAAATTCAGTACCTGAGAAGCATAATGATGCAAGTCCAAATTTTGAAGAAATGATAATGATGCAAGTCCAAATTTTGAAGAAATGAGATCTAATTAATACGCATGTTCATATGATGTGGCAGAGAGATGGAAATCATATTTGAATCTTAAACAGTTAATGAGATTCGAATGTATATGGATGCAAAAACAAACAAGTTGCAAGGTTTTTTTTATTATTATTTTTTTTTATTTTAGTTTATTAGGAAAACAAACAGTTTTACAATAATTAAAATAATTACATGTAACGTAGTGCATAAACCAGCGAATTTTCCGAATAAAATTCATGTTATAATAAGTACAGTTTATACAAAAACAGAATCATGCAATTTCAACACCCTTTTGAAAAATCATTAAAGGTTATTAAAAAATATTGAATAATAGCCCATAAGGGGGCATACATTAATTACGTGAGCAAAAAATAGGGGCGGGGCTCAATCTAAAGCTCACATCAATTTTAAAAGAGTATATTGTATTAAAAATAATAAAAAAAAAAAAAAAGAGATAATAAAAATAATTATAATTTATTTAGTTACACGCCAGTGGTTGTAACTAAGTTATATTGTTTCATTTAATTATAAAATGGATAACCACAAAGTGATAGCTAGTTTCAAAAGTATAATAATAATTTCACTTCTTTTGAAGTGTCCCATTTTGCCCGCTGAAAAATGGCTATTACGAAAAACATTTCGAGAGTAAGAAATAAATCTCACCAAGGGAGGGATCTACATTTTTTTTAAACTGCTCACGTAATTAATGTATGTCCCCTAACCAGTGGCGAAACTATACCATCGGGGGCCCGTGGCTTTCATTGGATGGGGCCCCCCCAGTAAAAATCATAGTCGCGTTGTAATTGATTTTTTATATATAACTTAAGAAGTTACCCACAGTATTACTAATATTGTGTGCATTTTTGTTAACCGCTTGGACACATAAGCTTGTTTTCACGATAATTTAACGTAGGTAGGAATGACGTATGTCCCGTAACTGAGTTATTAAATATCTAATAAATTTTATTTTCAAAAACATAGGTATTAAATATGTAGGTATAATGTAATAACATTTTAGTCTTTACAAGATATTTATTAATAAAATTGCTTTCTCCGAGCTTTCTGTTCCGCAAAAGTATCAATAATGTCATCAAAGTTTAAAGATCGGGCCATTGAATTTTCAATAGACAGAATAGCCAAGTTACGTAGCCTGTCTTGTGCCATTGAGTTTCTTTATGTTTTTATTAATTTTAGTTTCGAAAATGACTTGAAATGACCTTTCGGCACTAGCTGTAGTCACATGAATAGTAACAAATAACATTAATGCAGTACATACTTTACGAAAGCTGCACGACATAAAATGATTCTTTTTTATTAATAAATCAGCAAGTTCTCTAATACACGAAGCCTTTTCTATTTCGTCTCTGAAGGTGGACCTAAAAATGAAAATTTCCCTGGCAAATGATTTAGATGTCTTTTTTATATAAATCAACAAATTCTAGAGCTTTTTTAAGAGATCGGTGTCATTAAAATTTTCCAAAGTGGCAGGTTTCAAAACACTGAAATTGGAAACAATTTCAATAATTGGAAGGAAACGCGATTCCAATTGATTTATAATGATGTCCCATACATTAATAAAATATGTTCACTATAAACAAACTTTCCGGTTTTTAGAGACGCCCATCTTCGCAGTTCGTGAAAAAGGCGTTTCACCTTCCTCTGACGAGTTTTAGAAAATTCAGGGTTGATGGACCATTTTTCTGCTACACTATTTGCTTCCTTTTTAAATTTTCAAATTCATGTCGATACCTTTCCATTTCTTCCAGACAAAAATAATCGAACTTTAGGTATTTGAATTTGTATATGGTCTTTAGTTGTGTCTAACTTTAATTAATTTTATGATCTTATAAAAAACTCATAGTTTTTACTAAAATTTTGTTAAAAATGTTATGTTACTTCTGAGCTCGAGGTGTCTCGGGCCGGGGCCCCGACCCCCGCGGGGCACGTGGCATTTTGCCAGCCCTGCCACCCTGTAGTTTCGCCACTGCCCCTAACCTAACCCAACGTAACCTAATAACCTATTTTAATATATATTTTTTAACACTTTTAATGACTTTTCAACGGTGGTATTGAAGTTGGGAGGTCTAGGTTAGGTCTCCCTCAACCAGTCTCTCCCGATCCGGCTGTCACGCAATAGATGGGCAAACCTCGCCTCATGAACCCGGGCATCCCTGCTAAGTTACCAAATGCAGCGAACCACTTGGGGTGACCTAAGGCAGTGGTGTTGGTTATCCAATAAATGGTACCCATACCCGCCTCCCAAATTGAAATGTTTCAGAAATTCTAATTTGCAAGAGACATTCTGGAATAAACTATTATTATTATTATTATTCACAATAAATTATTATGAATTGTTTTGTGCTTGTTAACTCCCTATTAGCCATTATGTGTGCTATTTCTATGGGTTATAACCACTGGAGCGATAAACTTATAGCAGTGCATTGTGAGCGAGTCCGTTTGCCCGAAGTAAGCAAAATTTTACCTTACTTTATTAAAATTGATCAAACTTTTATTGAATTATACTTGTTATTGAATTTTTTTCATGGGCAGATAATCAATTTCATTGGTATGTCTGCGGCATTCATGTGAGTTTCAATTTGGAAGGCAGAAATGGGTATCGCCGTTTATTGGATAACCAAACCCCCTGCCGTAGGTCACCCTAAGTGGTTCGCTACGTTTGGTGATATTGCTTTGAAGCAGGGGTTCACGGGGCGGATGCTTTTGTCCACTTACTGCGTGGCGGGCCAGATTGGGAGAGACTGGTTGAGGGAGACCCTTTGACTTCTCCAGCCAGACTTTCCTACTAATCGCCTTGCACCGCAGTGTGAGAGATGGATTCATATGTTTTATACTCCTGAATGCATTGACCTCCAAATTCCTACCATTCCATTTTTTTTTCCGCAGAACTTCCTCTCACTAAAAAGACCCATTACACAGCATCCCCAAAGATAATGTAAAAAGATCACCTTTCTAAGGATTATTCGTTCGCTGGTTATGTTGTAATAATGAACAGAATAACTGCTGCATTTGTCATACAAGGGATAATGAATGACAGGATGCTTCATTGTCAGGCTTCCTTTGTTGTAGATAATGGGAAAAAAACTATTCTGATAAATATTGTACCGACACATAGAAAAAATAATATCTTTGTGTCTGGAAAAAACCAATGTGGCTTATTGCAATGTTATCAGTGACCAGTGATCACATTATAACATCAACTCCAACCTTCCATATAAAATAAAATTTATACATAAATTCGCTTTTCTTCTCTCCATAATTTGAAATGACGGCCCAGATACCCAGAAATTATAGATTTTAAATTTATAAAATTAAATATTACCTTCTATATATTAGTTTATATTCTAACGTAGTGTAAACTAACTTAATAAATAATTAAAATAAAAAGAACACCCTTGAATGGTGAGAGGAAATTTTTTAAAACGTGCTAGGTTCGACTACAATAATATGGGCATGTGCCTAATTTGGTAAGTTGTTCAAAATCATGTAAAAAAACTTTTGTACAAAACATAATGATATAGGTATTATGAATATCTATAATATAAAAATGAATGTTTTTTTGTTGGTTTGTTTGTTCGTACCTTATGCGCGGCCTTACCAATCATCCGATTGCGATGAAACTTTGGGAATATGATGTGCGCACACCCGGATAGTTATAGAATAGTGAGCTCTGGCATTATGAAATTATGACCTGCACTATTCATACCATTGCAATCAAAATTTCATCCGATTGCTATTAAATTTTTTTGAATTGTTGTGAACTTGCCCGTGAATACTTCTATACTGGTGACCTCTGGCATTATGAAATTTGCATAAAAATATTAAATAGGTTACGCGACTTGTTGGAAAAATGGGCGTATTGTATGGAGTGGGCGGCAGGGAAAAAAGGCTGGGGGGAGGGGTATGCGGTCGGTTGGGAAATTAAGGAGGAGGGCTTCGCGGGAGGGGGGAAGAGGGAGAGGGGAAGCCGAAGAAGGTGGAAGCAGAATGCGTGAGGGGGGGAGGGGTTCGCGAGGAAGGGGAGAGTGGGAGAGGGGAGGGGGAACGCGGGAAGGTGAAAAGAGAACGCGGGAGGGGAAGGGGACGCGGGAGGGGAAGAGGAAGAGGAGTCAGAAAAGGAACGGGGACGAATGGGAAATGACACAAAGGGAGAAACAATTTATTTATTTAATTGGCATTGCAACGCAAGCCGGATATCAGCTAGTGAATAAATAAAATAAAAACCCAACAATGGGTTTAACATACTCGTACATTTATTATGTATTTACCCAAGGACATTACAAGACTAATCCTCTTTTACTGCTTTTTTCTCCATAAATCATATAAAATCAATCCATAAAAACAAAATTATGTATTACTATGTTTATAATGTAGTTGAATAGGTTCGACTTTCGACTTTAGTTGTGCCATTATTTCATCCAATTTCAGAGAAATATATGTGAGTGCACATGTGTTTGTATGAGTGCCATTGACAACTAGTCTATCTGCTGAGTCTCAGCTCAATCGGATGTCAGAAAGTGGGTTAATTTCCACTTTCAAGACATGCAATTATTTATTCACTAAAACAAAATTGAAATTCAAATAGATGTATTTAAAATTACATATTTCTATTACAGCGGCCTAGACAGTCTCTCCTGCTCCCAATGCGTGTCCCTCCTCAAACGCCTCTCCCAGGAAGGCAGGACCATAGTCTGCACCATCCACCAGCCGTCTGCCTTGCTGTTTGACATGTTTGACACCCTGTATGCCCTGGCTGAGGGGCGTTGCATTTACAGGGGGCCCGCGAGACAGCTTGTGGGCTTTTTGGGGTCGCAAGGACTAAATTGCCCGCCTTTCCATAACCCTGCAGATTTCCGTAAGTAAATTTATAAAGTTGACGCTTTTAAAGCCTTCGGGCTTTTTTTGTATGGCGCAATTTTCGACACTATTTAACGATTTTTTTTCTATGGGGATTTGTGATGCCACACAACCACGGACATTTCTTGTTGTGAATTTGGTTGAAAATTTGGATCTGTTGGTTATACCCCCTGCATGCAGTTTTTCCCGCCCAAACTCTTCTCATAATCTATCTGTCAAACGAATTATTTGCTCTGCTTTGTTACCCTTTTGAAAATGGAACAATCCCAATGATAATGGAAAATCTACTATAATAGTACCTACCTCAATTTCATATTACTTTTTTTTTTTTTTTTTTTTTTTCACCAGATTTACAGGAACAGATTTTCCTATGGGAAAAACTAAACCCTTTCATACACTTTTCCATATAAATGATCATCTAGTAAATCCACGTTATGCAAGTGTATTATATAAGTATAATTAATACAAAACAATACAAGAACAACACGTTAATCTACCAAACTATTAAATGGGAATATAATTCACCGTCTCCAGATATTTTCATATCAGAGGGTTCGGCTCTGTGGAATTCCTAATTTGACCGATAAATCCTACTGATCCCTCAATATAAATATTTAAAAAATCTTTCGTAATTCTACATGTATTTAAAATGACTGATTTTTGCATTTTTATATACAAATTCTTTGACAAATCTAATATGCCTAAATTTTTAATAAGAGAGCTAGGTATAATGCCAGTAGCCGAAATAACAAAAGGTAATATTTTTATAGTCTGAGAATGCCAAATTCTTTTAATTTCATTTCCTAAATCTGTATACTTTCTTATTTTTTCAGAAACAGATTTTTGAATATTACAGGAATTTGGAATAGCTACATCAATAATATAAGTTATTTTTTTAATTTTGTCATGTAAAACTATATCAGGTCTATTATGACCAATTGGTCTGTCTGTTAGTATAGTTTTATCATAGTAAATTTTAAAGAAATTATTTTCTAAAAATGAATTTGGTTCGTATTCATAATATGGTACTATATTATGACAGTCAATCAAGTTATGTTTAATTACCAAACTTTGGTGAATTATTTTTAAAACCTGATTGTGCCTAAATGTATACTCAGATAATTATTTTACATAATATTATTTTGTTATTGGTTTATTTATGATTATTTTCATAACAACTGATGAATCTTTGTGATTGATCTGTTTTTGTCGGTACTCGATAATTTATTATTGGCACTGATCATATTGAAATTTATTATTTTTATTTGGTGTTTTATCTCCTAAGAACCTTTGAGTTAATTATAGGCAATAAAAGTAAAGAAAATAAAATACTTAATATTTTTTATCTTTTTAGTTATCGAAGTTGCGATAGGCGAACACAATGTAGATCTTGCAAAACTAGCAAATGCAGCCACCAAGGCTGATGAAGAAAGCAAGTCCCTAATATCTAGAAATTCCCTAATTCAAGCCAGGAATGGTAAGTTACATTGAATAAATATTTTGATTTGTGTGATAATGAATCATTTTGGTATGTTGTTATAATATGTAACATTATTTAGACTTTTACTTAAGTGCTATTCCAAGTGGTCAAGAAGTAAATATGCGTCTGTCCTACCCTCAATTTAATAAAATTAATAGAGTATGTAGGTACTCTCCATTTCGTCGCTTCAGTTCGTTTTTATCCAATAGACCAAAACGTAAATCGGGAGAAATGGCGCTTTAATGTTTTTTTTACGATAAAAGCACATACATTTTGGAGGACGTACGACAAAGTGCGTTTCGAAAACCCCTTAAATAATCTTTTATAATTTTTTTTTAACGATTATCGTATAAATAAAGGCTTTTTGAGAACAAATGCATACTTAACTCATTTTCTCAATGGTCTGTTCCTCAATGGTCTGTTAGACAAAAACGAACTAGAGCGACGATTTGTCTAAATCATTATGTGATTATGTGATCTTTCTTTCTCTTTACATCTTGCAGGAGAATTGTAAGAGAGTTCAAAGATTCATTGTTTTTATGTCATTCAATATTTTAGGAATCTGTGGCAACTCAACTGATTCTGAAGGTAATCTGAACCTGTCTCTTGGAATGATGACCAATGTAGAAGGCAGCGGTTCAATTGACTCCGAAGCCATTTTAGAAAATATTCACCCACCGGCAAATCAACTACGACAAACATGGCTGCTACTAAAGAGGAACTTCTTGTCTACCAGACGAAACTATGTATGTAACTAGTTTAATTTTAAACTGTACATTTACCCGATTACTTCACTATCGATATTCCTCTACAACGTTCCTTCCATCTTGCAACAATTTACTATTTCTTACTGATAAAATAAATGTAATGTATTCCTTTTTAGAGCTTAATGATGTGGAGACTCTTGGCTCATATTCTCATAGCATTTCTTTTTGGATACTTATACAAAGGTGTTGGGAATGACGCGGAGAAAGTTCTGGCAAACTATGTCTATTTGTATGGAACTTTGTTGCTTGTATCTTACACAGGAAAAATGTCCGTCACATTGCAATGTAAGTATTGAATATATATATTTTTTTTTTTCGATTTCAAGGATTTTAAATTGTAAAGTGGTAATTTTACCAAAAACAAGGAAATTCTTACGAAAAATGTCTGATAGATTGTTTATAGATAATTAATTGATTGTTTAATTCATAATTTTTTTTTCAGTTCCACTGGAGATGGAAAAATTAAAAAGAGAGCACTTTAACAAATGGTACAGCTTGGGTCCCTATATCATTTCTACGCTGGCTTTAGAAATTCCATTTCAGGTGAGATAATATTTCCCATCTATTTAATAAAAATTATTTGGGCAGTTAAATACCTACATTTTAGTAAACCAATAAAAGATGCTGTTTGGGCAGTCACTCACAATCACTCTAGGTCATAGGTCAAACAACAGAACGTAGTAGATGCTTTACCACCACGACCTAGACAAGCCTCACCCCGCGAACCGTGGCAATCCGGCTTACCAAATGCAGCGAACCACTTGGGGTGACCTTGGCAAAATTATCCCAAATCGTTTTGTATTCAGTATATTAAAATGATAATGTATTTGCAGATCATTTGCTGCATAACCTACATAACGATAAGCTATGTGATGACCGGCAACATGCTGGTGTGGTACCGCCTGAATTACTTCTTGCTGATTGCTATTACCACGAGTCTTTGTGCTCAAGCTTGGGGATATTTCGTTGGAGCCACTACACCAACAAAGGTTAGTAAATTACAAATGTTTACATAATTACCGTATTACTTAGCATGTGTCCGGTTGCGAGAAAGATGTCGGTAAGATTTCCCGCCAAGCGCGATCCACGTTCAGCACAGGAAAAATCAGGTCAATTGCTCCCGAATTGGAAGGTGAGGATTTTCTGAGCTCTTTTGTGACTAGAGATGACACGTGGGCGGTTCACTACACTCTGTCAAGAGTCAGAAAAATAGAAGAGTATGTATGAGACGATGTATAAATGTGAATGAGGTAAAGAGTGAGTGCCAAGACCGAATTATTTGGCGGTCCGTCCTCTCTGCCTACTCCTGCGGCGAAACGGCGTGATGGTTAGTTAGTTAGTTAACTAAAAATAATCGTAAATTTTTAATAAAAACGTCATTGACATCAATCCATGCAAATAAACCAATATTGAAAAACAACACATTTATACAAAAAAAACGTTTCCTTCCTCTGAGAACCGCTGAATGACGCAACAAGAATTTTTAAACTAATACTGTGAAGTCAATTATTTGGAAGTAAGGGTTCCAAAACTTCGACAAACTACTAGATGCCAATACAAGTCAAACATTTTCATTAAATATGATGGCGTTTGAAATATAGCCGCGGATGTAACGTTGCGGCCATACTCGTGGAAAGGATAAAAGCGGCTTCAGTGATGCTAAATACGTTGATATCATTTTACTGCAAACACAAGACATATTGTTTTTTTTTATTTTTTTTTTAACTTTTTAACTTAAAGAGTTAAACCTCAAATTATAATATTTTAATTAATGAAGATAATATTAGCGAAAGTCAATCGAAAATCTGAAACAGAAAAATCAGAAAAAGATACGGATACATCTGGGACTCGAACCCAGGTCCTCCGGCAATCCGCATATTAATAAAAAGTGATAAAATTTATCCTGACACTATCTAGAGGGCATTTAGTTCGAGTTGAATCTTGCAATCACACATAAAGGTAGCAGCCAATAAAAATATGCGATAAGAAAAACGAAAATAATGTTGGTGGTTCTCAGTCGAAGTATGATACAGTTAAAAATGACCGAATCGGATAGGGATACGTTGGCGCAGTTGGTTAGCGCGTCGGCCCGGATTGCCGGAGGACCTGGGTTCGAGTCCCAGATGTATCCGTATCTTTTTCTGATTTTTCTGTTTCAGATTTTCGATTGACTTTCGCTAATATTATCTTCATTAATTAAAATATTATATATTGTTTTTTTCCTGTGGCGATAGTAAATAATTTATTTCTTTATTTTTCAGATTGCTGTATTTATTGGGCCGGTGGTCGTGGCTTTGTTCTCCGTGTTTGGCTTCTGCATCCGCTACACGGACACCCCCATCATCTTCCGATGGATGTTCCAGATCTCCTACTTCCGGGCTGGTTTCCACAGTCTCGTCTACAGCGTCTATGGCATGGCCCGAGGGAAACTAGACTGCTTCGCCGACGGATTCAAATACTGCCACTACATCACGCCGGACAAATTCCTGACTGAGATGGACATCGTCAACATAGATATATGGAGCAATCTAAGTCTGGTTCTAAGTATAGGGATCTTAATGCACATGGCCACAGCCGGAGCTCTGTGGTGTAGACTAAACAGAAGATGAATATTACGATTTTTGATAGAAAGGTATTTTTTTATTACGTTAGTCAAGTAACGGTCTGCTGGTGATATATATTTTTAATGTTGAATGGTGGAACTGTTGTAATGTCTCAGTATCGACCCCTTGGAATAACAAGGTTCCATCTGCCTTGGCAACGTCGTGCAATAATGAGATCTATAGTAAGCTACTTTAGGTTCATTATCGCACGACGCTACCGCAACAGATGGAACCTTGATATTCCATAGGGTCGGTATGTAAAGTGCTAGTTCTATACACAGTTGTTTAATGTCCAGTTTACAGTGAAATCTTGATATATTGTAAAAGATTGATTGATATGTTGGGATGATCGGTATTATATTGGATTGATTTATTCATATGAATGGATTGATACACTAGATCTGATGATTGAATGATACATCAGATTGCTTCATGCATTGGATTGTTTGATTGCTACACCAGACGTATTGGATTCTGGAGTCTTCATGCATTGGATTGTTTGATTGATACATCAGATTGGTTCATATATTGGATGGATTGCTACACCATACGTATTGGATTGGTTGATATACAAGATTGCTTCATGCATTGGATTGTTTGATTGATACATCAGAATGATTCATATATTGGATGGATTACTACACCAGACAGATTGGTTGATATACCAGATTGCTTCATGCATTGGATTGTTTGATTGATACATCGGATTGATTCATATGTATTGGATTGCTTGAATTACATATATTAGAGATGTTCATTGTATCTGACAGAACCTCTAGAGCACTGTGATTAAACCACCTGATAACGTAAAGGAGTATGTATAAGACTGATGAAAGAAATGAATTAATTTATGTGAAAATGTGGCTTGAGAGTTAGCATTATCGGTAGGGGAGGATTTATTTTACATGCACTGATATAATATGGACAAATAATTTTGTAGTGGTTATTTAATTTATTTTACTACTCAAAACTTAGATTAAGTTATAGGTATTGTATTGTTAAATTAGGTTTAGTAGAAAATTTTATCTTTTGTTTTTACTTTTTCACTATTGCTAACAATGAATTACTACATATTAGATAGGTTAGTAACTGTTCAACTCAAATCATTCCAAAGAGACTCTATAATATGATTTATTAACACATTTGATCTGTAATTAAATAAATACTTTGTACTTTTTGAAAATCTTAATTAATATTTTCGACATTTAAATTTAATGAAAGTATATATCTACATATTGTCTAAAAAGAAAAACTATGTAGCTCATATTGAATGTATTCTTGCCAAATTAGAATATTATGTATTATTAGGTGGCGATGTTATTATAAAGAGCATTGTTGCAAAATTTTCAAGTTTATTATGTAAATTTGTAATAAATATTTCTATATTCAAAATAAATATCCGTGTGCGAGTATTAAATGTGACTTTTTTTATTTATTTTTGAAACAAATTGAAAAAATATGCTACGTCAGAAATGGTCCAAATCAAGAGCTATCTTTTCTTTTAATCTGCTAATTGGTAAAAAAAAACATAAAGGATAATTTCAGAAAAATACAATTTTTTTAAAACATAGTTTTATTTTGAGCAAATAACAGTTTCTACAAAAAGACACAACCACTACTACAAATAAATTTAGAATGCTTGGAAAATTAGACAAACAATTAATTATGTTACATAAAAAAAAATAATTGATCTATAACCACTATCTACACCACAGAGCAATTATAATATTTTTTCTCGGATTGCTAAAGCAAATTTTTCCGCCCACATTAAAAAAATCATACCTCCGAATTTAAATATGGAGACATACAATATGTATATAGTTCTATGTAGCCAATGAATTCCCCTATCTTTTGTCTATTATCACATATTTGTAGGATTTATAAAAAAAATATAATTAAATCTTTAACCTTAAAACATTTTAAAGAATCTAGAGAATATTTATTTTGTTATATTTTGAATGTACAATATATTATATGGTCGTTTTAATCAAAAAAAAAATTTTTAATTTGCCGTATTTTGGCAACAAAGCAATCTGAGGTTTTGGAAATAGTGCCAAAATATGAAGTACCTAATTACGCAGACCAGAAAATTACATGACGTAACAAATAGCACCCGTTGGAGTAGTTAACTTTAAAAAAATTAATCATACGCTCTTCACTAATTTACTTTATTCTGAAAGCAAATTATTGCATTAATCTTTTCACCGCATTCCCAAATCCTAATAATTGAATAACATACATTAACATCACAGTGAGGGGTACAAAAGCAAATACGCCACTCAAGAATACTACGCATTTTTCGTGTGATTTTTTTAGTAATAACTTAACAAGTCCTAATCCAAAGCGAATTATTATACATAATAAAAATGTTGTAATAAAGTGTTCATTGGTCATGTCGAATTTATTTTCAATTCAGGCTTGTGGGAGTGGTGATTTTGCTTGTTAATCGCTGTGGAAAGTGGTGATTTTGCATCTAAAACCAACTTTCATTTTGATTTTTCCATGATTTGCGGTTGATTTTTCTAGGGATCTCAAAACCCATCTTGTAGCTACGGACATTGCGCACAGATTGGCATTTGTAACTCAATTTCTTCATTTTTGGAGAGTGGCGTTTTGCTTTTATAAGTGATAACTAAACTTAACTGTAAGCATATCTGTAAACATTTCGGAAAGCGATACCTGTAAGCAGAGTGGTAGATACTTTCATTATGGTCCTGGTGAAAGACTATCGTTCAGAATCGAAACGTTGCTTGAAATGCAAGGTACTTCCCCAACTTCCTTTCTCCCAATCCCCTTCCACCCCCAACTCCCTTCATCCTCACAATATATCCCAATTGGGAATGACATAGTCCAATTAATTGGCTCCGGAGAGTGGTACACAGTTGGGACTTAGTGTGGTATGTATTTACATTAAAAAAGTATAAAATGTTTTTTGTTCATACGAAGCAGTTACTTTGTGATGTGACATTATAATTTAAAATAAAACAATAACTTCGTAAACACCACTTTTATTTTTTAGTTTCGCTAGCACCGTAGCCTCTTCAGGGCAGTATAATCTCTTACTCCAATTACTTCCTGTACTGACGGAGCCCATCCCATTTTTTGTAATCCACTGTGAAAATAGAATATATTATAACACATGTTACTAAACTGTTAGTAGAGATTAATACTGCCCTGAAGAAGCTACGGTGGTAGCGAAACCCGGTCGGTTATAAAGTATAAAAAATAAAAGTGGTGTTTACTTTATTGTTTTTATTTTTAATTATAAAATGTTTGCTCACAGGTAGAGGCAGTTACCGGCTTTTCTGTGATGATATAATTAGTTTATGGACTAATAGAATATGTAGCTTATTTTCAGGAGAGTTTGCTCCTCAGCGATTCATAATGATCCAATTCTTGCTTGGAAATCGACGGTACAAAGCTGACGATTGCTTTTTGAAAATCTTCATTGAGAATAATGATATCCTTTTCAGTAAGTGTGAAGGCATCTTTTTCACCTGAAATCAAAGAGACATAATAATGTGATATTACATATTATATACATCACAGATATTAGAAACAATGAGAGAAATGGCATGGAAGCGTGCCGACTGTCGTGGAGCTACAGCCAAACCGCATGGACTATTAAAGCGGTGGAGCCATAAAATAAAGAATATAACACTAGAAGTGCCTTGCAAGCAAATTTGAATGGAAAGAAATTATTCATTTAGCCAAACCGCCCAGCATTCCTTCTCACTTACACTCATCTGAATCGTAGATCTCCATCTCATTTGAGTTTCGAAAACACATTTTTGTATGGAAATTGGGTAAATATTTGGATCACGAAACACAAGTCATTTCTTGTGTTATTCTTTATTTTATTGGCGGAGCCAATAAAAATTATGTACTTGGTATGTAGATACAAAAAAGGGTGGGGCACTGCTGTGTGCAAATGCGATTTGCAATAGTATGGGTGAATAATGTTTTTTGCGCATGGTTTCATACTAATAATGATTAATGACCCATCTCCCTTGTTTCTACAATCACACAACATCTGTTACCATTAGTATTGAGAAGTAGGGTGCATTTTTGATATGTAAATACATTTCAGTAACTTTGACAATAAATTAATAATTGTGGATAGAAATTGATCTAAAATTTGAAAATATCTAAAGCTTTTAATCAATCGCATGACAAATGATTTAATGTCTTGTAACTATAACCAATAACTAACAATAGATAATCAAGAACTTAGATCTTGATACTAAATGTCATAATGCCCGGCCCATACAAGACTAGTATATCAAGCCAGAACAGCAAGCTATTTCTAGTAACCTAATAAGCTAGTAACAGTTAAGTGTAGACTACTACACTAGTGCGGATACTCTTCTATGCAAAAATGACAAAACTAAATATTGAGGTTAATTTAAAGTTTGTATAATTGTATAGTGATAAAGAAAGTTTGTGGAATGCTACTATTCAATATTATGAAGACAAGTCTATGCATTACTGTAGCGTTCTGTTATTTACTACAGACACTAAAAGATTCTCCAATACTTTGGATAGAGATTACTTCTTGGAATAATAGATACTTTGTTATTATCTGCGTTTATTATACACTTCACGGTTTACAATGTAGATCTCGTTGATCAACCTAACTAGAAGCTGGCTAAATGGAATCTAAACAGTGTGTACCAGTGAACGCTCTCTCAGAGCTCTTTGACCCTCTCTTGGTTTTCACAGGTACTAACCTACCTGCCATCTAGCGGAATCTAAGGACAGCTCTTAGCACTGCCATCTATGTCTACAAGCTGGAAGCTTTTAGATACACTACAATTACAATTTTTTTTATGACAATAGGCATAATACTGACTACTAAAGTTATTTAAAATAAATAGTCCACGGTCTTGTCAAAACAGGCTTTTTTAGCAACTCTTCTAATAATTTGTCCAATTCGAATGACCACCACCGCTCCCTTCTTTCCTCCGTGGGAAATACATACAAATTCCCCAACCTTCTGACAGCGTATTTAAGAAATATAACAGTCAATATGCCGGAGGTTACATTAAATTACCTGATTCTGCAGATTGTATAGTCCTGGCCAGGGCACCCCTTCTTGCTTTATTGACCACCGATGACAAATCTGCTCCAGTACATTGCTCAGGAAGTTGGTCAGAGATGTCCTCCAAACTCACACAACTTGATATATTGAACCTAAAAGTTATCATAAAAAGTTTAAAATAACGTGACTGTATAAAGCCATACCGCTGATAGCTCTGTTCCAGCCTCACCCCCTTTCTGATAAACGATGCATATAATAGAAAGAGAAGCTATAACAGAGTTGTCAGGGGCAGGACCATAATTTGCTAAATACAAACAAACAAAAAATGATATGTAATAAAATAAGGAAAAGTTGCAGAATTTCACTTCACGCTTTAAATACACATTGAAATTACAAATTCGTTTCAACTTAATTACATGCACAAAATAGGTTATACGCCCTTAGTTTGGTTTATTTATAATTAGTGCATATTTAGATTGAAACGAAACCTTCCGGCAAAAGTAAAACAAGAAAAGACAAACTGTCAAAACAAGTAAAATTTTGAACTTTGAAAAAATTTTACTAAAGAAAAATATGACAGATGTTTTTTTTTGGTGGGAAAAGTTTTATCTCAAAGCAATTAGGGTTACCAGCATGACGAAAATTCCAAGACAACAATTTTATTAATTATGCCAGTAGTATCTACCTGTCCATCATTAGCCAATTGCACACACTGTGCTCCTAGAGTTCGAGGCAGTTTGAAACCAACAAGCAAAAAATTTGCAGTATAAGCGCAAATGAAATCAATTGTCACCATAATAATATTTTTAACCATTGCAAATGTTCAACCATTGCTTGATGCTATTGCTCACACTCGTCCAGGTCATGCATTGTATGCTTTGCGGTGTCATTGCGGTGTATTTACATTCATTCACCCCACATTTCCGCACTCAGCATACTTATGTAGATTTTGAGAATGATATGTTTAAAAAATATGTGAATTTATTTAATAATTATAAAAGTCCATTTTACCCCCGACAGGAAGCTTTCAGCACTCGCACTTTGTTAGCTCTGCCTTGGTAAGGACCCACGTAGAGAAGTTTGTCCAATCGTCCGGGCCTCAATAAGGCCGGCTCTACAAGATCGGGTCGGTTTGTTGCTGCCACTACTATAACTGGACCTGATAAATTAAAAAATCAAATATGTGAGCCAACCCCATTCCTTTAAAAACAAATAACGAGATGGATCCCTACACATGGAATACATTACAATTACAATACACATTCATTTTACACTCTATCAATTTAATCAGCTTTCAGACAAAACATAATATATCTTTATTTTCTATCTTAGCAATATAGTATGTACAAGAATAATTAGTGTGATCTTTATACTAATAATCCCTCAAATTTTTCATTTTCTAATAATTCTCTAACTTTTTCATCTACTTCTTGTAACCCAATCTAACTATGTATACATTTTTTAAAATTTTATTATTATAGAATAATTGGATGCACAGTATTAAAAGCAGGCAAAACATAATTTATCTTTATTCTTTATCTTTATTTTCTACCTTGATTGCAGTGATTTATATACTATGATTTATATACTATAATTCCTTAAATTTCTCTTTTCCAATAATTCTTTAACTTCTTCATCTTATTCTTGTAATCCTATCTAACTACAGATAACTTTTTTATTGTAGAAGAATTGCGTGCATAGTATTAATTAATGAAAATTATCAACCAATACTAAGGAATGTATATCCCCAAACTGTAAAATTCACCCGTAATAACACAGGGTCATCCCTAGCATGGTGGGTGAAATATCACAATAAACTATATGTACTTTTGATAAATCATGTACTTAAATAAATAAAAAAATAAAATAAAAATGTAGTAACAAACAAAGACAAACTTTCAAAATCACTGGAAACTTTTAGTACAAATATTTTTAAGAAAACACTCTTTATTTCACCACAATTATTGTAAAATTTGCATTCGGGGCGATGGAAAATATTGCATTCAAAATTTAAATTACGTAAAATAAAAATTGTTTTTGCCGTAAGAGATATCAGCCATTTTCAATCATTTCTGTCATTTTGTTATGTTGATTTTTTTAATACGATAATATTACTACACATTATTTTCCTAATAATATAGCATAACTATTCCATAGCGATCTTTAAGCAAATTTTAATTTTACATAATTGAAACTTTGAATGCAGTATTTTCCATTGTCCTGAATAAAAAAAGTTGTATTTTACAGTAATAAAGGTGAATTTAAAGGTTTTTTTCTAAAAAATATTTATATTAAGACTTTCCATCGATTTCTAAAGTTTACCAGTATTAGTAAGTATAAAAGTATTAAGAGGAACGGCTGCGCGGCCGGTCGTTTTGGATTTGAGGCCAAAATACCAAACTGAACTGAAAAATTATTTTTGTAGTAAAAAGGTATTGTCAAATATCTAGCTCGGACAGGAGCTAATAACACCACGATTATATATACATATGTACTATGCAGTGGCGGCTCGTGACTTTTGGTGAGCTAGAGTTCTAATATTTACGAAAATGGCATTATTGATGTCGAGGTAGCCGAAAAAAAATTTTTTTTTTTTTTCGAAAATTTGTTTTTTGTATGAAGATTTTCAGGAAATCTGTGCAGTACACGGCAAAACTGAAATTTGCTGAAAATCTTCATACAAAAAATAAATTTTCGAAAAAAAAATAAAAAATATTTTTCGGCTACAACGACATCAATAATGCCATTTTTGTTAATATTAGTACTCTAGCTCACCAAAAGTCACGAGCCGCCACTGGTACTATGTATTCTTACGTAGGGGTGGAAAAATGCAAATTCTTATTGTCATAATACTGTAAATAGTATATCTCTTATTTGCAGTGCAAAGTATCATAATCATAAATGCGTGCAGTGTGATTGAATCAGGGGATGTTCACAGGGGAAATTGGAGTAGGCAATTGGAAACGACCAAAGAAGAGTGTACATAATGGTTGATGTTAACCCTTTAAATGCCAGTATGTAGGAGTGTAGCTGTGAACAGCAGGCCATGAATTTTTAATCAAAACAAATCATTTTTAAATCTTATTTTTATAAATTAAAAACATTACACCTTGAAAGGATATTTAAATGAATCACCAAATTTATTCAATATGCGATGTATTTGCTTCCCTTCACTTAGATAAACACATTTTAATTTTTCAGAAAATGTCAGGGTTGTCACAACTTGTCACGTATGACACATATGTATTAAGATCAATTTTTTTTTTTTTTATTGTAAACTAAATTATTATTTTTTTTTGTTGTTGAAAAGAAAATTAAAAGTCTCCTAATATATGGTATTGTTCGAAACACGGTTCAATGCAGAGAGCCACTTTGCACTGCTTGCACTGATACCTCGATTCTTTCCTCTTCTTTTTTGATAGGCATACTACACATCTGGCCGTAGGTGCTGCTTTTTTTGCAGTTGGAGGTAGTTTGTCCATAAAGTGCCTTTTGGTTAGACGTGATGGCAGATCCGCCTTTCTTTTCCTATGGGTATATTTCGAGGGTATTCGTCGATTAGAGAAATATCAGGAACATCTTGTTCGTCATCACAAATCTCAAAATCGACATCACTGTCATCGGAATCCACAGTACGGCCGGCATCTTCCATGAAATCTTCATCCAGTTGTTCATGTCCAGATGTATTTGGTTCACCCTCCATTGTCGACGGTCACAATAATTTACGTAAATCAAAAACACAGAAAACACACAGAGCAGAGTTGAAACACAAAAAACACAGTAAAGAAATGTACAAACAACACAGAAAACCCACAAACAAGTTAAAAAATTGATAATTGTTCCGCACAAGTTTCAAAAACTAACAAAAATCAATAAATCATAACAAAATTATTGACGAGCGACAGATATCGGCAATATACGCGCCAAAATTGACAACCCTGTTTTAGTGACTCTGTTGTCTGTCAAACGAAGCTCGTGGGTGGATCTCTGTAAAATCGATAATATCAGAAAACTGTAATTTCGTCTGTTTAGTGAAGTACTACAAAATCATCCCAATAGATGTCTCTGTGTGTTCCATATTTTAAATTAATAAAAAAACGAGACATATGCGTGATACAGAGGCTCAAAGAATAGCGAGAAAACTCGCTATTTTTCTATGGCCGGCCTGTTGGGCACGGCCAAGAATGCGAGTAATCTCGCTCTTGGCACAGAAGCGGTTAAAGTAACTCACCGCTTTGCGCATCAGTCTGTCTAGCCGAGACCCCATCGAGCTCAGCTAGCAGTTGGCTCACCAGGCGGTCGGCAGCGCCCCCGGCGTCCCCCGAAGCCCCACGTGCCCCCGCAGCTGCCTCCGCCTCGTCCAGGAATATCACGCAGGGGGCTGACGCTCGTGCCATGGCAAACACTGAAAATAATTAACAATTATGATAAATATTTACTTGAAAAGGTAGATAGAAGGTTTAACGTAATGGTACAATAATTTCCCTTTGAAATTCTTAACAAAATATTTTTTTGTGTATTCACATTTTTTTTTTTTTTTTTTTTTTTTTTTTTTTTATTTATAAAAGAAAATCATAAGTCTTTAATATTACATAATTCTTTGGCTAATTACAATAAAAATAGTTTTTTTTAACAAAATCTACCCAATTCAATAAAGAAAAACATTTCTCGTGTTTGAATTGGGGAGTAGTGCCATTATGTAGCACAAACTACATTTTTTTGGATACATTCTTTAAAAAAAAGGGAAATAGAAACATAAGTTACTCATTATAGCCGGTAATGTGTGGCTTTTACACGCCTCTTGAATTCTTCAAGGCTACTGTTAAAAATGTCAACAATTTTGGAAGCGTTATTTAACAATATAAAAAGCGACTATATAAAATCATAAAACATTGTACATACAAAATATAATGGCGAATTTAAGAGTCGTAATAGTATTTCTTAGTCCTCCATACCAGGGGGTCTTGTGAGGCGGACTAAACTTTTTTTTTTTTTATTGTCTTCTATGTCGTTTTTTAGTATATGTACCTATATAATTAATACATAATATAATGGTGGGCTTACGGCCTCAAATGAAAAAAACAAGGTGATATTTTTGGCCCCTTTGACACTTTTCAGAAGGCAAAATATGAAAGAAAAAAAAATAATTTAATTATATTTTATTTTTTATATTTATTGTTTTTGTGTTTAATTCGTAGAACTCCAATTAATTTAAAAAAAAAAAAAAAAACAAATTAAAATTTAATTTAATAGTGTTATTATTAAGTTGCAAGTATTTTGGTTTTTATTTTTGTTAAAGTTGTTTCGGCTTACAAGGTCATTTTCAAACACAAAAATTTTAAAAAAAAATCAAAAATTTATATTTCTTCATATTAGATCAGATGCTGATATTAGTTAGACAAGGAGAACTGTTGACATCTAAAGCTAACTGTTGTTGTTGTTAAACATTTTTGTCATTGAAAGGCAGGGGGAGTTACAATAAAAAATATATGAACTCACTATCCCTCATGTTGCGCTCTGATTGCCCTACGTACATGTCGAGGAGTTCGGGTCCCTTCACGCTGAGGAAAGCGGCGTGGAGCTGCGAGGAGATGGCTCGGGCCACCAAGGTCTTTCCACAGCCTGGGGGTCCCCACAGAAGCAAACCTGAAACATGTTACCATGCTGTGAAGTAAACTATAATGTCTTATTCAAAGGAATATGCCTTTCTTCAGTGGAAGAAAACCAAACAGAATGAGAGTAAGTCCCCCATCTGAACTTCTGGAAAGAACATTCTACCTGATCTTTTAAGTCCACTATTGGCCAGCAAATGAGGAAATTTCAGTGGCAGCTCGATGGTTCGGAATATTTCCTTCTTCAAGTCTTCAAGGCCGCCAATATCTTCCCACTGGACGTTTGGTATTCTTAATGCTCCTAGTTTTTTACTTTGAATAAGTCGTAACGATTCTGAAACGTAAAACCACACATATAAATATTATATTACACTCTACAATAAAAATATCTAAGCCAAATTTTGCAGAAATTAAAATTTGATTACCGAGGGCATCATCAAAATCTTTTTCTCTGACGGACCCCATTGTCGATATTCTATCTTCATTGGTATTTTTTGATTCAGTTACAACGCTTTCAATTTTATTCAAATTCTGTTGTGCCGAATATCCATTTATTAAAGACAAATTAGTTAAAGTTTCTAAATCTCCATAAACAAAACTATCAGTTTTGGAGGATACCTTATCTAGTATCATTAGAGCTTTCTCGTGAAGAAGGCACTGCAAAGAATTATACTTTTGCACATTTTCAGTCTTTTTCGAGGAACTAACATTTTGGACAGGATTTTTTATTGGCAAATTATTATAGTCCTGTTTTTTTGTACTTTTAATTACTTGCATAGAACTAATATTTTCTTCAATTGGTTTATCTTCGGTTTTGTTTGCCTTTGATTTTTTTCCACCAGCTTTTGACTTATTTTTGTGATTCTTTTTTTGATATAATATATTTTTGGTTTTTTTATTTTCGGAAGATATTTCATCTGTTTTATCATTTTCGGCTAAATGATTTATTTCCTCTACTTGTTTTTTGTTCAGTTCTTTATTTTCTGTCGAACTTATGTTTTTATTTTCATGTTCAAATAAATTAGACATATCTTCACTGTTAAATGATTCAGCCTTTGGTAAAAATTGCTCAAAATTTTCTTTACAAAATGATAATTTTTTTGTTAACGACAGCCACGAAAGTATCTCTATTCTCTCCTGCTTGCTGGGACTTATAATCTTAAATTCTTCTAAAAATATTCTGTTCAAATTGGATTTCAACTCAAAAGAGCTATCACAGCTCGCGATAAAAATAATTGGAAATTTGTTAAAGTTTTCATACAAGTCCCTTAGTTTCTTCACAAAGCTGTCTACGATTCTCGTATCTTCGTTCTTTTCTGCGTCCAGTCCAAAAACCTTAATGAAAAAAGTAGTTCATTTTAATGAGTTGAGCATACTATAAACGGTAACCGACGAGTTCATCGTAAATCAATTCATCGAAAGCAAATTCATCGACAATGAGAGGTTAGGTTAGGTTAGGTTGAACTAGTTTTCGATGAACTCGCTGTGAACCACTCTAAACGTATGCGAAATATTACAAAAACATTTATTGTAATCTGAATCGATAATAAAACAAGACAATGGTTTTCAAAAAAAACTTACATCAAAATCTGTCAAGTGGACAAGCACCGGAGAAAGGTTCTTAGCTTTTTGGAATAATCCATCAATCTTGGCCTCAGTTTGCTTAGCCGTGGTGGACATGAGCCGCCGACACGTCTCAACGCAATAATGAATACCCAGATACTCCGCAACACGAGATGTTACTATGTGGCTTCCTGCACCCAGGTCACCTCGAAGAAGGAAGACCAACTGCACAACGCATTTTAGATCATTGTGAATGATATTAACTAGAAAATGAAAGTATTATACATTAACATTGTGACGGGGAAAATTATAGCTTTCTGTGCTCTGCCAGCAGTCAGCAGGCTTGTTTTTAAGCTCTCCTATGCGTGCAGTGTATGGATGGTAATTTAAATAAAAATAGGGATTATCAACATTAACATTATATACAAAGGGAAGTTATATTATACCTTTTCTATTGAGCACAAAAGGCTCAATCGAAAGTAGGATTTCCTCTAGATATTTTGTTAAACCAAAAGGGCAAGATTGAATAAATCTTCCAAGACTTTTAATTCCACAAAAACCTTTTTCAGCATTTATAGATAAAAACCTTCTTTGCGGTATGAAAGAGTTAAAATTTTGTTCTTGACGTAGCTCAGTTTCACCCCTTACAACAAAATATCCAACATTTACAGATTTTAAATTTTTAACGGGATAGTCAACTTTCCTAGGCTTTAGTTGCACACACTTGAAATATATTTTATGCAAGTGTTTTAGCACACTAAAATACTTCATGTGAAGATGTCCCGTGAATTCTTCAGTCACACTGATTCCAAAGTAATCATTTTGATGTAAGAACTTTGGTGTTTTGAAATAATTACTTAGCAACTCATCCATTAGATCTGTCCCGAGATATTGTGAAGAATTAACCATCTGCACAATTATTTGACTAGCAATGGTCGGAGCCAAACTCCTTGACTTTATTGGTGCAAACTTCAATCTGAAATTATCTTCAGACAAATATTTAGTACCTAGATTGTTCTTTATGTTAAACAAATGATCTTCTGTCAAGAAGACATAATCTGAGGAGGCTGATGAATTTTCTGAATGCGGAACAATTTGCACAATTCTCTCTTGTGAAACATTATCCATATTAAACGAGTTAGAAATTTTTGGCAAAGCAGAACTCTTCTTAATTACAGACAAATTACTTGACGAATTAATCGCCATGTAGTTTTTTAGATTCTTAAAATCATTTTGCTTTTTGAGGATATCTGAAAACATCCTCTGGACGTCAGGCACTCCCAAGGATATCCATAAAGATTTTCCATCTCTATAAAATATATTAATAGGATACAAATTCCTAAACAAGTCTTCCGGGACAATAACTTGATGTTGATAATCGTAGAAAGCCGTATTACGGCATGAATCCTTCACTATTTCATGGTGTAATTCTTCTGGGATAACCTTAAATTTGTATCCACGGAAAGATTGTTCTCTGTGTTTTTTCTTGAAATCTCTTTCCACAAAAAATTGTAAAACCAGATATATTAAGAAACCGTCGAAACAGAAGTGTGGATATATAATTTTGAGCACGAAACGAGCAATAATTGTCCGATCATCAACAGGCGAACCCATTTTTCTCGATCCTGAAAACTCCAATGAGTGTACTAAATACTAAACTTATCGTCGGAGATCGTCGTTCATTGCGTTCATTTTATCAAATGTCTAACGATATAATTTTGGTTTAGGTAAAAAAATAAAAATTTAACGTTTGATCCAAGTTCGGTCAAAGTTTATCCGAAAATCCGAATGACATTCAACAACTGTCAACAGTAATAGAGATGGTCGGTATTTCTGTCCCCGTGTCTCGGTTACTTGGACCGGTACATTTAAGCCAGGGACATACACAGCGTTAAAAGCGCCGGCGTTATTTGGCTTGGCCTACTTCACCATATCGCTCGCCATACAATTGCGATTGGAATGCATGGCGAGGAATATGCTGAAATAGGCCAAGCCAAATAACGCTAGCGCTTATAACGCCGTGTGTGTCCCTGGCTTAACTGTCTCTGGAACCGTCGATATATTATTAATTATTACTATTTCGCTGAGGGACCGATTTTTTTTAACCGGTTCATTTTGGAATTTTTATCTCAGAATTATCACCCCACCCGAGGCGGTCAGTGCATTTTCTAAGAAATTATATAGAATCCCTCTTATTTTCACTGATAAAAATGGACAATTTACAAAATTTGGCGAAACGAAATTGTGCAAATATTTACCTAAAAGACAAATTCGACAGATGTCGTTGACTAGTGCTGAAGCGTCTAAAAGAAACAAATCAACTCATGGAAGCGGCTAGCAAAGATTTAACTCCTGGCAAGGTTCGAACCGTATTTCTTATCAAGCGTAAAATAACGCAGGATAACTGATGTACTGGCCCTGTGAATAAAAATATTATCCTGAATGATATCAAAGGAGATTTTTTTAATATTTCAATTTTACCATCAAGAACCGGCTCCAAAATGACTGTGAAGATTCGGTTCCGCTAGGCTGGAATCAGACGGTTCACTCGAGTGAAGGTTTACTCTATGGTTACTCGAGCAAATGTTCCCATCTTCGTTTCACTTTTGTCTCATTTCATGTTCAGACGTGTCATTCCGAGTAAAATAGGCCGAATGAAATACAGAAATTAACGATTAGTGAACTGTCTGATTCCGCCTTAACTGATCTATTTTCGGAAGTTTTTTTACCGTCTTACACATGCACTGAAAAAGTAATATAGGTCATCCAGCTCTTGTTTTTTCTCTGATTTACTAAACGGCGGTGATGGATTTGATAAACCGAATTTAGAGTAAAAGTTGCGGTTAGTTCCCTAGAATAATATTATTTGGGTAGGTACCTGACTGAGATTTTTATTTTCTACAATTGCAACATGCCCAATTCCCACAAATCTGTCAATGTCAAAATATGGTCAAAATGTTTGAAACAACAAATAAGTACGTTTTCATCTTCTGATACCACAATAATATTATTAATACCGGTGTAAATTGTAATATGCTTTTGCTATTCAACAGGTAAATTATTAATATCTTGAGTGGTTTGGTTTATTTATGTTCATATCCATACCTGAATACTGAACAAGTGTGTCGGTTTACATTTTTTGAATTTATTGGTGAATTTTATAAATTTGAATTTATTGGTCAATTTTATAAATTTCTTCTATTTTTCTTCAGTTTCTTGGCTTTCTTTTATAGAACTCTTTCAACTTTATCAGTGGGTAGGTGTATAATTTTTTTTTGTTTTCCAGGTGTCTGATAATAATTTTGAAACCTAACGAATAAGCGAAGGATAAGAAAGTGTATTTACAAAGGCTATAACACCAAAATACGATGGAAAAATCGAGAAACAATGACGACATTGACTTACCAGAAGAAGAATTCTATATTATCGAAGTACTGGCACCTGAAAATTGTGTTTCAAATGCTATCTTAGAAAGCATTCCAGACCACCACACTACAAATCATGATTCTGATAAAAAAGTTTCTTTTCGACAAGATGTTAAAATAAGTAATACGAATTCAAATAAAAATAGAATATTTGCATGCGATGATTGCAATATAAGTTTCAATAAAAAGTCTTTTTTGGTATTACACTTGAAACAAACTCATACAGAAGTTAAAAGCACCAAATTTAAACTCCATAAAACTGGAAATGTTCGTGAAAAAATCTCTTATCGGACTGTTAATTCCACATATTTACAAAAACATCAGTTAGCTGCACATGGAAATAAGAAAGAAAATGTTAAATATGGTTCAAATGCTCTAGGATCAACTGACCAAATGAAGTATGTCTGTAATAAATGTAACAATTGGTTTTGCTCTGACGAACAATTGAAAAAACACAAATATAAGAGCAAATGTAGAATTTACAAGTGCGACAAATGTACTTATGCATGTTATGAGCGAACATATATGACTAGGCACATTGTAAAGCATGCGGATAAATTACTTTTTCCTTGTTCGATGTGTGATAAAGTCTTTAAAACTAAATTATATGCTACTCAACATGTACGCACCCACAGCGATTTTAGGCTCCATACTAATACACACAACAATCTCTTGTGTGATTTATGTGGCTTTACATGTCTGGATGCAATTGAATTTGAGAATCATAAACCGTCTCTTAATTTGAACAATAAATATGTCTGTACTTGTGGAAGAAGATTTACAGATTCATCACAGCTTAAAGTACATGCTGTTAAAGAACACAGTACAGAAAGTATTTATTCTTGTGGATCTTGTGATTATATCACACTCGATGAAAGCATTTTAAGTATGCATATTAATTCTCACTGCAATGGTGATTTAAATAAGAATATGAAGTATAAATGCAGTAATTGTGATTACTCATCGTTGTACTTGTCAAATCTCAAAAAGCATGAACTTAAACACAATGACGAAAGACCGTTTAAATGCTCCAAGTGTGTTTTAAAGTTCAAATCTAAAGAATCGCTTTTTAAACATGACAAAATCCATAAAAAACACTTCAAATGTTCTGTCTGTGAACGGATATTTCAATCGTTAAGCAAATTAAAGAAACACATCTTTACACATGAAGGAATCAAAGAAATGTTCAAGTGTAGCGAATGCGCTTTTATTTCATCGACAGTAACAGAATTGGACGTGCATAAAGAATCTCACGATGATGCAAAGAAATTTATATGTGACGAATGCGGATTACGTTTTAAATTTTCATCGTTCTTAAAGCGACATCAGAAACAACATCTGCGACCCGTTAATGTAATGTTCTCGTGTAATCAATGCAGCTATTGTACAACGAGGACTGAAGCTTTCAAAAAGCACATGCAAGTAATCCACCAAGAAACGGTCATTGTTTTAATTGATAATGTGGAAGAAAACATTAGCAAACAACATTTATGTGAGTTTTGCGACTATGCTACTGATCGTAAAAGCAATTTAACTGCACACATTTTAACGCATGTACCTTTAGAAGAAAGGAAAAACATTAAGAAAGATGAAAAAGAGAAGTATTTTTGCAATCATTGTAGTTATACTTCACCAAGTTTGATTAATCTGCGTAATCATTTACGTTGCCACACGAACGGAGAAAAGTTCTCTTGTAATAAATGTCCATTTAGTTGCAAGTTGCTCAAATATTTGAAACAACATGAGGTGACTCATATGGATATGAAACCATATTTGTGCAATTCGTGTACGCACAGTTTTAGGAAAATGCGTGATTTGAAAAAGCATGCAGCCGTCCACGAGAATAAAAATGCTTTGCAATGTGATTTGTGCGATTATATATGCTTGTGTGCACAAGGCATGAAGAAGCATAAAAGTATAGTACATAAAGCAATGAGAAATAAAAATAAATCTAACAATGTTGATGAATTTGAGCTGAATTCTGATATTTTTACAGAGGGAGATAATGATGACAATTTTACCTTGAATATTAAAAATTACTTATAGAATTTGTAGTAAAAGCATGTATGTGTCAAGAGTTAAAATAAAGTATTTATTTACAGTCGATTCTGCTTAATTGGTACACCGGTTTGTCGGGACAGCCAGTTGATTATTTGGGACAAAACCCAAGGACCAGAGCACACTCGATCGATAACGATTGATAGGATAACTTTCGGTAACTTCTCATCGTTCCTTAGGACAACTGCAGATCGCTAACATACAAACAATAGTTGATGTCGAATATATTAAGGACACTTAGTCATTGTGAACTGTCACTTATTCGTTAGCGATTTGTAGTAATGATGGGGAACGATGAGAAGTTACCGAAAATGATCCTATCAAGCATCGATCGAGTGTGCTAGGGGACCAGAAACCAAATAATGAAACTGATTTACATGTAAATAATGATCAAATTTACTTATGTTATCCGGGACACCATTCCATTTATCCATCCCCAATTCCCATCTGAAGTTGAAGCAATTTGATAATATAATAACTCGGTAAACGAATTTAGAATTCTTTTCAGGATTGGGTTACAAGTAATTAATAAGTTGAAAATAAAATTGTAGGGGAGAGTTTCAAACCAATTTTGAAGCATGAAAATAAAGGTACACCTCCGAATAATATTAGTTAGACACGGTAGTAGCTTTGCAACAAACTTCACGCGTGAAAATGGTTTTTAAGGCACGAGTCAGAGATGTACTCTGAGTCGGGTTCTTAAATTTTAACCGTACGGCGGTAGGCAACACAACAGTAGCTTTACAACTTCACGTGCGAAGAGAGTTCTACATAAGGCACGATTTCAGAGATATACTCAAAGTCACGTCCTTAAATTTCAACTGTACAGACACTAACGTCTTAATAATATAGATTTATATTAAAAAATTACTAGGTGTTAAAAACCCGGGTTTTTGCTGCTAGGCCTTGCGGGCGGCGGGAGCCACGGCTGTAGCTTTGTAACAAACTTCAGGCATAAGACACTGCGTCAGAGATATATTTGAAGTTGGAGTTCTTAAATTTCAACCGTACAGTCGCTAGGGTAATAATATGATTACTAGCAGTTAAAAACCTCTTTCGCTGCTAGCGGGCGATACGACAGTAGCTTGGTAACAAAGTGAATGTACGAAGACGGTTTGGATAAGGCGCGACGTCAGAGTTGTACACAAAGTGGGGTTCTTAAATTTCAACCGTTTAGACGCTAGCGTTAGTATAGATTAATGTACACAATAAATAAAAATCAATGGAACTCTCCCTTCGTGCTCCTGATGTCATCTGCTTAAAAATATGTTTTTTCACTTTCCTGTAAAATTTTAAAAAACATTTCACATTGGAGGTATTACGCGCCCGGCGACAATATTTGTAACTATAGAACTATAGTTTTTTTTTTTTTTTAAAAGAAAGACAAACATTCCCGGGTTACGAATAACCCAACAACATTTGAAAATCTCCTACTACCACCACACTAAGCGGAAGATGTTGCTTGTGTTGTGATGGAGGACTCAGCCAGCCGAGGAATCGAACACGGGACCCACTTTGGGTGGGACCCAAACGGTCCAAAAGCGATGCCCACTAACCACTGACCGGTCATAATTAGTTGGTACATAATAATTTTTTTGTATTTAAATATATATATATATTTTTTTTTTTTTTTTAATTTATTAACAACACCTTCGGGAATACTCAAATAAATGTATCATGTAAGTATAACTGATAAAAAAGATTAGTAAATAAATTTTTTTAACTCCCTTAAACTTTGGTTATATGGGACAAAATGTTTGGGTCTCGATGCGTCCCAATTAACTGGAATCGACTGTATATGTCAACTGCCAAGTACTAAAATAAAGTATGTTTGAATGTACAGTATAATTCGGATATAACGACCCTCAAGGGACCGGCGATACTTTGTCGTACTAACCGGACGACGCACAAAACGGCCGGATAATTTAAGCTTGTTTTTATTATAATACTTATTAATGTTATTTTAATTATTGTTATGAAATATGTAATAGTGATAGATAAATAAATTTCTTTATAGGAAAAATAAAAAATTTATTACAAATTACGCCGAACTCCTTCGCGGCTTATAAACGGCGTAATATAGCAGTTTTTTCTTTAATTGAAAAACACCTTCGCTTTAAGGAACACATTGTGTCAAGCGGTTGTCACAACAGATGAAAACACTGACATTGATTTACGCGCGCTAATAAGGATAGGTGTTAGGCTGCCTTTATACACCGTGAGTTTTTTCCTATAAGTCGCTCACGTAATAAAAACCAATGTACCCATTAGCCAGAAGTTGCTAACGTGAGCGACTTACGGGAAAAACTTAGGCAGCCTTGGGGCGCGGGGAGTAGGCGCGGGGCGGTGATGTATTGGTTCGTAGGTTTTGTGAACAAAACACTGCGCGTCGTTCTAACCGGACAAATTATCATTGAAATAGGTCGCTTAAAACAGAGTCGTACTAAGCGGACTATGAAACCTAACTTGAGTTTACATTTTCGTCGCTAAAAACGGTAAACTGTTATAAGCGAAGTCGTTATATCCGAATTCTACTGTACATTATTAAACAATTTTAATATTCATAAATTTTTGTTTTTTATTTACCGACTTTTTCCTCAATCTACCTTTAATGAAGCCAATGGATGTTGCAGCCTTTATGTGTGGATACACAAGGGATCCAACTATGGCACCAACATTGGATGAACTTGTTATGTTCCATGTATTCACCTGTTTTACTAACTAACTAACCATCACGCTGTTTCCCCGCAGGGGTAGGCTGAAGGACAGAATGCCAAACAACTCGGTCTTGGCACTTGCCGTCCGTGGTCGAGTGGTAAGACACTTGACTCCCATTCGGAAGGTCGCGGGTTCGAACCCGGCGTGCGCAAATAAATTTTATTTGATGAATTTGTGTTATTTCACAATTTTTTTTTTTTTTATAGAGTACACCTCACAAGAGTCCCAACTGCTCCCGTCTGGAGCCAGTGAGACTATGGCATCCCCAATTGGGGTATGTTGTGAGGCTGAAGGAAAGTGGGGAAGGGAAGGAGATGGGGAAGAGGAGGGTAGGAAAGTACCTGGCTATTCAGATCTAGTCACTAAACACGGCTAAAGCCATTATTAAGCAACGTCTCAATTCTGAATGGTGGTCTTACACCAGGGCAATACTAACAGTATCTAAAAAAAAAAAAAAAAAAAAAAAAAAAAAAAAAAAAAAAAAAAAAACATTCATTTACCTTTTTTTCTACATCCTTATCAGCTTTTGAAACTAAATAAATTTGTTGGAATACTACCTTTATAATATACATAGGCTGGAATCAGAAGGTTCACTCGAGTGAAGCTTTAGTCTATGGTTGCTCGAGCAAATGTTCCCAACTTCGTTTCACTTTTGTTTCATTTCATGTTCAGACGTGTCATTCCGAGTAAAATAGGCCGAATGAAATACAGAAATGAACGATTAGTGAACCGTCTGATTCCAGGCTTATAAATCAGATTTTTCACAAAATATCTATGACCACGAATGTGATGTTGAGTATATAGGTAGCTACATAGCTCAATCTATGCATTTTATTGTTTAGTACGTCGCTACATCAAAATAACTAGACGGGCATCTCAGGGGCGGCCCGTGAGTTTACAGTGTGCTAGAGTGCCAAGATTTAATACACCTTTGTACTACCTAAAATAAGTAAAATTAATAGAAATTATTAATTATTAGAGTTATGGAAGTAATTGCGTTTTTTAAACATTTTTATTTGTGCATAATGTTCTACAAAAGAGCTAAGCCCTATAAATGGTCAAGGAGATTAGATATAAGCGGGAGATGAACCCAAATCGAAAGTCAAAATGTCAACTTTTGTGGTAATCTTAATGGTACTTCTACACCGCAGCCAACCTTCCAACTCCGAACTTAGTTCGGAATTGGAAGATTGGCCGATCGTGTGGTTGCTGCGGCCAACCTTCCAACTCCAAACTCCGAATTTCAACATGGCGGATGTCGAACAGCTGATTCGGCGCTTATCAGTTGCCTACAATTATTACGTAGAAGTAAATACACGACACGTTTTCAAACAATTGTTATACCACTCTCCCGTAATAATATTTTTATTTTAATGGTACGCGGAACACGTGTCTTGATCGCCAGCGGTTCGCAGAATGATATGTGCATAAATATACCAATCCCGATGTGTGGCTGCGGCAGGCTGGTTCGTGTGAGTTGGCCGTCGCGATCGCCTCGGAGGCGATCCCGGGCCAACTCGAACTCCAACCTTCCAACTCGATCTTCCAACGCACGAACTACCCCTCCACACAATCGACCAAACGTTTGAAGTTGGAAGTTGGCCGCAGTCTGGACGTAGCATGAAATTTGAGAGCTTACAGATTGGTTCGGCTAACTTTACACTTGTAAGTTTTTTCGTAATTTACGACATGCGGCCAATGGGCACATTGGATTTGCAAAATGCAATGTGGCCATTGGTCAGAAGTGCAGAAGTCGTAAACTTACGAAAAAGTGTAAAGCTAGCCGGGTTAGAGGGAAGATGAACTTGAATTTTACGTCAAAATACACAATTCAGCGGTTTTCTTTAATTTCTTGAGTTTTGACTGGCAGTTAATTTAGTTGGATATTAGAAAGTAAATTAAATAGGTTATTGATATTAAAACCATGATAATATGCTGTTGAGAAACACGTGGTCTCAATGATCAATTATGATTCAGCTTGGTAGACATAAAATGTAAAAGCATTTTTTTATGTGTGACGAAACTTGCAACAGTTCCTAACATAGCGGTCGTCGAAAAATGACATTTCGTGTTTTTAAATTTTAAAAAAACCCATTAAAATGCACTTTTTTCGAAATTCCGGTAACTGAATTGATTAGTACTAGTAAATATCTAACTACTACAACTTTTTAAATTTATTTTTTTCTTCCACATTAAGAGTGTCGCGGTTTTGTAAATATTTTCCCTTATATTTCACACATTCAAGGACCGGGTTACGTCACGAACTCTGCCGCACGGTATTATGCTCTTGCCGCCGTTTTCGCGGGCTATAATAAAATTCAAACCTGTAGAATTAATTTAATTATGAAAACTAACTTAAATAAAAAATACTGGTATTTAAGTTTGCATGTCATCTCCGTGAACATATTTTTTAAAAGTCAAAATATTTTTCACTCAACTTCCCTATTGGGGTAGGTAGTTATGTTGTGAAGCTGAAAGTAAGTAAGGAGGGGGAAGAGATGGGAAAGTTTTATGTACCTTTTTATATGTATACCGCACAAGAGTCCCAACTGCTCCCGTCTGGAGACAGTGAAACTATTGCATCACCAATTGGGATATGTTGTTAGGCCGTAGGTAGTGGTGATGGGAAGTATATGGGGCGAGGAAGGTGGGGAAGTACCTGGATATTCAGATCTGGTCACCAAACACGGCTAAGCCATTTCAAGCAACGTTTCAATTCTGAATGGTGGTCTTACACCAGGGCGATACTGAGAGTATCTTCCACTCTGGAGCGTACCGCAAATATATCTAATACCTATATATTAATTTTAATTACTTAATTAATTATGAAATAACACAAATTAATCAAATAACATGTATTTGCGCACGCCGGGTTCGAACCTAAAGTCGAGAGTCTGGCCGGAAATAAAAAAAATGCTTCACAATAAATATCTTTTTTTGTAGGTAGGTACTGTTTTTTTATCCCAAAAAAGTTGTATGTTTTTACGGCGCAAATTAACATTAAAAAAACCTTTTAAAATAATAACTACATTTTTTTAATTAATATCGTAGGTTCAAACTGTATGTTTTCACCGAAAACAAATTACACGTTAGATAAGCTTCAATTAATAATATGATAACGACGCGACGCCGACGGTCTGATATGAAAATAAGATAAATAATAATGGCCAATGAATTGATACTTATGTACATTTTTTAATAAATCTCACGAGCGGGGTCCAAAAGTGACAAATATTTTTTTGTTTGTTATTTTTGTAAGTTTTCATTTATTTATTTGACTGAAAAAAGCGCCTATGTAAAAACCACCACTATGCCCAGGCCAGAATCAAGTCGACCTGTCTTATTTTTTCAAAATCCTAGAATAAGGATTTGAAATCCCACAATACCCCATCCCGCGATCCCGCAATACCGCAATCCCGCAATTCTGCATACCGCAACACCGCACCGCGGGATTTCAGAAATATTTGTTACCATGGATTTGCGGGATTTTCGTGTGCGGAATATCTGGATTGAAAAATAACGTAATTTACACCATTACACCATGTTTTGATTTGCACATGTTTGCAAGTTATAGGAAAATGACCATTAACGTATGGTTCATATGACTCTCCGTAGTCTATGTTTTTTACCATCTTGTTTCTTTTATCAAAGCCTTTCTAAAATCGTATTTACGTTACGTTTTCAAGAGATAATTGATAATAATTATAATAAATAATAAAAACAATGTTTAAGAGGCTATACTTTGAACCACACGCGGAACACCTGCGTCTGTCATTCTGTCCCGCTCACAATAAGCTCACGCACACTTACAATACATACGAATGCGAAATGTGCGAATGAGACAACGCTAACATTTACTTACAGAAATCGCTCGAAAAGGGGTTTATGGAGAATACACTTTTCTACACCGAAACTTTCACGAAATTGAAATTTTAAAAAAAATATATTTTTTAGAAAGAAGAAGCTACGTCGGTAGCTTTTTATAATTTTATAATTCTTTATGGGAGTTGGGTTAGCAGCACTTTTTCCTTAAATAATATTTGTTGATAAATCGTACATGTTTGACGGTGAATGTTTACGTTAATACGAAATGCATCGAAAATTCGAAAACATACCGACATAGTTTTTACCTTCTGGAAGGCAGTATAAAAAAAATATATTCATTTTGTGCAATTTTCGATGTAGAAAAGTGTTTTTTCCCGGGCGTCCTTTTTGTATGGGCCGAAAAGCGAATCTTAAGAAATATTGGCATTACTTCAATTTAATACCCCTTAATAAAAATCTATCTACCAATCCCGGGTATCAATCAGCGTAATGGGTACCTACCTACTTAACTTTATTTATATTCGAAATTGAATCCAAGTTCTCTAAGTTAACAAGCTACTTGCAGTAGCTTTGCAGGTATATTGTTAACATGAAAAAAAATCTGTTTTTCTGTAATTAATAAGTAATAGCTACTGGGTCTTTTAGATGTATTTTTTTATGTAATATTTTTAATAGAATAATAATACATCTCTGTATTTTAATTATTTTTTTAAATGTTATTAAAGTTCTGCCCATCAATTTCATAGATAATAATATTCATAAAATAATGACATCATGGTGTATGCATGTATGCTTCAACACCACAGATGTACTTTATTTCAAATAAATCCATTTCAAATGGAAATGCAAAATGCAATATGGGTATTTTGCATTTTAAATGGGTTTTTTTTACCCCATTCCATTTCCATTTTAAAACTTTTTTCAATGTATTTTGCATTTTAAATGCATTTTTGCAACATTATTCCTATTATCTCAACACATCTTTTTTTTCTTCATATTTACTTATGTCAAGTTGCTCCCTGGTAGAAGCCCTTGCAAAATAAGTACATAATACCATTACAACATGTACCATAGACGCTCTAATATTAAAATTTCGATATTATTAGTTTACATTAGTTCCGCTTAAAATTTGGCGGTTTTTGTCCAACTGTTTTTTTTCCAGCTTTTAATTTTTTTCTGCTTAATTATAGTAATTGATGCATATTTAGATTGTAAAAAAACTTCACAAATATCAAAACTAAACAAACAAAAAATGGCAATAAAGGGATCGTTTTATACCAAGGTCCTTGGTTTTATATGAGAAATTTTTAACATCGAATAAAAACGGAATTTTTTATCTGTCCAAACATAATTACATAGTTGTTTATTGAAGTAATTATGTTGAAACGTAGTGTAATTTTCAAAATCTGTTTCAAAGTCTATTAAAAGTCCGGCAGTTGTGGAATATTTACCAATACCGATATATTATGCTAGAATAGAATACTTAACATAGTATATGTTAATTAAATTAAACAAATAACTCTGTATCAATCACTATTATATAATCACAATTATCTACATGTTTCGAAACCGATGGTTTCTTCGGCAGGGTAGTAATGACATTAAATAACAATAGAAACGAACAAATAATTTTTAAATTTTAAAAGTTCTTTTGTTATTTAATGTCATTACTACCCTGACGAAGAAACCATCGGCTTCGAAACATATGGGTAATTGTGATTATATAATAGTGGTTGATACAAAGTTATTTGTTTAATTTAATTAAAAATGACGCCACAAAGTGATTTTGCGAAATTTGAAGAAATAATATATGTTAGTTATCTGAGAAACCATTTTGCATTTTGAAAATAGTTATTTTACATTTTCATTTGAAATGCTTTTCTAAAAAACATTTTGCATTTTGCATTTTCAAATGGAAAAGTTTTGACCCTTTCCATTTTCCATTTCAAATGGTTTTGGGGACCCATTTTGCACATCTCTGATCAACACTAACTAACTTTGTACTTATAGGTACCTACACAACCGATTACGATTTTTTACCAAAGGTTTGTTAGGGTTAGTTATTTTGCAAGTAGGTATGCATTTTTATTAAACTTTTTTAAAACTAAAAACCTCTGATAACAATAACAGTGCCGTGGATTCGTGTAAGCGAGCAACTTTCGACACTGATGATAACTGATTAATTACTATTGTACTGATTATGCACTGATTACAGAGATATCCTACCGTCGCACATGGTCATTTTTTTGGAGACTTCTTTATCAGAGTGATGCGATTGCGAGAGGTTATACATTATACAAAGTATTGAGTTGATCGATGGTTGTCTCATGTCTTATCTTTCTAATCGTATCGCCAACAGCGAAAATGTGTTATAAATAAGTGCCTAAATATTGGATTTGCGCGTAGCTATCCAAAATTATATTTCTCAACCTACCTAATAAAGATGTGAAACAAAACATTATGTAATCCAGAACATCGACAAGTACGTAGAAATTGTCCAACAGAGTGAACTTTTTGTGATGTTGCAATATTCTGTGATAGTTAAGTTTCTTGAGGTTGAAAGGGAATCGCTTTGTTTACATATCGATCCGCTTGTAAACAAAGGCGCATGAAAGTGACAGCTAGTGTTTGAGGGTACAGCCGCTGCGAGCGCTGACGGCGCTCAGCTGTTGGGAGCAAAGTGCGTTCGCCGTCCCGTTGTTTTGCCATCCACTGCTCACAATGTCCACTACTGTCAGTTGCGCCGCGGAATACCGCTAGAAGACGTGCGCATACGATACGTGAGCTTTGCTCGTGTTTACGTACAAGGACGTAGTTCGAGAACAAAGAGAGACAGTCCGTACCGTATTCGTGTATTCAATCTTGTCAGAACGAGCGCGTTTTCAGACGGGGTAGGACCGCGGATCGGTAAATTCGGTATCTTCCACTGTAAATAAATACGCGGGTCTGTGCTTCGAAGTAAACCAAATAATATGTGGAATTGTGAAAGTGTTGAGTGTTTATTAGATTAAACCAATGTATATTTTTCGGGAATAGATTGTTATTTTCATTTTCGTTGATTTCAATAGTATTCTAGCGCGATTGCTCAATAACTGGACATGAACATTGTGTTTTACAACTGATAAGCTTAATTTATACTGCACTTCTCCGATTTAATAAGTGAAACACCATTAAACGCTAGGTTTAATAATCTTTTCAGACCTCTTTGTACTTATGACACTGTCTGCCTCCGAATATTATATCCACGCTATCACTCTTATCATTTCGAACAAAATCACGCAAGTCAGCTATGGATCTGAAATAATTTCGTGGTTGGAATTCAAGATTGCGCGTTTTTCAAAAAATCGTGTAGCTGCTGTCAAATATACATGTGAAACTCGTTAGTACCAAGCATTATCTTCTTTGAAGAATAACATCCCGGAAGAAAGACATCGTCCTTGATAACACATGCAAGTAACATATCTGATTAGCCCAGTATTATGCAGCCGTTGACCGAATAACAGCTGACTTATGCTGAATGAAGTAGTTGGACTACCCTATCTCAACGGCAATACACATACAGCAATATAATTGTACTGTCCTGGAAACCGTTCACGCTCGTTTGTATTCAGGGAATTCCCCATGTCCTTTGCTGTGGACTTGCATTGAGGTTCGGACGTGTCACTGGATGCTCTCAGCATGTCTCACTCCCTCGGGGGGCCTCAGGGGCACCCGGTGGCCGCAGCTGCAGTGACCCTGGGCCACAGGAGACACCAGAGCGCGGGCCCCGTGGTCCTGCCCCAAGATGGATACGCCAACGAGAACAGAAAGATAAACGAGTTCAGTAGTGTGGGGTGCTTGGACGCCAATTGCAATGATCCCCAGGGATCCCAATTCTGTGGTGATTTGACTAGTGTGAAAGTAGGTGCCAGTGTGAGGAGTTTGACCAGCAAGAGAACCGCCGCGCAGAAGTTGGAACCTCTGAGGGGATGCAATGTCATTCCCTTGGAGATCCCCCTCGTCACCGGAGAGGCGTTCGCCACGAGAAACTCGAGGAATATAGATCTCTGCTTCAAGAACGTTTCATATTCTGTTCCTACCGGAATCTTACGGAGAGGTAAGCAAATATAAATCATTTCTTTTACAGTTTTATTTTTTCGTGGTTCCATGGTCTGTCTCATGGGTACCTGTTATTGAAAGATTCCTCATAGTTTCAGGAAACTGAATCATGTTTGTCATCTCTCGCTGCGGATGCATGGTGGTTTGCCAGTCATTGTAATGCATAATAATTTGTATTGCAAGTGATGAATCACCCTGGCTTTGAATTATTGTGCGGAGTTTCTTTATCAGATTATAAAAAAGCTCTTCCAACAAAGCACAAAACAATAACATTGCTATCAGCTCACATGTGGCGATATTCCCAGAAAGCGAGATCACTGAAACTAGTTTTGTTATGTTACAAACAAGTTGTAGGTACCTAGTATCTCCTACAACGGCAAGGAGTGGTTGACACTGAAATAGAAATCACGTCCTTTCGGACAAGCGACTTCTATATTCTTCCATACTTACTACGGTTTTCCTTATAGCATCATCAGAAGAAATGGACTTAATAAAATTTAAAAATTGTTCTTATTAATGTATGTATAAACAGGGTTATTGACAGTTACAAAAAATCTTAATACAAAATTTCCAGTACACTAGGTAGGTAGGTACCTACCTAATCTTGTTTTTATAATATTACTAGTTCACATTCAATGGCATTCAATATTTTTGGCACACGTTTTATCAAATCGTTCACAATCGATGATCAGAGGGGAGGAGACTTTTTAGAGGTCAGGTTTAGATTTATTAAATTTTCTGAACCCCAGTAGATATTTCACAGTTTTCCAAATAAAAACCGCTAAAATTGACAAAATGTGAAAAATTTGGGTAATTTTGAACAGCTTTTGATTATGTCAACAGACTTTTAATGATTTTATATAAATTATGGCAAATTAAGTCTACTCTAAAGCAGTGTTTGTTAAAAAAAAATGGTCCTTCGGAGTCAAAATTGGCAAAAACTATAAAAAAGTATTTTAGAAAATCGCGTTTTAAAAAAAAAAATTTGGATTTTTGATAAAGATCCGAAGGTTTGCCGAGGTTTAGGCCTCCTTCAGTACAACATACCAAAAATCATTACTAACCTAATGTGATGCAAAGTACCTAACCCCCTGCCTTTTAAGTGATAGGTACATTTAATGTATTATCGAAGAAAAATAACCGATCTCCATTAAAAAGTCATTTTTGCATTTTGGTGGAGTTATGAACCTTGTGTACCAAATATTGTTATTGTAAACCTAAATTTTCATCGAAAAATTGTCAGATCAAAATACGATTTGCAAAGGACACCGAACTCTGACCTTGTAAAGTTTGGGTCAGCTGCAGGAGTAGGATATTATACATTGTAAACAATATTATAACGAACTTCACAAGAATTTTTTTTGTAAATCTACCGCCCTATGATAATATTATAAATATATTTATATATTTCAATAAGATCACGCAAATTACTAAGGAGTTCTTTTTTGGCACGGTGCATTTTTCGTCATTCTGATCTCGCAAGAGGTACCTAAAAACGGTGTACACCGTTTTTAGTAAATTGTGAACACTTTCATGAATTAATATTTTAGAATGCGATCGTGCTGAAAAATACTCTTGTAAATGGAGATGTCATCAGATATTTTTTGACATATTTCATCTATGGTGAAAAATTGGTTGTACAAAATCTCAGGACAATGACAAATCAACGCTCTTTTGAAAGTGATGTAAAGTCAATTAATCATTTTTAAATCAATTTCTAGACATATCGACTCTTTTCTACAAAAACATACTTAAATCAATTTTGAAAGATCTGCGATGAGAAAAAACGCCATGACCTGCATTTTTTTATCTTGTGTTGTTATTGTTTCTTCTTATAAATGCTCTGGGTCTATGTCGATAGCCTTCAGAAATCTCTTATTATGTTTATGAACAACTTTAATCCTGACCTATTAAATTTCAATATCAATAATGAAAAAAAATACTTGCTCCATGCATTTTATATGACCGTTCCTTGCATTTTTTCTGAATATCTCGTATCGTGTATGTGTAGATATTATTTCTAAAATTTCTAGATCGATAGGTATAGCAACATCAGGAACCTAATCCAAAGTTCATAACCTTGATAATGGCATGTTCTTTATGACTTATTTATTGACTCTTACTAGGATCCTTACTTTATACAAATTTTCTCGTAACGTTGTTTTTCTTGATTTTAATATCTGGATATTTGTATAATTTATTAGGTATGTACTTCCATTCATCTTCCGTCGCAACTAAAACTCGAATTTATGATCTCTGGTCTTACCGGGATACAACGCCTTAACCAACTCGGCCATTAGGACTTATATTTTTTTCTATCATTTTAGTCGATCTCATACATATTTCAAAATCAGAATTAACAATATTCTTCTTCTTCCCCTTGTCCTATTCGGGTCGGGCACCCACTGCATCGACAAGTCTCCTCCATACGTCCCTGTCTTGCGCCGATTGTTCGGCCTCCGTCCATGGCAGACCCATCCTCTCCTCGCACAGTTTTTGGAATTGCCTCGCCCAACTGTGTCTGGGGTGGCCTACTGGACGTCTACCCTCTGGAATGGCACTCAGTATTTTCTTCGGCATTCGGTCATCAGACATTCTTACTGCATGCCCAAGCCACCTCAGTTGCGATTTTTCTATGAAGAGTAGCAGTGGTTCAATGCTTATATCATCTCGGATCGTAGAATTTTTATATTATTAACAATATTCTCCTCAACTAATTTTACCCATCTTTTTGAATGATTACAAAGTTCTTTAAGGAATTTATTTGTAATGTGAGTCCCAGCTGCGATGGTTACGTTTTCTGTGTCTTGTTCTGTTTCACGCTTTGTTTAGATTTATTAGTATTATCTTATTATTCAATGATATATTACTTTGATGGATACAACCTTCAAAAGCTATTCCAATAAAAAATTATAACTGTGTCTATTTCCATTATTCATTCGAGCATGTCTCAGTCTGTGGAATGTTTGCAAAGTAAAGCAAAACATTATTATACTGGCACCTTACATGGCTATTCCTATTGGCGTTTAAATATGTGTAGATACAATATCAATGAACAAATTAAGCGATTGGATTCCGAAAAATTCCGGATTTTATTAAATAATAAACAAATGTTTTGTACCAAAGATATAGGTACCAAGGGGTTTTTTACAATATTTGAGAAAAACGATATTTTTGCCTTGGACTATCCGTCCGAAGTTTGGACTAAAGTTTGTGCAGGCTATTGTCATTGAATCTTGGTGATGTTCATCGGTAAGTCTGCCCCGGAATTTATTCATCTTGGAAAATGCTGCTTCACAAATATATGTTGACCGAAACAAATTGAGAAGTTTCAAGGCAAATTTATTTTTAATTCTGGGTATTTATTAGCACAAACAAATTTTATCCAAAACTCTTGACAAGTTTGACTGTTTTTGGTGTTTTAAAACTGAATTTACTAGGAAATCGATAATTTACATCTGGAGAGCAACTTTATTAATCCCGAAAATATTTGCAGCTTCATTGCTCCATTCATCAATACTTCTTTAGTAATCTAATCTAATTTTCTTTCTGGCATCGAATAAAACCATTCCAATCATCGGTGTATAAGAATCTATATTGAAGATTCGTTTGGATTGTTACCAATCATCGTGACAAATCAGTCGTTTCAATGCACTGAGTTCGCACACTAAACGAAAATTTGATTCATTTTATTATGGGAATTACGCTTAGAAAGGGATTGTTGATTTAATTCTTACAAAGTTTAAAATAAATGCCAGCATCCATTCCAAACGTCATTACTACACAGAGAAAAAGGTTATTCTAAAATACGATCATTTTATTCGTAAAAACGGTTAAAAACGGGACTGAAGTTCTTACGAACAAATTAACAGGGTTTCAATGTTTATTGGCGGGAACATGTAAGAATAATTTGTTGGTATACGTAATTTCGTTCGTACAACAACAAATTATTCTTACATTTTCCCGCCAATAAACATTGAAACACTGTTAATTTCTTCGTAAGAACTTCAGTCCCGTTTTTACGAATAAAATGATCGTATTTTAGAAACACAGTTTTCTCCGTGTATGAATTTGAGCACTGTTGTTACGATTAGATTGTGAGGAATAAACCTCAAAATTAATTTTAATAAAATAAAATATAATATATAATTTTAATTTATTATCGTTCGCCTCCGCAACGTTCGGAACGCCCGATATTACGCCTCTCGTAACGCTGTAATTTCCGTAACGCATTCGCCAGTATACCCCTCAAGTCAAGCGTGCGTAAAGAAGTATTTACTTTAAAAAAAACATCCGTTAGTAGCGCCCTTGGCTCGTTATTGAAGTATTCCCTTCCAAATAACCTGTTTTTTTGATATCCTAAATTTTATTATTTCCATGAAGGTAATGGTTTATTAATATGGAAGTTATTGGCTACTTATCTTTATTTATCTGTTGATTACTAATTGATACACATGTCATGTGTACTGCGATGCTTAAATTGCCCTGAACAACCAAAATACATAAAATACAATAGCTGCCACTTATATTATGTATGTATTTTATGTTTTTTTAATCGGTGATTGATATAGGTACGCTTTAATTCTACATATTTGCATTTATTATCAGCGATTGGTATATTCGAGTTATTAATTTTTGAAAGGTCTATTATTACAATAAAATAATTTATTTCATTAATATTTATTTATTACAAAAAACGGCCATAATACATTTCAAAACTTTTTTGTTTAAAATCTAAACATAAGAAATTTTTTCAATGAACGAAATATTTAAAAAAATATTTGAAAATATATTTTTTTAAATAATGAATAATGAGTAATTCATTCGAAGTGTTCGATTCTAAAATGAACCATTAAGGTGGGTTTGTAACATTTCGATTCATTAAAATGAAAAGTCGAATACAAAACCTTGATGAGGTATATAAAATTTTGAGTAGGTACCTCTTTGTTTCGAATAGCATAACCTTTCGATTATACCCATCACTAATTTATGAATATTAACATCTCTATTTGGTCAAACACTCATCTTTTGTCATCCACTTAGGGCACAATTCATATAGTTCCTTGTTAACTAACATCCAGAATCGTTGAACCTGTTGGACACTAAGACTTTTTAAAGTACAGCGCCCCTGGGGCGAAATGACTAATGTCCCTGCGGTTATGGTTTTTTTCCTTTTGAACTTGCTTTGTCCCCTTTAAAGAATTTACCATTTAGTGATGTCACCATAGGGGATATACATTAATTACGTGAGCTGTTCTAAAAAAAAATTAGACCCCTCACTCCCCTTGGTGACATTAAGTGAGATTTATTAAGAACCCCCCCCCCTCTTCGCGTGAGATTTTTTTCTTACTCTCGAAATAGATGTTTTTCATAACAGCCATTTTTTCAGCGGGCAAAATGGGACACTTCAAAAGAAGGGAAACAATTCTCCCCCCTCTCCCCCCCCTTGGTGACATTAAGTGAATTTAGTACGAACCCCCCCCCCCCCTCTTCGGGCAAAATGGGACACTTCAAAAGAAGGGAAACAATTCTCCCCCCTCTCCCCCCTCCCTTGGTGACATTAAGTGAGATTAAGAGAAGCGCACTTGAAGTGAAATTATTAGTAAGAACCCCCCCCCCCCCTCTTCACGTGAGATTTTTTTCTCACACTTTTGAAATAGATGTTTTTCATAACAGCCATTTTTTCAGCGGGCAAAATGGGACACTTCAAAAGAAGGGAAACAATATAATTTTTAAATTATCTCTTTAATAATATTTACTCTTTTAAAGTTGACGTGAGGTTTTTATTGACCCCCTCCCCCTTCGGTATAATGAGATTTTACTGCCCCCCCCCCCCCCCCCCCCCTCTATTTTTTTGTTCACGTAATTAATGTATGCCCCCATAGACCAAAGGTATGAATATCATCTCTTTTTTTGGTTCCACCGCTGAGAATTCCGTTCTATCGTCTCTTTGTTACATACCTCGATTATGAAAAAAGAGGGAGAGGTTTAACAGCTTTAATAAGTATATTGTGTTATTTATATATGGTAGAGTGAGATAAATATAGGTATCTATCATATTAACCAGAGGACGATCGTCTGCTAGCTACACGTGTTTGTTTTGCAGGGGATTTTTTTTATTTATTTCTCTGGTTTGCTTGTCAATACGTGCCACTATAGCTTGTCACGAGCCAACAATAAACGACTATATTATTTTTAGAATGCATTTGTAATTCTTACCAGATTTGATACTTGGTTCATTATTGCGTAGGTGTGTATGTCGTCGTGTAGTAGAGTAATATTATTTACACAGTGGAGTCATCCGATTTCCGTAACAACGGTTTCCTTTTATTATCTTTTATTATTTCGTCGGTCCAATGCCAAAGTTGTGAATCCACATTTTTCCCATTTTTGAGTAAAATATACAAAAAAAAAACATTTTTAACATAGTTTTATTACACATTATTATGTATAAACTGATTTATTTGAGCTAGTTTAGGAATAATTAATAATATAAATCGATTTATGATATCAATAAATTAACATAATAGTCTTGTAGATAATATCTACCATAATTTAACCTGTGTTCAAAACAATATAGTATATAATTTTATTTGTTTTATAATCTTAATGTTTAATATTTTTATTTTTTATTTCTCTCTTTAAAATATTTATCTCTCTTTATTTTTCAGCTCACTATTATTTTTATATTTTTATTTAACCTTAAATATGTTTTTTCTATTCTGTTTTCTTATTTTTTATTATTTATTACCATAGTTTTATAAAAAAGTTAAAAAAAATCTGTTTCTATAAAAAAGTATTTTTAGTTTATATATTTATTATTTATGACTACCACAATACGGGCATTAGTCTAGTATAATAGTTTAAAGAAATTTTCTAAAACTGTAACTTAAAAATGTATTAAATAAAAAAAATAAAAATTCTAAACTTCAAACTTTAATATCTCCAAATGATGTTTTTGCGGATTCGCGAACTTTGGGCATTTATCCGACGATTTCAATTTACAATATTAATTGAATAATAATAATTAATTATATATGAGGTACCAGATTGCCATGTTTGCCTTTGAAATGACATGGAGATTGCTATCTTTGCTTTTACGTACAATATTACGTACAAATAATCTATGTAATATACGTGTATATAACACAGGGACATCCCTAGCATGGCGGGCGAAATAACACAATATGTACACTATGTATAAAATTCTTTAATAAATAAATATTGTTTGTAAAATCAAATATAGTAATCTCCATGTCATTTCAAAAGAAAACATAGCAATCTGTTCGAAATGGAGATTGCTGCTTTTGCTTTTACACAATTCGTATTATGTAGGTACTTTGAAGTTTTGGCTAAAACACAGATTTATCTATGCTTTGGATAGAACTGGCAATATGTTTTTAGAAAGACAAACATTTCCGATTTATGAATAAAATGACTTTGAAAATCTTCTACTTACTACCTAACTAACTAACCATCACGCCGTTTCCCCGCAGGAGTAGGCAGAGAGGACGGACTCTCAAACAACTCGGTCTTGGAACACACTCTTTGTCTCACACACTTTCACGTCTCATAAATATTCTTCTATTATTCTAACAAGTATCTGATCCACTCGATCGTACCATGTTTCCTCGGGCGTCCCCGATCTTCTACTACCATCACAGACGGCGGAGAACGTTGCTTGTGTCGTGGTGGAGAATTTGGCCAGGCGAGGAATTGAAGTCACGACACCTATTTTTTATGTTTTTAATGTTCACTCAGAATAATTCTTATTTCTGAGCCTGTTTTAAGGCCGGTCTCTTGCGACCAGTTTCACAAACAATACCTCAAACATTACCATAAACGTGGGGCAGGGCCACAACTTTTGTTGTTTTCCATGGGCCACGGAAAGTAAAAACATTGTGGCCCCGACTTAACTATCCACAAAGTGTGTAAACATTTTCGTCGGAGGAGACGCCGCTTTTACCTACCATATTTTAGTTTTAATGTTCTTGTTTTGTCCTGTGCTATTAGCACCGTTTTGGTCTATCAATATTGTCCTGTGCTATAACAGCACTGTTCTTGTTAATTTTTGTCCTCTTGTCATTGTTTGTATACTCGTTTATTGTATAATCTTTATTTCATATTATTTTATTAATATTTTGTAAGGTCTCGTAAGGAGCACCACTATAGGTTGTTATAATAGTAGTTTTAGGCGCACTTGAAGTGAAATAACATGAAACTGCGCTATAAAAAATGTTACTTTATTATTATTATTATGCCAACTCAGCGAATGACGAGACTTTGGTTGTTTATTTAATTTCACTTGTTTTTGAGAATGTAGTTTTTATAATTACAAAACTTCTGGATAGAGCGTCCCGACAGTATTTTTTTCTCTCTCACGCCCTTGATTTTTTTTTTCGTTACCTAAAAATATGTGCGTTGCGTGTGGTGTTTTAGTGTTGTGGTGTTGGGTGTGTGGTGTGGTGTGGGGCAAGCTAGGAAGCTAAGCCGACCTTCTTCCAACTGGTTTTGGTGTTGTAACGACCCTTTCCTCTAACGTGGACAACGGTAATGCCGAAACTCGTTAAAGATATCTTCTGGGTGAATTAGAGATGCTGCACCAATAATAACTATAACAGCTGATGTGACATTACTTCCACTCGAGCGATTGGTGTTCAGTTTTTGATTTAGCCATTCGATTTAATTAATATCATTCCTCAAAATATTAATATGGAAAAAAAAAATTACTGCGGTTTAAAGCTAATGACTCCATCTAAATTTCACCTTTTATCCTATATTTGTAGGTTCGTTAAATGTGGTCCAATTTTGGACCGATATCAATCGCACAAAAATAAAAGCGGTTTAAATTTGGACCTTAATCGCTCCAGTGGCTAATCTGTATTAGTTTGTTCCAATAAGATATCAGATACTCTCAGTATCACTTGGAATAATATTTTTAAGGAAAGGAAGGAGATGAAGTTCTGGGAAGGAAAGGGGTATGAAGGTTGGGTAGGAATCTGGGTTTCATCATCCGCAGCCCTAGACGAAGACCTAGACAAACCCCACCATATGAACCCGGACATTCCTGCTAAGTCACCAAACGTAGCGAACACTTAGGGTGACCTATTTATTGGCGGCGTTACCCATACCCGCCTCCCAAACTTGTAAGGAGAAGCTTAATGTGAAATCACTATTTTTGAACCCGTGCATATGAACTCCACCATATGAACCTAGGAACCCCTGCTAAGTCACAAAACGTAGCGAACCACTTAAGGGACCATGTAAGGAGACATAAGTCTCCTTACAAGTTTGGGAGGCGGGTATGGGTACCGCCGCCCCAAACCTCCGCCATAGGTCACCCCAAGTGGTTCGCTATGTTTGGTGACTTAGCAGGGGTGCCCGGGTTCATATGATGAGGTTTGGTTGTAATTGTTTATTAATGTCTTGGCGGCGGATAATCTGGATACACTGAACCCCAGATTTCTACCCAACCTTCATACATTTTTCCTTACCAAAACTTCCTTTCCTTCCTTTCCTTAGAAATACCCCCCACACAGCATTCCCAAAGATGACGTAGGCCCTGAGGGAAATTGTTTTCCTCAGGGCCTCCCGTGTGAATCTAATGTCAAAAAAATAAAAATGTACTAAAAGTGGATCATCGGAATATATCAAGGAAGAACACAGCTAAACCGATAATAATCCAAGCCACGACTGCGCGATACAATAGTGGATATTGTTGGTAGAACTCGGGCTGTCTAGTCACGGATTACATTCAGTAAACAAAACATGTTATGAAAACTCCTTTTATGTATAGTGAATAAACGGAAAAATATGTTTTCGCTGGTGCATTCATTCCATATATGTAAATATATAAGTTTCATTGGTGTTGTCGATTATTACCGTATTTGCGATATTCTGTGGCGTTGCCTTCAACAACAGTGATAGAGTATTTTCACATAACGCTTGTAGATACATTAAATATATTTTTTAATGTTGTTGTTTTCATATATATAGACAATATATGTTTATGTTAGCTGTAGAATAGTTTCTCAATAATCTACGTAGGTTGTCGCGTAATAAATTAGTAATGTTATTAACATCGCTATATTATCATAATATTTCGTATCGTAGTAATGATATACATTTTGCTATGCCAATTAGTGACGCCATGTCCCAAAAAACACGTTTAAGGGGTAAAAAAATGTTTAAGGGATAAAAAAACATGTTTTTCGTAAGCTTTTATTGAGAAATTAAATAAGAAAACAACTTCACCAAGTAACTGATATATAGTGCTTTATAAAAAATATAATTTAATAACTTTCCTTATAATTTAAGAAAAAAATTATGTTAAATTTTTAATAAGAAAAACTCTTTTTTTAACTTTTGAAGGTTATTCCCATCGATGTAATATATCATTGAAGAAGAATATAACAATGATAATCTAAATTAAAATGAACAAGACACAGAAAAATAATAAAGGATAACGGTCGCAACTGGGACCGTTATTTTTTTGTATTTTTCTGTGTCTTGTTCTTTTTCATATTTTAATGTTGATTATTATTGTAATCTTCTTAAAAAAAATAATGTTTTTGAACAACAAAAAAAACACCATCTAAATAAAAACAAAAAAGTTTTTTTTCATTGTTTTTTTACTTAAGTTGTAGAACTCAATTTTTAAATAAATAATAATAAAATAAAAAAATATATCAAATCTATGATATGGGGGATAAGTATTTTTCTCCATATTTGACAGCAATTAGTGTAGATACCTAATTAAAGTTACATAATATATACATATAATTTTATTAATGTTTTCATATTATTTGGGACACAGATAAATAATTAGATAAAGTGATCATTGTGAACCCGTACTGAAGTTCAAAAACTACATTCCTTATTCAAAAGTACATATTTTTGGTGAGCGATAAAAAATGGTGTAAATAATATAAATTACCCAAAAAACTATTCGAATATGGTATAAATCATGCATCTAGATGGAATCTAGACTATTTAGAGCAGAAGTTCCCAAACTTTTTTTCTCGTAGATCACTTTCAAAATTTTACTAGTTTCGGTGGACCCCCTGCTGCTACATTTCTACTATATTTTACTCCAATTTAGACCATTTATCACGCCAACGTAGACCCCCATCGAGTCTGCCGCACAGTGGGCTGAAAATCGCTTTTCATAGACATAGAGACTTGAATTTTCAAGGGTCTTTTTTGGCTAGAAATGGATTCTGCTGATTATTAGGTTGGCCATTATATCCTTACACACAGATATACTACTATTTAATTTTTTTTTTGAAATACTTCGCATATTGGCGCAACTTGCGCATTTTTTTAAATCCTCAAAGTTGAAAAAATAACTTTTTTATGTTGATGATTCATTTTAATGCTTAAATGCTTTACATATGAGTATGATATGTCTAGTTTACAATATTTTATTGACACTATAAACCAAAATTTTGCATTAAAATGAATCATCAACATAAAAAAAGTTTTTTTTTCAACATTGAGAATTTAAAAAAAAGCGCAAGTTGCGCCACAATACGAAGTATGTCAAAAAATACAACTAAATAGTAGTATATCTGTGTGTAAGGATGTAAACCTTATGATTCCAGAGATAGCCTCATTTTTAATGTCAGTGCCATACAATTTTTTCTCTAAAAAATGATAACTCCTTCATTTGTAAACGCAATTGCTTCATACGAAATTTTAAAACATAGTAATGATCAGCAGAATCCATTTCTAGCCAAAAAAAGAACCTTGAAAATTAAAGTCTCTATGTCTATGAAAGGCGATTTTCAGCCCACTGTGTGCCGTGGACCCCTGGGGGTCCACCGGGACCACTTTGGGAATCACTGATCTAGAGCAGTGCTCCGCAACCGGTGTGCCGTGGCACACTGGTGTGCCGTGAGCTGGATACAGGTGTGCCGCGGACAAATTCAATGTATTTTGACATTTTAGTATAGAATAATAATAACTGCAAAAATTATTTTACGAAAACGAAATCAAAATTCAAATAGATGTATTTAAAAAAAAAACATGAATTATGTCATTAAACACTAATGGCATTAATGTGAAAATTGTTAAAAAATAAAGAATTAATCATAAGTTATCTTCATATTTTTTTCGCAAAGCTCACAAAAATTCAAACTGGTAAAAAGTCGTCCTTACACTGGAATTTTCAGGACATTTTGTAGGTTTTGTTGAATGAAGAGACTTTGTTTGAGAATAATGCTTCATTCATAATTTGTATTGTCCGTTTTACTTAAGCATAATTAAGACCAAATGATTTTTTTTATCATAATGCTCACTCCACCTCTAAACCCAAGCGTTCGCTTCAATGGAATATAAAAAACAACGAATTGTAACATTAATAGATACTAATAATTTGAACGGTGGCGGAAGAAACATACGTGATCAAGAATTTATAATAATTATTAATATTGCGTAAAAAAAAAAATGTTATAGTTATATGTATGTATACTTTTCAAATAAAAAACTAAAAATGATTGTAAAATTTTGTATCAATTTAATACCTATATATCTTAGCTTTTGGTGTGCCGCGTAATTCTAGGAAGAATTTTAGTGTGTCGTAGGTGAGAAAAGGTTGCGGAGCACTGATCTAGAGCAACACTGATGCCACGGTTATCGGGTCTTTGTATACATAGTACATGTCTTCCTGACATGTAATAATATTATTGTGTGTTTATTAATGTATTCTCTCTAAAGAAGTGTGTACTTAATAAATTATAAAATTAAAACAAATTATTTTGTATGCATCACTTATGTAACCAAAATTATCAACATGTTTCGAAACCCATGGTTCCTTCATCAGGAGAAAATTAAAATTAACAAAAGACAAACAAGCAAATTAAAATTAAATTAACTTTGTAAAAACCGCACATAAATAAATAAATACATAAGCATTGTTTACAAAGTGATTTGTTTTCAATAAATTAAAATGACACCACAAAGTGAATTTACGATTATTGAAGATGTAATATATAAAAAAATAAATTCAAAGTTGCATATATATATACGTATTTCAATTGAAAATTCCTTCCTCACTACGAAAAGCATCATGAATCTAAGCGATGCGCAGTTTTGTCTACGCACAAAATTTATATAGATAACATTCTTGCAGCTTGTTTTGGTGTCATCGTGCATCATGATGCATTTAATGTGTTATGCTTTACAATGTTGTTACTTACACTTCCTATCTAAATTAAATATTTGCATACACGTGCACGAAGTAAACAAGGTTCTCAAACTTGTTTTAAATTGTAATTAAAAGAAAATTCAAAATTAATTTTTTATAGTATTTATTTTCTTAACTTACTGATTTCTTTAGCTCATCCCGGTTTCGCATACATTTTGAATTTTTGTATCTATTAATAATTTATTTTTTTACATTAGCTCCACACAGTAGGCCTTGAGGAAAATAATTTCTCTCAGGGCCTACGTCATCTCCGGGGAATCTGTGTGGAGGGTATTTTGAGGAAAGGAAGGATAGGAAATTCTGGGAAGGAAAATGGTATGAGGGGTGGGTAGAAACATATGAGACGATGTTCCGGGAGAGTCCGGCTGGAGAGATCAAAAGGTTTCCCTCAATCAGTCTCTCCTGATCCGGCCTGCCACGCAACGCAGGTAAATGAAATTTTTGACTCCGGTGACTTTTTAGATGTCTTTTTTTTTTTCAAAAACTTTTTCTTCATAATAAAAAAATCTTTCACATGTCGTCACTGGTCTCTAAGCCAAGTAACCAACCAACCCCTCATCCCGCCCTTAACTTCCAAATACCTGCTGATTTTTATGTTTTTGTAGATAAAAAAAACTTCATAAATGTCACCGGAGACCAAAATTTTATTTACATTTTTTTACTTCAAATAATGTCAGGAATCACTGGTTAAAGTAAGTCAAGTACGATGCTTAACAACCTGTATGTATACGAGTATTTAATAGGAACAATAGAAACTGGATCATCTATATGTGTAGGTGTACAGTGTACATATTTAGGGTGAGCACTTAAGAGAGTAATTAGAAACATCTAAATAAATTAGAGACGAATGATTGATAATAATTATAAAGAAAGAAAGAAAAAAGGCAATTATTTAGTTAATAACTCCTGACAAGTATGGTTTCAGTTTGAGTTTCAGTTTTTTGTTATCTTTTATTTGTTTTATTTCAATCAGAAGGTTGTTGAAATACTTTATTCCCAAATAGATATAATTGTTTTGCATTAGTTTGGTATTTTGATGTTGTATTGATATCATTATAGGTATAATTTTTTTTTGGATTTTCTGATGGCCCCACAAGGGAAGAGTCCACCGAGGTGGTCTTAACTCTTATCTCCACTCTCCCTTGGTTCATCGAAAGCCCCAAAAGACACCTCCATTGCTGTTAGTTTTTTGTTTGTTTGAATGGTTTATTTTTGGTCCCACGAGTATCCAGATTAATAGAAGTTACACCCCAGAAGAGCCCCGAGTGATGGCGTAAGATCTAAATCTAAATACTCCGAGAAACGACCCTGTAACTCGGAGGCACCGTTTGTGACACTGTTCCTCGCAGCGAATAGTAAACTTTTTAAATAAATAAATCGTGTTTAATTCATCAAAAATGATCGTTCCCGTAGTAAAAACCAAATTACAAATAATACAATAATGTGAAAAAAATAACATGAAAATAACACAAAAAATACAATGATGGTGAAACACCCCCTTAGTTTTATTTTTTTAAGACGATAGACTTCGCTTTTCGGCCCATACAAAAAGGACGCCCGGGAAAAAACCCTTTTCTACATCGAAAATTGCACAAAATGAATATATTTTTTTATAATGCCTTCTAAAGGGTAAAAACTATGTCGGTATGTTTTAGAATTTTCGATGCGTTTCGTATTAACGTAAACATTCACTGTCAAACATGTACGATTTATCAAAAAATATTATTTAAGGAAAAAGTGGTGCTAACTCAACTCTCATAAAGAATTATAAAATTATAAAAAGCTACCGACGTAGATTCTTCTTTCTAAAAAATATATATTTTTTAAAATTTCAATTTCGTGAAAGTTTCGGTGTAGAAAAGTGTATTCTCCATATACCCCTTTTCGAGCGATTTCTGTAGGTAAATTTGAGCGTTGTCTCATTCGCACATTTCGCATTCGCATGTATTGTAAGTGTGCGTGAGCTTATTGTGAGCGGGACAGAATGACAGACGCGGGTGTTCCGCGTGTCGTTCAAAGTCTAGCCTCTTAAGATGATAGACTTCGCTTTTCGGCCCATACAAAAAGGACGCCCGGGAAAAAACACTTTTCTACATCGAAAATTGCACAAAATGAATATATTTTTTTTATACTGCCTTCTAGAGGGTGAAAACTATGTCGGTATGTTTTCGAATTTTCGATGCATTTCGTATTAACGTAAACATTCACTGTCAAACATGTACGATTTATCAAAAAATATTATTTAAGGAAAAAGTGCTGCTAACTCCACTCTCATAAAGAATTATAAAATTATAAAAAGCTACCGACGTAGCTTCTTCTTTCTAAAAAATATATATTTTTTAAAATTTCAATTTCGTGAAAGTTTCGGTGTAGAAAAGTGTATTCTCCATAAACCCCTTTTCGAGCGATTTCTGTAGGTAAATTTGAGCGTTGTCTCATTCGCACATTTCGCATTCGCATGTATTGTAAGTGTACGTGAACTTATTGTGAGCGGGACAGAATGACAGTCGCGGGTGTTCCGCGTGTGGTTTAAAGTCTAGCCTCTTAATAGGGGGATTTCAGAATCTTCGTAGAGATGAGAGATTCTTATCCATTTAGGGGCTCCCAGGACTATGCGTATTGCTTTATTCTGGAATGTTTGAAGTTTTTTCATGTCGGACTCGGTTTTTGGAAGTTTTGGCCTTATCGTTGACTTTTATATTGGGTTTGTCACATTCCATTCGATTTAGCGACATAATTGTTTTTTCCATCTTGTATGGTGGAGTATCTTCTTTTAATCTTATTTCGTTTTTGATTTTCCATCTTGCATGGTGGAGTATCTTCTTTTAATCTTATTTCGTTTTTTATTTTGTTTTTCCATCTTGCATGGTGGAGTAACTTATTTTTATCTTACTTCGTTTTTGATTTTGTTTTTCCGTCTTGCTCGGTGGAGTAACTTGTTTTTATCTTAATGGTAGAAAATAATGTAACTTGTTTTTATCTTACTTCGTTTTTGATTTTACATCTTGCGTGGTGGAGTAACTTGTTTTTATCTTACTTCGTTTTTGATTTTCCATCTTGCATGGTGGAGTATCTTCTTTTAATCTTATTTCGTTTTTTATTTTGTTTTTCCATCTTGCATGGTGGAGTAACTTATTTTTATCTTACTTCGTTTTTGATTTTGTTTTTCCGTCTTGCTCGGTGGAGTAACTTGTTTTTATCTTAATGGTAGAAAATAATGTAACTTGTTTTTATCTTACTTCGTTTTTGATTTTACATCTTGCGTGGTGGAGTAACTTGTTTTTATTTTACTTCGTTTTTGATTTTCCATCTTGCATGGTGGAGTATCTTCTTTTAATCTTATTTCGTTTTTTATTTTGTTTTTCCATCTTGCATGGTGGAGTATCTTGTTTTTATGTTTCTTCGTTTTTGATATTGTTTTTGATTTTATTTTTCCATCTTGCTCGGTGGAGTAACTTGTTTTTATCTTAATGGTAGAAAATAATATTAAATGGTAGAACCTACAGACAAGCTGACCCTTCACAGCTTTGTGGGACTACCCATATTTTATATTGTATTAGATGTAATTATATGCAAATTTAATAAAAAAATAAAAACTTCCTTTTTAATTTTGTTTTTCCATCTTGCATGGTGGAGTATCTTGTTTTTATCTTATTTCGTTTTTAATATTATTTTTGATTTTGTTTTTCCACCTTGCATGAAGTATCTTGTTTTTATCTTATTTCGTTATTTATTCTGTTTTTGATTTTACTTTTATTTTGAAAAATACTAATATGCGAATTCACACAAAGTTCCAATTTCATCATGTGTCACCACTGTTCTTGTTTAATTAAACATTAAAGTTATCTAATTTAAATAGCTAATTTCGTGAACTAACCGGACTCAACAGAGTGACAGTTTCTACTGAAGTGATTACCTATGTGTATTGGTAATAATTATTATTTTCATTCGTTTTTGATAAGCTCTTTGGTGACAAAGGTCATTTTTTCTGTTCACCGTATCGGCGACCTTTCGTCACTATCGTATATTTGTACTGATAGGTACTTTACTGTGGGTTATTAGACCGAGAAAATTATTATTACTGACCTACTTTGGGTAGAATACAAGAATACCCTGGATTAACCCTCCGATAACGAATCAAGTAAATTTTATCATACTAACATTATGGTTTAGGTTCCCAACCAGTCGATCCCAATAATAATTACGATTGTGAATTTTTGCAAATAGTAATCTTTTCCGTATTTTAATTTACAACCGCGGATGAAAAAATAATATCCTTGTTCGTACTGCCCTGACGTTATAATATTTATTATGGCGAAATCTGATCCGGGTGTATAAAAAATAAAATTGTTATTTTATTTTAAACTAGCTGATACCCGGCATGTGTTGCAATGCCAATAATATAAATAAATTGTTTCTCCAGATCCTTCTTCAAATTTCATAATGCCAGAGCTCACCAGTATATATATATATATATATATATATATATAGAAGTATTCACGGGCATGTTCACAACAATTCAAAAAAATGTAATAGCAATCGGATGAAATTTTAATCGCAATCGTATGAATAGTATAGGAAATAATTTCATAACGCCAGAGCTCACTATCCTAAACCATCCCGGGTATGCGCACATCATATTCCCAAAGTTTCATCGCAATCGGATAAACGGTATGGCCGCGTATAAGGTACGAACCTAAGAGTATGGATATTAGAGAGACGGCATGTGAAGTGTGCCCGCGCGCTCCAAGTGTGCCTTTTCGAGAATTCTACCCACATGGCTGACATTGGCTATCACCATGTAAAATGGCTGCTGTCGGAACGTATTAAACGTCCAAAAACCAGCAGCCAACGTAAGCCGTTTGGGTAAAATTCTCGAAAAGGCACACTTCACATGCCGTCTCTCTAATATCCATACTCTTAGGTACGAACAAACAAACAAACATTATTTTTTTTATATTATAGATTATAATGCCACATCACTAAGTATTCGCTTCATACGAAAAGAAGAGAAAAAATATTTTATATTTATTTTCAAGACTTCCCTCAAGAATTTTTTTAATGAGTGTCTCTGCATTTTTTCTGAAAATTTTTAGACCCAATGGGCGCTTTTATTATTATCGTAACGACCCACTTTACGGTCACAAAAAATGCAATAATAATGATTAAAAAACATACGTTTATCGCAGCAATGCTGCATTTCTTTCTTATACATTAAGACCCATTAACCAGCGGCCGAGAATTGAAATTTCAACTTGCGATCGTGCCCTTGCAACTGTACAGGGCGGTTCCGATGAGAAAGATTGATTATTCTCCGTACCAAAATTTTTAACTAATAACTCAAAATTCACTTTATTTCTTTCAAATTTTGCTATAGTGTGTACCTGCATTCAAGTAAGCAATACAAATGCTCAAACGTATGATGATTAATTTCTTAATATCGTGTAGGTACTTCTTGAAAACATTTATGATTTTTCAATAATGTCTAAGCAAAATAAGTGTGTAAAAAAAATCTGAAATACTTTAGTTTGTAAGACCGTAAATAAATAGACAAACTTAGGTATTTTCGTTGCAAAACACATACTTACTCGGATTTTTTTAATGATTTTATTTGAACCAAAATTAAAATTCTGAAAAGTGGCTTACTAGATAATGTATTGATTTATTTTTTTGATTTAGTTTGCAATATTTCGTTTGAAAAGTTAACAACGACCTGCCAACAATTTGCAGAACCCAATGTGTCGGGTTTCTGCAAGTCGGATCGTGTGTAGGGAATAATAATAGTTCGGCTGGCTTCGGATGGCAACATGCTATTCCGCAAGTTGTTCTGCAAATCGGATCGTGTGTAGGGCCTTTTATGTTGTTTTTTTACTGTGCGTATTTAAAAAATGCATAAATGTTTAATTAAATTAGCTAAGTATTAACACGGCAAATTGTGATATTTATTTATACCTACTATTCCATTAGTGGATTTTTCTCCATTTTCCGCGTTCTGTGATTAAGTTTCCTGTATGTGGTTTCCATGCTAAATATGCATTTAAATTTGTACTTATTTACTGTTGATTTCAGATTTATACGACAAGAAAAAACCTTCATCATTGATTTAGCATGAGATTAAATAACACTTGTATAACGTGATTGTTAAATAAATATACAATTTAACTGTGAGCACATTCAGTCCTTATTTTGGGTACAATTAATTTAGTACCTATACACGTTTTTGTAGCAGTTCATTAAACAACACAGTCTAATAAACTTTAACCATCACTTTATGGCAAATTAAACGAATACTTAGTTTTAAAACACTTTATTTTTATTTATATTTTTCGACCGGTTTCGATTGCACCCAATCATCAACAAGACAATAAAATATAAACTGTTTAAATCTCAGTTTATATTTTATTGTCCTGATGAAGATTGAGTGCAATCGAAACCGGTCGACAAATATAAATAAAAATAAAGTGGTTTAAAACTAAGTATTAGTTTCATTTGGTATAATGTCAAGCCATAAAGTGTTTGCTTTCTTCGATAATTTAATAACTTTATGGGTTCGCTGATAAACAAGTTACACCTGTGTCGATCCTCCCGAAGCAAAAAATGAAAAAGAATGTCGGTGGTTCTCAGTCGAAGTATGATACAGTTAAAAACGACCGAATAATAGGGATACGTTGGCGCAGTGGATAGCGCGTTGGCCCGGATTGCCAGAGGTCCTGGGTTCGAGTCCCAGATTTATCCGTATCTTTTTCTGATTTTTCTGTTTCGGATTTTCGATTGACTTTCGCTAATATTATCTTCATTAATTAAAATATTATTATTTGAGGTTTAACTCTTTAATTTAAAAATAAAAAGATAAATGTAGCACTCACATAATACAGTAGCTTGATTTTTCAATGAATAAGAAATACTTTATTCTGTTAAAATCGCAGACAATCGGTGTATGTAGAATGTAGATGGGATGTTATCTAAGCTTCCGACACGTATACAGATTATGTTCCAAGCCGCGCTAAGCTCGACATTCCAACCAGGGCGAGAATAAAACCAACTGATATACCGGACGTATGTATCTCTGCGCCCAGTATTTTCCTCTCTTGCGAATGCGGCTTTAAAGCGAGAGATAAATTAAAGCTTCGTCAGCTGAAATGAAATCTGTAATTGATAAACATTGTTTTTAATGATACATATTTTGCAATTGAACTCTGATACATGTTTGATAACTAAGTACATGCTTTTGAGAAATGTACCTCTAAAGTTAATGCTCACCTGAGTCATAGCATCGGTCAGTCTCGCAGATCGTTAGGGATGCAACATGCAACACGAGGCAGAAGTCTAAATAATATGACATTCGGGACTCATAAGCACCAAAATGATATTATCTAAAATTCCTGGGCTATAAAATACCCTAATAAAAAGTACTGTAAGTACTAAAGAATATAATAAATATCAACAACTCTGAATAAAATATGAAACGGATAAAGGTACAGAGTATAAAAAGCTGGCTTATCTACCAATTGAGCTATTTTTTAATACAAAAAAAATGTCTGCTGGTAAATTCGTGATAAAAATGTAAACATCACGTGTATTCGAAACTTGACGGTCAAACTCGCAGCGCGCTTTGAATGTCTAATAATAAATTACTATGGCAATTACTTGCCTAGCCCGGGCTAGGCCAGTCAGTATCCTCGCTATGTACGACATTTCCTCGCTCAAATTTGAGAGGACTACATCTGCAGCTCAAGCCTTGAGAAGCCTGAGAATAGTTCATTTTTTCGATGCCGAGGCGCAGCGAGGCTCTGGTAGTCACATGTCAAATCTGACACCTAAGTATATTGAATGCTTTCATATCACCGAAATTTACCAAAATTGACTAATATTATAAGTATGGACTATTATATTCATCGAGCGATGGGGAATGTCGATGTTATTAAATTGATAATCAATCTGAAATGGTCTGATAAGGAATTTAAAAAATGTCAACATCAGGGCACTGTTCAGTGTTTAATTTCATGAATAGTGCATAACTCCGGCAAACAAATAGGTACTATTTAGAAATTAGTATCCTCGCTTATAGCACCATGCCGATTGAACTGGGGAACTTTATCAAAATCAACCCGACTAAAAATATTTTTGGTTCATGAAATAAATTGCCGCCCTTAACATTTTCAAAGATCGCGATCTCCCGATAACGGTAGAAAGTATAGATATAGCACTCACGTGGACAGTAGTTTGGTTTTTTAATGAATAAGTAAAACGTTCCTCTATTAAAATCGTAGAAAATCCGCGTGATGCCAGTGATATCTGGGCTTGCGACTTATATATGGATTATGTTCCAAGCCGCGCTAAGCTCGACATTTCAACCGCGATAATAAAATCAACTGATATACCGGACCAATCCTATGTATCTCTGCGCCCAGTATTTTCCTCTCTTGCGAATGCGGCTTTAAAGCGAGAGATAAGTTAAAAAGCTTCGTCAGCTGAAATGAAATCTGTAATTAGTTATATGTAGTTTGCAATTGAACATGTTTGATAACTCCTGAACTACGTGATTATTTAGAAATGAAACTGCGATGTACTTCTAAAGTTAATGTTCACGTGAGTCATCACATCGGTCAGTCTCACGGGATGGGATCGTTTGGGATGCAACACGAGGCAGACGTCTAAATAATAATATACGACATTCGGGACTCGTATGCACCAAAATGATATTATCTCAAATTCCCTGGCTATAAAATACTGTAATAAAGAAGATAATAAATATCAACAACTCAGAATGAAAATATGAAACATATAAAGACACAGTGTAATAGAATTATTAAATAAAATCCACATTTATATTACGCTAAACACAATTAGTCTTTGGAGCAGGTACAATCAATTAGCTAGTATGACTCAGTTTAATACTAGTAAGCCAGTACAAAACGTTAAGGTGATTGTCAAAAGAATTCATATTATATCTCTTTATAATTATTTCACGAATACACGCTTTTTACAAGTTATGTTTTGAAATATTAATAAAAAATAATTGTTACCTATTGCAAGCAATATCAGTATGAATAAATAGTTTTGTCAATTAAAAAAATCAAATCTTTCAAGAAAGGCCAACAAATACAATCAATATTGGATTAAATCACCGATGCAATATTGTATTTGTTAGTCTTTCTTGGAAGATTTGAGTTTTTTAATTGACAAAACTATTTATTCAAATTCATATTGATTGTGTACGTAATTGTTCTTAATATTTCAAAGCACAACTTGTAAAAAGCGTTTATTCATAAAATAATTATATGCGCGCCAATAAAATATGAATATGTTGCCACCTGCGAGTTTAAAAAGCGCCTAACCCTGCGCGCCATATTTGAATGTAGTTCGAAAGAAAACGATATTCACTACGTGATAAAAACCTAAGCCCCGTCATTGTGACAAGCGTGGTATTTTGAAGATCCCCCTCCCCCTGAACGGGTCACGTAGTATGGGTACGTTCACAATAACAATAACTCTATGTGTACTTTAACAATATCCCAAAGGAACTCTGTTCCCTTCCGCTCGTTAAACCCTTTAAAAGATTACACGAGTATTATCTCTGGGTTAGCTGAAAATATTTCAGCTAACCCAGGGATTTTTCCTGAAATTGCTCGGTTCAAACCGGAAGGCGACGTAACCTTTTCCTTCGAAGATCTTCCTCTCCTCCCTTTCCTTTAAAAAAACCGTCCACACAGGATCCTCAAAGGTAACATACGTACTGAGGGTTTTTTTTTTTACCTCAGGGCCTCCTACGTGGAGCTAATGTAAAAAAAAACATATAATTACTAATTGTATTGTTTTCTTTGTTACTCAACCGCAAATTATTGTGGTCAAATAAACATGTCTTATACATTTAATTTATTGTAAAACAAAGTACATTGAAGTGGTATATATTATGTTTTTAATTTTCACTAGATACTTCCCTACGTCTCATGCATAAGGTAAGGATGGCTCCGTGGTTGTACGGCTAAGACTTTTGACCATTGACCTCTCGTATGTCGTAATAACTCGGTACTTAGTTTATAAATAGTTAGAAAAATGTAACATATTTTTGAAGTAAAACTTCTTGACGCACGCGTGATTTGGGGGATAAGCTGGCGAATGCGTTACGAAAAGTGGTGATCGGGCGAGGCGAACGGAAGTTGAGATTGATATATATGCGGTTGTATAGATGGAGCTAAAGAAGTTTTACTTCAGTCGTGTGGTCTAAAGCACGCTCGTTTTTTTTCGTAATAAAACATACTTATTCATAGAATACCCTTGCGGTTATAACATTGACAATATTGATGTGAGACTAATTTTTACACAAATTTCAATATGAATACTACGATTTTTCTATTTTAAACCTGGTAGGTGCTTCGTAGGCAACGAGAAAATCTGCTGATCGTTGAAAAATAAGTACAAAAAATCTAAATTTATTGTTATCCAATGCCATAGGGGGCATGCATTAATTACGTGAGCAAAAAATAGGGGGGGTCCAGTAAAATCTCAACAAATCTCATTATACCGAGGAAGGGGGGGGGGGGGGGGGGGGTCCTTAAAAATCTCACGTCAACTTTAAAAGAGTATATATTATTATAGAGATAATAAATAAGTGTCTCATTTTGCCTCCTCACTTAATCTCACCAAGGGGGGGGGGGGGGGGGGGGGGGGGGGGGGTCCGTGTTGCTTTGAAAATCTTTCGAAATTTTTTTTAATGTCCTATGTATTTATTATTCTTTGAGATGTCGTAAAAACAAATACCATTTTAGAACCAAAATTTAACTACCTTTAAGATTTTCATATCTAAAATATACTTAAGTGTTTAAAAACTGTAGTATTTTAAGCTTTAAACATCAAGTTGAAAAAAAAACTTACTTACCCCAAATACTTTCTATTAAAACATTGAAATATTTGGAAAAATTAAAAAAACACAGTCCTTTTATTTAATGATTTTGAAATAAAACTGCCACCTCACTTTTTACTCCTTCACACAATAAAAAAATATTGAAATTCGCTTTTCATTCCCAAAAATTTACAATAAAAAAAACTCACGTTTGAATACATTGCTTGCACATCTTAAGACATTCATGTCTTTGATACGTTTTCTAAAATATGTATTAGACATTTTTGTCAGCAAAAAACATCACTTTCAAGAATTTATAATAAAATAAAGATCTTAAAATGCAAATTATTTCTGAATATAACCTATAAAACCATTTTCTGACAGTTTAATTTAGAACACACGATTTAGGAGCCCAATTTGACTTAAACTAACGAAAACCAACACAAACAAATTAGAAGTAAATATATTGAGTACATGAATATAAATGCGAATTGGTCATAAGGATTGAAATAATTAACTAAAACATCATCTTAATCACATACACATTCGCGACCGACTTTTTTCGTAAATTTCGCATTTACGGCAAATTTTTTTTCAGCGGGAAAGCAGTGCGCAGGCGCATCAATCACACCACCTAGCGGATTTTAATGAAACCCACAATTTAAACAAGTAAAATACAACGTTGCCAACTCTAAATATTCACAAAAACACCGTTTAACGGTCGTTAAACGTATTCGTACTTTCAGAAATCACAGATTAATTAATAAATTACAATTTCAAGTCACCTCAGGATATCTGACAGTTGATAAAATATTTTTCGTTTGAAAAAAATTATTTACGTTTTTACCGGCCATGCAAAAACTTCCGAAGTTGAATGTTGTTCATCTGTGGTTTGAATTTCAAAACCGTTTACTGCATGGTAAATTGAATCATGCCATAAGTCTACTATATCACAACATTACCTTTATCACCAGATAACCTTGCTTTACCCAACAGTAATTATTTAATGTATAATTTAACTAACTAACTAACCATCACGCCGTTTTCCGCAGGGGTAGGCAGAGAGGACGGACCGCCAAACACTTCGGTCTTGGCACACACTCCTTGCCTCATTCACATTCATACATCTTCTCATACATACTCTTCTATTATTCTGACTCTTGACATGGCCCGACTCAAGTATCTGATTTACTTGGTCGTGCCACGTCTTCCTTGGGCGTCCTCGGCATCTTCTACCGTTCACATTCGCGTCATAAATTCTCTTTACACTCCTTTCTTCATTCATTCGCTCAACATGCCCAAACCATCTAAGCGTCCCTTTCTTAATCTTACTTACTACGCTCACATCAGCCTTGCATTCTTTTCGGATCTCCACATTCCTCACACCATCATACATGATTTTACCGCACATACGCCTCAGGGATCTCATTTCTACAGCATTCAGTCTACTTTCATCCTTTCTCTGCCATTTCCACGCTTCACTGCCATACGTCAGGGTAGGTACCAGTACTCCATTGTGGACTGCTAGCTTCGCTTCTGTGGACAACTTTTTGTTGGCTCCAACGGCGTTCAATCCTCCATTAATGGAGGTACCTGCATTCACTCTTCTTTCGATATCCCTATCAGCCTTCCCATCTCTCGTAAACATACTTCCCAAATATACAAACTCATCAACCTGCTCCAAGTATTCATCATTCACAACTATATTGCACACCATATATATATATTATGTCTAAGTTATAATGTATAACTTAGACACCGTTTAACGGTTGGAAACATTTTTTATTATTAAGGCTGTAAAAAATAACTTAAAATCCTAATCCCACACCAAACCATAAAGTTTTATGGCAAACACGAGTAACAAGATGTGACCGATGCATGATGGCTCATAGAAAATAATGAATAACAAAAAATCAATCATTTTATTTCGATAAAGAAATATTTCCATTATTATCATTATGTTGCTTAGCGTAGAGAATGGTTTTGTGTGTGAAACAAAGGTCGCATTATTATGTGTGTTAACCACATTACAGTATTTGTTATATCGTTGTAAAATAATAATTGTATCGTTCGGATGGTTTATGTTTCTGTTATTGTTTTATTGACAATTTGTTTGACACATTTTATTACATAGTAGTTATAAGGCTAGCTTTACGCTTGTAAGTAAAACTTACGGCTTGTGGAAGTTTATGACAAGTTTCTCACAGGAGCGTTTACATATGCACCCGACTTATGGGAATTAATACTCACGGAAGTTGTACGGAAGTTCAACTTATGTAAGTGCTCATAGCGACGATAGCGACCGTTTATTCATTTGCGGTTAGATGGCTTCTTGTCAACTACGATTTGCTGCTGTCAAATTTATGCGATTCTGTTAATAAATACGAAAATGCCCAAATAAAGTATTAATATTAATGCGGAAACGTCACACGGTTATGAAATCTATGGTAAGCTACCTTAGAGTTCATTATCGCATGACGTTAAAGCAACAGATGGAACCTTGTTATTCCAAAGGGTCGATTTGGAGATGTCTGACCAATCAGCTGGACGATCGACACCATAATATAGATCAAACATTAACATTATTATTATGTTAAGGGGGTTTCTCACCATCCTCCCAATAGCTTATCTACACTAATAACGAATATTTTCGATTTACGATTTACGGTTTATTTATTTATTAAGTTGGAGTTTATAATTCGGTACTCGAACCTATGAATAGTGGCTATATATTGGATAAGTTGGCCGAGTTTTCTAACCACTGCGAGTATTTTATTTTTAATAATATGTATTAGTTATTAGTGTAGAAAAGCTATTAGGAGGATGGTGAGAAACCCCTAAGTAACATAGTAAGTATTTATTATCTTGATAGAATGACAACATATTCGTATCTATCGTTTGCCCTTCATTTATTACCCAATCGTTATCGATATTTATTCAATAAGCAACTGTTTGCAGTAGTTATTGGGGCAAAGGTCTTAAATGGTTACCTACTTTATGTAAATCTATAATTTTAAATGTATTTTATCAAACATAAACACCCAATTTTGTACCATGTTTGTTTTTGTAGCATGCGAGTAGTTTCGGGGAATCTTTTTTATCAGAGTTGTGTGTGTGTGTATGCAAGAGCGTTGAGATGAGTATGTATTATTGTTTAATAATAAACAAATCAAATAAATATCGTATGGATTTATCAAATATTCCTTATGATTGCAAACGAACAATGTATTGATTGGTAATATGGCTAAAATATTCATGGTTTCACGCTCACACCGCTATATATAAGGGTTAAAAAATATTAATAGGTGGTAGCTTTCGAATTATTGTACAGAATATTTAGAATTCAATCAAAGATCATTAGTATTTAGTGAGTATAAATTAGAAATTATTTATTTATTTATTTAATATCAACGGTATAATATTTCATAAACAATGATTACATGTCACGAGCGTAAGAAAATCTTACTTAATATTATAAACGCGAAAGCTTGTATGGATGTATGTATGTTTGTTACTCGTTCGAGTAGCTCTCGTGGGTATAGGAAATTCAATGAGGTTAATTAAATCAGGACTGTCTATATATACTACCATTTACAATGTTACAAATTATAATATTTATTCTATAGCAAATGTTTTTATTGTAGGTTAGCAGAGCTGCTTGATTTTTTTATTCAAAGCGTTATATGTAGTTATAAGCTGTATCTAAAAAGCTATTACCTGTAACTAAAGAGTTTTAAATTATAACTAAAGAATTATAAGTGATCATCGTTTAGTTTTTTTTACTCTTTATCTCTATTTTTTAAAAAGAAAGACAAACATTCAAAAGAATAACCCAACAACATTTGAAAATCTCCTACTACCATCACACGAAGCGGAAGATGTTGCTTGTATTATAATGGAAGACTTTTTGAATTTTTTAAACTAAATTGTTATAATTTATAACTAAAGACGTAAAGGATATAACTAGGAGGCGGCTAAGCGGTGGCAAAATGAAGAAGTCACAAATCCGCAAAAACATCATTCGGAGATATTGAAATTTGAATTTTTGAAATGATATGTTTTTGTAATAACGAATCAATTCTAAACTTCAAACCTCAATATCTCCGAATGATGTTTTTGCAAATTTTCAACTTGGAATTCTTCGTTTTGCCACCGCCTAGCCGCCTACTAGATATAACTAAAAAGTTATAGTATGTAACTAAAAAGTTATAAAATATAACTAAAGAATTGTAAGTTTAACTAAAGAGTTGTATATTATAACTAAAAATCTATAAGTTATAACTAAAAAGCTATAAGTTATATCTAAAGAATTGTAACTTATATCTTACAGGGTGTTAAGGAACGTTCTTGACTTACTTTAACCAGTGATTCCTGACATTATTTGGAGTACAAAATATAAATGAAATTTTGGTCTCCGGTGACTTTTTAGATGTCTATTTTTTTCAAAAACCTTTTCTTCAAAACCAAACAAAAAAAAAACTTCCACATATCGTTCCTGGTCAGTAAACCAAGTAACAAACAACCCCTCACCCTGCCCCTAATTTCCCAATACCTACTGATTTTTGATGTTTTTGTAGAAAAAAAAACAATAAAAATGTCACCGGAGACCAAAATTTCATTTACATATTTTATTCCAAATAATGCCAGGAATTAATGGTTAAAGTAAGTCAAGTACATTCCTTAACATCCTGTATACCTTCCTAATGTTATTCCAACGCTTGCAAATACGATTGTCCCATTTATTTGGAAATTAATTGACGGGGGAACCTTTGACCATTTTTTCTCCTAATTAGGGTCTCCAAATAAATGACTTCTTTGACTTCTGTTCTCCTAATCTTACGAAGATGACATCATTGCCAGTAAGTTGCAGTTGATAAAGTAGGAACTATCGATGAACCAAAAAAGTAGGTACCTACTAATTATTACAACATTATGTTTGACCTATTTAAATGAATATCTATACATCGCAAGGATTATAATAACCTAGTTATTATCTTGGTTAAAAGCTAATAATATTAAACAATTCCTAATTTTGAAACAATGTGAATTCTAAAACGAACAGAAAAGAAAAAATGTATTTGGGTTCGACCTCTTTAATTCGGAATGTCCAGGTTGCCAGGTGGGTGCTTTTACCAATTGTGCCACCGAAAACACTTGCAAAGTGTCGTGCGTGTTTCTATGTATTATTATGAGAAAGATACAAGCCAAAAATGTAGGCATTCTTAGGGTGTCTTATATCGCCACTAATATAAATAATAAGGGGGTAGGAAACAGCGACAGTGACAGCAACAGTTGATTCAATAAAAATTAATAAAATAAGCATTTTGATGGACGTAAATTTAAATTACAAACCACCGATTTACTTAGGAACTTGGAACACAAATTTGTCGTTTATAAATTAAAATTTCAAAAGAAACGCATTTATGATTAATTTTGATATAATTATGTTTAATTCACAAAAAGCTCCCAAAGTTGCCTGTAAAATCGTGCAAAATTGAATTCTTTAACTGCGTAAGTGCGTGTATTTTTTTTTTACAGAGAATACCTTACAATAGTCTTATCTGCTCCCGTCTGGAGCCAGTGAGACTATGGCATCCCCAATTGGGGTATGTTATGTATATGGGTATGTGTGAGGCTGAAGGTAAGTGGGGAATGGAAGGAGATGGGAAATAGGAAGGTGGGGAAGTACCTGGCTATTCAGATCTAGTTACTAAACACGGCTAAAGCCATTAATTATTAAGCAAAGTTTTAATTCTGATTGGTGGTCTTACACCAGTGCGATACTGAGAGTATCTTCCACTCTGGAATGGGTATATCACATTTTAAAACACAAATAAATAAATAAAGCACATATCCGTTACTGGATGATTTTTAATAAAACCTTTTGATAAAAAATTATGAAATGTTTGATTATTATCAAAAATGTTAGTTTTGTTGGGTATTTTGGCCTCAATCCAAATTTAAGTTTTGTATGAAAAGGGCAGCTCAGCATTTCCTCAATACTCTTACAACCGTTGTTCCCAACTTTTCTATAGATCAGTCTGAGTCTCCGATCAGCTAAGTGATTTGGTTAGTAACGCTCGGTTCACCTGTTGGAGAGTTCCGTTGGGAAGAGCGTATTTCTGTATTTGAGGAGTGTTGAGCCAAAAATTCAGCTCAACAGTTGATCAGTAAGATTGGGAACAACGGCCGTTACAATAACGCAAATAATTACTCCCCCATAGATAAAGAGCACATTTTGACCATAAATTTAGCATGCGTAATTGTCGGATACGATACACGTTTATCATGACAACGTTATGATATCGTTTTATCTCTATTTGCAAGCAAACAGTATAAATTAATATTTATGCTTATCTCTTAAACAAGCATACCAAATAATAGATATTGTATAATATCTATCTCTATAAAACTTACACTGTAAACTTAAAAAACAAACATAATATTATCATAACAATTTAATATGCAAACTTACCACAAAAGTATCTAATGGTATTTTTTTATTAGTATCTACGTAAAATACATTTGTATATCTAGACCATTTTGTATAATTATTTTTCACATTGTTTTAATTTCCTGTGTCTAAAAGAAAAAAATCTTTATTTTTTATTTATTTATTATTTAAATTAAAACAAATAACTTTGTTTAAACCACTAATATAATCACAATTACCTACATGTTTCAAAACCGATGGTTTCTTCGTCAGGGTAGTAATGACATTAATAACAAAATAAACAAACAAGTATAGACTAAAAAGAACTATGGACAAAAATATTTTAGAGAGAGTTTATTATATTATTATTTATTTATATTAGTGGTTTAAACAAAGTTATTTGTTTTAATTTAATTCAAAATGACGCCACAAAGTGATTTTGCGAAGTTTGAAGAAATATTTATTATTTCTTCAATATTCGCAAAAATTACTTTGTGGCATCATTTTAATTAAATTTATTAATTGTTTGAAATATTTACAGAGTGTTAATAATAAATTATTACATTAATGATATTGCCGTTGGAATGTGCACAGATATATACAGGTTGTTAAGCATCGTACTTGACTTACTTACTTTTTAGATGATTTTTTTTTTCTTTGATTTTGAAAAAAAAAGTTTAAAAAAAAAAAAATCGAAAAAGTCACCGGAGACCAAAATTTTATTTACATTTTTTACTCCAAATAATGTCAGGAATCACTGGTTAAAGAAGTCAAGTACGATGCTTAACACCCTGTATATATATATATATATATATATGTAACACTCCAATTTTAAATGTTTAGTTGTTACTAGGCGGAGATTCTAGTAGTGAAAAAAAAAGAAATAATAATAATCAAAATGAAATATAAAATATGAGATATAAAACACAGTAAGAGATGTAAAACATAGTAAGATGCATTTATGTAAATTCTTTACATAAATGCATCTTACTTACATACTTTTTACAGAGATTATCTTTTTTATTATACCACAAATACCTATCTAATAATATTGTATTTTTATTTGTCTAACTTACTAAGTAAAAGCTTTTACAGTTTTAAAGATAGATTAAAAATTATTCATAAAAAGAAAATAACTGTGTTTTCACCACTAAATATTCATAAACATGTAGATTTTTATGAATAATATTTAGTGGTGAAAACACAGTTATTTGTTTCATTTTATAAATAATGACGCCACAAAGTGAATACGCAAAGTTTGAAGTAATAATTATTCGTTTACATTAATTTATTTCTATACAAACCATTTTAAGTGCATATTTTGTATCTTTTAACATTTTAAAATGAAGATCTTAGCACGGGTAAGCACCCAGTGAGACTCACATTAGAATTACATTTGCTAGGTAGGTAACTACTACTTTACTACCCATCAAACTATCGATGTCTTTCACCCTCTAAAACTTTTTGGCAATGCCTTCGGAACGAGAAACATCAGGTACTGTACATACAATAAATATACCGTGTGTATGCGTGAGTGCCACCAAAAGTTGATAGAATACATTGTCATCGGTAACGAGTCTATCTGCCGAGTTTCAGCTCGATCGGATATCAGGAACTGAGTTAATTTCCTCTTTTAAGATTTACATTCATTCAAGAAAACTAATTCTAAATTTAAATAGATGCATTTGGAAAAATTCTTGCTACAACTGTTTATTGTTTACAGTTTTGGGTTCTCTGTGGGATGTAGATTCTCCAGTTTCCCGTTGCATCACTAGTTTCCGGACACCGTGTATAAATAATTGATTTCAACAAAAGAACAAGAAATTTTTGTTATTGAGTTAATAATTTTATGTTGATTTTAGATAATATCGACAATATAGATAATATCTATATACATATATATATATATATATATATATATATATATAGATTATATTATCTATCTAAAAGTAAACAAAGGCATGTTGTATGTTTTTCTGAAACTTCATTAAACTTATTTACAATTTGTGAGGCGGGTATGGGTACCGCCGCCCGGGAACCATTTATTGGATAACCAACACCTCTGCCATAGGTCACCCTAAGTGGTTCGCTACGTTTGGTTTCTTAGCAGCGGTTTCCGGGTTTATGGGGTGATGTTTGTCTAGGTTTTGGCGGCGGGTGCGTTTACCACCTACCGTGTGGCGGGCTGACCCCCAACTTTTTACTTACCCCTTTTCCAGAATTTCCTCTACTTCCTTTCCCTAAGAAGACGCTTCTTGCAGCATTCCCAAATATCCCCAAATTTATAATACATATTTAGAAAAATAATTTCCTTCGGAGTCTCCTGTGTGGAGCTAATGTAAAATTCAAAGAAATCTTTTATATACCTATATATTACAAAACATAAATACTAGCAGATAAAAATTCGCTTTCGCGGGAAACCTGTAATATGAAAAATTCAATAGTTCTATTTGAATATTATAGATGGCAGCACTTCCGTTTGTATCGCGTATGTTGAGCAAGTTTGTACGAACGATAGACGTTAGCGAATTAATAATATAGATAGATGTATATTAATATTCCGCGGAAGTTCAGAGTCAACGTGAAGTAGTGTTACGAGAATCAGCCATATGAAAGTCACGTATTCTATTCGACCATAACACCTCGATGTGGTATTCGTCTGTATAGGAATATTAATCTCCAAGGTGGAAGAGACCATATTATAATATATGGAATAGACTATATATTATTATTGTGGAGTCCGCCTTGACGGTTTTGCTGAGAGATTACTGTATAGACACACAACACAATTTATTGTTCTCTATGGATAAGTCAACATTTTTTTATGTAGGTGTAGGACTTGTTCTCTTCCGATTAAAAAATCATTAATTATTTTCTTATATCAACTGTGTTGTTCAGATTTATGTAGGTACTGAGTTGCAGTTTAGTGATTAAATTAATAAATTAGGTTAATGCAGTGATGGCCTACCCGCGGTTCCTGAGTCCTTTTCGTGGGGCCCACTTAACTCGGTAAAATAAATAAAAATCAAAATACTTAATTAATATTTTTGAGCTATTTGTTTCCTTATCCGCCCTGTTATAGATTTTTATCGGTTCTGTTTTATATGGATAACACGACCGGAGTGTTTTACCAGAGAATACCGGAAATTAGTAGTTTTTTTATCAAATTCTAGACGTATTGACTCTTTTTTACAAAAAAAAGTATTGATTTTGAAAGATTGTTATTTTATCTGGTATACGCAGTTTTTAAAATTTTGAAAAACTAAGTGTATTTATAATATACGGATCAGTTGTTTCGGAAAATTTCACGTTTGAATTTCCTTCAAATCGACATTCACCGAAAAATTGGGTTGTTTCAACCTCCGTCAGAAGAAATTTCATCGAAAATTCCATAGGACCAGTTGTTTCGAAATTCCCTTCAAATTTGAATTTCCTTCAAATCGTCATTCACCGAAAAATTAGGTTGTTTCAACTTCCGTCAGCAGTGAAAATACTATATAAATGTGATGTGAATGTGATCAGCCGAGAATGCGGACGGTTAGCGAAATAATGGGAGGCGCATGCGCATACGTCAAAATTTTGATTCGGCGGGGAACACTTGAATAAAATTTTCAAATTTATCGAACGTTATTTGGAGTTGAAACAACTTATTTCGTATTTGAAATATAGGAAGACGTGATTGCGTGTCAAATTTGAAATGAAAAAAAGAATCTTTTCATTTTTGAAACATTTCCATAAAATTTCTTCTGACGGAGGTTGAAACAACCCAATTTTTCGGTGAATGACGATTTGAAGGAAATTCAAACGTGAAATTTTCCGAAACAACTGGTCCTAAGGTTATACCGTTGGTCGTTGGCAGATTTGTTCAATTTTCAAACGATAGATTCTTTTAAACAACACAAATTTCAAATCATATAATCATACAAAAAAATAAATCAATATATAATCTAGTCAACACAGTTTTCAAAATTTTATTTTAGACAAATTAAAAACATTAAAAAATAAATCCGAGAACGTGTTTTGTGACAAAAATACCGCAGTTTTTCTATTTATTTAAGGTCCTTACCAACTAAAATATTTCAGATTTTTTTTACACTTATTTTGTTTCGACTTTATTGAAAAATTATTAATTATTTTGATCAAAAATTAATTTTAAGAAGAAAGTATGTATATAATTTTCATTCATTTACCATCTTCCGTTTGATCATTTTTATGGCAGTTCGAGACATAAATTCTCCCGATTCATTAGCCGCCGAGACGCGGCCGTGCGAGGTTGTCTTTTCGTGCTCATTTTGAGAACATTTTGCAATAAATTTAAAACTTTTACCGTTTAGCTTCATGGCTGTAACAACATCCGCGCGCAGCGCTGTTAACAAAAACGGAATAATGGATTGCTGGATATTTCCTCTTAATATAACCTGAAGGTTACGGAAGCGAGTTTTGATATTTCTTATAAACCTTCGGATTTCTAGGTGGTATGATCAAAACAAAAATATGAAATTATAAATTCTTTTACAAAAATACGAAAGGTTATCGCGATAAAATAGGTTTCTATCTTCAATATCTTAAATATATTTTCTTTAAGTTTTTAGAAAAACAATACGGTTGCATTTATTGGTTAAACAATGGAGGTGTAATTTTTTTAAATAATTATATAGTTTTATAATTATATTGCTTATTTCTCGTCTTTCATACGTCTAAAATGTCCACTTTTTCTTCTTCCTTTACACGTTACACCTTTATTAATTCTTTGCCTTCACATCATACTTATCTAAAATTAATACTCCCCAAATCTGTCAATAACATTGCAATTCAATATTTTGACTGTAATTTTTTATATTAATTTTTTTTTATTATTTATTTTATTAATAATTTCTGCCTCCTATTTCAGGAAAGGTTAGATACACCTCATGAGCAGTGGCGGCTCGTGACTTTTGGTGAGCTAGAGTGCTAATTTTAACAAAAATGGCATTATTGATGTAGTTGTAGCCGAAAAATATTTTTTATTTTTTTTTCGAATTTTTTTTTTTGTATGAAGATTTTGTAAGAAGAGAAGAGAACAACCGTTGTTGTTTCAGAGTGCCAAAATTTTACCTGTTAAGGCTTTACTATGACACAAAATAATAATTCAGCATATATTTACCCCGCAGCATAAAGAGAAATTAAAACATAAATACAGCACCAGATTCACGCGCAAAGACGGGTTAATAGTTTCGAAATTTAATAATAAGTACGGACAGAGAACGTTTGAACACAACATACCGAAGATATTTAATTTATTACCTGACACTATACAGCAATGTAATTCTATGAATAAGGTTAAATATATGATGAAAAATTGGCTATCAGAAAAAATATATTTATATTGTGTATAAAAAATGTATGAAAAAATGTTATTTGTAGATATAAGATGTAAATTATGTATATGTTACTAAATTATAAGCACCTGCTGACAAGCCAATTCAATTGGCTCAGCAGGACTTCTTTGTTGATGTATTTATTATAACTATGCTTTCAATAAATAATAAAAAAAATGCTTTCGCTCTAAAATATTACAATAAATTTTCCTTCTCTACAATAAAAAAGTGAAAGTTAGGTGCTTATGAATCGGTAACTGACTCCCCGATGTAGTTCTGTAGTTCCCAGAGAATGTATAACTACATCTATTACGCAAAATGTACCTTCACAGATAATCACTAATCACGTAATATGGACCTAATAAATTTAGATAAGTATGATTACGTACCTTAGAGATTTAGGCCTCTCTAAACAACACTTCAAATACATTAATTAAATGAGGTTATTAATTAAGTCATATCATAGGTGATTGTTAATTTTTTAGGTCGGTGGTACATAAATATGTCGGTAGATATCCAATCATCCAATCACTATAATTTTGCAGTTCTTGGAAAACTTAAAATAAAATAAATTTGAATACATTTTCGATAACTAGGTAAATTAGTAAAAGTTTGGTCACCATTTTCGCGACATTTTTAGGTATTTTGTAATTATTTTTATTAGTTATGAAATTTTTTTTTTAATGTAATTTATTCATTTTAATTTGTAGTTTTTGAAAGCGTCCTGAAGATGACACGAAAATGCTGTCGAAACTAGTTGGGATTTTTTTTGACACACGAATTTTTTTTACAACATGAAATTTACTTGAACTCTCACAATTATTTAAGGTTACATAATTTTTTGATATTTTTGGTTTTATTCAATATAATTTTACATATTAATTATAATTTACTGGTATTCTCTCGACTACCATTTTAGTAATTAATAACAAGAATGATGATATTATGTGGAAAAAAATAATATTTTTAATAAACACAGCCGGCATAGTCTAGCGGTAGGGCGTTAGACTCTCATTCCGAAGGCCGCGGGTTCGAACCCGGCGTGCGCAAATAAATTTAATTTAATTGAATTTAACAGAATTGAAACGTTGCTTGAAATGGCTTTAGCCGTGTTTAGTGACTAGATCTGAATAGCCAGGTACTTCTCCACCTTCCTCTTCCTCGTCTCATTCCCTTCCCCACTTACCTTCAGGCTCATAACATACCCAAATTGGGGATGCCATAGTCTCACTGGCTCCAGACGGGAGCAGCTGGGACTCTTGTGAGGTATTCACTATAAAAATAAATAAAAAAACACACACACGTATAAAGCACTTGAAGGTTTTTAAGTAGCGATTACACACGTCTTTCCTGATCACACTCCTACACATCTGATCGTAGGCTGTTTCGTGTGTTACCGTGCTGCTGAAACGAGACGGAGTGCTTATCACGTGACCTCTAGGCTATACCCGACAACTTTGTTGCGACGAGTGACGGAAAAATATTTTTATTGTTTTTTTAATTTTTAAATAAATATCATCGGACAGCAAAATGACATCTACATTTTTCAATCCAAATATGCTTAGGAATCGCCGGTTAAAATCTCTCGGGTACGTACGTGCATAAATGTATAAATTATATTAATATTTGTGATTATTATATCACGATCGTGTGTTAAGTCATAGGCACATACCTACTTAAATACTTCTCATATACAATGCAGAACATCTGCTAAGGCGCTAAGGTTAACCATGAAACAGATCTCGCGTCATGTAAATCAATCAACTACTAAATAATAAATTATTGCTGACATTCGATACACTGGCACTGGTACACTTTCCTGACCATTAGCATTTATAGCACAGGCAGCTTCATTTGTAGCAGAACGAACAAAATCAATTTACAATGAAGCCAAACACCATAAAATCATATTTTATAATATTTTTATAGTAGTATTTTAGTAGCTAGATACCTACTTCTTATTTTCATAGTTTTTGTATATATATATCGCACATCCCATAGAAAAGTGTCGTAAGTCAAAAATGTCTATATTACGTTTTATCTCTGAAAAGTAAACTTTTTGTGATTATCTATGCCCCAAGAAAACTGTCTTTAAGTCAGATCAATCCATCTCCGCAAGAAGTCGCTAGTATCTCTTTTCGATGGGATCGCTTGTTCAGCATTCATTTATTTGTTTTCGCTCTCTTAATTTTTTTTTTACTTACGACTCTTTTCTACGGGATGTGCGATATTTTAAATAATTTCTGGAAATATTAACATTTCGGATACTTACCTTTTCAGGGTGGCCGTAGAGCTGAATAAACATTAAAACCGGGAATGTCAAGAATTTGGACTGTACCGCATTTTAACATTAAGTTTTAAGGATATCTGAGATTTCTTATTTTGATATATCTTCACATTTAGTACCTACAGTGTCCTAGTTCTATCAACACATGCAAATTTCACCAAGATTTTTTCAGATTCCAACTTTTGTCGTGTTCATAGCTACCTAAAACCTGAGAAATCAACATTTAATGATAAATTTTATTATACCTATAAAATTATTATTGTTGATATATGATTTTCGTAGACTTGTAAGTTTTTTCGTAAGTTTACGACTTCTGGCCAATGGGCATATTGCATTTTGAAAATCCAATGAATTGCCTAGAAGTCGCTTACTTACGAAAAAACTTACAAGTGTAAAGCTAGCCTAAAACTAGATTCTGTCATAATTTTTCTCGGGATTTTACTTACTTCTGGACTAGCTAATAAAAATGCCCTTGAAAAATATGATAAATTTATAAAAATATATTAAATTATGAAGTCCTCCTTGGTCGAGGGGTAAGACTCTTAACTACGAATCAAGGCGTCGCGGGTGCCAATCCCGGACTACCCAAGTAAATTTTATTTAATTAATTTGTGTTATTTTACAATTTATTTATTAATTAAAAAATGTAATAGTGTATTTGCTGTGTATTTCAGAGTGGACGATAATCTCAGTATCGCCCTGGTGAAAGATCACCATTTAGAATTGAAACGCTGCTTGAATTGGCTTTAGCTTGTTTAGCGACCGCTTTGAATGGTTAGGTACTTTCAGTTAGGACTCAGGGTACTCTGTACTTACATAAAAAATATAATGTATGGCCTATATTGAACGTATTTTCTTGAAAATGAGAAAATACGATTTTAGGACATGGCTTTAGAATTATTTAACTCGATGGTTTTCGTGTTTCTTTATCAATGAATCTGTTTGTACCATTGCGGGCCAACATTGACAAATAAAATCACTTTCAAGGTGGTGATGTATCGAATGCTCGTCGATTAATTAATAATTAATTGTCGACATTCAAACGGGGTCGGTCGGTAAAAATATAATTAATTATAGTATAGTTGGGAAAAATAATGAATTAAACAACACCGTATAACAATGATTTTCTTATAGCATTGACTTCTATACGATCTAATTTTTAAAGAGTTTTTTTTGTGAAAATGTTAAAAAAATAAGTTTAAATTATTACTGTGATAATATCATTTAATGTGGTAGCGACCAAATCCCAATGTTTATCATTTTATCAACGAAAGAAGCTGATGCTTGTAATAGCAGGGCCGGCCCTGAGTCAAAGGCGCCTGGCTCTATTAAGATAATAACTTAATAACCTAACAGCGCTGTGTTAGGTCATTATCAGCGCCTTGGCAAGTCGGCGCGGCGCCCGGAGAGAACTCATCCAACAAGGAATTCCAGTCCTTTAAAAAAAAAATATATATATATATAATTATTACCAGTATTTTATTTTTATTTTACAAATATCGATTTTTTTAGTTAATAATAATATAAATAATTTTTGAAGTTTGCATTTTCAAAGCCCGCGTGACGTCATACATACCTCTGTTTAGTTGGCTAACAGTGAGTTGAATTCAATCGGTACGAAATCAACAAATTCCAATTTAACGATTTAGCAAGATAAATTCTGAACTGAATGAAATGAATTCTTTAGAAATAATTTGTATAGGTACCGTAGGGTAAACGCAGTCTACGCAGCGTACGCAACTTGGCGCAAAAATGCCCGCAATAAGTTCTTACAGTTTTAAGATTCAATTTGGAATTTTAGTGAACCACATTTTTTAAGCTGTCGGAAAGAATGTTAAAAACTCTTGTCGCAAGCCTGAGTATCTAAAGTGCCTAAAGTTTCGTGATCAAAAGCAGTATGAATTAACACGGATTTGGAGTAAAGATGAGTGTGGGTTGTTTTATTATATAATAAATTTTATCTAAACAATAAAACGACGAAAAATGTCCATGGTGATTACTGATTACTAATAATTGCAAGATAAACCAAGAAGAGACAATAAGTAGCATGAGGGGGGGGGGGGGGGGGAGCAATAAGCAGGCGAGCCAACAAGAACCAAAAAGAACCCAAATGAGCCAATAATTTCCGAAAATGCTAGAAGAATCAAGGCGAGCCAAGAAGAGCGAAGATGAGTCAACAAGAACCATGAAGAACCAAGAAGAACCCAGGTGAGCCAAGAAGGTCCGAAAATGCTAGAAGAATCAAGGCGAGCCAAGAAGAGCGAAGATGAGTCAACAAGAACCAAGAAGAACCCAGGTGAGCCAAGAAGGTCCGAAAATGCTAGAAGAATCGAGGCGAGTCAAGAAGAGCCAAGATGAGTCAACAAGAACAATGAAGAACCAAGAAACGACTAGACGAGCCATGAAGAGGCGAGAAGATTCAAGAAGATGCAAGAAGAGTCAAGGCGAGCCACGCAGAGTCAAGAAGAACACTGAAGAGTCAAGAAGAGCCAAAATAAGGCAAGAAGAGGGGAAACGTAAAGGAAGAAAAATAACGCTCAATCAATTCCTTTATTCCCAACTTAAATTCCATTTTTGGCATCTAAACTATAATTGAACTTGTTAGGTTTCCGTGTATACCTGTCGATTGCACTTCACGTTCTTACTTAGAGAACGTGTGCCAAGTCCTAAAAAAATCAGTACCCCCTGGTGTACCGATCGTACTAGAACAGGTGTGTTCACAATATTTTATACTCACTTTATGCAAAACATATTCGCATTATTTTCTTTTTATTTAGACTCAATAAGGAAATGATACGGTCATTCAACCGACGCGATGATTGCAAGATACGAGAGATGAACTCCAAATAAAGTTTTTGTTGCTATATTTTGATAACGTTTTTTTATCTCGTCTTAGACATATAATGATACAATGTACGGTAGCACCTGTACAACTCAATCGGTTTCACCGGACACCTGATTTGATAAGAGAGCAGATATATTATGTTTGTGTAAACGTGCTCAAAGTAAGGTGTTTAATATGATTTCAAAACTAAACACACATTTTACATATTATTGTATCCTTTGTTATTGGTTATTCATTGATATGTGATCAGCACATCGAACTGTGACAACTATAAATTGACAATTAATCTCAAATTCTCACAATTCTCAGTGCAGGCTTCCCAAAAATTCCGGGATTCAGATTTTAGATTTTAGATTTATATATTTATAATGGGTAAATGTGTTGTTGATTTTTAAATAAAGGCCTATTTTGCATATCTATTGCTGCTCTGAAAGTAACTTTACGTAGAAATTTCACATAGAAAGTGACTTTCCTCCCGTTCTCAAGGTTAAGTGTGCAAAATTTCACCAATCTCGGAGTTAAATATTGATTTGTTTAAAAAACAAACCCACACCGGGACACTTCTTTATAAACGATATACATAGATAGATTGCAAAAGTCGTACTAAACTTTAATAGTGTTTGTTGCATCCAAAACCTGAAGTTGATGGACTTGTAATGGACTGCAAATACTAAAGACGAAACGAGACGAAATGGTGTTTGCTGGAATTGGATGATAGTATATGCAGGAAAACAAGTTATGCAAGGAAAATGGAATGACCAATTACTTACCGCTGTATCCCTGCGAAGGAACATACAACACAATCATAAATATAGTTAAATAGTTCCACCGCTTTATCTTGAGGTAATTATTGCCGTAACAAAGCGAATGGAATACAAAACGATGTTATGCACTTCCAAGATTGTCAAATTCCTTAATTTTATTTATTTATTTAAACGCCATAAAAGGCTATTACATTCAAGTGATACATAAGTTTACAGTGATACACAGGAGAGAAACAGATTATGAACAAAATTTTACTTCAAAAACGAGATTGTGAACACGAAAAACACCAACAATTTGCTTCCAAATAGTTCTAAATCTTCTTCCGTTTTCAAAACAAATGCACTCGAATTTACATTATGTTTTTTTGCTATTGTTCCAAATTTCAAATACTTTTCCAGCAAGGTGTTGTTAAGTGAGAGGTAGGAACTGGATCAATGACATCCCGGTATGAACTAAGCATATTCTCACTTCAAACCAAGTAGTGCTAATGTTGCGTGGTGGCAAAAGCAGATATAACAGAAATTTACCTGATATGAAAGACGTTCATGTGGTGGAAAATATTATATGCGATTCCACAAGAAACATTTTTACAGCATATAACTATAAACAATTAGGCCTGTCTATTGTCTATATCTATCTTATCGTGTGTACGTACGTGTTTGTTGTACTTAACATAATTTTTTAAAAGTTAAAGTTCTCAATATCAAGGATAAATTAATAAATTTTAATTGTAATTTAATCCACAATTTTAGATAAACGTAATAATGTAGAATTTTACCAATAATTTTTCTATAAGATTTGACATATTAAATAAATGACTGTGGGTACCTATGTACATTACTCCGATTTGTCATTTTTATAATCGATTTGACATTATAAGATGTATTTAATTGATTGTATAGGTGCTACAATGAGTGTGCGGTAATTTGGTATGTGCGTATAAAACATTCATGTATAAAAATGTAAGGCAAATAATTTAATTGGGAGTCTAAAGATCACTCATATTACATTTCACATCCAACATTAGACAAACAACTATAATTAATTTATCCTAAGAACATGACGTAATGTGGAAAAATAAATTTTAATTGCTAATCCTGCTCTGTGTTTTGGAAACTGTTTCATACTAACTAACTAACTACCCATCACGCCGTTTCCCTGCAAGGGTAGGCAGAGAGGACGAACCGCCAAACAACTCGGTCTTGGCGCACACTCTTTGCCTCATTCATATTCATACATCGTCTCATACATACTCTTCTATTTTTCTGACTCTTGACATGACCCGACTCAAGTATCTGATTCACTTGATCGTGCCATGTCTTACTTGGACGTCCCCTACTTTTTATAACATTCTCACTTGCGTCCATGTTATATTCTCTTTTTTGATATTTTGCAACAAAAGGGTGGTGGAACGCCGTTTTTTTTTTATTTATCGTTTTGTTTTTTGTTTTCAAAATCAAAATAATAATTGAAAGTAGAATACGTTTTCGATGTGAAACTGCGTTTCATTTTATGTTTATTCTTCTTAAAACCACAGACAACCAAATATTTAGAATTTATAATATTACTTTTTTAGTTTAAAATACCAGAAAATCTCGTGAAAAATACTAAATTTTGCCACACAATTAAAAATTTCGTGTTTTTCGAATAAAAACGTGCAATTTTTTGTGACACCTCACTGGAGTCCCCTCTGTACTATACAGGATGGGGGTAAAGTGCATTAACTTCGGGAGGTGGTTCTCGGTAAAAATATAAAATTAATACGGCCGTGTAATACCTGTAACACCTAATAGTGCAGGCCTGTGCGGCCTGCACTATTAGGTATTTTCCGCTGTTATAATACGCGCCAATCAAAACCAACGTCGCCACAACGCGCCCGGCTGACTCACAGCAAATTTATCGGGAAAGTTTGTCCCTTACACTAAGGATTTTTAATATACCTACATCTTTTTGTATGGGAAAAAAAGTTGGAATTTCGAAAAAAGTTAATCTTTTTTACTCCTACCATCATGTAGAATCACCACCTGAAGTTAATGAACTTTACCACCGGACACCCTGTATTATACAACCGAATCAAGAGAATATTTCGCCATACGTAAGACAACTTTTTTTTAATATGAGAATTAACAAGAGTCCTAACTCTCAACTGCTTGGAGCCAGTGAGACTATGGCACCCTCAATAGGGGTGTGTTGTGAAGGTGAAAGGAGTGGAAGAGGTATGAGACAGGAAAGAGGAAGATTGGCTATTCAGATCTAGTCACTAAAAACGACTAGCCTTTTCAAGCAACGTTTCGATTCTGAATGGTGGTCTTTCACCAGGGCGATACTGAACTGGAATTTGTGCTCTAAAACATTTATTGTTTTATCAAAGAGCAAAATAATTTTGTAACGGTCCGTTTAATTTGGTTGCAGGAATACGTCACATCCTCAGCGGAGTTTCCGGCGAGATGAGAGCGGGGGAGCTGACCGCCATCTTGGGTCCTTCCGGCGCTGGAAAGAGCACCCTGATGGACATACTGGCTGGATATCTGTAAGTTCCCTACTTACTTACACTAACCATCACAGGATAGACCGCCCCGCAACCCTGTCTCTGTACACACTCTTTGCTTCATTCACATTAATACATCGCCTAATATAACTAGTATATCTTACACGGAGAAATTTTTAATTCTAAAATACGATCATTTTATTCGTAAAAACGGTTAAAAACGGAACTGAAGTTCTTACGAACAAATTAACAGGGTTTCAATGTTTATTGGCGGGAACATGTAAGAATAATTTGTTGGTATACGTAATTTCGTATGTATAGCAACAAATTAATCTTACATTTTCCTGCCAATAAATATTGAAACACTGTTAATTTGTTCGCAAGAACTTCAGTCCCGTTTTTAACCGTTTTTACGAATAAAATCATCGTATTTTTTAATAACATTTTTCCCCGTGTAGTATATCATAGAAGGTACAAATGCTTACCTACATAATTTATAATCCAAATATTTAATGCAACTTTTTAAAATTTCAAATAAGGAATTATTCAATTTGTTCAAAGAAGAAATTCCTAGTCTGGCCATGCACCTTTCAAGCAATAAATCGAAACTCTCATCGAGAGTCCGAGGTCTAATAACAAGAAAATTCTAATTTCACCAAATATTGATAATAGAAATTTGAATATTTTGTGAAAAGTGTTTTTTCCCGGGCGTCCTTTTTGTTCGTCTATCGTCTTAAATTCTTCTTGCACCCGGAGTGATTCTCGGTCAATAATAATCGGTGAATCGGCGGGACAACTTCTAATGAAATTATACCGACATCAATCCGGTTACATTCAAAGAATAGCTTAATATTTCACATTCTAGTGCGCTGTCCCATATCTAATACCTACTGATAACACTTGTAAATTTATTTTGTGTAGATGCAAAGATTGCACCGTCATAAAAGTATGTTTTTCTTGACTATACCGGTATTAACATGATATACAGCGACTCGTTTTTGATGTTTTAGAATCGTTTGAAATGTCCGACATTTAGGTGTATGGCTTGTATTTAATCTATTGAGATACACTATTATTATCATGTTTTTCATGTGTTGAAATTCACTTACGTAATTTTGAATCACGATGCTTTAATTTTTTTATAATTGTTTAAAACAACGGAATTAGGAGTCACACGAGTGAAACCTTGGTTAGACACAAATATGCTTACATTAAACATATCGAAAACAAATTTCACAACGACACAGTATATAAATAGCACGGGACAGCCAAAAAACAATAGAAACACCATAAAAATACATGAAAGTATAAACACAAACATCTGCGATTGCCCTACTCTAGAAAAAACACACAAAATAAAATATCTTAATTGATCGTAACCTCAGATGGACACATCACATCAAACAAATCACAAATAAACTGCTCAAGACTATTTTTTTTATTTTTTTTTTTATGTTTCTTTATTCTTTGAATAGTAAATATATAACAATTGTGGAATTTATCACCGCCATACTAGGCACCGTGCCCGTGTTATGGTGGCCGAATTTTCCTAAAGATAAGAAACATATTCTCTTATTATGTAATATTATTTGTTATTTTGGCTTTAAATGTATCAAATGTAAATAAAATAAATAAATAAGATATTATATAAACTAAAACAATATATTTCTTCAAACTTCGCAAAATCACTTTGTGGCGTCATTTTGAATTAAATTAAAACAAATAACTTTGTTTAAACCACTAATATAATCACAATTACCTACATGTTTCAAAACCGATGGTTTGTTCGTCAGGGTAGTAATGTCATTAATTTGCACTTCGTCAATCCATAATATAATATGGAATCATTGTTTAGGGAGGAGCAACTAACTCAGCTATCTGTCACAAGGAAATCGTAATTACTGACACAGACCAAGTATTCAACATGTTTGATGTACATTAAAAACAGTAAAAAACCAATTACAATAAACACAAACTATTAAATATACCAGATAGCAGCGTACAAAAATACATTAAACATCAGACGGTAGACACTAACTTTGGACAAAGACACCACAAATATCGGGCAATAAAAGTATTCAATAATCTGTCATCCCATACAAAAAAATGAGGAAACAAACGAAAAATTCAGTTAAAAAACTTATGACGGAACATAATGAATTATTAAATTTAAAATAAAAGTACAAGGTAACCTGCGCGTGCGTATTATGGTAATATTATCACAGCTCTTTGATGAATTGAAGACAAAATTTCGATATTAATTTTCATTTTAGATGATAAATGATACTACAAAAAACCAATAAGTAAAATAAAAATTATTTCTTCAATCTTCGAAAAATCACTTTGTGGCGTAATTTTTAATTAAATGAAACAAATAACTTTGTCTATACCACTATATGATTATAATGTTATTGACATGTTCGAAACCGATGGTTTTATCGTCAGTGTCGGTAATTATGATTGTATAGTGGTGTACACAAATTTATTTGTTTAATATAATTAAAATAAAAACTAGTTACTTTATGAAGCCACTGAAACCGTTTCAATAGTATGTAAATAGTTAAAACAATTTTATGAAGCCACTGAAACCGTTTCAGGAGTATGTAAATCTTTAAAACAATTTCAATATCACATAAGTAATTTTTTGTCTAAAAAACATTTTTTGTAACTAAAAAATAATGTACACGGGTTTTCTTATGCTATTTACATAATAACTATCTTATATATTTGTCTACCTCCGTAGCTGTAACATCCGAGCAGTGCCCACTACCTAGTTATACAAGTTATACTTAACTCAGCTATAAATATGATATCTTTAAAAAATAGACAAATAACCTTGACCATTGAGTTCAAGGCAGATGAATATCGATTAAGCCTTTTGGGGATTTTTCACAAAATTGGCGATTTTTAAATAATCTCGTTAAATCGAAGTATATGAATACGGTAATGCCCGTACGGTTCAAATTAAGGAACCCGACTCCGAGTAAATCTCCAACGCCACACTGTATGGCAACCGTTCTGACCCGTCCGTGAATGTGCCTTTTTCCACGGAGCTGCTGCCGTAATATGCACACTTATCACTCGCTCACATGCGATTTGCAAACGGTAGTGGCGCCATCTATAATACTATATTTAAGTAAAAAATTATGAAGAAGAAGAAACTTTTATCGCTTTCATTCAATAATAAGAAGATTTATGTTGGGATGAAAAGTGTTCCTCTCATTATTCACGGTCTTAATGTAAGAATGTCTACTATTGTATATCTACCTATTAAGTATTCTGTAGTTTAATGTTAATAGTAGTTAGTTTTGCAAAAGGGTGATGCCTTATAAATAGTCACCAACACTTAAACTGGGCGAAGCAGAACAAAAAGCGGGTTTTACACTGCTAGTCTTAATTATTACGAATCAGAAAATCTGTGTAGGTACTTTGTTATCTAAGCAGATAAAACTCATGAATCATAAAATTTGCACAGCTTTTGTAAATGTAATTTTTAAGTCAACGCAACTATTTTCAGTGTACAACAGAAATTTCATTATTGTGATTTTAGATTTACTTAAATGTAAAAATATTGAAACTAAAGTTATGAACGCCCTTGAGGTGATTTTTCTCAAAAACGGCTTTGTACAAATTATTAAAATATATATTTTTTAATGTTGTTTATTCAATAATATTTTTTCAATAAGAGGACCAGTTTTCGACCGGTCAGTGGCTAAGTTGGCGTTTGGTTCCCACCCAGGTGTCTTGTGTTCATTTCCTCGGCTGGCTAAGTCCTCCATCACTACACAAGTAACATTTTCCGCTTTCTGTGATGGTAGTTGGAGATTTTCATATTTGGTCAGTTAATTCGTAACCCGAGGATGTTTGTCCTTTTTTAAATTTATCTAAGAATTCAAACACTTCGTGGCTTGACATTATACAAATAGAAAATGATTTATCTCAACCATCATCAGAACAATAACCATTTAAAATGCTTATATGTTTATATGATTTTTGTCCCGATGAAGGTTGAGATCAATCGAAACCGGAATACCTGCGTTTTGAAACCAATGACTAAATTAAATATCCTAAGCGAGGATTTGTCATACCCAGTGCCGCATTAGCCCCTAAGCAAATTAAGCAATTGCTTAGGGCATCACGTCTTGGGGGGCACCAGAAACAGCACCAAAAAAAAAAAAACAAAATGACGCACAATTATACAAAATAGTTCACTATGATAAAATTGAATCAGCGTTCCCTAATGTGGACACAGCCCTTTGTATATCTTTATGCCTAATGATATCAAACTGCCCAGCGGAATGATATTTTTAGAAATTGAAAATAATAAATGAAAAAAGAACCACGACGCTGCAGGAACGGCTCGATGCTTTATCATTATTATATAGATATGCTAAAAAAGTTGGACTTCTATTTTCCGCGAATTTAAAGCCCGAAAAAGTAGCAAGTCGCATTTAAATGGATAAATAAAAAAAAGCTTTGGCAAAAAGCATTGTATGTAATACCTTCATACATATTAAGGTACGTGATAATCTATCTCGTTGTATTAAACAGGTTTTTTTTTAAAGACCGATACTAGTTTACTTATGGATAGGGGAGCCCACAGACGTGAATTGCTTAGGGCATCAAGTAGTCTTAATCCGGCACTGGTCATACCAATGAAACCTTCTGTCCAAACGGTTATGCAAAAATGGCGGCCAAGATGTAACCAATATTTATTACTTATCATATAAAATGAATTATAACCATGAAAACCATTTGAATTTAACGCCGTGTTTGTATAATTTATTTATTTATTAAAGAATTTTATACATAGTGTACATATTGTGTTATTTCGCCCGCCATGCTAGGGATGTCCCTGTGTTATGGCGGGTGAAGTATGCAGATTATATGGGTAATGAAGTACATTTACTGATAATATAATAATTATGATAATGAGGTTTACAGTTAATGCAGCAATGAATTTAATCGTTGGACAGAATGTTTTATTTGTATACCGAGTCCTTCTTTACGTATTTTGTTTGGTCATTTGTTGAAACTCGAAAGAAGTCGGGTAGCATAACTAGTTTTCTATTTTATAAACCTGTTAAGATACCAAACTTTTATCATGATTTTAAAAAACAAATTATGTCCTCCATCCGTCCTTACTTAATTTCATAATGAACAAATCTAAGGTCGAAGACCGGTTAATACATTATTTTAATAACCATTTTATGTCTAAATTACCTAATTAATTTTATTAATGAACCTGAAGGTAACCTTGGCTATGCCTACAGATAGGTACCTAAATTAAAAATTATGTTTAATACCCAATAAATATGTATTTATGTCTGATACCTCTATAAAACTAAATAACCTACAATAATATTATCTGTATCCTTGTCTGGTATCATGCTGACATACTTCAGATTCAAATAATTTTATTATTTTCTATACTAATAACAATAATAACCAATCGAGCGCTTTTTGCCACATTATGGCACTATTTCCAAAACCTCGGATTGCTGTGTTGCCAAAATGTGGCAAATTTACAAATTTTTATTTTATTAAAACGACTATATAATACTAGGTACATTCAAAAGATAACAAAATAAATATTCTCTAGATTCTTTAAAATGTTTTAAGTTTAAAGATTTAATTATATAATTTTTATAAATCCTACAAATATGTGATAATAGACAAAAGATAGGGGAATTCATTGGCTAAATAGAAATATAATCAGTTTGTATGTCTCCATATTCAAATTCGGAGGTATGATTTTTTTTATGTGGGCGGAAAAATTTCCTTTAGCAATCCGAGAAAAAATATTTTAATTGCTCTGTCGCTCCAGTGGATATCGCTGAAGAAGAGGATAATACTAATAAATCTAAAAGAAAATATGAATAAGAACAAGTCACACAAAAATATAAAGGTATTGGTCGCAACTGGGACACGAACCCAGGATTTTTTGTCTTACCGGGACAAACGTCTTAACCAACTCGGCCATTAGGACCTCTTATTTTTAATAAACACAATAATACTTTGTTTTATTTCCACTTTATTATTTCTTTATCCAACCGGTTTCGGTTCGACCTGAACCTTCCTCAGGGGTGAATAAAAATATATTGAACATAATATAGATGTGCATGGTATTTAAAAGAAAATTAGAAGAGGGAGAGAGAACATCAACTTAAGTGGGGGCGATGGAGGAAGTTATTTTGAAGTCATTTTTGTCGATTTCATATTCAGAATTGACAATATTATCTTCGACCATTTTTTCCCATGTTTTTGACTGCTACTACCTTTTTAAATGATCACTAAATTCCAAAGAATTGGTTTGTAACCTAGATAGTGTCTCGGATAAACATATTCGTTTTTATTTATTTATTTATTTATTTTTTCATGTTCTCTATAAAACGGTTATACACCAATATATCATGGAGAATATTATAAATTACAAAGTACACAAGGGCAGTTTTACTACTTAGTGACATGTGCTAAAAGATAGTTGCTGAACTGTCTGTAAGTGACATTGAAAATGTCGATGGTCAATGCAGAATCGTTAAGCAGTTGAGTCGCTCTGTTTATTGGCGCGTTCTGATAGGCAGAAGTCCTCACTTTCGGAGCATAAAAAAGTGCATGGGATTTACCACGCGTATACTTGTTAGGGACGTAAAAATTAACCTCTTTTAATATAGGCGGATTGAGTATGATACCAGAGATTAGCTTAAAAAAGTGTTTACCTAAAAATATTATATGGGACACCTATTAACCTTTTATCCCCTTTTTGGAATAGGGTGGATGACCGTTATTTTTTTTCCAACCAAAGGGCACAGAGCCACACTTCAGGGACATTTTGAAGAGCTTCGTCGTCAAAATTGGAGCTAATTTAATTATAAACCATAAATATTCCAATTGGGGATGCCATGGCCATGCTCACTGGCCCCAGACGGGAGCAGTTGGGACTCTTGTGCGGTATTCACTATAAAATATAAAAATAAATTCTGTTCTCTATGATTTTACGCCAGATTTTTTATATTTCAAACAAGGAATTATGCAACTGGTCCAAAGAAATGTCACCATCTCAATGATAACAATTTTTTTCAAACATTCTGCAGGCCGGTATTGATATATCTATCATATTGATTTTTCCGATTTGCCAGGGAGGGAACCACAATCATGCTTACTCTGGCGGGATAAATATGTAGCATCCAACACGGCCGCCATCTGGAACCGGAACGTAACATATTTATAACATACTAACAGTGAAAAACCCGCCCCGCAGGTTTTTGCTGCTAGGCCCTGCGGGCGGCTTTTCGTTCTGCTTCGCTTAGTTTAAGTGTTGGTGACTATTTATAAGGCATCACCCTTTTAAAAAACTAACTACTATTAACACTACAGAATACTTATATTTAATAGGTAGATATATAATAGTAGACATTCTTACATTAAGACCATCCACGCAAATGAGCCGCATTACTGCTTAGTTAGAAACATCTTTTTTATAAGCAGGTAGTTCACGATTACAAATGAAATAAAACAAAAGACACCAACATTTCAAATATCAGATTATTGAAATATTTCTAAAACGGAACGTGTTTTCATTATCATTTAAAGAATTTCCCAAGAAAAATTCTAGTTAACCCACAACATAACTCGTTTGTGAGGGATAGTGATTTTTCCGAGAGGAAATCTTCTCAAGGATTTTCTAAAGAATTCTACAACAAGTTGCCTTTACTTGGTGATATTACACATACCGCGATGACTGTTATAGCTTAAGCCATGTAAAAAAAAATCATAAAGCAAATGTCTCTTCTTTGTCTTGATAAAGGAATAGATCTTACTCACCCGTGAAACATGTCACAACTGCCTTAGATAAAGTAGATTGATTCAATCTTTTGCTTCTGTAGAAATCGTTGCTTTAATTGTATTGACATTCTGTAGTTATTATGTAAAATAAGCAAATTTATTCTTAAAACAAGACAGTTTATTTTATAGTAATGGATGTTCATATATTTCCGATTACTTTTATAAAAACTAGGATACATCCTTGCAGCTGTGCTCTACGCTGACGTCAAGAGATAACTTGTTTATGATACAAGACGATATTTAATTTGTGTCAGCTATTTCTTTGTTTCATCGGGTTCAAATAAAGCGTCATAGCTTCGGTTATACAATACACACACATTTATAAGTAACTACTAACTATTGATAGTCATATTCATGAATACTGTTTAGTGTAGGTTTATTGCTATGATTCAAAGGAGAGCTCAATCACAGTTGAACCCAGTCTCGGAGCATCGGGTGCATGTGCACTGAAGGCCCTTCCACTTACGTATTTGGGACATTAAAGTGCATTCTCTTTCGTCCCGAGCTTCAGTGCGCATGCACCCAACGTACTTCCATCTATTGATGGAGAGCGAGCGAGATAGCATTCGTATTACTGTTTCCTTCCTTGTACTGAAAACAGGGCTGCATTCGATCATCACGATAAAATTATGTTTAATATTGGTGACTCAAATTTAAAAATATCATCTGATTGACGACTACTTTTGAGAGTAGATATTTCAGTATTTCACTTGTTCCAATTAATACAAAAATGCAAGATAGAGGGTCGCCGAGGGCCTGGTAGGAGACAAATGTCTTGGCTGTGAAATGTACGAGAATGGACCGGTATTAGAAGTGTGGAGGAGCTATACCGGGCAGCGCAAGATAGAGACTTATTCACCAAAGTGATCGTCAACGCCGGGGGACCTGATAGGGCACACGAAGAAGAAGAAGATTTCAGTATTCTCAGGAATGTCATTTACTTATTTGCAAAAACTGTACAAAAACCAATACATTGCAAAAGCGGTAAACAAAATTACAATTAAACTTTTGACAAAATAAATACATTTAAATTTAAACAAAAAATTTATACATAAATACACAGTTTAAAATATATATTAATGAAATAATTAAAAACACTACCTACTTCCATTTCTGTCGTACTTGCCTGTCTTTCTATTCTAGATAATTTAGTTTTTAGTACATTTAGGCGATCCGCCCACTAAGGCAACTGAAAACTGTCAACTGACAACTGTCTTTGTATGACAATGTGATGGCCCGCACACTACACAATCACTCAAACACCCGTTGTCAATGGTAACGCAAGCGGTGACTCGCGACTCGCACTGCTGATTGGGGTGGCCGGCCGTTGCTAGTTGCCAGCTGTCAGCTGATTGTTCTTCGACTATGGTTACACAAGCTTTTTGACCAATCAATACAGAGAAATCAGCCGGTTTTAGTTGGTTTTCAGTTGCCTTGTCAGCGGAGAGCCTTAATGTCCTGATAAAGATAACATCGTTCTCGAAACATGTCGATTTTTTAAATAAAGATTATCGTGGTAAAAACAAAGTGTTTCTAATTATTTCATTAATAAAATGGTGCCACAAAGTGAATTTGCAAAATTTGAAGAAGAAAAATATGTAAAATATTTCGCGGTTAAAGTATGTTTGGGCCTGCTTATGTTTCGTAGAAGAGAACTGAAATTCCTAAAAACTGCCGAAACAATGCTGACATTGACACAATCAAAGTCTTACCCGGCGTGGTCGAGTGGTAAGACTCGACTCTCAATCTGAAGGTCGCGGGTTCGAACCCGGCGTGCACAAATAAATTTTGTTTGATTAATCTGTGTTATTTCACAGTTAATTCATTAAAAATAATATAAAGTTGCGGCACGTTCCAGAGTGGAAGATACTCTCAGTATCACCCTGGTGTAAGTACCATTCAGAATTGAAAAGTTGCTTGAAATGGCTTTAGTCGGGTTTGGCAACCAGATCTGAATAGCCAGCTACTTCCCCACCTTCCTCTTCCCCATTTCCTTCCCCTCACTACCTTCAGCCTCACAACATACCCCAATTGGGGATGTCATAATCTCACTGGCTCCAGGCGGAAGCACTTGGTGCGGTATTCATAAAATAAAACCACTAAACAGCGTTGTAAATAATTGAAACAATTATTTATTATGTACATTTTAGTACTTAGCAGTTCATCCCTGGTCGCTGGATCAATAGCCTCTTTTTGCTCCGAGCCTGTTAAACTTGTTTTCTAACAAAGGTTGGTAGTCACGTGCGTTCGGTACACTTGCACCGGGCCAGATGATTCATGCCAGACTGCCTGTTATCTCGGTGCAAACAAACCCGGTACAAACTCAGTGCAAGTTCGGTGCACGCGCACCCAAAACACTCGCGGGCTATTTTCCTTGTATACATAACTGTAAGAATTTTATTACGTAAGCCGTTCAATTAGTTTTCCTTTTGTTTGTTTGCAATGGTTACTTCGTACGCCTATAATAATACTGTCACATAAAAATAGAAAACGGAGGGTTAGCAAATGCTTTATGGTATCCAGTATTTTTAGATATTATTATTATGAACACAAGATAAGTCTATTCAATTATACACAAAGGTGTGTGACATTATGAAATTTGTACAATCTTTGTTTGTTCATTATTAAATTGAATTATGACTGAAATTGAAACAGTGTTAATCCCAATGACATTAATCCTTTGCTTTTTGAATACATCTATTTTTAATTTCACTTTTGTTTTCTTGATTGAATGAAGTGCAATGAATGAATATATGTATGAAATGGAATCTTGGAAGTGGAAATTAATCCACTTCCCGACATCCGATCGCGCTGAAACTCGTCGATGAAAATGCATTCTATCAACTTTTGGTGGCAATCAGTACGAACACCCACGCAGACATATACGTTTTTCTCTGAATTTCGATGACATTACAGCAGTTAATTACGCAATAAATGTCGGTCTTACCCGATCGGGATTTGGCTCAGTTCATAGTGTTGTCGACTCCAGTGCCTGGGTAGAATGTTCAGTCATCAGCCAAACCAAAAAATATATAAAATGATTTTGATTTAATTGATATTTTTTCAAATATATTAATTTATTGTGGAAATATTTAGATTAAATGAATATTAATCACAGTTTTTGTGAAATATTTGGCAAACGTGCTTTCTCAAAGCTCACGTTTTTTTTAAATTATACAGGTACTTACTTATTTACAAAAATGTTTAGGTAAATCTGTATTTTGTGAGGGAAGAAAAATAAGATATTTATATTCATCATTTTACCGAATTAAAATACATCCTATGTAAGTATAAATTAGCGTCCAAAAAAGTATGTTTTTTTTTTGTATTTTTCTCTTATTTAATTAATTAAAACCAATTTTTTCTAAGTAATCAAAGAAAGATATAATTAGGAATTCTACAATTTGTTCAAAAAAAGTCACTGTCACTTTTTAAAAACTTTCTTCAGGCATGGTTGAAAAAATGTGAGTAAGAAAGTCCAAATAAACACAATGATTTCACATTTATTTGAAATAATAACGTTTTCTGAATCATTGAAACGGCCACCATCTGCAAACGGAAACGGAATGGGTGCAAACAAATTTACAGATAGATGAAATGCAAAACGGTTTATAAAAAATGCAATAGATTGTCGTACTAAATCAAATAAATAAGCTATTATTTAATTGGTATGAGTCATGACGAGTGATAAGATAAGTCGAGAATTATAACAGAACTATACATTGTTGCATATCAATTTAATATCCTTTATTAAATTGTCAAAGTACCTACCTAATTACCTTTAGAAATCCTTCCTGTCAAAGTACCTACCTACCTACCTTATTACCTTTAGAAATCCTTCTTGTCAAAGTATCTATCTAATTACCTTTGAAATCCTTCCTGTCAAAATACCTACCTAATTACCTTTAGAAATCCTTCCTGTCAAAGTACCTACTTAATTACCTTTAGAAATCCTTCCTGTCAAAGTACCTACCTAATTACCTTTAGAAATCCTTCCTGTCAAAGTACCTACCTAATTACCTTTAGAAATCCTTCCTGTCAAAGTACCTACCTAATTACAATTACCTTTAGAAATCCTTCCTGTCAAAGTACTTACCTAATTACAATTACCTTTAGAAATCCTTCCTGTCAAAGTACCTACCTAATTACCTTTAGAAATCCTTCCTGTCAAAGTACCTACCTAACTCCCTTTAGAAATCCTTCCTGTCAAAGTACCTACCTAATTACCTTTAGAAATCCTTCCTGTCAAAGTACCTACCTAATTACCTTTAGAAATCCTTCCTGTCAAAGTACCTACCTAACTCCCTTTAGAAATCCTTCCTGTCAAAGTACCTACCTAATTACCTTTACAAATCCTTCCTGTCAAAGTACCTACCTAATTACCTTTGGAAATCCTTCCTGTCAAAGTACCTACCTAATTACCTTTGGAAATCCTTCCTGTCAAAGTATCTATCTAATTACCTTTAGAAATCCTTCCTGTCAAAGTACCTACCTAATTACCTTTAGAAATCCTTCCTGTCAAAGTACCTACCTAATTACAATTACCTTTAGAAATCCTTCCTGTCAAAGTACCTACCTAATTACAATTACCTTTAGAAGTCCTTCCTGTCAAAGTACTTACCTAATTACAATTACCTTTAGAAATCCTTCCTGTCAAAGTACCTACCTAATTACCTTTAGAAATCCTTCCTGTCAAAGTACCTACCTAACTCCCTTTAGAAATCCTTGCTGTCAAAGTACCTACCTAATTACCTTTAGAAATCCTTCCTGTCAAAGTACCTACCTAATTACCTTTGGAAATCCTTCCTGTCAAAGTACCTACCTAATTACCTTTGGAAATCCTTCCTGTCAAAGTATCTATCTAATTACCTTTAGAAATCCTTCCTGTTAAAGTACCTACGTAATTACCTTTAAAAATCCTTCCTGTCAAAGTACCTACCTAATTTCTTTTAGAAATACCCTTTCCTGTCAAAGTCGTCAAATGGCAATTCCGCGCCATTTTTAATATAGAAGTGTTCCTATTAAATGCCGAATCTAGTTCGTTTTAGCTTTCAAACAAATTATGATCAGCAGAATAGAACAACTAATGTTGTTTAGCTTGTTAGGGGGGCATACATTAATTAGGTACGTGAGCAAAAAATACGGGGGGGGGGTCCAGTAAAATCTCTTCAAATCTCATTTTACCGAGGGGGGCATGTGTTGGCTAAAGAAGGAGGTAGCGTAACACGGCATAACACCCCAAAAATAAATAACAAAAAACATTTTGACATTTATAATATTTCTTGGGAAACCTATATTTATATTACAATTAATAATATATGATACTTGAACCAGTCGATTCATCGCAGTTGAAGCTCCATTGAAGTCGAGTAATATCTGTAACTTATTTTTCTTCTGGTGAACTGGAAATACTAAATTGACATCTCTGGTGCCTTCTCCTATTGGAGGTTGACTTAGTATAGGATTCGGGACAAACTTCACTCACCGAGCTATAACTGAACTCCGCTCTAAAGAAAATTTGTTTTATTTCCAGAACATCTTGGACGGGCTCAATATCAACCAACGGGGAAGAGAGAGACCTCCGCCTGTTCCGGCGCCAGGCCTGCTACATCATGCAGGATGACCAGCTGCAACCGCTGCTCACCGTGCAGGAGGCCATGAACACCTCGGCTAACCTGAAGCTGGGCTCCAACTATAGCCACAAGGAGAAGCAGAAGAGAGTGAGTATTCTATAGTTACTTGAACGGGTTTGATATCAACTGACGGGGACGAGAGAGACCTCAGCCTGTTCCGGCGCCAGGCCTGCTACATACCTGCTGCAGGACGACCAGTTGCATTAGTGTTATGTGCTCCATTATCACTGAATTGTGTGCACTATTTAAATTAGCATCGTGTCACTTTAACGAGTTGTAGGTGTTATGGGCTTCATTTTCCCCAAAATGTATTATTAAGTGTTCTATGTATAATGGGCTTCACTGTGCTTCCAATGCATTGTAAATTGTAAGTGTTATAGGCTTCGTTGTCACCGCTGTGCTGATAAAATAAAAAGTGTTGTAGATTTCATTGTCAATGTAAAGACGGGTCTCCTGCGCAAAAATGTTATTTTTTTTAAACATTTACACAAAACACCCACCCGGAGAATGTTTTCCTTCGGCCACGGAAAGCAAATCATTGTGTATGGCCACGCACCGATGTTTCAAAGTTTTGTAACAATATTCCTTTAAATCTAAAAAATATTCATGAATTTGTGCTTGTTGAAAAATTACCAAAATCTACGATAAGAGTCCTTTAATGTTATTAGTACAAAAAATCTTCTTTTTCTGTTTCACTATAAGCATGTATTATTTGTATATTTATTGTAAAAAAATACATTTATTAAAAAATAAGGAGAAGAAAACAAAATGTTTTGGGCGCAGGAGACCCACCTTTACACATCATAATTAATTTTCATAGGTTTCATCAGTGTAAAACAAAATAATTATTACATTTTGATAATGGCTCTGCTTATTGTCACTGTAATACATAACAATTGCTGCTAACCAAAATATTATAATCAATTATTATTAGATAAACTCAAAGATTTCAATCATTGAATTCCTTGATTAACTTGTTGAAATGTGACCTAGAGATAAAACAAACACGTGATGTTTTAACATATTTTTAGTCCTAGGTATGTGATATTTTAAAATTTACCATTAAAACTCATTTTATAAGAAAACATTGGAAGCCAATTATTTTTTGTTTGTAAAAAATAACTATAACTCATTATTCTGTATCTATAATAAAAACATATAATCAATTATTTTTGTGTGTACTTTTAATTAGTGGTAATCTCAGATCATTTGAAATGGTAATCATTAAAAATGTGACTTTGTATTATGTATTGGTATTAATCCTCTTAGTTTTATATAAAAGTATGATTTTTTTTTACACGGTGTATTTATTTACGAACAGGAAGTTCATAATTGTCACGCAAAAGATTTCTAATCTGATGATTGTAGATGGATTTGATTAAAAAAAAACATTAGAAACAAGTATAAACGAAAATGGTCTTGTGATGGCAGCATTGCACTTCTGGCAGGGTCCCATTTACAAGCGATGGAGCCAATTCCTGATACTTATCATGGATTTTTAATGTTTTTTTTTTAATTTTTTTTTTTTTTATTATTATTTTTTTTTCCTGTGTATTTATTTATATTACAATATGTTTATATTTAATTTGATATATTCTATGTATAATTTGGAACTCGTGGGATTGCACAATTCTCCCCGATATCTGGAATAAACAAGAAAAAAATAAAATAAAATAAATGCCAAAGTTAAGAATAGTTTTCTGTTCCTTTGATATTATTACATTTTATTGTTACTTCTGTCTTCTTGCTAATTCATTATTTTATTTTCCAAATTCTTTGGTGATTCTTATCCACTGGAGCGACAGTGCAAATTAAAGCTTTTTTCTCGGATTGCTAAAGGATATTTTTCTGCCCACATAAAAAAAAACCACCGAATTTGAATATGGAGACATACAAACTGATTATAGTTCTATATAGCCAATGAATTCACTTACCTTTTGTCTATTATCACATATTCGTAGGATTTATAAAAAAAATATTATTAAATCGTTTTTAAAATATTTTAAAGAATCTAGAGAATAATATTCATTTTGTTAAATTTTGAATGTACAATATATTATATAGTCACTTTAATAATTTTTTTATTTTTTAATTGCCACATTTTGGCAACAAAGCAATCCGTGGTTTTGTAAATAGTGCCAAATTGTGGCGAAAAGCGTTCAAGTGGACATTCATATTACCTTTCTATGCAACATTGCTTTGTTATGGGACTTCCTTTTTTCTAATGTGCCTTTTCCTACTGTAAACCTTTAATATTCAACACAATGCAGGTCATGATCAATTTTTCGAGACCATGCTTATGCATCCAAAAGCACATGGTTGCTCTGCAAACAATTTCCTTTTTTTAAATTCCTTGTTTCTGACCTTGAAACATCTGGTATGAATCTTTTACACCTGCAAACATGTCAATTTTTCTTATCTATCAAATCAGTAGTAACTTGGAGAACATTATTTTATCTCTAAGATCTTCATTGTTGAAAATTCCATAAAGGTTATACATTATCAAAATAATGATTGACTTTGTATCAACTTATCTTTTGCACTTTGGAACAGAAAAATGATTTCATCTAACGGAATTGTCGGATAAGTCAAGTTGACAATGAAATAGTTGGAAGGTAAACTAGTCAAGTTGGTTAGAGGTCACGACTTTAGTGTGACAATCCTTAAAAGCCAATCATGTATAAGATGGTTCCATGAAAACTTAACACCCCTTTGAAAAGTCATTAAAGTGATAAAAAAATTTTTTAGCGTATAACCTTACCTGACGTAATCTAATTAACCTTTTTTTTCATCGCTTTTTATGACTTTTCAAAGGAGTTATGAAGAGCCACACTGTTGAGTTGTCCGATCAAAATATTAATCATTAACCTCTTGAAAGTCAGATGACATTTGCCCACGTATGGCCGTATTCCATAGAAAATTAATATCACAGCATTCCGAGAGGCTGAAATAAAAAGCAACGTCTGGAATGATATTGGTGCAAGCGATTCTAACCTTGTCCTTGTACAGTTTCTTTATACATAAGTGTTAAAATTGCATTTTATTTTTTAACCTCTCATCGCCACCTTTAACGGGTGAGCGCCAAATGAGAGTTAAGCTGATTCATGACATTATTTGTAAAAAAAAATTATACATACTATCTGGAAACTCATAGTACAAATGGGAAACTTGAGAATCTACTTCACATTTGGAGTTGATTTTATGGTACAACTTTTTTTAATTTGAACTTTCGAATCGAATTAATTTAATTTGAATCGAAAGTTGGATATTTTTAGGTCAACTTTGAGAAATCGGTCGATAGGGGTTAACATCAGCTGTTTAAGGGGCCGCTCTGCCAATTTCTACCGATTTCTTACATGTTTTCCTTAAACGTTTGAAGTTTTTAAGTTCTTAAAAAAATATATGTTATTCTTTAAGATAGTATCTACACATTCCCCACGCTGAAATGGAAATTATTTGAAATTTCTTCGATACAAATAAATCGCAAAGCATGCTCCAAAAATTATTATTTACACATATTTTTCTGTTATTTTACAAGTTAAATGTATGAAAAAATTCACAATGTTTCTTTAAATAGTACTTGACACAGCCCCCACGAGATTGTTGCTCTTTTTCAAACGAGTCGTCTTTTATTAAAGATTTTCACAATTTTCGCATGAATTTTAAGGTTTTTAATGTTAGCGCGCTTGCTCCCACGTTCGTAATGTCATATATCTCCATCTTCTTCTTTTTGAGCAGGGTAGCGCGGCCTTAATGTCAAAGCATAGCCCCAGCTCCAAAAGTTTTTTTTAACCATTTAGTTTTTTTAAATTTAAATCAAGATGTTCCAGCTTGTACTACAAGTTTTCCCACAATGTATTTTTTAGTAGTTAATTTTATTTCATTTGTTTTTCAGACTAAACAAATAATAGAAGCACTTGGACTGTATAATTCGAGAAAAACGAGAACGGGAAGTCTATCAGGAGGACAGAAGAAGAGATTAGCAATCGCCCTGGAACTAGTCAGTAACCCGCCTGTGATGTTTTTCGATGAGCCAACCAGGTAACAACAAATGCCCATATATTATCCACCACACAAGGCAATATAATTGTAAAATTTCATTAAAATTAATTCAGTAGTTTTTGCGTGAAAGAGTAACCAACACACATACATCCATACAAACTTTCGCGTTTATAATAGTAGTAAGATTAACTTCATTATATTTTTATATAGCATAATATGATTATTTAGGTAAATTCTTTCAGGATTAAAGTCTTTCAGAGTTGTTTTAAATCCAAAAATAAGTTAGTCCTTTCCTCTCTCCAAAGATGAATCCAATATGGATTTAAATTGGTTTATATCGGCGGCATCGATGACATGTTATGGAAGTTTGTTCCACTACTCTTTTTATAAGGAAGTGTTTACTAGGATTGGATGCAAAAGTTGTTTTGTCATATTTATTGAGTGTCCACGGAGATTTATATATTTATTGAAGAAGATGATAACACTAATAATCTAAATTAAAATATGAATGGTACTTGAACCCAGAACCTCTCGTCTTACCGGGACGTTCGCTTTTTCCAATTCAGCCATTGCTACGTATTATAAAACTGTCATATTTATCAACTCATATTTCAAATTTTAGAATTAACAATATTATCTTCAACAATTTTTTTTTCCATATTATCGGCCGCTACCTTTTTCATGGGATACAAGTGTTCAAAGAACGTATTTGTTACCTAGATAGTGTCTCGGATAAATATATCCGATTTTATTTATATGGAATTCCTATTGACTTTTTATAAAAGTCTAAATGAATATTTAATTTTTATAAGAAAAACTCTCTTTTTATATCTTTTGAGGGTTATTCCCATCAATGAGAGAGGTTCTTTGTCCGATTCCCAGTTGCGACCGCTATCTTTTATTTTTCTGTGTCTTGTTCATTTTCATATTTTAATTTAGATTATTAGTGTTATCTTCTTCTTCAATGATATATATTACATTGATGGGAATAACCTTCAAAAGTTATAAAAAAAGAGTTTTTCTTATAAAAATTAAACATTTATTTATTAATTTATTGGAAGCCAGTGCTACTATAACGCCCAGATAAAATTTTGAAAGTCTCTTTCTCTTCTTTCTTTTAATGTTGGTAATCTTAGTTCTTCGAGTCTATCTTCGTATTACCAGTCTTTCAAAGATGTTGATATTTTTGTTAATTATTATTTTATCATGCTCTGTTTTGTCACTTTTTAGTTTTATCCGGTTACCATCTTAGTACTTAATTTATAATAATAAATGTCTTAATTCTTTTCCGAATAAGTTATAATATTTAATTTATGTTTGAATTCCAGTGGCTTGGACAGTTCAACATCAAAGCACTGCATCGCCCTACTGCGCAAGTTAGCATCAGAAGGAAGAACAGTGATCTGCACCATCCACCAGCCGTCTGCGTTGCTCCTGGAGATGTTTGACCACATGTACGCCCTCGCCGACGGCAAGTGTGTCTACCAGGGCAGTGTTGCCAACCTCGTCCCCTACCTCAGAGATCTCGGCTTCCTGTGCCCGCCATATCATAATCCTGCTGATTTCTGTAAGTATTTACATCAATGACATTACACACGATACGTTTTTGTCTCACAAACACATTTATATTTTCAGTAAATTTAAATTCAAACGTTCATTCATGTATGACAAAGATTCATTCAAAGAATATGTTGTTTGTATGAACAAAATAGATTTAGGACTGGGCAGCGTTTATGTACTTAAAAGTTGCGGTGAATACTACATTCTACATCATCTACACGATACCCTATATTGAGATGACAAGATACTCTTACTGTTACACTAAAAAGAATGCTGTATGAGACGACCCACTGCCAGTAGGTTGTCCTTCTTACACAATCACTTTCTCTAGCTAAAATTGATGAAAATCTTCAGAAAACTATTGAAATAATTGTATAATTTATAATAATAAGTGATTTGTGTGTATTTACCACTGAAATGTTATTCCATGACTTTTACTAGTGTTAACTGTGTAATGGAAACACTCTCTCATCTCACGTGAGAGATTTTTGCACTCATATAAGCAATTTATTTAGAATAGCACACAATCTCAAGCGATGCGTAGCAGTTTAGTACTAAATGGAAAGCAACGTATTTACTGTATCTTTTCATAGAAACTCAAATCTAATGTCATTATCATCAAATAATGGCAAATTTAAACCTTTTTTTTTACATTGGAAAGAACCCATGTAATGCCGATTATAGGTAGGGTTGCCAATGCTTATGTTCTAAAATACCCGCAATGAATGTTCAAAATTCCCAAATCGGAGAGAGCTAAATGACTTTTAAAAGTCTCGTCTTCAAAATCTTCCATAGAATGTGCTTATTTCTCAATATGGTTGGATAATCAAGAAATGCCCAGAATCCCCACATTTTCCCCGCAAAACACCCAATTCTTGAAAAATCAAAAATTCCCCGTAGTTCGGGGAATTCCCCCCAAATCGGTAACCCTGATTATAGGTCTGTTTCGCCAACAAACAAAAGAGTAATAAATAAATAAATATATTGTGCGCAAAATCATAACTGTCGCTTTTCTGATTCTTCATTTTAGAGTGTTCAGAGTGTTCAGAGTTGGAGTTTAATAATATCAATATTATTTGAATTATTGGTTTGTGAAAATATACATCAAAAAGAAAGTACTTTTTCTCATTCAAAAGATCGCAAGAAGCAATAATTGGTTTTTATCTTTTGTTGGTCTGCATAGAGCAAATTTGTCTTCCAGCAGATCATTTTTCACATACAAAATTGAGGCAGTAAGGAATATTTTCAGTATGGGCTATCGCAGACTTGATTATTAACAATTTAATCAGTTATATGAATATTTAAAAATAGATATAAGTAATGGATAGATTTGAGGCAGCGCATTGCGAAAATTAACATTTGATAAAAAAATGTTTAATTTCTTCCTAGCAAAAAGACATCACGCAAGAGATGTGACGTAATTCAATGGGTAGTTGTGTTATGAAATTAGTCACAGGTGGTGATACTTTTGGATTAAAATAAGGTATGGGAGGACCAATCTATAGTTATTATGTCGATGCAGATTGTTTGTGTGATGTTTTTGTGTTTGAAGAAGTCTCTCTTATTTCTTTATAATTTATTTCAAAGTGTGGTTAAGTCAGGAGTCGTAATAATAGAAGAGCATATATGAGAAGATGTATGAATGTGAATGAAGCAAAAAGTGTGTGCCAAGACCGAGTTGTTTGGCAGTCCGTCCTCTCTGCCTACCCCTGTGGGGAAACGGTGGTTAGTTAGTTAATTAAGAGGTTAAGGCCGTATTCCATAGAAAATTAATATCAGAGCATTCCGAGAGGCTAGAGTTAATAAAAAGCAAAGTCTGGAATGATATTGGCGCAAGCGATTCTGACGTTGTCCTTGTACGATTTCTTTATACGTAAGGGTTAAAATTGCATTTTATTTTTTAACCTCACATCTGTCACCTGCCCGCCGGCGGACTTACGACAAATGAGAGTTTAAAGAGTATCATTTTTCTATTTTTTCTGTGTTATTTTTATAGTATTTAGTTATTAAAGGGGTTCGCATTTTGACTCTAACAAAAAGTTGTTTATTAGTTTTTATTAAACATACCAATTACTGGTACTTACATGTTATTTAAAATCAATATTCTTTTTATTTGTCTTATTTTTTGCAATAATTAGTTACTTTTAAAAGAAACTGAAAAAAGTTAATAAATGCAGAATAATCGTATGATATGTATGATATAATATATATCTTCGCATTAATTCGTAGAATGCGTAACCACCAAATGTCAAATTTTACAGGAGGCACAAAAAACCTCGTAGTGAAAAAAAATGAAGGACGGGTCATTGTTTTTATTTATGTTTCGACCAATTAATATATTTCGAAATTTATTTTAAATAATTTAACTTTTGTAAGTTAAGGCTTTCTATTTCAAATCGGAGTTTGGAAGTTTACTTAAAAACTGAGAATGGAGATACGTATTTTACAAAGGTACATAGGTACTTTTCTGCAAACAGTTTTATGTACAACTAGCAGAAGACTTGGGAGATAGGAATTTTACATAAAAAAAAATAAAACACAACAATATGGAACTGCGATATTTATTTTATGAATTACTTCACAACTAAAATTAAGATTATCAAATGTTAAAAATTGATTAATCAACTTACCTCAGTTAATTTCACGGTAAAACTATTACGCCGTAAATAAAACTCCCCAGTCAAAAACACAACCGACGCACACGGCTTACCGGCCAATACTGAATTAAGGAGTTTTGAAGAATTCGCGAGTAAAAATGGCACCATTGTGTTACGCAGTTTCCGAATATGTGTTTATCTAAAAAGTTATATTTTTTTTAAATTTGCGAGTTTTACTACTCGATGCGGGACCAATTTTAACACCAGATGGCATTAAAAACGTATTTTCGAAAAATTAATGCGACGATATATATATATATATTGTTTTTGATGTAGGGGGTTTCTCACCATCCTCCTAATAGCTTATCCATACCATAATTTACGGTTTATTTATTAAGTCTGAGTTTATAATTCGATACTCGAACCTATGAATAGTGGCTATATATTGGATAAGTTGGCTGAGTTTTCTAACTATTGCGAGTATTTTATTTTTATTTTTAATAATATTTGTTATAGTATGGATAAGCTATTAAGAGGATGGTGAGAAACCACCTTAATATAATATGATAAAGTGTGTAGATTATAATATAAACATATTTTATACTTACTTCATTCAAACTACAAATACTTTATTATAAATTATAACTTAATTTTTAAAGGTTTGATAATATTTTCATTTCAGTTTTGGAGATATCAACTGGAGCATTAGAAGTAGAAAATGTACGAGAAAATTGCAAGAAGAATATAGATACGTTATCACAGAAATGTGAAAACGGTCAGAACAACGATTGGAGGAAGAAGAGAATTGAAACCGGTCAAATCAACTCCATGATGCGAATAGGTAATTACCATCAAAATTTTCAATCCCCATTATTATTATTATCCCCGTTATTCTAAAATAACTGCAATTTTTCTGTATATGATTTGAGATTTTCACGGTCAAATGTATTATTGTGATTATTTTTTGGGTTATTATGCTGTGTTATGCTTTCTCCTTCTTTAGCTAACGTTTTGGATAGCATTATAGTATTTATTCTTCATCAGGGCAGGTTATGTAGAATGTGTTGAAGTTTGTGTTTATGTATGTATCGAAGTAATACCGTGTTGTAAGAGTTAATCCTCTTAGGGCCGGTATTTCAGTATAATAATTTGTGAAATTAATGTGGTTTTCGGCGTTTAGTTTTGGTGTGACTGCCAAGTAATACGGATACCTATAACTAAGAGTATCAATTGGGGTTTTGTAGATTTCAATTTGTATAAGGCACCTCCGTAAATAGGCATGTTCGATGCGTTTCGGGTATTCCCAATATTTCAGAGTTTGTGGGGTTGCCGCAGAGCTGTGGTTCTGTAACAGGATTGCCACACAATGTTTAACTTATGGATCCTGATAATATCAAATTAACCTACATATATTAGAACCGTGTATGTTTGTCAATGAAAAATCTAACTCATTTCTTTGCTTATTTTATAGACAATCTAATGTCCAATGGATTAATGACTCCGATAAGAAGTCCGATCTTCCCCATGTCTCCTGGTGTGTCCATTAACCACCATCGATCAAGTCTGCCTAAGAAGCCCACGAGACGGAGCCTGAGCATCAATCCGGGAGCCATCTGCCAAGATGGAGACACATACCCGACTTCTTTCCTAACACAAGTCATCGTTCTCATGTCTCGGAATATAAGGATCATGACCAGAGACAGAGTTTTGACTTACATGCGATTCCTTATTCATCTCAGTATCGCAATCACGGTGGGAATATTGTATTTCCAAATTGGAAAGGATGCTCACTTTATGCAGAATAATTTTAATTTTCTGTTCTTTGCCATTATGTTCCTGATGTTTACCGCATTCAACTCCATGATGTTGACTTGTAAGTATTTTTGACATTTATCTATAGAAAATAATACAAATTGAATTCCACACGAAGAAGAATGGAAGAGAGGAATAAATATACCAAAAATCTCATTATTAATTTTTTTTTAATCTTTATAATGATCAACGTCGTTAGACTTTACATCCAATTATTTTGCAATATATTTTATTTTATTTAAGATTTTATTCCAGCAGGACTGGGAAGATAGTGCAATCCCAGTCTGCCATATTACATTATAACTATAGTAAATTAAAATTCAAAAAGAAAACAAGAAGTTAAATATAAAATATAATCAGCTTCTTAATTAATATTAAAATAAATAGAAAGGGAAGATTTATCAACAAAATGAAACATATAAAAAAGATAGAATATTAAATCTTGGATGGTTTTTGCTATAAGATAATAAATGGTTTATATAGAATTTTCAACAGCCAAACATTCTAGTTCTTAACCTCTCGTAGGCCGCAGTTTCCCCGGCGGATCCGGATGTTTGAAGCGATTTTGCCCCTTATGTATAAAGAAATTGTATGTCAGAATCGCTTGGGCCATTCTCGTTCTTGACATTACAAATTACTGGATAGCATTTAGCCACTCTGAATAATTCATATTAATTGCTAAAGTCACGCCGGGCACCAAAGATGGCGGACAAAATGGCTGCCGCTTGATAATATGATAGCTGTCACATTCGAAGTCTATATTTATTAATTGTTTTTGATATAAATCCATTGTGGAAAGCATAGATTTGAGTGATTATTAGGAAGTTCATTTTATCTGCATTATTTTGATGTAATTTTTGTAATATATCACAAAAGAAATGTTATAAAAATTGAATTCGTAAGAAAGGTGAGAACTGTCAAATATTTTACGTCGTATTGAAAAAATATATTTTTTGTATGCTGGCCTTCAACAAGTTAATCACACCTTAATCTAGTATGTACCTCTTAAGGCCGGTCTCTTGCGACCAATTTCACAAACAATACCTCAAACATTACCATAAACATGGGGCATGGCCACAACGTTTGTTGTTTTCCATTGGCCGACGGAAAGTAAAAACATTGTGGCCCCGACTTAACTATCCACAAAGTGTGTAAACATTTTCGTTGGAGGAGACGCCGCTTTATTTGATTTTAACCAAATTTTCAGATTTAAATTATACTCAAAAACATAATATATTATATTATTGTTTAATATAATTTCGTTAAACAACGTTTAAAGGCTACAAACACAAGTGAATTATTCTTTATTGTCAAATTGAAAAAGTCAACGAAGTCTCAGTGTTGCTATATTAAAAAAAAAAACATTTTGGAATTTTGTGAAAATAAATCGGAGACCGGATATTTTGTGTTGTTAGTGACGTCACAAGCTTAAAAACGGATCAATTTATTTTATTATTAATAAAACTATAAATTTCAAATTTTTTTTGTAACATTTTCGTTGTCTCTTTTGTAACATATTGTCATACAAGTTGTCTATTGATGTTGTTATGATAATTTATACTGTTATTGCAATTGTAATATTTAATCTATGTTGCTAATTTGCCATTTACAATTTCAGTTCCCTTGGAGTTGCCGATCATAACCAGAGAGCACTTCAACCGGTGGTACTCCCTGAAGGCGTATTACATGGCTCTAACGCTTGCCGATGCCCCCATACAATTTCTCTGCACGCTGGTGTTTGCGGTCATTACCTACTTAATGACTGGCCAGCCACTAGAGTTCTTCCGATTATGGTATTACGCATTCATGCTGATTTTGGTTTCGTTCGTTGGACAGAGCATTGGTGTTTTCAACGGAGCTATTTTCGATGTTCAGGTAAATATTTTGTTACAATTTTACTTTAAAAAAATAACATAATACATGGTATGCATGTACATATAAGTGTAGGTATATTTTAATGCATATAATAAAACAGAGAAAAGAAAAAACTGCAACCAATTTTTAATTTGCAGGTTGCAAAAAAAATAGTATAATGTAGAGGTATAATATACAAGTGTATAAATACATAACAAAGTGCATGATATAGAAAAAGGAACGTACACACTCTTTTTTTCACTAAATATGAAAAGAATAATGTATGACGGTCAGTGGTTGGGTGGGCATCCCGTTTGGGTCCCACCCAGGCGTTCCGTGTTCAATTTTTGAGATGGAACGATCATGTCAATATGTTAGTGAATAATACTAGGAGACTTACCTATGTATATCTTTAAAGAACTGAGACATATACTAGACAAAGAAAAGCTAAAAACAGTTTATTATGCAATAATTCAGTCTCTGCTTTCTTATAATATATTGTGCTGGGGATCCTGCCCAAAGACTTATATGCAACCACTTAATATTGCCCAAAAACTAATCCTAAAAGTTATGTTTAACAAAAAATTTACATATCCAACCCATTTACTTTTTGAGGATGAATATTGAATATAAAACTTTTTAATATTGAATATAAAACAGTTGTTTATTACACAAACGCTTTGTAGATTTAAAAAAAATATTAATATTGCAGAAAGAACGCAGCAAATTCGTTCTACGAGAATTGGCTCTGGTCTGAACTTTATGCCAATTCAAACTAAATCTTCCTTTGCTCAAAGACACTATTTTTACCAGGCTCCACTCTTATTTAATAGCCTTTCAGAATATGTAAAGTCATCTAATTCCTTGTATACTTTTAAAAAGAATCTCAAATTATTTTTGTTTGCCGAGGATTGCCAATTAATTTTTTCATCTTTGTCCTTCATAAATTAAAAGTATATTCTATTGTCTAAACCATTTCTTCATCTTTGTCATGCTAAATTAATAGCATGATATATTATATACATATATTTATTATTTATCTTAGTCCTTCAAAATTCAAATCAACTATGGTCACCCTACTTTGTTTACATTGTAATGTGCCAAGGGCCTTTAGCTTTTCCATTATCTGTGTAACAATATTGTTGTTTGAAGTATCATTTTTATTTTACCTATATTATTTTGTGTTTTTTGAAGTATTATTTTTGTTTTTCCTTTTGTGTTATTATTGTTACTTTAAGTAAATAATTGTTAACCTCAACACAGGCTTGTCCTAGTGAGGTTAAAAATTGTATTGTAAACTGTTATACCTAAAATGTGAAGAAGAAACAATAAAATAAAAACAATTCCTCGGCTGGCTAAGTCCTCCATCACAACACAAGCAACGTCTTCCGCTTAGTGTGGTGGTAGTAGGAGATTTTAAAATGTTGTTGGGTTATTCGTAACCCGGGAATGTTTGTCTTTCTTTTAAAAAAAAAATATATTTTTACCTCCAAACAGATTTTTGCGACTGTCTCGAAATCAACATCAGTTTTTCTAATACCGTGACTTACTTCAATTATTTTTAGTATCAAATTTATTGTAGTTCCTTACTTTGCTTGTTTATCCCTCTGCAGCTAGAGAATAGTAGTTTTTCTAATGCTGAAATATCACAACATATCAAATTATAATAAATAAAATTTGGTTTGATTACAGACCGGTGTTATATTTGGGCCGCTGTTCATGTTGCCGTTCACCATATTCTCGGGTTTCTTTGTCCACCTGCACGATGCGCACTACTCCCTGCGCTGGCTGTTCCACATCTCCTATCTGAAGTACGGGCTGGAAGGGACCATGCTCAGCATCTTCGGCTACAACCGAGAGAAGATGATGTGCGACTCGCAGTATTGCCACTACCGGTATCCACAGAAATTCTTGGACTCTGTGGACATGGAGGACGCTAATTATTCGTACTCTGTCATATTTCTGGGCGCCCTGTATTTAGCCATTCGGTTTATGATTTACTTTGTGTTGAGCTATAGATTGAAACACAGAAAAGCTTAGTGAAAATATAATTGGACAGATAATGTTTATGTAAATATTATTTTCATTTAATAAACTTGTTAAAATGCTTCGATATATGTACATTAAAATTGCATTTTGACAAGTTGCCAATTTATTATATATACATATTTCTCCAATTTGAACTTTTTCAAATTACAATTTTTTTTAAATGATTGTGATATCCACATTGTAACAACGCAACTATTTAGGTTGACCTAAACAAAAAAATATCGTTTGTTTTCTTCTGATTAATAATAACAAAATGTCGATTGACCAGTTGATTAGCCAGACATCTCCGAAAAATCTAATTGAGTATTCACTTATAAGTAAATGTGTACCCTTTATCTGGTACAATCTCGATTACTCATAAACGCCACCAAATCAATTACAATGCAAAAAAAATTTGCAGTGAATTAAACAAAATGTTGATGTTTTAAAATGTCATACTAATGTACCGGACTGTTATGCTTTCCGGTGTTATTTTATGTTTAAAAAACATACACAAGTAAATAATATTTGATTTATGGTTCTTCTTCTTATTCTTCTCGTGCCCTGTCCGTTCGACGGACGTTGGCTATCATGTTGGCTATGCGGACTTTGTTTACTGCGGCCCGGAACAGCTCTACAGTAGACTGGCCGAACTACTGTCTCAAGTTTTTCAGCCACGATGTCCTCCTTCTTCCAGGGCCCCGTCTTCCGGCAATCTTTCCCTGCATTATGAGATGCAAGATCTCGTACTTCTCCGGATGTCTAATCACGTGTCCTAGATATTGAAGTTTTCGGATTTTTATTGTTTTAACAACTTCTTTTTCTTTATTCATCCGAACCATAACATCTTCATTCGTAACTCTGTCCATCCAGCTTATTTTTAGTATTCTTCTGTAGATCCACACCTCGAATGCCTCAAGTCGCCTTACCAGTTCTTAAGTAAGTGTCCAGGCTTCCATTCCATAAAATAATACTAAAAACACGTAGCATCTGACCATTCGCATTCGTAATCCAAGATTGAGATCATGACTGCAGAACATCTTTTTCATGCGGATAAAGATTGCACGAGCTTGCTCAATGCGGCATTTGATTTCAACCGAAGGATCCCATCTTTCATTTAGATTCATGGTTCCATTCCAATATTGCTCTCCTCATTATCTCAAAACGTAGTATTTGGAGATGTCTGACCAATAAACTGGAGGATCAATGTGTTTATTTGCTCACTTGGATAGCAAAATATGAATATATCTGACATTGGGCAAATACCAAATATGTTAATATGTAAAAGTGTTGCAAATGTGTTTGTCATAAACTTCAATACTTTTGTTATTGTCATGATTGTAAATGTTAGTAATTTACAGCTGGTCGACTGCATTATAGATTAAATAAATATTTTAGTAAAAAATAGTATTATGCCTCATATTTACATTAAAATATGTGCAGCAAGTAGTTAGTTTCACCATTCCATAATAAATATGTTATATTATATGCTAGGAATATAATATTTTATGTTTCCTTTGAATGATTTTATTTTTTTATATCTTATATTCTAAATTACATACCCACGTACCTTCATATTTAACTATTATAATGCATATATTATATTGGCAGTTTTATATACAATGTACAGAACATAATAATATTGAATTACGGATACGTAATTTGTTTTTAACACAGCTTTGTGAAGCCATTTATACACGTAGATCCTAAGAAATATATTTATTGTTTTTGTGTTTAATTCGTAGAACTCTTTTAATTTTTTTAAAATTTATTTGAAATTAAATTTAATAATGTTATTATTAGTTATACTTCCAGAACTTAATAATAACATTATTAAATTTAATTTAAATTAAATTAAAAAAAAAAACAACTAAGAAAAATAGTTCATCACAATTATTCTGTGATCTTTTATTCTGATTTTTGTGATTTTCCATAATTTTATCCAAGCAAAAACCTTAAATTTTCCAACCAATAACTTTTAGGTATGGAAAATCACAATCTGATGAAAATTAATGATACTTACTATATTTTCAAAAAAATAATAGGCCGCTTGCATGTATTTCATAATGACATGCAAAAAAATCGTGTGGAAAGATTACGAAAATGTTACAAAAAAACTATAATTAAAAAAATTGTTTTTTTTAGTTAGTGACGTCACTACATATGTCTGATCTCCGATTATGTTGAATTTATTTTTGTAAAATCCATAATGACTTTTTTTATATAGCAACACTAAGATTTCCATCATCTTTTGAAGTTGACATTTAACATTTTTACTTGTTTTTGCAACCAGCAAACATTGTTGAATGAAATTATAAAGCAAAGTTTTGGATTATACAATATCTATGATTATTTTTACGATCTCGGATCCTAAGGTAGTTAGGTGAATTCATTTTTAAACAATAAAACTTCTCATTCGAATTCCCCTTTTTGGATTTTGATAGATTGCATAGACCTATAACAGCTTCAGAAGCAGAGTTGCCATGGCTGGGTTGATGTAAAATACCCACAAAAACCTGTACTTTCAAAATTAAACTAAATTCTATTGAAATTAGTACGTATTTTTTGTATTTAGTCATTTTCGAATTTTCTCTTTCGTTTTGACTTAAAAATTAGAAAATGTTTGTAAATTTGCTGCAAACAAAACAAAATTATAGTTTATTCTCACTTGCAATTCTAAATATTATTTTTAAATATGGTTGGGTGATCAGAAAAATGCTCTTTTAATCGGTATTAGTTACCTCAGTTCTCATATTGTAAAATCCCCACATCAAAATTCTCCCTACAAAACACCCGATCGGTTTAAATTCTTAGAAATTTCCCTCAATTTGGGGAATTTCTAATGAATAGGCACCCTGTTCCAAAGTGGCTGGATTTAAAAAAATGATGACTCATAAATTATATCTGGTCTTTTTTGTTTATAAAAAATGGTCCCATTCTGCGAATAGAAATTTTACTATTTAGAATTTTTGGCTAACCAAAAAAAATATATGATGCAAGTGGCCTATTCTTTTTTTGTGTATTTGTAAATGACTTAACTCTACCTCTTGTGTTTTTGTAAAATTAAATCCGTAGGGGTGCAGTTTTTCAGATGAAAAGTGATAATTTTAAAACAATTTTTTTTTTCAGAAACTGCTATTTGCTCACATATTATGCCAAAAATAATTCAAATATCGTCGGTAAAGAGCTAGTCGCTGACTAACCTTTTTGCCAAGTTTAATAACCAAGTGTTCTTCACATTTATCATTGAAAAATTTGCAAAATGCAACATTTAAATTATCTATTCGCCTTTTTTTCAAATCGATTCATGATAAAGGACATTGTAAACAATACTTGGTTACTTATTAATATATTGGTTACATAATAGTTTATATGTGTAGTAAGGAATTAATAGTGACCAGGCAAGCATAATGGCAACTTAAATTCGTATGCAACCCGTATTTATAATTTGTCACTCTTAACCGCCATTGTATCCTTAACCACTCGAGCTATGGAGATTTCCGGGTGTTCGGTTTTTGATTTAGCCATTCGATTTAATTAATATCAAATCCCCAAATAATAATACACAAACATTTGAAGTGCTTGCTGCGATTTAAAGCAAAAGAATCCACCATCTATCTATCCTGTATTTTTTGGTTTTACAAAAAAAAAATAAACTTGTTAAATTTATAAAAATCACCTTCCTAAATTTGGGTAGTTATTGCTTCTGTGGTTAAGGGTACTTAAAAAAAAATTTCTCTGAATATATGTAAATAGCTACTCTGGGGAAACTTCTTAAATTAGATAATGTACAATTTTTGTGAATATATAAACTCATTATCTGGTAAGACGGTTCAATTTACATAAACATAATATTGCAAAAAAACAAATAAGTTATTAGGAGAATAGAATCAGCTGGCACACTATGAAAATTAAGCTTCTACAGTCAAGAAGTTAACAGACGATATGTATATTTATTAAAGATATGAAAAAAAAATTCTCACAAATATATACATTATAATCTATTTATTAATAAAATGTAGAAATTTTCATGTCTAATAATAATGTCTCCAATTTGTAGCGGGTTTTAAAAATGTCCTGTCAACAATTTAAGTTTTTTGGTGGTTTATCAATACTGTAAAAAAATATAAAATACATACAAAGCTTTCTTAAATAGTAATTTTTCTCTAGCTAAGTTGAAATTTACAAAAAAATAACTGTATAAGCAAAAAGTGGTTTCTGAAAAAAAAACATTTCGGTGATTTTTGGTTGGCACACAAAATTATTAGGTGAATGTTATTGTGTATTATATTTTATTTATTGAACTAACCGTAGCATTTAAATAGAGAATTTTGTAATCGTATATTATAATTGAGTCGTTAGTTTATTTATGTAACTGAATATTAAAAAAAACGAACAAATGTATAAAGTAAAGGTGCCATTAAACTACTTTTTATTTAGTGTACAGTTAGTGCTGATATTTTATCTACTATATTATCAATTATGGAGGTTAGCGTCCCACATGAATTGTGAAGAATTGCTCAATGATACTGGAAGCAATAAAACGTTGTTGTGAATTATCCTAATATTCTAATAACTATTCCGTCCCCAGTTCTAAAGAATTTTAATTACCCATTCATTTAATTTCTTTCAGAAGATGTTTTGGGAGGATACTAACAAATGATGAATTAATATTTAGCAAAGCCAGTATGACAGGCTCTAACCTCTGAAAGCTAGTTATACGGTTAACCTTTGGATCGCTAATAAGCAAATAAAAAACTGTCACTCTTACAACCCTATAAATACAAGATGGCGCAAAAGTCATCACCCTATCGGAAGATGCCATAATTTTTGCAAATGGTGGCAAATGTCAGTACTGCTTTGACATTTGTGAAGTAAACAGATTCAAAATACACGTTAATAAGACATGAATCGCTATACCCCTCAAGAACGCGGAAAAAATGTTTTTTTAATTGACACCAGCCAGTGTAAATCACCAAAACTCTTGTTTGGTGAGTTGCACTAGCCGGCAGATCGCCCGATTTAACCATTCTAGATTTTTTTTTGTGGGGTTTCTTGAAATCACGAGTCTATATCAACAAGCCTCAGACTCTTGAAGCCCTCAAAGAGAATATCCGTCAAGAATGCGAGAACCTATCGCCGGAAGGGTGATGGGAATAAATCGGGCCCGTATGGTCACATTCTGGTGGCGGCCACTTGGCCGATATCATTTTTTCGACTTAATGGAAAAAAATTAAGACATCAAATAAACACAATCCAAAAGCAGAACCAAAATTTTGCATTCATAAAAAAAATTACACTCAAAGAACATCAGGTGAAAACTTTTGCGCCACCCTGTAGATAGAACTTTAAATGCTTTCAATTTTTATACTCAGTGAGTGTTGCCTAAGAAATATATTTTTGTCTTAATTATAAAAACAATTTGTTTCTGATAACCTGTCATGCTGAGATTGCGATTTACTGTAAATAATCTTTCTTCTTCATGTTACCAAATCATTTAGTTTGTAGTTGTTTCTCGTGGCCAATATGTTGGTTTACTTTAGGTGTTGAGTCGTGTTTTGCTTCCTCCTTCTCGAGCCAATCTTTTATGGACAGCTTTGAAATATTCACTATTGCGACAGATGACTGTTGTGCCTTTTGAGACTGCAACACTGATCGAAACATGACTCAAACAGGAGAAGATATCACAAATCGCTCATAACCTCAAATTTGAACCAACATAATTACCTAATCATGTTTATTATTGTAAAATGGGATTTATGGTGTCAGTTATTTTGTGCCAAATGGTTGAGGAAGACGTATATTTAACTATGTTTAGGTATCTTAGTCTCAACACTTGCCTTTTCTAGGTCGTCGCTTCAGTTCGTTTTTAATCCAACAGACCAAAACGTAAATCGGGAGAAATGGCGCTTTAATGTTTTTTTTTACGAAAAAGCACATAAATTTTGGAGGACGTAAGACCAAGTACGTTTTGAAATCCCCTTAAATAATCTTTTATAATTTTTTTTTTTTCTTACGATTATCTTATAAATAAAGGCTTTTTGAGAACAACTGCATACTTAACTCAAGTTCACGAAAAATGGTCTGTTAGACAAAAACGAACTAGAGCGACGAGGTGTGTTAAGGGTTAATGGATTTAGGGCATAAGTTTTTTCTAAAAAAAATGCCTGTGATTTAGTTGTCGTTTCATAAAGATATTCAAAATACACGGTGTAAGTAGATCCATGATCATAATTTATTATACGGGTGTGGTTCTATGGTGGTTGAACGCTTATCACATTTGTATATAATCAATCAGATGAACTGCAATAATGTGTTTGATTGTTTTGTAAAACTCATGGCTGTGATGGCTTTATGTAAACTAGACTATTATGTATGCTGTATTATTATCTTATTGTGTTATTAATGATTATTATTTCAACACCTGACAAAAAAAAAATTCAAATGATGCTCCCAATACATAATTATTTTTAGCGTTGAAATACTTATGATTAGAGACAGATAATGTTATGCCTTTCTATAGGAAATAAGTTGTTTGAATGTCTGTTTATTTATAATGTATTGAAAAGGAGTGAGTTGCAGAAGGTGAGATATGTACTTCCCGGTGACCCCGACAGTTGGCCCCCGAAATTATAATTATTATAAAATTATAATTATTTATCAATTTTTAACCTCAAATTGATTTCAAAAATACCTTTAACCTGTTGAATGTCGGTGACATTTCAAAAAACCGCCCGGAAATTACCTTGATGACTTCTGGTCAGATGGCCATATAAAAACAAAGGAATTGTTTTTTTTTCTATTGTTTTCTATTTACCAGATAATGTATCTTATTATTCATATATATTATATGATAATATCGTTACCAGTTTTCCCAGAATAACTAACTATACAGGGAATTTTTCCCTCAGGGCCTCCTGTGTGGAGCTAATGTAAAAAATATAATTTATTTAGATAAGTTTTATCCTTGATGCATGTAAAAGAAAATGTTTTATACTTTTGTTATTCGGCGGTACATCCTCTCTTCATACCTCTTCGGGACACTAAGTTATGTTTTGTGTAAGTATGCATACCGTATTTTCCCTAAATCCACTGCATCTTGTATATAAATATACCGGGAGGCCAACTGTCTGGGGATCAATTGTCATGGAATCGTACTTTCAGCTGTCAAAATTGCTGGAGGACCTCCCTTGCCTAGCTCTCTTTACGTACTTAACTCAAAATGTCTACATTCCTCCAATGTACTTTTATTCCGTACGTAATAGAATCCTATATTCCATATTAGGCTACTATCAGACGGTGACAAATTCGTATGCGCTTTCAGTTTAACATCCAGAGAATGCTGGCTTTGTGCAAATTTTTCAGACTGACTTCAAAAGCTCAGTCAATTTGAACTCTTCACCACTCGAGCGATGGGTGTTCGTTTTTCGATTTGGCCATTAGATTTAATTGATATAATTCCTTAAAATATTAGTATGCAAACACATGAACTGTTTACTGCAGTTTAAAGCCGATAAATCCACATAGATTACAGTGATTAACCCATATTTTTAGGTTCGTTAAATGTGGTCCAATTTTGGACCGATATTAATCGCAGAAAAATAAAAGCGGTCCGACCTAAATCGCTCCAGTGGTTAAGTGGATTCTTAAAGACAATTTCTGCGCAAACGAAGCCATCTAGCTTGAATGTAGAAATAAAGTAGTTGATATTTTTTTGTCATTGATAGTACATTTCAGTTTAACGACCATTTGAGGAGTTCCATTGTATAATTATTGATATGGGCAAAATTTAAAAATAATTGTCTTATTGATATTTTATTTATTATTTATTACTTCTGTTTATTATTGTCTTTTAAATTTAAAGTAAAATCAAATTTAAAAAACAATACAAATGTATGTTCTGCAACGGCTGTTTCGGCATCCATCGCCATTATCAAACTATGGTTATGCCGCATTATGCTGGCACAAGCCACAATGTTGTCATTCTGTCACAGTTACAAAAATAATAAAAAATTAAGTAAATATTTGCAGAACTTGATAATAATATCATTATTAAATTTACTTTGTACTTTGAATAAATTAAAAACCAAATAAAAATATTTATAGATATGACCAAAAGTAAGTTGTGCGTAGTTTTTCAAGTTATGAATTATTGTGGATTGAATTTTTGAAAATAGCAAAATTTATTATGTCACAGAAACTGTAAATATGTCATAGAAACAATGTATCAATGAAGGTCGATTGTGATGTAAGCACATTTGGATTTATAAAATCTTTTATTCGCTTTAGTGGCAGCACCAATAATAATGTAGGCATAGCTTTTAGCCTCTATAGACTGCACGCCACTTTCAGATAACTTACATCATTCCTCATCTAATGTCATTTTCTATGTTTATTCAAATTCCTCAATTGAATATGCCGTAAGCTAGCTTTGGATAATGGAAAATTGTGCGGCATTTAAATGAAAAATTATAGATTTATCAATTAGAACTCCAATGGTTGTTAAGCTCTTTTGTAATATCAAAAAGGCCATAAATTCCACAGCCCATTTTTTCTCAATCTCCGTTAAAATATATATATTTTTTTTTTGTTATTTTCATGTTTATGATGATAAATAAATATTGTTTACGTCTATGTTTTCTACTAAAGGATTTTATCGTAAGTATTGTCACCGTGGACCATTTTGTATTCATTAAAATGCAATATTTGTATTCTTAGAACTTTACGCCATTTGAAAATAATTATATATACTTTATAAGCTGTAATACACCTGTATATTCCAAAAAGTCTCAAATGTATATTGTATCAAAATTATGATAAAATAAACTTTTATAATTCTTTATAATAACATTCTTGTGATTTATTCAACAAAACTTGTAATAGTTTTTATGTGCTAAGAAGAAAATTTTATAGGAAAACCAAAATAACCTTACACAAAACAATTATTAGAATGGTCTTGTCCTATGGATGTGAGGCGGGAACACTGACAGCAAAGTCTGCAGAACGGCTGGACACCTTAGAAAAAAAAGTACTTTGAAGAATCTTAGGAGCAGAGCGAGAGGGAGAGGCATGGAGAATCCGCCACAACAATGAGCTCCATGATATCTACCAAGCTCCCAGACTCTCTACACATTTAAGACTCCGAAGATTAAGATGGGCCGGACATGTGCACTGAATGCCAAGCACACGAGTACCGAAGAATGTCCTACTGAGACACCCAGAGGTAAACGAAAGGCGGGCAGACCTAGGCTGATATGGGAGGACGATGTCAGGAAGGATGCCAGAGGACTACTCGACTACTCCATGTTGCAGATTGGAAGACAAGGGCCGAGGACAGAGGGCGGTGGAGGCTCATGTTGAAGGAGGCCAAGGTTCGGCTGTAGCGCCATTGAAGAAAAAGAAAATTTTATTTCATTTAACACGTGCTAACAAATTGATGCCACTGAATGCAGTATGCTGATTTCAGAATGGTAAAGTAATTTATTTTACAGGCATCAAATATGAAATAGGCCCAGCACCCCTAGCATGGTCGATCGATATGAAGTTAGGACCGATTGTCGGCAACTTCTCATCGTTCTCTAACAACTGCAGATCGCAAACGAATAGGTGACAGTTCACAATGACTAAGTGTCCTTAATATGTTCGATATCAACTGTCGTTTGTATGTTAGCGATCTGCAGTTGTCCTAGGGAACGATGAGAAGTTACCGACAATCGGTCGGTAACTTCATATCGATCGACCATGCTCGCACCCCAGGTGTTATTATTGCGATTTCTGACAACCTCATTATATTTGAGGTTGTCAGAAATCGCCATTTTGGATGTTTTGACAGGCCTCAAATTGGCGGTTAACGCAGACCGTTTTAATGTCAAAAAATGAAAATTAATTTATCTGCCTCTTTCATGGTTGACCTCACATGCAACTGGGGTTTAGTAGGCAAAGCACAGAATGATTAAGAATTGAAAAAAAAAACTTATTTAGGGACCCTTTTTACTTTATTGCTTTATATAATGTGCCGTAATTATATATTATGATGGCCTTCATGGTGGAGGCGTAAGGCTCCTGACTAGCGTCTCGGAAATCGCAGGTTTAAATCTCAACATATGTGAGTAAGTTTTATATGATTGATTTGCTTTTTCACAGTTTAATCGTTTAAAATAGTATAAGGTATATTTGCGGCATGTTCAAGAGTGGAAGATACTCTCGGTATCCCCTTTGTGTAAGACCACCATTCAGAATTGAAATGTTGCTTGAAATGGCATTAGCCGTGTTTGGTGACCAGATCTGAATAGCCAGGTACCTCCTCATCTTCCTTTTCCCCTCCCCATTATTTTCAGCCTCACAACATACCCCCCTTGGGGATGCCTCACAGGTTCCAGGCGGTTGGGAGCAGCTGGGCCTCTGGTTCGGTTTTCACGTAAAAAATATATATAGGTATACATATATTTTAATGAAACAAATTACTTTTGTGTAATATTTTGGGTTTATACAAAAGTAATTTGTTTTATTTAAATAAAATGATGCCACAAAGTGAGTTTGCAAAGAGTAAAGAAATATACATGTATTTAAATATTAGGTCATTACATATGAAATTGGTGTTTTGATGTACTGGCAACTTTGATCTCAAATATTTTCTCTTTGGTTAGAAATTCCAAATTCAAATTTATACAGCTATTTACTCATATATTTGTGGTTCGAAAATTATAATTCCTTTGTTTTTTCCTTAATTGTTTTTTTTCTTTACGTCACTTAGTTCACAAAATGGAAAACTTGAAATATCGCGTTATTTACGAGTACGAGTTCCACCGTGGCACCAGTGCTGCAGAAACGCCTCGAAGGATTAATGATGTGTATGGTGACGGTGTCGCAAAAGAAAACGCAGTGCGTTTTTGGTTCCAACATTTTCGTTCTGGAAATTTCGACCTGCAGAACAAGCCCCATGGACGGTTGGAGACCAATGTTGATAATGAAGAATTGAAGGCTATTGTGGAAGCGGATCCATCGCAAACCACGTCAGAGTTAGCTGCAGGCTGCGGTGTTAGTGATAAAACTGTTTTAATCCACTTGAATCAAATTGTGAAGGTGAAAAAGCTTGAAAGATTGGTACCTCACGAATCGAGTGAAGCAAATCAACAAACGCGCGTTGACTGCTGCGTTGCACTACTCAACCGGCCCAATAAAGGGATTTTAAATCGAATCATTACCTGTGATGAAAAGTGGATCCTGTACAATAATCGGAAGCGCTCATCGCAATGGCTGAACCCTGCCAAACCAGCCAAACCATGCCCCAAGCGAAAATTGACTCCAAAAAAGTTACTTGTGAGCGTTTGGTGGACTAGTGCTGGTGTCGTTCACTACAATTATAATTTTATTATAATTTTCGAAGCAAAAATACATGAGTAAATAGCTGTATAAATTTGAATTTGGAATTCCTAACCAAAGAGAAGATATTTGAGATCAAAGTTGCCAGTACGGCAAAACGCCAATTTCATATGTAATGACCTAATATATATATATATCAATTACCAGGACAGAATCTTTGACAGACCCAAAAACTACAAATTGATTTTTACTTCATACATTAATGGAAAATTATACCAGAAGCATAAAAAATAAATTAAAATTGCTACATAATTTTTCATAAAAATATAAACGCAGAATCATGTGCGATAGGCGTCAAAGTTGCACCTTCTTAATAGAATTTCTACAAACTGCATAGCTTTGAAGTTGTGTAGATGATAGACGCAACATACGCCTACCATATTTCATTTATGCAATCTTCACAACTCTGGAGCATGTTAATTGCGGAATCATACTTATACAGGCGTTTAAAAAGCGCCTTGCGTATTAATAATCCGCAATCTGAATAGCTTCAGAGATGTCCGGATTGCAGAATCTCTATTTCACAGGCGCTAAAATACGCGCCTGGAAAATCTAATTTATGCAATCTACACAATTGTGGAGCTATGTACTTTGCATAATCATGTTACAACGCCGCCAAATATATGTCTTACCTAACGCAACCTGCTTGGCGCTATTCGATGGTTCTCAAGCTTTACTATTGGGTCTAAATTTACTTTATTGGTGCTTTTGTACAGATGTTTACAATATTTACCTGCCAAACTTATCCCAGTCTCGTCGGAAGAGCTTCCGCATCGCTTGGAAATCATCCTAATATCTAAAAAATCACACCGAAAATATAAATCTTCTACATTCAGACGTCCCTCTTTTCTGAACCAATTTGGACATAATAAACTAGTTATGGCTGAAGTCTAATATAATTACTATCAATAACATTGGACGGAAGAGATGTTTTATGTTGATAAACTGTTCCATTACAATATTTAGCTGCGTAATGTCGGTACCGGTACAATAAAATATTTGTAGACTCTGGGATTATCAGTATTTTATTTAAAGTGCTACTCATGTGGTGATCTAAAGCGGAAAGAGAACTTCTGACACGCAAACTCGCCTCTTATATCCTCCGTTTGCGACGTACATTAATTCCGAACATACGTTCACTTGTTATTCAAAATAACTCCAATCTACGTTATTTACATTTTATTACTATAAAACAGATTTATACAATGAAAAAGAAGAACAATTTATACCATTGATACGATTTATTTCATAGTTTGAACTTTACACCTTAACTATTGTGATGATTGCTAGTTTAGAGATGAGCTAGATCATCAAGTAAATTTATATTGCTGATAGGTAGTTAATTATCGGTAGAATTTATTCTGTTATTATTTACACTGCGATGTAAGTTATATTATTATATATATATTTCAGAACTAATTTGAATCATTTCAGACCTAATTTTATTATACAGAGTCATGAACAACCTAATTGACAGCCCTGCCATCGGTACCGACAAGGAATACGAGCAAAATATAATATTCTTTTGCAACACATACACAACCAAGTATCAATCATACTCACTTACCAATAGGATGCATGATCTAGGATCTAGGCAACAAGTTTGGTGGTACTGTAGATATATTCGCTGATTCTCTTTATAATCTAAAATGCAATTTAAATCAACACTTAGTGGAATCCTACAAATTAATATAACGTGGGTATAATATATTTAACGATTTAATGTGTTATTGTAATGTTTTATATTATATTTTGTTCTATGTTATTGTCAAATATTGTATTGTTTAAAATATTTCACGGTTTTACGCTATATTATTCAAAAACTACTTCTATATTCTTAAAATTTTTCAATTTTATAACTTTTGGTATAAATTCTATGTATGTGTAATCCCTGATAAATTAAATATTATTTTATAATCTTTGTAAAAGCCCCTATGAGCGTATAACAACAATAAATAAATAAATATGTTTATATCAGGAACGTAATAAAGACGAGATATAAAGCAGATACGCCCTTTTATACTTCGGCATATCATGCTATCTTATTCTAGACACAATCATCAAACCTAATTAGTTGATGATGTTAATATAAAAAAATATGCACATTGATAGGAATGTTGCATTAACACGTGTCTAGCGATGTATTAAGTAAACAAAACTGTGGATTTTGGTGTGAGTATAGTATATTATAATATTAAACATTATTTGTAATTTGTGGGTAGATAGATTTATGTAATTTACTTCAACCAACATTAATTTATTTCACACGAAACCGGATCTCATTTTTGCACGTTCGAAGATACATTATTCCTTGTGAATTCTACACTACATGTGTATGAAAACAGGTTTAATTGAAGGTTAAAATAAATTATTAAAATTTTGATAAAAAATGGAAATATTTAATAGCACCACAGAAAGTTTCTGAACAAATTGTATAATCGATTTGATGGTAAATTAATAAGTCATGAATTAAGAGCGATTGACCAGCAGCTGAGAGTAAAAGTTTAAAAATGCTTGCAATTGTACGGGGAGGTTCCAATGAGAAAGATCGATTATTCCCCGTATCAAATTTTTAAAATTAAAATCGATTTCTTTCGTTCAAAACTTGCTTTACCTACATTCTTTGATCTTAAGTATTTATGATTTTTCAATAATGTCAAAACAAAATTAATGTGTAAAAAAATTTTGAAATATTTTAGTTTGTAAGACCTCAAATAAATAGAAAAACTGAGGTATTTTTGTCACGAAACACGTTCTCGGATTTTTTATTTTATTTGAATTTAACTAAATTTAAATTTTTTTAACTGTGTTGACTAAATTATGTATTGATTTATTTTATTGTATTTTGTTTTGGATTTGATATTTGTGTTGTTTAATCGAATCTATCGTTTGAAAATTGAACAAGTATATTAAAAATAAACTTAGTTTTTCAAAATTTTAAAACTGCCTGTACCAGATAAAATAACAATATTTCAAAATCAATTCATGTTTTTTTGTAAAAAAGAGTCAATACGTCTAGAATTTGATTTAAAATGGACTAATTTTCGGTATTCTCTGGTAAATTAACTGCTGCAATTTCATCCGTTTGATAGATTCTCCTGTCTTAACAAACGGGTTGCAATATTTAGAGCACATGCGTCGGGTGGGAATGCTGTCCTTGTTCTACCGTTATTTCAATGGAAGATGCTCCGAGGAACTAGCATTATTGATCCCCTCGGCATCGGTGTATAGTCGGGAAACACGCCAAACGCGCGCCCAACATATACGGTTGAAATTTGTCACATGAGAACTTTTCAGAGCCGAGTTCTTGAGTTCAACAGCTCGGCTGTGGAACGATTTGCCGGCCTCTGTGTTTCCTTCCTAAAACATGGGTCTCTTCAAGACCCATGTTCAATCCTTCCTCTCCTTAAAAAAGACCCTCCTCACAGCATCTCACTACTGTTTGGAGTTAATTAAAAAAAAAATGTTGTACACGAAGTGAGGTTCTTAAATTGCAACCGTACAGATGCTAAGGTAATAATATCGTATATATATATATGTATAGATGCTAAGGTAATAAGGTATAATTGCGGGCGGCTTTTCCTTCTGCTTCGCCCAGTTTAAGTGTTGGTGACTATTTATAAGATATCACCCTTTTGAAAAACTAACTACTATTAACATTAAACTACAGAATACTATTTGTATTTTTTACTTACAAACGCTTTTTACAAGTTATGCTTTGAAATAAATATTTTTGTCCATAAACAAACTAAAATCTTTCAAGAAAGGCTAACAAATACAATATTGCATCGGTGATTCAATTCAATGTTATATTTGTTAGCCTTTCTTAAAAGATTAAAGTTTTTTAATTGTGAAAAATATTTATTAATATTCATATTGCTTGTTTACTTTCGCGAACAATTAATATATCAAAGCATAACGTGTAAAAAGCGTTTATACCATTTACGAAAGAGTAGAATATGAATTCTTTTAATTAAAAAACAAATCTTTTAAGAAAGGCTAACAAATATAATGTTGCGTTAAATAGTCCCACTCTCTACAGCCCTAAACATTGTCAACCACAGTGTTTTCAGGGATATTTAAGAAGGCAAAGTTACCCAATGTTGGTCGAAGTCTGGTTGGTGACTGGTTTAACGATTATACTGTAGCTGCACCTTACTGATTTATTATAAAATAAATAAGTCTTAAGGTGAAGACATGCGTAAAAATGCAAAATCGTACAAAATCTTGTGTATTAGTTTTGAAAATTTGATCGCTTAGAAATAATATAGATGTTTCAATTAAATACTGTGAGTAGAACACATCTTGTTGGCCTTTGAAGTGATCGAGTATTTTTTTGATAAGCTTTTTAATAAGCTTAGAAAAAAAATATGCGTCTGACCTATAAAAAATGGTTAAAAGTGAAAAATTTCCTACTTACAAATCCTTTTTCTGGTGTTGTTTTATTGAATAATGTAGCTAATTAAGTTTCTTATAGAGTGATCGGAAAACATTTTAATATTTGTATCTGAACTTCACAAAATAAAATAAAACGTGCATTTTGACGACGTTTCTTTTCAGTGAATAAAAATAGGCGGTACCCAACGAATTTGTAAGCGCGAATTTCATCCTTATGCCATGTACAGAAGGATTTTAACCCGTCGTTCAGTCTACGCCCAGAACCCGGGGCCAACGGACATGCCTTAGTCTACGCGGCGCTTCGATCTTTAAAAATATACTTGCGGAATAACAAAACACTGTGGTTTGCTAGAGATTAGGGTTTTTATTGGTAAACGCCCAAAAATCGTTCGCTCCGCCCGATTCCGAATGAGTCAAGGACTAGTGGATCATCTTAACATGTAATGTAGCTTCCTATTTTACATACTTACATAAAATAGAGAGAAATATTGTGTGTATTTCTCTCTATTTCTTTCTCTTTCTTTGTAAATAATCCTTTGTGCTTCCTATTTTACATATTTAAATAAAATAGAGAGAATTATTGTAAAGGATTTTAAAATCTCCAAAAAAGTAATGGATGAATCAAGGTCGAGATCACATTATTTCATATGGCTACAAAGAACCTAGCAATGTCCGGGTGACCCGAGCCGATATCTATTGATAGCCCGGTGACATACTCGTTTGACTGCCCCAGGTTTGCAATGGACAATGGACCCACGTGGAACTACGCCCCCAAAGTCTTGAGATCGCGCGAGGTATGCCTGTTCGATATATGTATCGTAAAATTGCTTTACTTTGTCACATTAAAAATGTTATTTAAAAGCAATTTTTTTTATTTCTTCTTATTGTACTTTTAATGTCAGTAGGTAGTGTGAATTACAGAGCAAGTTTTGCATCTTTCGATATAATAGGTTTTGAGAATAGCAATCCGTTTTTGGGGTCAGACTTACAAGTTTTGAATTTGACTGGTTACACGGATAGTTACCCCAAGTGGTTCGCTACATTTGGGTTCTTGGGTTCATGAGGTGAGTTTTATCTAGGTCTTGGCGGTGGATGCGTTTGCTCACCTTTAAAAAAAGTTTTATAGAGAATACTTCACAAGAGTCCCAACTGCTCCCGTCTGGAGCCAGTGAGACTATGGCATCCCCAATTGGGGTATTTGTGAGGCTGAAGGTAAGTGGGGAAGGTAAGGAGATGAAGAAGAGGAAGGTGGGGAAGTACCTGGCTATTCAGATCTAGTCACTAAACATGGCTAAAACCATTTCAACGTTTCAATTCTGAATGGTGGTATTACACCAGGGCGATACTGAGAGTATCTTCCACTCTGGAAGATGCCGCAAAGATACCTTACATTATTTTAATTAATTAATTGTGAAATAACACAAATTAATCAAATAAAATTTATTTGCGCACGCCGGGTTCGAACCCGCGATCTTTGGAATGGGAGTCTACAGCGCTACCACTGGGGCCGTCACCTACTGCCAGAGAGCCGGATCTGACAGGGAGAGACTTGTTGAGGGAGACCATTTGAACTCTCCAGCCGAACTTTCTAGACCCGTTGCCTTGCACCACAGTGGTAGGGATGGAAATGTCCGCCATTCCTTGACACATTGCCCCTAAGATTCCTATCCACCCCTCTTAACTTTTTGCGTCCCAGAACTTCCTCATCTTCTCTTCCCTAAAAAGAGCCTCCACACGGGATCTCCAAATATGATATAGGCCCCGAGGGAATCTTTTTCCTCAGGGTCTTCTATTTGAAGCAAATATTAAAAAATATGTCGCCATTCGTCAACAACCAACCGGTCGTCAACCAACAACCAACCTCCTTTCGAAGAACACCATGAAATAAAAAATCTTGACCACCTAGTAGTTTTTTATTACGTATTTTTTTAATGCATACAGAACTAACCTTAGAAAAATCCCCAATTCCCCTATATGTGCGCAGTAACAATTTTCTGGACATTGTAAAGAATTGGAATTCTTGACACAATATCCAGAATTTTCAAACTGAAGTAATGCGTACGATCACAAATGATTGCAAGAGAATTGTATGTATCGACAACTTTTTCCTCTTCCATTTAACTTCTTGATATCCCCATATCTTCTGTTAAATAGCCCCTATCGCTACAGTTATAAAAATTGTCAACCACAGTGTTCTAAGGGGGTCTAGCACGGTGAAATCGATAACCTTACAACATCGGATCGATGGACGTAACAACCGACGATCTTATACCATTTTCCCGAGCACGGCCGAACTGATAGTTGATAATAATAAAATATCGACAACTTACCTGACACTCGGCGGCTTTTGTCAACCGATGTCGGAATCATATGTTGAACGTGCTCGTAAATATTTCTAACTCATCATAGATGATGGGTTTAGTCAGTATCGCATTGATATGGGGTTTTATCGATCGTTCGTGTTAGATCTCGGGATATTTACAAACCAAAAAGGCAAAGTTACCCAATGATGGTCGAAGTGTGGCAATTTTACAGTACTTCTAGATACGGGTGCGTTCACTAGGTTCGAGGAAGATTGACACGGCCCTGCATTCCAAAACCAAGACGATAGGCAGGCAAACTGGTTGTCTTTGTATGCAATACGCAAGAATGCGCTTGTGGCATGTGTGTTTTATCCTTGGAGGTGCAGTAAATGATGGGAAATTACTACTTTTTTCTTATGGAGGAAAAACACGTACGTAAATTGTGTGTCTCATCTTTTGTCTATTATTTAATGTGTAAGATAGAGCTGCAGCATTATTGTGATAAGAAACGTAAGTTTATTCCTTTTTTGTATCGTTTTCTACGCAGGATCTTCAATTTATGTCGATTAATTACCCTTCCCAAGCCGGACTAAATGAAGACCAAATGTTGTTTCTCGGTGATGTTTCGCAAATACATCACCGTTCTAAGTGTAATATACATGTATGCACCAATACGCAATGCTCACAATCCTAAGTGTGTGGTAATTGGGTCAATTTTAATTACGCCACTTCTACCCACGAGAACGTAAAAAATAATCAAGTTATTCACTTTTAATGGATTCATCTAAAAACTTCAAAAGTGATTTAATAAACCGATGAGTGCAGCTGTTTTTATTGAATAAATTTAACAGTTATTCTGAGAGGAATCAACCTGCAATACCTACATCTTTCGTACATAAACTAAAAGATAATTTATTTATTTTTTATTAATCTTAAGTTAGCTCACATCTTCGTGTGTGCTAATAGTTTTGTAAACATATAAACATTTACATTGTTTGGCAAACATAATCTTTCTTTAAATATTAGCATATACAGTCACAAATAAATAAAAACATTAATATTTGAGGTAGATATACTTTCTTAATTCATTTTTAAACTTATTCATATTTTCTATCTCAGCAATTTCATTCCGGATTTTAATAATGCAACAAATCATTTTCAAAGCGGATGTTTTGGAGTTCTTTTGGATGAGGAAAAAATACTTGCGCTCGCCATACAATCCCATACAGACCCACCACACGTAAAAATACAATGCGTTATAAGCGCGGTTCGGGTCTTCGCTATTCGCCGTTGATCTCCGTAACCGCTAACGACGCGATATTTGAAGTTATGCGACCCCCTCTCTCTGCCGTAAACAGGAGAGGGGGTCATTTTAAATACGGAGCTGCCATGCTCAAGCCGCTGTCAGCCGTCAAGTTGACAGATACAAATAAATGATATTCCACGGCCGCTCTCGAATTCAACTGACCCCCTCTCCTGCCTTAGGAAGAAATATTTCATAACATAGTGTGTCGGTAGGTGTATAATATAAGCGTCGTAGGTCGCGCCCAATAACGCTAGCGCTTTTAATGCTGCGTGTGTCCTATGCTGTATACAGATACTTTTGTGTAAAACACCTTTACAAAGGTTAAATATACTGTTGTGTACATCACCTTTACAAAGGCAAAAACATTGAAAGTCAAGATGGCCGCCGATCTTGTTCTAACATCATAATTAATTTATCGATTTACTCGAGATCTTATCACAAAAATAACAAAATTACAGACTAGTAATTTCAGTAAACGGAAGACCTGAGGCCCTAGCACGCTTGCTCTATAACGATCGATAGGATAACTATCGGTAACTTCTCATCGTTCCCTAGGACAACTGCACATCGCTAACGTACAAACAACAGTTGATGTCGAATATGTTAAGGACACTTAGTCATTGTGAACTGTCACTTATTCGTTGGTGATCTGTAGTCATGCTAGGGAACGATGAGAAGTTACCGATAGTTATCCTATCGATCGTTATAGAGCGAGCGTGCTAGGGCCTCTGGAGGAAAACGTAATTAAGTAATAATTATCATCTATTTATTTGCAAATTCAGAACAAAGAACAATATAGTATGTAGGTATATATTATTTATTTTTTAAATACAGCTGTTGAATTTTATTTGTTTGAATGAAGTGAAAATTAACCTACTTCCCGACATCCTATTGAGCTGAAACTCGGCAGATATACTTGTTTTTGATAGCAATGCATACTATCAACTTTTGGTAGCAATCTCGCACATCCACACGGAAATATTCTCATTTTTCTAAAATTCGGAGAAATTAATGCACTTATTATACGGAATAAATGTCGGTCTTATCAACTCGGGATTTGGCTCGGTTGGTAGCGCGGTTGATTCCGATCACTGGGTAGGAAGGTTCAAACCTTCAGCCAAACCAAAAAAAGTTTTATAAGATATTTTAAAATAGATGTATTGTAAAAAAAACATTCTTTTAAAGGATTGATTTTTTATTTAAAACATTAATCTTCCAATTACGGCAGGATCAATACTTCTTATTCTAACATTCTTATCATGTCTTGTACTGGATTATAAATGTGGAAATTCTAACTATGCAATTGTAAATGTTTTCCAAAATGCCCTGGAAAGAATCTCAGACTTGTGATCTCCCAAAAGAAACCATTCATGTGTTCTGAATGCAATTACTTATGCTATCCATAATGACCCTGGTAAAAATTACATCTTTGCCATTCTTTCAAGGATAAAGAAGCCATCCCGTCACTACGAATGCAATTACTAATGTTCTCAAAAGCTGTCTTGACAGAATCGCCATTCCATTGTAAGAATATTATGTAGGTACTAAATACACAAATGGCTGACACATTGGCTATCCTGAAACGGGAATCCTTCCCAGTTGGACAGACAAAGGATCATTCTGTATTGTATTTTTTGTAATATACTAAATATATATAAATTAATTAATTAAAAAAATATATATATCATTGACCTGTCAGTGGTTGAGTGGACATCGCGTTTGGGTCCCACCCTGGCGTTCCGTGTTCGATTCCTCGGCTGGCTAAGTCCTCCATCATAACACAAGCAACATTTTCCGCTCAGTATGGTGGTAGTAGGAGATTTTCAAATGTTGTTGGGTTAACCCGGGAATGTTTGTCTTTCTTTAAAAAAAATTTGAAAATTTGTGAATTTTATTTATTTATTTTATTTATTTGAGACATAAACTCTGCAGTAATCATATTTGCATGTACACAGAATCAAACACATGAAAAACAATGTCAGTATTTTTATACTTAACTAAAAAACTTAATTATAATAAAAAAATATTATTTCTAATAAATATAGGCTGGAATGAAGTGAAGTTACAGCGATAGAGATGAATGGAAAAAAAATCTCGTAGAATGTAAACGCAGTAAAACTGGTAACAATTTTCGTAACAAGTCGCAATTTTCATAACTATAATAAATAATTCGAATAGGTCTACTAGGTACCTAAACCTACGCAGTACAGAATGCTCAAGTACTATCACAGAATAAATAAGAACACAAGAAATGCTAATTGGGCGTGTTTCGTAACCTAAAAGTCTGACCATTATTTGCTTAAATTCCTAATAAAGAAATTAGTTTTACTTACCTTCATTATAAATTTTCATTATAACTAAATTGAATGGCGATATACAATGTCAGGATGTCAGGCAATGTTAGAGAGTCACCCCGATATAATAATTATGAAAAAAGGTATAATTTTTTCTACTTTATTTAGATACCAATTTCAAAACTAAAATCAACTTCAAAAGTACCTATAATAATAGGATGGTATGGATTTCAAACGAATTTATCTACATAGTAGATTTTTTGTAATTACACCCTGGTAAATACACTAAACAGGCAAGTAACTTTATCCGTGACCCATTTTAATTAAAATATGTTTTATACTTTTGCTCTTCGGCGGTTATCGCGCATCCTCTCTGCACACGGAGAAAAATGTTATTCTAAAATACCGGTCAGTGGTTAAGTGGGCATCGCGTTTGGGTCCCACCCAGGCGTTCCGTGTTCGATTCCTCGGCTGGCTAAGTCCTCCATCACAACACAAGCAACATCTTCCGCTTAGTGTGGTGGTAGTAAGAGATTAAAACGTTGTTGGGTTATTCGTAACCCGGGAATGTTTGTCTTTCTTTTAAAAAAAATGCTATCACTTTATTCGTAAAAACTGTTAAAAACGGGACTGAAGTTCTTACAAAAAAATTAACAGTGTTTCAATGTTTATTGGCGGGAAAATGTAAGAATAATTTGTTGGTATACGTACGAAATTACGTATACCAACAAATTATTCTTACATGTTCCCGCCAATAAATATTGACACCCTTTTAATTTGTTCGTAAGAACTTCAGTCCCGCTTTTAACCGTTTTTATAAAATAAAATGATCGTATCTTAGAATTAAATTTTTCTCCGTGTACACCCCTTCGAGGACACTTAGCTGTATTTTATGTAAGTGGGTATACAGTATTTTCCCTAAACCGACTGCATATTGTAAGTATGTAGTCGGTGGATCAACTGATGTCATGAACTGATAGAAAGAGTGTGCTATTTTTTTGTACATTATCTAAATTTTGAAGAATATTTTCCTCAAGGTCTATGTCATCTTTGGGGATGATGTGTGGAGAGTATTTTTGAGAAGAGGAAGAGTGAACATGTTGTGGAAGGGAGGAAATACAGAGGCCGGCAAATCGTTCCACAGCCGCACCGATGAACTCAAGAACGAGTCGTAGAAGCGACCCGTTCTCATTTGACAAATGTAAACCGTGTGCAAATGTTGGGCCCGCGTTTGACGTGTTTCCTGACTATGCACCAGTTTCGATTGGATCAATGATGCTAGTTCCTCGGCTAGAACAGAAAGATAGTCGTGGTTACAGTGATTTTCTTTCAAAACTACGTGGTAGGCATTTCTAGATTGTAGATATTATTTATTCAGTGGGTAGGTACTAAGGACAAGACTCGAATTGTTATTATTGTTATTAAACTTTTTCACCGAATAAATAGGTACCTAACAAGGTCGTCTAAGCCTAGTTTGAAAATGAAACGGAACACCTTTTCATTAGTATATATTAGGTCCTTACATATGAAAATGGCGATTTGCCGTACTGGCAACTTAGGTCTCAAATATCTCCTCTTTGATTAGGAATTCCAAATTCAAATTTATACAGCTATTTACTCATGTATTTGTGTTTCGGAAATTATAATTCATTTGTTTTTTCCTTAATTGTTCTTTTTCTTTGCGTCACTTAGTTTACAAAATGGAAAACTTGAAATATCGCGTTATTTACGAGTACGAGTTCCACCGTGGCACCAGTGCTGCAGAAACGGCTCGAAGGATTAATGATGTGTATGGCGACGGTGCCGCAAAAGAAAACACAGTGCGTTTTTGGTTCCAACGTTTTCGTTCTGGAAATTTCGATCTGCAGAACAAGCCCCGTGGACGGCCGGAGACCAAAGTTGATAATAAAGAATTGAAGGCTATTGTGGAAGCGGATCCATTGCAAACCACTTCCGAGTTAGCTGCAGGCTGCGGTGTTAGTTTTAAAACTGTTTTAATCCACTTGAAGCAAATTGGGAAGGTGAAAAAGCTTGAAAGGTGGGTACCTCACGAATTGAGTGAAGCAAATCAACAAACGCGCGTTGACTGCTGCGTTGCATTACTCAACCTAAAAATACCTAAAAATATTCTCTCAAAATATAACGCCTCCACTCTATCTAACCGGCGAACATACCTTGACCTCATGACTTTGTATAAAATCTGCAACAACGTTATTGACTGTCCTGATTTACTGAAATTAATAAATTTCAAAATACCATCCAGGGTAACAAGGCTTAACGACTTATTCCACATTAGCCGGACTCGTACAAATGCAGGTGTCAGGGATCCAATCAGAATGATGTGCGAATCTTTTAATCAAAATCAAGACCTCAAGGATTCCGACTTATTTTTTGATACACAAAGTACTTTTAATAGAAAATTAAAGGCTGTTTTCCTACATAGTACAAAGTAAAAATTTTAGACACATACGTATAACATTGCTTTTTTCTATATATATATATATATATATATTAAAAAAAAAATTGTCTTACCCTCCGAATTTTTCCAAAATGATTTGTAAACCTTTATAAGTTAAGGATATTGCGCATTTTTCTTTCTTTTTCATCTCTAATTGTAAAATAATATTCTCATTTATATATATTTTCCTTATTAAAAATAATATAAGTAAAAATATTTTTATCTGTTTTTATCTGCTATTAAAGTCAATTGGTGAGAAATAGTTTGGATGCAGGTGAGTTCTCTAGTTGTTGTTTTTATGAATCATGAATTGACATCTGTATCTGTATTTTCTCCTAAATAAATTAAAAAAAAAAAAAAAAAAAAAAAAAAAAAACGGCACCTGTGATAAAAATTGGATCCTGTACGATAATCGGAAGCGCTCATCGTAATGGCTAAAGCCTGCCGAACTAGCCAAACATGCCCTAAGCGAAAATTGACTCCAAAAAAGTTACTTGTGAACGTTTGGTGGACTAGTGCTGGTGTCGTTCACTACAGCTTTCTTAAATCTGGCCAGACGATTACAGCAGATGTCTATTGTCAGTAACTGCAAACCATGATGGAAAAGCTAGCTGCTAAACAACCGAGGCTGGTTAATCACTCTAGGCCACTGCTGCTTCATGATAACGCTAGACCACACACTGCACAATAGACGACTACCAAATTAGAGGAGCTTCAATTGGAATGTCTAAGACATCCACCGTACTCTCCGGACCTTGCCCCAACAGATTACCATTTTTTTCGGAATTTGGATAACTTCTTGCAAGGGAAAAAATTCAACTCCGATGGGGCAGTCCAAACCGCCTTCAAAGATTTTATTGATTCCCGTCCGAATGGTTTTTTTTATTAAAGGGATCGATGAACTACCTATGAGATGGCAAAAGTGCATAGATAGCAATGGTACATACTTTGATTAAAGAAATATATTATATTTAAAAAAATCGACTTTATGTTCCTCCCATACAAAACGCCAATTTCATATGTAAGGACCTAATATATTAAAACTATATTTAATAGGATATTATTTAGTAACTAAAATGTGTTTCTATTTTCACATGAAACATTATATCCAAATGACATTAAAATTAAAAATACAAATTTCGGCTGAGGCTCTTAACTCGGGCTCAATGAACTTTGTAGAATTTGAATTCAGATATGCCATAAAGTCAAAATAATTTAATTATTATAAGCAGTAATTATTAGTCTGAAACACTCGTCCATATTGAAAAAACTTCCCGAGAAAAGATACATGCCGCCGACGGGACTCGAACCCGTGCCCTGCTGATTGCCGGTCAGGTGCGCTAATCCACTGAGCTACGGCGGCTTATCTCTTACCCGCAAAATGATTCAATACATAGATAATAGTGTTATATCTGACCGGCAATCAGAAGGGCACGGGTTCTAGTCCCGTCGGCGACATGTATCATTTCTCGGGAGGTTTTTTCAATATGGATGAGTGTTTCAGGCTAATAATTATTGCTCATAATAATTGTTACCCATTGTGCTATACATATAAAATCTTGTCATATTAGTTTATCAATTTAATAAACGAATGTGCTTTAGACCACACGACTGAAGTAAATACTTCTTTAGCTCCATGTATATGTATGTCCATATATATGTTTGTATTTATAAAATATATTCGTGTATATATATTAATTTTCTACAAACATTTATTTTAATTTATTATCATTCGCCTCGTCCGATCAAGCCGTGCGCATCGACGTCGGCTCCCCACCGGGTTTGGCGCGTCTCTGGTATTTCAAAATACTGACTGAAATATTTCATGCACTGGCTATGACAGGAAGAGAGAAAGAAAATGTGCGCACGCACTGCTCTCTCTCTTGCTTCTACAGTGAGCCCGTTCGCCTCGCATTTCAATTTCCGTTACACATTCGCCAGCTTACCCACCAAGAAGTATTTACTTCAAAAATATTTAAGAAAAGAAGTATTTACTTCAAAAATAATAATCAAAATTATTTAATTAAAAATAATTTATCGTGTAATAATTCTATATTTTAGATGTGCATTTCTTTTTTAGGCATGTTCTGATCGTCTCAAAAATTAAAAAAAAAATATTTTTCATGACGCAAATATATTTTTTAATAAAATTCTTTCAACTTTGCAAATCCTACAATAATTTCCCGTGATTTTCCACGAGTTTGCGCTAGATTAATTGTACTATTATTTTTGAAGTTTCTCCCCATGTTCGTTTTTTGTAGTCCCATATCAAAAACACATGTATCTTTAAAAAAAAATTGTCACTACCGAATCAGTTTGATGGAACGACTCCGGATCCAATATAATAACGCCTGCAGAAGTATATTTAGAAATACATATACAAGGTACAGTAGCGCATCGACAATGTTTACGAAACTGAACGGATTCGCCGGCCTGGTCACTGGAGTTAGGACGCGGCTAATGGTCTCCGACACCCAAACGCCACTCCTAAGTGAGCGCTGGGCCCGAGCTCACCCAAGTCCACGCCCAACACAATTGATTATTGCTTTTTTCTTACTTAATATTTTTATTGGATTATCATTATGTGTGGGATTGCAGTATCCTCCCCAAACCCTGGAATAAAATTATCATCAATGCATTATAAAACTGACCTGAAGAAGCTGCGGTTGTAAAGAAATTGATCGGCAATAGGTACAAAAAATAAAAGTAATATTAACAAAGTAATTGTTTTACTAATTAAAATTTGTATGTTGAACATTTTCTGATACATTACTTCAATGAATTAGATCATTTAATGAACCGTACCAACTACTAACAAGAGATGATGTTGATATCGCGAGAACAGCTCAAGCTTGTGGACTGACGAATGCAATATAATACTGCCCTAAAGAAGCTGCGGTTGTAGAGAAATTGATCGGCAATAGGTACACAAAATCAAAGTAATGTTAACAAAGTTATTGTTTTACTAATTAAAATTTGTATGTTGAACATTTTCTGATACGTGTTCAACGTTTCAGATGATCCATTACTTCAATGAATTAGATCATTTAATGAACCGTACCAACTACTAACAAGAAATGATGTTGATATCGCGAGAACAGCTCACGCTTGTGGACTGACCGATATAAACAAGTAGGCGAAAGGAAAGGAAAAATCACCAGTCAGTAAGTGCCGAGACTGCCGAGCGATCGTCGCGACCGGCTCAGAACAGATATCGCGCGCTATGCTCATTGCTCATATTAAATTGTTATTATTTATTAAAAACGTAAACATTTACAACATGTGGTTATAGTATATAAGTTGTAAAGTGCAGCATATTACGAAATTTGGTTGTTATGTCTTCTTGATCACTGCATTATCTTAAATTCTAAAGTTTTCTAATCTTGGACAATAAAGAAGTTTCCAGGCATAGATAGGCAGCAGGAAAAACAGATGGTTCAATTAGTGATTATTTATGATTGAATGACCTCTTGTGATGATTTCGTTCTTGAATTATCTCTGTTTTACGTTACTCTGATGAGGATTTGAAACTGGTACGTAAAGTGGATGAAAAGTTGTTATTATATCTAATGTAGTTTTCTGAACATAAACAATAAAGATGCTACCCAGACAAGGGGATGATAGTTCTTTTACTGATTATTTATTAAGATGGCCTGACCCCTTGTGATGGTTTTTGTCGTGAATAACCTCTGTCGTCTCATTAGTTTCGTGGAGATTTGAAACTGAAACGTAAATGGAATAGAAACTTGTTATTTATTCATATTTAGTTACCTTTGGTCGTAAATTACCCCCTATGTTTAACTTTGTGCAAATTTGAAACTAGTACAACTTTTTAATGCTCATCATGTGTGCATTAAATCGTTTATAAAAACAATTATTAATTTGTTGTGTGGTCATATCTTCCTTTATATATGTTATCGGTCGATAAGACAATGTGCACACATTGATACGTGCATTATAATGATTCATAAATATTATTTTGATACGATAAAGAAAAAACATTTAAATTTCATAAATGCACTTCTTTTAAAATACTTATTGATGCGATTATTTTAATTCTTGCATTGGACCGAAAATCTCGAGAAATTTGATCTATACCTACATATTTGAAAGAGTATGTACTATACTGCCGTCAATTTTCATAAGACTTTTCGACGCCTCGTCATCAGACATGCAAATGTAAGAAAGAATCACAGACACGCGCACCACCCACAACAAACTTCTCTCAATAATGTATCTCTTCGCTGGAATATTAAATCTAACCAAAACAGCAAAATGCAAGTGGTTTTACAAAATTCATAAAAACTATTTAATAACTTTAAATTACTTTTAATTTTTAAAAATGTGAGAAAGAGAGAAACTACCTCGAACTGAAGTCATTTGAATATAAAATAATGCAATTAGCTGCATTGGTATTTATATAATTTGGTTTCTTAAAAGGAGTTTCTAGACATGTCTTGGGCAATAGATTACAGACAATGTGGCATAGCCAAGAAGAAAGTGAAAGTGAAATCAACTTTAGTATTATGCCATCTAACGGTATGTTGTATTCAAACTGTTCATTGCTATGAAACACTTTTAGTTTTATTTAATCCGAAGATTATACAGACATTTTTAATTTTGATCAATACTTAATTAGTCATATCATTAGTACAGTGTATTTTGCAACATTAATATTATTGCGTCCAAAACTGCTTACGAATTAGCTGCAGATGCACTTGTAATGTACTGTAAATACTAAAAACAAAATGAGACTAAATGGTGTTTGCTGGAATTGGGTGATAATATATGTAGGAAAAAACTAGGTATGCAAGGAAAAGAGATAGAGCACCTCTGCAAAAGAGAATGCAACACGCAAGGTAGTTTAGTCCTTCTTAGACCTCCTAGCAGATGCACTTGTAATGTACTGTAAATACTAAAAACAAAATGTGACGAAATGGTTTTTGTTGGAATTGGTGATAATATATGTACGAAAAAACTAGGTATGCAAGGAAAAGAGATAGAGTACCTCTGGAAAAGAGCATGCAACACGCAAGGTAGTTTAGTCCTTCTTCTATTTTCAAATCAAATGCACTCGAATTTGTGCTATTTTTCTTGCCATTGGTCCAAATTTCAAATACTTTTCCAGCAAGGTGGTGGTTAGGTTAGGTTAGGTTGAAAACTGGATAAATGAACTCACGGTAGGAACCAAGCATATTCTCAGGGTCAGCCCTTAGATTACCTATACTTCAACAGTTTTATTATACCTTCTGTCCGTTGAAACCTGTATTTGATTGGTGAACAAAATAACCCGAGTCGTTGTATTCGAGAATTAATAATTTAACGACGTCGTTACTTCGTTCCTTTCCCATCGTTTATACGCAGCATTAAAAGTTAACCATTGGTAACAGATTACAAATTCAACAATGTTTACGAGCAAACAGAAAACTTAATTTCCGTTCAATAACCATAACTGAGTAGTGCTTTAATTTAAGTACGTAAAATATGTTGAGCAACATCAATTGCGAATTGTATTAGCGTATTTTCATATATGACATGAAAAAAAGTTGATCGTTGAAGATTGTAATGAAGGTGTGGCTTTTGACGCGATTTTTAAACTTTGTCATTGTTCATTTTGTGTTTCTGGCTTCTTTCACTTCTTGTTCTTTGTTTGCAGTTGTATTCTTTATTATATCTTTGTAATGTTTGTATCTACTCTTTTCTTGTAATCGTTATATATCTCAGTATTTCAACGAGCATATTCATTACTTCTCTGCCTATATTGTAACTTTAACATGTTTGTTTATTTGTATTCCTGACAAAAACGATATAAAGAATATTATCTTGTAAGAATATTGTAATTTTGGTTTTCATTTGTATGTTTTCTTTATGTATTTAAAATGATTTTTATTTATTTTTTAATATGCCATGAACGGTGATAATGTAAATTGAGAAATATTATTGTGTTTGTTTGCTAGTGTGTATTGCGATAGCGGAGTTCAAAGAGTTGAAATTAATCAAGCACAACTTTAAAAAGTGTTAAACGGCATGAAACAATTTGTGGAGTTGTATTGCGATTTTTTATTAAATCAATTCATTTCTCGAAATTAATTGTTCTGTTATTGTAAACGGGTGTAGAAAACCGACTTCGGGAGGTGATTGTACATGAGTATATGATAATAGAAGAAAAAAAGAAAGATTTTTCCATGCAAACGTTGGAATTTGAAAAAGTATTTGATCTTGTACCAAACCATCTAATTGTTTTACAGATTTCCGAGCGAATATATTAATTAGTTCTTCGGTCCCGAATTCTTTCTCATTCCCGCATCGCTTTTTCTCTTACCAATTAGGGCAAGGGATGCTTTTGGTTACTTTTTCAGCCTGGAAGAGATGTCATAACTGTGACGACCCATAAAAGGTCATGTTTTAGTGTTAGAGAGCAAGTTGCCTCCCGGTGCTTATTGCTGACACAAAAGACGCTTCATAAACCGTCTACTTCGGAGTTCAGCTAACCCAGAGAGAAAATACTCGTTGAAACCCTTTTGTTAAAACGAACGGTAATAATCGAATAAGGTACTATCATGTAGAACTCACAAAGTTAGTGCTCTTTACCCCCGGATACCGTATATACATTTACAACAAATGTGCATTTATTACAGAATTGTTTTCTCTTTATTTTGATAAAATATTTTTAATAATATTTGGCTGATTTGTATAGCGCAATTTTTGTAATAATCACCTATAAAAGATTCATTTTTATCTGGAGTTAAAACATTGTTTTGAGTAAAAATCATGCTTTATAAAAAAATATTAAGAATTTCAATTAACCAATTCAATTATTAAACGAATAAAGTAATATTTATTTTTCATGAATTTCATAAAATGGTTATACCTACACCAACATATTACAGAGAAGATGTATAATCGTTTCATTCTTCAGAATGTTGAATTCAATAATAGACTGTTCAAAATAACCACAGACAAATAATAAACAAACTGACTGAAATACGTCAGACGTCGATTGGCGAAATATAACACGTGTTTTCTATCATCATTTCCTAAAATGAAAATATTATATTATGATTTGTATTAGATATATGAATATTATATACAAAGCTTTCATAGACTTCTACTACATGTATTATTCAATTACTCTATTTGGGAGGCGGGTACGGGTACCGTCGCCCCGAGATACATTTATTGAATAACCAACACCTCTGCCGTAGGTCACCCCAAGTGGTTTGCTAAGTTTGGGGACTAAGCATGGGTGTCCGGGTTGGCGGTAAATGCGTTTGCCCACTTAATGCATGGCGGGACGGATTGGGAGAGACTGGTTGAGGGAGACCTAACCTAGACCTCTCCAGCTGGACTCTCATGACCCATCGCATTGCAACGCAGTGCGGGGGATGGATTCACACGCGCGTCACTCCTCGACACATTGATCTTAGATTCCTATCTACCCCCATTCCATTTTCCTTCCTTCATTTCACTTCCTCTCCTTCTTTTCCCCGAAAAGACCCCCTACACAGTTACACAGCATCTCCAAAGATGAAATTATTTTTTTCCCTGATTTTTTTTTTCTCAGGGCTTTATGTGTGGAGCTCTGGAGCTCTCACCTCCTGTGGAGGTGAATGTCAAAAGAATTCATATTCTACGCTTTCGTATATGGCGCGCGTGTAGTATTTTTACTGATAAAATGCTTTTTGCAAGTTATGCTTTGAAATATTAAGAAAATTTTATTGTTCGCGGAAGTACACAAGTAATATAAAGATTATCAAAAAGTTTTGCCAATTAAAAAACTCTAATCTTTCAAGAAAGGCTAGCAAATTCAATATTGGATTGAATCACCGATGAAATATTGTATTTGTTAGCCTTTCTTGAAAGATTTGAGTTTTTTAATTGACAAAACTATTTGTTAATATCACAGACATATTATTCATAGACTTGAGAATCAGGGAGAGGGGTAATAACCATCTGTAGCGGGGCGGAGAGGGATGAGTTGACGGTAACGATATGTGATTCGTTAATCCTTCAATACGACAGTATATAGGCATCACGCATTATAATATCACCATTTAGCTCTTAAAAGTAAAATCTGCTTTTGAATGAATAGACCTTTTTACATGGGAGCGCGAATTGTTCGCCCGGTTTGAACAAACTTGTGTAATCCATATAAAATGAAGAAAGGTTCGCTTGTTTTGAGAGTCGAATATTTTGTTACCGTGTTAAGTTAAGACACTTTTACAAATGTTTCATAATTTACTTATCACAGTAAACTGCAACGTGCACACGACGGGACCGGGAATTTTGCTTCATGTCTAAAACTGATCATATTATATGATGTGAATAAGCTTAAAATAATGACAAATAATGCCTGCATATGGAAGGTAATACGACAATTGGGTTTATACTCTTTTTCACTTCTATTTTTACACGTTTTAATAGCACAAGTTACCATTTTTGCCGTGTTATTTCGTAAAATGTACCGATAAGAGCTCGACGCTAGTCCGCACAAGAATGATGACGTCACATTTTCTAGATTCACGCGTACCTATACGCCAGCCCGGCCGGTTCCATGGGCCCAGAATTTAGGAGGGGGAAATAATACGCTTTTATCACTTAGGGCAGGTCTATACATATTCATATGTCTATGGTTAATATTCATATTGCTTGTGTACTACCGCGAACAATAAAATGTTCTTAATATTTCAAAGCATAACTTGTAAAAAGCGTTTACAAGTAAAAATACAATGCGCGCGCCATCTACGAAAGCGTAGAACATGAATTCTTTTGACCGTAAGTAAAAAAAAAATCATGTTTTAACCCTTAAAAAAATTGGCGTATTTTGTCAGAGGCTAAAAATATTCGAGCTTTGCAATAAAATTCAAATAAATGGAACATTTGTTAATGTATTCGAAAACTAAAAACTGTTTTCGAAAGGTGATGTAATAGGCTTTCAAATTTCTAGATTAAAAATTACTTTGCATTTTTTTAAATAAATTTTTTTTTTGCGAAAACTTTAAAAAGTGTTCAAAATGGCTCACTTTACTTTTTTTTCTAACGAAAATTACTGATAATGAAAAAATAATAAAACACATACTTATTTCATTAGAAAAATGAATTATAAACCTTACTGTCACTTCACTTTTTTTGTTTCATGTAAAAAAAATTCAAAAAAAATTCACAAAGTTCCATAATTTTTTTTCAAATTGCTATCGGAAACTTTGGTTTCAGAAAGGGGTAAATTTTAATTTTTTTGTGGTTTTCTTTTACATTTGAATGTATAGTTTGTTGTATTCTCTTTCCAATACCGTTTAGATCACATTTCTGACTATGATAGTAAGGGAGAAACAACGATTTCTGTGAGACCTATGTGAGTTGGGACAAATATGGTCTCCTGTGATTAAACGGGTTAAACTTATTCTTGCAAAGCTGTGTAAAATCTTATAAAGCAATAAACATATCAAAATATTCTTCACCGGGTTTCGTAATTTCTTTGAAAAACGGTGCCTACATAAACATAAACAAAGCGATATAATCAGAAAAAATAAGTTATTCCGGAGACTTTGCTGAATAGCTTCATAAATTTAATTATACCTACTGGAAAACAAGTTTTATGTTTTTTCGCTTTATTACAACAGTGCAAAATCCAAGAATGCTGACTACCTAACTTGTGTTTATTACTATTACGTTTACGATTATTCATATTATTAATTTAATTATTTAAAAGAAAAACAAACATTCCCGGGTTACGAATAACCCAACAACATTTGAAAATCTCCTACTACCACCACACTAAGCGGAAGATGTTGCTTGTGTTGTGATGGAGGACTTAGCCAGCCGAGGAATCGAACACGGGACGCCTGGGTGGGACCCAAACGCGATGCCCACTCAACCACTGACCGGTCTGATATGATTACCAATGTATTCTGTCCGGAGCCAGGGGGACTATGAAACTCCCAATCGGGGTATCTTGTTAGGCAATATGATGAAGATTGTAAGAGAGAAGGTCGGGAAGTACCTATCCAGATCTGGTCACAAAACACGGCTAAAACCATTTTAAGCAACCTTTTAAATTCTGAATGGTGGTCTTTCACCGTGGCGAGCGTCCGCCAAAAAATCCAACACCGAAAAAATAAATAGACAAGAATTTTTATCGTTCCGAGTGGAAGAACTCTCAGTATCGTCCGGTGTAAGACCACCACTCAGAATTGAAACGTTGCTTGAAATGGCTTTAGCCGTGTATAGTGACTAGATCTGAATAGCCAGGTACCTACTTCCCCACCTTCCTCTTCCCCATCTCCTTCCCTTCCCCTCACAAAAGACCCAACTGTTCCCGTCTGGAGCCAGTGCGACTACTGCATCCACAATTGGGGTATGTTGTGAGGCTGAAGGTAATGGGGAAGGGAAGGAGATAGGGGAGAGGAAGGTGGGGAAGTACCTGGCTATTCAGTTCTGGTCACCAAATACGGCTAAAACCATTTCAAGCAACGTTTCAATTCTTCTTACACCAGGGCGATACTGAGAGTATCTTCCACTCTGGAACGTGCCGCAAATAAACCATATATTATGTTTTATCAATTAATTGTGAAGTAACACAAATATCAAATAAAATTTATTTGCGCACGCCGGGGTCGAACCCGCTACCTTTGGATTGTGAGTTGGAGAAAGTTAAACAAAATAATTAGCACAATAAGAAGAACATTGACGTTACAGATTGATATTATTAATAAGGGATAATTTTTTAAATACATAATTATTGAATTATGTAAATTTGAATAATTCATTTATTATAATATTTCTATTTTTGAAACTGATAATTCGTGGTGGAACTCCATTATGATAATATAATAAAACAAATATTTAAACTTAAGTGGAAATCAATAAATTAATGTGGAAATAAGTTTAATATCTGTTTTAATTTATTATAATCATTGTAATATAAATATGTTAATTGTTTACTTCACGGGGAAACCCGTACTTTTAATTGTGCGGGCGCACAACGCAATAACTAACGAACTAATGCACTTTATTTTAAAATTTAGAGATAATTTTGTATCAATCACTGACCTCAAAAGAGATAGACTTGCCCTAACATCAAATCCGGGTATCAATTCGACGAGCTGGAGTCAAACCACGTGACAACCATTTTGGAACCAGGAGATTTCAACGCAATACATTGTGAGACATGACACATGACTATTACTATCATTTCGGGTTTGCGTAGCGATATAAAACTTCAAAGATATTCCTAGAAACTTAATTACCATTATTAAACCACTTTAATAAAATACGCAGAAATTTGTTTCTTTTGCTTTCGTAATGTTCCTCTGAGGGTTTATATATTTTATGATGCTTAATTTCAATACTTATTTAGTTTTTCACGGTAAGATTTTTGTACCCAAGAACTATAACTTTTGTCAAAAGCCTATTAAAAATAGATGTCAATTTATTCTTGCATAACATTATGGCGAACCACTTGGCTAAGTGTTTATATACGAGTGTTATTTTAATTAAATTGTGTGAAATAAATCATATAAATTAATTATATTTAAGAGGTTGCGGACTATGTCATCACCACTCCCTGCTATGTTGTGTGGCTGGGGACTATGATGATGGGTACCTCTCCCAATAATAAACAAAAACTACAATGTGGTATTAGTTATTGTTGTGTACTTATGCAATGAACGAAGATTTAGCTTGGAGAGGAATGAACCTGCAACGATAAATCTTAAATAATGTATCGAATTCAAACAATTAATAAATCATGCAAAATGCACATTTTTCACTTTCACTGAATGTGTTCTGAAAAAGTTCACTTTTGCCAAAACAACGCAACAAAGTATGTATTTCAAGCAAAAAACCAATTGCAATGTGAAACGTAAAAAACATAAACATAATGTAACGCACTTTTGCCAAAAGCCAAAACAATGCAACGAATTTCGTCTTTCATGCAAAAACCAAAAAAAGTGTGAATAGTAAAAAACAAAAACGCAATGCAACGCAATTTTGCCAAAAGCCAAAATAATGCAACAAAAAAACGCAATTTCAACGCAGTGCATAAAAAATCATTTGTCTCTGATTTTTCGACGGAGAGCTTTTGGGAGATTTTGTAAAACATTTGAGATTAGAAGCTGATATAAGATGCAATGTTTTGTGCTAAATTACGTTTTTACTTTGTGGGTAAGTTTTAATGTAATAATAATTCCTAAGTTTATAGCAAATAAATAAAGAATAAATAAACAATCTGTTAAAATGGAGGTCTAGATTTTATAGACATGTAGTAATGTAGAGAGCAGGCGGTGACTTTTTAGTGACACAAGCGTAGCATCCCTAAGCTGAAAGAATCCTGAAAATCATCAAGCAATGAAATCTAGAAAAAAAAATTAATTCGTTTTTAGCTGCAACTTCAATACTGTCGTATTTTTAATATTAGCACTTTAACTTACTTATGCCATGACTATTCGCCGAAAAAATATAATCAAATTGATTCAATCTACTGAAGAGTTGACTAGCCTACTCTACTAAAATTGTGGTGTTTGGACACGTTTAGTTACTAAAATATTAGCTACTCGACTGAAATACTCTCCCAGTCAGAACAAGGCATAAGAGAGAGGTATAGGTGCATAACTTCTAAGGTCTTTTCATATATGCCTTAAGTGGAAAGGTTCATGCGTACTTCATGCGTAATTAAATTCCCACCAGAAATTAAACCAGCCTATTATACTAATAACAACTTAGGAAAAAAATTAATAAACGCTAAAGACAAAGAGGATGTTTTAAGCCACTCACGCATTTATAAACTTAGTTGTAATGTTTGTCCAGCCTTCTACATTGGACAAACATCACGTAATTTCAAAATTAGAACAAAAGAACAACTAGTTCAGGTTTTTCAGAGTTCGCAGATCATTTAATTGATAAAGATCATACTTTTAACCACGATTCGGGAATTAAAGTCCTACATAAGAGCGGAATAGGTTTAAGACTTAACAATTTGGAAGCTTTAGAAATAAAAAAATCAGTAAATTCAAAAGAAGAAATAATTAATAATCCACTAAATTTAACCTTCAGTCCAATTTTAAGTATGTTCCCCGTGTCTTCACTTATCCCCCATTCCCCTCCTCCCTCAACAACTGATGCTCTGTCCCACTCTAGTATACTATCCCTTTATTTCACTACATTATATATGTATATGTGTTCTTATGTATTTTTAGACATTATTTTTGTAACAGTCCTGATGATGGTACGGAGGTACCGAAACCGGTAGACGAAAAATAAAAATAAAGTGACTTAAAACAAAGTATTTTCTTTTCATTTATTTAAAATGTCAAGTCACAATATGTTTGCTTCTTTTGAAGAATTAAGATTGTAGAAATATATATAAGGCGGCACATTTAATCAAACACAAACAATTTACATATGACAAAAACTAATAATAAAATCGAATAAAAAAACCCTATTCATATTCGTCAGAACTCTTATTCAAACAATTTATTGTCAGAAAGTTAGGTGCATTATACTTCTACCATGCAACATTAAAAATTTATAAAGATAATTTAACCCTTTAAAAATAATAGGAAGCTTAGATAAAAAAAAAAAACAATAGGACGGTTAAACCATAAATATCTCGGAGTAAATTTTTTTAAATTCATTACATGAAAAAATTTGAAACATGAATACTAATATAAAATAATTTAAAACTCACCTTAAAAAGTTGAACTGCATCATGTCAAATAAAACCAATCCCCCTTCATAAATGCAAGCCCTGCTTATTTATGGGGCGTAAATTATTGACGAAGGATTATACTTCGTCAATGGGGTAAATCGAATACATCTACTATGTAATTAATTAATGTATAAAATTTGTTTGTTATTTATGTATCTTTTTGTGACTAATAAAAAAATATATTATAAATTTGTACAGCGACCTAGAGGTGATTTTTCACAAAAACGGCGTTATAAAAATCATCAAAATATTTGTATTATTTTTGGCATTGGCATTTTCTTTGTTTGGCAATTAAAAGCATTGCGAATTTGTAAAAACGATAATAACCCAACCTAGGTATATTTTTCAGAAAACAATTAATAAAAATAATATCGTAATCTCATCACTGATTGTGATTAACTTTACATTGTTATCTAATGGAGTGATATATATGTCTATAAAACAATGTAACTTGAACAATAATCCTCACCATATGTAATGATTGAATTATAATTGATAAATTTGAGATAATATTTTACTTACTACAAACAGATTTTTGGTAGGCAACTGATAACAACTGATTTCATATTAATCATACTGGTCAATAGAACAAATAATTACAATTATATATTGCAGCGTCACAAGACAAGTGAATTCTTCTTTTCATAATCAGTAAGAATTTTAGAATATCGGTCGCCTGATAATATCGACTGTGATTTGGTAAAACACTTCAAGGCACAGTTTTTGGAATTGTTACTTTTCAGTGGTTTTATGTAAAACAGGCATCGAAGTACAACATAATAATATATATATATATATTTTTAAAAGATTTTGCATTTTTAATAACTTTTTCGAATTTGTAAATATTTGTACTTATCGTCTCCTGTAAAGTTTTTACCAAACTATATTATTTGTCTGCATCATCGACCAAGTATTATTAAATAGACTAAATAGTAATAAAATAGTATAATAAGTATTATATTGACTAAACTATTTTATTTCTTACCTTTTTACTGTATATTTTTACTTTAAACTTTTTACTTATTATTGTTACTTAACAATTTCGACTTATATCTTTTTTTACCTTTTACTTTTAACTTTAAATTTTTACTGTTACATTCTTTATATTATAGTCACATGTTTTGCCGTGTAAATGTAAATAGAAAGGGCGTGTGAACCTTAAAATTAACACCGAAATTGATCTAAGAAAACAAAGAAAAGAAAGTGCATTATCTCGCAGTTGAAAGATCGGGAGAAGCATGTTAGTATTACCCTTTGTTGGTCTGCTATGCACGGAGCAAAATTGTCTTCCAGCAAGTTCGTCCCAACGCTAATTGGATTAGCGTGAAGATCATTTTTCAAACACGAAATAGAGTCAGTTAGAAATATTTTAGGTAGGAACTCTCGCAGAATTCATCATTATCAATTTAATCAGCTATTTTTCATTATCATTATTTTTAAATGTATGTAGTTCCACATATCAAAGTCATTAGATTCGAAGTTAGTTCTCGTTTATTAAAAAAAGATAAATCTATGTACACTGTACAGTCTAAACACATTTCATAAATATTATTATTGTATAAATCGATGATCTACGTACCTTCTGAGATCGCTCTTTTAGTTGCTAGCTTCAATTTGGAGTGGTGTTTGTCCTCCTCCAACAATATTCTTCATCGTCTTTTCAAGTCTGTTCTGCGCCAATACTCTTCCACACAGGCAATCCTCCTCTTTCTCGGACTGCTTCTAGGCTAATTCCACAAGGGCTCCCACTTTTTCATGATGTTCAGTATCCTTCCTGTCATCTGGCACTGGCAATATGGCCCATATCTTCTTCTTCTTCGTATGGCGTAAGAAAGTTGGTGGAGGTCATTGGATGGTGACAGTTGATGGCTCTCTAGCCACCCCCCCCCCCCTCAGGATCAGGATGGATGGTTTACGCTGGGTGTGTGGTCAGGGATTTTGTCAGGAAAACTCTATTTCGAATCTGGTAACCCTAGTCGGGAATCACTTGTATCATCACTAGTAAGCGGCAAGGCGGTGGCAAAACGAAGAATTGCATTTGCATATAACTCTCTAATTATGGCGTTAATGCATATTTTAGCCTTTTTTACAAATCGTGCATATTTCGCTGGTAAATTTGACAGTTGAGGCCTTTGCAATTCAGTCAAACAAGCTAGCATTTGATTTCGCATCCGAAGAATATCGCCCTCATCTCAACACATTTCCACTAATTACCAGATGCCAAAAAAATTTGAAACAAAATATCTTCCTCTAATTAAATCAATAGAAATACTAGAAACAATAATCGTACTCACCAACTCCCTTCCTAGGTAATTCAATACCTTACATACAGATTCGTAAAAAGTGCCTTGAAGACATGAAGAACATTAGTGCCTACATCAACGGCACAGGTCCATACCCTGCCTAAACAGGTATCTGTTATTGACCGGTCAGTGGTTGAGTGGGCATCACGTTTGGGTTCCACCCAGGCGTTACGAGTTCGATTCCTCGGCTGGCTACGTCCTCCATCACAACACAAGCAACATCTTCCGCTTAGCGTGGTGGTAGTAGGAGATTTTCAAATGTTGTTGGGTTATTCGTAACCGGGAATGTGTATTTTTCTTTAAAAAAAAAAAAAAATCTCCAGAAGTAGATATGCCAAATTTTTAATTTTGACAAATGACGTCATTTGGCCGTAGAGAGGTCGTTTTCGGCGTACAAAATTAATACTGAGTGACAAACATCACAAATTTGCGACCGAAAATTTGGAAAAATACTTAATTGTATATGGTCACAAAAATTTGCATAATTTTAAGAATATTTCGCTGTTTTTGTACAGTTTTTAATTAAAATATATAAAAATAAAAATGGTTTTTTGATTTTGCATTATGCATATTTTGGGCATATCAAGGGTTTTTAGGGCGTATTTCGGCCTTTTTTAGTGCATATTTGCATGCATATTTTGGCACTTTGTTAGTGCATATAATCCGATGTGTGGTAATTAGTAATAAATACCTCAATATCTCCCAATGATGTTTTTGCGGATTCACATCTTGGAATTCTTCCTTTTGCCACCGCCTAGCCGCTGACTAATCATCTGATATGTTTTGTAGTTTGTATTTTGTATTTGTTCTCATTCACAAAAAAAAAACAGAGTCATTTAAGTCATTAAGTGCATTGTGTAGGTATGTGAAACGATTGTGATTGTACGGATTGCGGTTTAGTGACCGAACGTGTTTTTGTAACGCTCAGTTACTACACTTAGGCAGTCTAGGCACTCACCGTATTTACGTAAATTGCCTAATGTTAGGTAGTCTAGACATATTATAATATTAAAGATATAAGCAATAATAAGTCATACGGCTTTACTTTCTATTTATTTAGTTAGTGGAAACAGGTTTTTATGGACTCGATTGCTTCTAAATGGGTCTCATAAGTATAATTATTTATTATGACTGTAGAAAAATATATACTGTAAAGCGATAATTAAATAAATGCACAATTTTAACGGTGAACACAATAATTAGTCTTAATGTTGGGTACAATCAATTTGTAAATAGGTACGACACGTATTTATAGCAGTTCAATAAATTTTAACAATAACTTTATGGGTTCACTCATATGGTTACACCTGTGTCAGTCCTCCCAAAGGAAACTTAATTGTTCCCTTAAGCTGCATCCCGAATTTCTACTGATTTCTTACATATTTCCTTAAACGTTTGACGTTTTTAAGCTCTTAAAAAATATATGTTATTCTTTAAGATATTATCTATACATTCCCCACGCGAAACTGTAATTATTTGAAATTCCCTCGATAGAAACAAATCGCAAAGTATGCTCCGAAAATTATTATTTACACGTTTGTTTCTGTTATTTTTCAAGTTATATGTATGAAAAAATTCACAATGTTTCTTTAAATGCTACTTAACACAACCTCCATGAGATTTTTGCTCTTTTTTAAACAAGTCGTGTTTTATTAAAAAATTTCATAATTTTCGCTTGAATTTTATCGTTTTTAATATTAGCGCGCTCCCTCCAGCATTCGTATTGCCGTATCTCTCTTTCTTCTTATTTTTGAGCGGGTAAGCGTGCATTAACCGATCGTTTTACCAAAACGCTTTCAACGAGTATTTTCTCTCTGGGTTAGCACCGAGTATCAACTTGCTCTCTTGCGCTAAAACTTGACTTTTTATAGGTCATCAAACCTGTGACATCCCTTCCAGGGATCACATCTGTAAGCCTGAACGGCGGGGTAAAAAAACTAGCCAATAGCATCCCTCGCCCAAATTAGTAAGAGACAAAGCGATGAGGGAATGAGAAAGTATTCGATATCGAAAATCGAATCAGTATACGCTAAGAAATCTGCATAACAGTTATTTATCCACTCGAGCGGTTTTTGCCACAATATGGCACTTTTTCCAAAACCACGGATTGTTTTGTTGCCAAAATATGGCAAATTTTTATTTTTTATTTTTTTATTTAAACGACTATATAATATATCGTACATTCAAAATATAACAACATAAATATTCTCTAGATTCTTTAAAATATTTTTAAGTGAACGATTTAATAATATTTTTATAAATCCTACGAATATGTGATAATAGACAAAATATAGGTGAATTCATTAGTTATATTGTTATATATAACTATAATCAATTTGTATGTCTCCATATTCAAATTCGCATGTTTGATTTTTTTTAATGTGTGCAAAATAATTTATTTTAGCAATCCGAGAAAAAAGTTTTAAATTGCTGTCGCTCCAGTGGTTATACAGTTTACACAAAAATACTTAAAATAGGTTGATTGTGAATCCGGCAACGTTTTAAAATAAATTTATTTTAAGTGTTGGAAATTATTTCACAAATGTCACATTATAAAAATTATCCAACAATACTGATTTTTTAAATGTTTTTCTTCTCAGATGTCGGAATTCTCTGAATGACATTAGTCAAAAGGGATCAGAATGGATGAGCAACAGGACTGCCTTCATCCAATCAACATCAAGAAATTCAACGATTCCCCGCTTACACTGAGCTTCAAGAACATCACCAGCAAAGTAACTTGCAGCAAAAGTGAGATATTTTTAACATTGTCCTAAAATAGCATAAAATGTACGCCTGGTTATATTTATATCTTGTTTAATTCTTAAAATTCAAACACGGCTTTGCTCGGCGGACAGATCCTCCTGTATATTCCCAAATTAATCCACTTCATGACATCCGATCGAGTTGAAACTCGGCAGAGAGACTCGTTGTCGATGACAATGCATTCAAATTTTGGCGGCAATCACACACACATTTGAGCGTTTACTCTGAGATTCGATGACATATGAAATAAATGTCAATCTTGTACAATCGGGATTTGGCCTAATTGGTAGCGTGGTTGACTCCAGTTTCTGAGTAGAAAGGTTCAGTCCTCAGCCAAATCAATTAAAAAAAAAAAATATATATATATATATTTGATCAATTTGTGTTACCTATTTCAAAATTTATTTATTTAAACTAATGTAATACTATAGTGAATACTCTCAATATCACCCTTTTCACCACAACCATTCAATTTGTCATTTTTAAATCAAATTCTAGATGTGTTGACTCTTTTTTATAAAAAAAACATTCATTGATTTGGAAAGATTGTTATTTTATCTGGCGTTTATATTCGTCTTAAGAGGTAATTATCCAGCAATCCAATATTCCGTGTTAGTTAACAGCGCTGCTCGCGGATGTTTTTACAATCATGAAGCTAAACGGTATTAGTTTTAAATTTATTGCGAAATGTTGTCAAAATGAGCAGCGCGAATAGACAACCTCACAAGGCCGCGTCTCGGCGGCTAATGAATCGGGAGAATTTATGTCTCGAACTGCCATAAAAATGATCAAACGGTAGGTGGGAAATTAATGAAAATTATATACTTTTTAAAATTAATTTTTGATCAAAATAATTTATAATTTTTCAATAATGTCTAAACAAAATAAGTGTGTAAAAATAATCTGAAATATTTTAGTTTGTAAGACCTTAAATAAATAGAACAACTAAGGTATTTTTGTCACAAAACACGTTCTCGGATTTATTTTTTAATGATTTGAATTTGTCTAATATTTAAATTTTGAAAACTGTGTTGACTAGATTTATTTTGTTGTATGATTATATGATTTGAAATTTGTGTTGTTTAATAGAATCTATCGTTTGAAAATTGAACAAATCTGCCAACGACCAACGGTATAACCTTAGTATATTATAAATACACTTACGCCGTTCTTCCATGGAACTACCTTCAAACGACGCGATCGCCGCTCGTCTGTGTTTTCCATACTATTATTAGTGTTTGAAAACGCCGCTAGGTGCTACACTAGCAAGTTTGTTTGACAGGTAGCGGTAGCGTCGCTTGTGAATAGCTACGTGGAAGAACGGCGTTAGTTTTTCAAATTTTTAAAACTGCGTGTACCAGATAAAATAACAATATTTCAAAATCAATTTATGTTCTTTTCTAAAAAAGAGTCAATGCGTCTAGAATTTGATTTAAAAATGACTAATTTCCCGTATTCTCTGGTAAAATACTTTTAAGTTGTCTTATTATTGGAAATCAAGATATATAATATAACATTAGGTACTGTGATAACATCTTCGGGTTTACATCTTATTAGCAACAAATTTCCTACATGTTGCAAAATTTTTTTGTGGTTTTCTAATTTGTGGACATGTTAACAGGTTCTGCTGAACGACCTTCAGTGCGGGGTGCATTAAACTTGGAATCGAGACGTTGCCCTTCGGTCGCACTGCTTTAAAATAGTGATTATTCTTGTAAATGCCTTTAACCGGTTTATTTAACCTGAAATCAGTCGCTCGGACGCCGGCGTGGCGTCCAGGATTTTATTTATTTTTTAAATACGATTTTAACTCTTATGTATAAATAAATTGTACAAGAAGAAGGCCAGAATTGCTTGCGCCAATATCATTCCAGTTTTTTCTTTCCAGACATTTTTTTGTATTTTTAAAAAATATTTTTTTTTAATTATTATTATTATCATATTTTTTTCCTAGATCCAAACACGGTTTGTATAGAGGATGTAACAGGACGTACCCGAGGGATTTTAACCAGCGATCCCTGAGCATATTTGAAGTAAAAAAGGCTGATGTCATTTTGCTGTCAGATGACATTTTTTGTCTAATTAAAAATATTTTTCCACCACTCGTCACAACTGAGTTTGTTAGCAGACCATTTCCCATGGTGATGATATCAGTAGCGACGTGTGATCGAAAAATATTTTTTTTGCTTTTAATAGAAAAAAAATGTCATCGGACAGCAAAATGACAAATACATTTATTACTCCGAATATGCTCAGGCATCTCTGGGTAAAATCTCTCGGGTACGTCCTGTTACAAGCTGTATAACAAAACAAAGACATAAAATACACAGATAGTTATATTATAACGTCAGTGGTTGAGTGGGCATCGCGTTTGGGTCTCATCCAGGCGCTCCGTGTTCGATTCCTTGGCTGGCTAAGTCCTCCATCACAACACAAGGGACATCTTCCGCTTAGTGTGGTGTTAGTAGGAGATTTTCAAATGTTGTTGGGTTATTCGTAACCCGGAAATATTTGTCTTTCTTTTAAAAATTTAAAAAAAAATGACGTATTCATAGATTATTATTATTGTCATTTTGAATCTTAGTACCTAGATAATTTATGATTTTCACACCTGATTCCTAATTCATTTTAATAAATATGTTTTTCTTGCACATCTATGTATTATAAAGCAATGTATTTTTTTAATAATTTGATATTCATTGGTAATCATTTGGTTAAACTATTTTTATATAATTTACTGGATTTATCATTTAACAAAAACATGTTTGTGTAAGCAAGAAAAATGTAATCTGTTGTTCTCTGATTCTGATTTGTTGGGAATAACAACAAAATAGTACTTTGAACCACCCTCTTTGCACGGTATACAAAATAACATAATTTTTACAAACATTTTTTATTTTATTGTTCCAGAAAATAAAGATAAAGTAATTCTCAACGATGTGTCAGGGACCTTCCACTCCGGCAGACTCACGGCCATCTTGGGTCCCTCCGGAGCGGGCAAGACCACTCTACTCAATATATTGGCTGGATACAAGTAAATAACACTTTATAATAATAATTCTCAACGATGTGTCAGGGATCTTTTTAAGTATATTCCTTAGGTATTCTAATATTGTACATTATTACAAACAGGATCTCGTTTTGCTTTGTTATTTATTTTATTTATTTTATTTATTTATTCATTTTCAACGCCCGTACGGGCTTTTACATAGATGTGTATGTTATGGTATATACAGAGACACCATGTTTGGATAAAAAAGATCAACTTAAAATATAAACATTACATAAATAGTAGGTATGAAGGTAAATTAAAGTGAAAATAATATATTATAGAAAAAAGAAAGAGAGAAAAAAAAACAAAATAGAAAATTGTTATACTATCCTTTGCTGTTTTACACGCTTGTGTGATCTTTATCATTCACCCAAAAGGGAAGTTGAGTAAATGATATGCAAACTTAAATACCAGTTTTTTTTTTTTTTTTAAGTTAGTTTTCATAATTAAATTAATTCTACAAGTTTGAATTTTATTAAAGCCCGCGAAAACGCCGGCAAGAGTATAATACCGTGCGGGAGAGTTCGTGACGTCACCCGGTCCATGATTGTGTGAAAAACAAGGGAAAATATTTACAAAACCGGGACACGCTTGTAGTAGTTAGATTTTAACTATTACTAATCAATACAGTTACCGGAATTTCGAAAAAAATGCATTTTAATGGTAATTTTTTAAATTTTAAAACACGAAATGTCATTTTTCACCGACCGCTATGTTAGGAAATGTTGCAAGTTTCGTTGAAAAATGACATTTCGTGTTTTTTAATTTACTTTTTGTTTTAAAAAAAAAAACTATTATTTAAGTTTGCATGTGAACATTGATAAAAAAAATAAAAAAGGACTCAACTTCCTTATTCTCATTTCCTGTGTTATAGTTTACGTCTTTACTATACATGTTATAAAGGCCACGATGATACAAATAAATAATTAAATGCTCTGCCCAAATATTGATCAATCTTAATCTTTGAGGATGAAAAAATGTTAGATAGGGCAGTGTGGTTAATAAGGATTACCAATTAACAATATGATTGGATGCTCCTTGTTCTGCCAAAGTAGATAGAATCTTCGAAACTACAAATCGAAAACGAATTTCTTTATTCATTTATATTTTCCCGCCCAACTGGGCTTTTACATGATTTTTTTTATTATTTTTTAATTCAAAGAACACTAAATAATCACGACATTACAAAAATAAAACACTATCCAATGCAGGATGGAAAAATAGTGGGTTGGAATAGTACAATAAAATAAAGTAAAATAAAGGTAAACGATTATTCTTCCATCCTCGCACCATAAATATACACAAATACACATGCCTACACAGAAACCGGTAGAGTAAACACTTTAAAAAAACTTATCTTTAGAGTAGGTATGCAGGTTGATATCACAGAGGGCATGTAATCAATTCATTTCAATATCTAGGATTGGGCAGTATTTAAATTACTTGTAATTGAAATAAGTATTTGAAATAGAAATACGTATTTGGTATTTGTATTTCTTTTGATATAAATAAAGGGTTAAAAATTTTACACACAAACACAACAGATTTACAATTAGCAAACATAGAAATTTTAGAAATTAGAAAATGTGTTAATAGTAAATTAAATATTATTAATAACCAAATATTTTTTTAAATAGCCATATCTTAAATTTATTTTCTTATTAATACTTATATTTAAAATATTTTTTTTTTTTTGTTTAAACATCTTTATTATGTTTTGATAATTTATATAATTTTTCAAATTCTAAAATATTTTTTATATTTAATTTTAAATAATTGTTTTTTACGATATTTTTTAATTAATTAATCACCTCTCTCTATAATATTTTTGTCCATAGTTCTTTTTAGTCTGTTCTTTTTAGTCTATACTTGTTTGTTTCTTGTCATTACTACTCTGACGAAGAAACCATCGGTTTCGAAACATGTAGGTAATTGTGATTATATAATAGTGGTTTAATACAAAGTTATTTGTTTAATTTAATTCAAAATGACGCCAAAAAGTGATTTTGCGAAGTTTGAAGAAATAATTATTCATTTATACTGGATTTTTACAGATGTTCGCACTTACGTGAGAACAATCCTGTTATAAAAACTCATTTATTATACAATTACAAATACCTACAATTACATGCAATTAAAACAGTTACATACAATTATAAAAAGAAAAAATACACAAATAAAAATTATATGCAAGCTCCCTCAAGTAACACATTACAATAAGTGGCAAGAGAACTTATCCACTCGAGCGCTTTTTGCCAAAATATGGCACTATTTCCAAAACCACGGATTGCATTGTTGCCAAAATGTGGGAAATTTTTATCCGTAATTTTTTTATTAAAGCGACTATAAGTATATATACTTTACATTCAAAATATAACAAAATAAATTTAAATATTTAAATAAATAACACATTTCCTCCCATATATACAAGCATAGCTTTTTATGAGAGTACAACTTTAAAATTAAAATAAATATTGCATTTACTTAGTCTACCGCCAAGGTCTAGGTAGATATAAATGAATATATTTCATTAGAACATTAATTTCTTTGCAATGTAAATACCTACTCCTCCCATAAACACGAGCTCATTTAAATGAACTTATGGAGTTGTAGAATAATAATAAAAAGTGGTTTAACTTTGCATAACGTAATCATGTTAAAAACATTTATTGTGTTAATAAATAAAAATAAATAAAAAATATAGATTTTTTATACTCATAAAAGAAATTCTAAGCGTTTTTTTCTTCGAAAAAAAGTCATGTTTTTTTCACGATATTCAATACAAATGCATAAAAAAAAGTCAGGTTTATGCTGGTATACTAATAAATATTTCATTTAAATATTTTAATTAATGAAGACAATATTAGTGCAACTAAACCGAAAATCTGAAACAGAAAAATCAGAAAAAGATACAGTCACATCTGGGATTCGAACCCAGAACCTTCGGCTTTCCGGGCCACAGCTCTATATACCGATTGTATCATTAATTCTTCTTCTTAAAGATGACTTCAAAAGTATGATGAAATGATAATGATAAAAGATGTCTTCATTTTTTATTCACCAGATTTACAGGAACGGGTTTAGTTTTTCCCATAGGAAAAACTAAACCCTTTCATACACTTTTCCATATAAATGATCATCTAGTAAATCCACGTTATGCAAGTGTATTATATAAGTATAATTAATACAAAACAATACAAGAACAACACGTTAATCTACCAAACTATTATATGGGAATATAATTCACCGTCTCCAGATATTTTCATATCAGAGGGTTTGGCTCTGTGGAATTCCTAATTTGACAGATAAATCCTACTGATCCCTCAATATAAATATTTAAAAAATCTTTCGTAATTCTACATGTATTTAAAATGACTGATTTTTGCATTTTTATATACAAATTCTTTGACAAATCTAATATGCCTAAATTTTTAATAAGAGAGCTAGGTATAATGCCAGTAGCCGAAATAACAAAAGGTAATATTTTTATAGTCTGAGAATGCCAAATTTTTTTAATTTCATTTCCTAAATCTGTATACTTTCTTATTTTTTCAGAAACAGATTTTTGAATATAAATACAAATAAATATTATAATACTAAAATATTATAATTTGAGGTTTTATCTATAGTTATAAATAAAAATAAATTAAATTTAGGGACTGAATACTAACAAAATTCAAATTATTGTCAGGACAGTCCTTTGTGTACATTAAATGAATACTTTTACTTTCCAGATTTATTTATGTGTTCTTTTCACCGTTCGTTTAACGTCACCAGACATTGATGACAACGGAAAAAAACGGGCAACCTCTAACCTTCCAATTTAGAAATAATCACTATAATCAACTCAGTGTCAAGCTCAAATTCTTAGAAGAGATTGAACGGTTGGTCCAGAACTTAGAAAATATACGATTTTGTCATATTAAATTAGAATTATAATTATATAAAAGTTTTTATTATTTTTTGTTTATTTATTTACATTTAAAACCGCTAAACTACTTATGTAGTTTGTCATCAGGGACACATAGACAACATTTTATTCAATAACAAGATATACAATTCAAATTTGGGAGGCGGGAATGGGTACCGCCGCCCCGGGAACCATTTATTGGATAACCTACACCTCTGCCATAGGTCACCCCAAGTGGTTCGCTACGTTTGGTGACTTAGCAGGGGTGCCCGGGTTCATGGGGTTCATTGTCTAGGTCTTGGCGGCGGATGATCTAGACACATTGAACCCCAGATTCCTACCCAACCCTCAAACCTTTTCCTTCCCAGAACTTCCTCTCCTTCCTTTCCTTAAAAATACCCTCCACACAGCATCCCCAAACGTGACATAGGCCCTGAGGGAAATTATTTTCCTCAAGGCCTCCTGTGTGGACCTAATGTAAAAAAAAAAACGGTTTATGATGATGCATTAATAATTACATTAACTGGTTCAATTACATAATAGTATAAATATAAATAGCAGCATAAGCCTAATAGCAGTTTCTTGATAATATCTACTTTCCGACTCATTTTACGATAAAACTATATTTCTACAAAATAAACTAGAAACATTGTTTTACAATTTACGCATTAACATTTTTTTCTAAAACCAGTAGTTTTGGCGTACGAGCGCCGCAAAGTATACTCCAACATGCGATTTGGATTAAAAAAAACTCATTTCCATACCACCTTGAGGTAGAGTAAGCGGCGCGTTTTTTATCGTAGTGTCTGTCCCCTGTAAGCGTAATCCACATGTAATGCACAATTTCGAAATTTAGCGCAATATTCTTCGCTTTGCTGTTCCTAATGGACCACGCGTTGTGAGTCGGTCTTCGGTATCGATCGAGACGTCACAGACCGAAATTTCATCCGCATCATCTGTGATGGGATTATCAGACTCATTACAAGCCTCTTCGTTGTCGTTTCCATCATACTGGAGCAATAGGAATGGAACAGAAACAAAAATGGGCTAATTCCTGTCACGAAACTCAAGCCCCCAGCTCCAGAAACCTAGTAAAAAATTATTTATTGCAAATGCAAAAAGGGATGTAAGAAGGCCTGTGGATGCAGAAAAGCTAGGTTAAAATGCTCCGTTATATTCACAAGTTGTAGTGGTGCTTGTAATAATTTGCAAGTTCCATCACATGAAAGTGATGAAGAGGAATATGAAGGAATCGAAAACGAAGAGGATTGTGATAATCCCATCACAGATGTTACGGATAAAATTTTAGTCTGTGACGTCTCGATCGAAACCGAAGACGAACTTGCAACGCCTGGTCCAACAGGAACAGCAAAGCGAAGAAGATTGCGCTAAATTTCGAAATTGTGCATTACATGTAGATTAGGCCTACGCAGGGGAAATGTATTTATATATAACGAAGGAATTACATTACATCTGGCGTGTGGAGATCAGATGTAAATAATTTTAGTTTTTTTGGCATTTATTAAATATCGGTACCTTAAAGCAGTGCTCCGCAACCCTTTCTCACCGACGACATACATATAGAATTCCGCGGCACACCAAAAGCTAAAATATATAGATATTAAATTGATACACAAATTTAACGATAAATTTGATTTTTTTTTATTTAAAAGGTATACAAAGGTAAACTATATAATATTTAAATGAAAAGTAATAACAACTAATTAATGTGATACTTGCAATTACCACATTTCAATTAACACAAAAGTTTTATATTCGCCTCGATATTTGTTCAGTTATTATATTTATCTATTGTCCAGTTTTTATATTTATCTATATTGTATTTTCAAGAATAGACAATATTATAATTTAACAATTTTGGTCAAATGTATTTGACCGCGTCACATCTGTATCCGGCTCCTAAAGGATAAACCACGGGAGTTCACTTTTTACTTTTTGTTTGGAAAGCGATTTTTGTGTTTGTGAACTAAATGTTTAATGGTCTATAACTTTTTTACTTACTGCCATAGTGAAACGTATATTTCATAATTTCATTCGTTTTTGGCCGTAATTACGACAAATATGTCAATTTATGAATATATTTTGATTTATCCTCGAAAGTATTTGACACTAGTGGTTTTGTATTTAGTTAAATCAGTTAATATACGGTTTATGGATTTCATTGTTTCATCCAATAATGTAATGAAATACGGAAAATTTTTCTACATATTCAACTCAAAATCGCCCAAGAGTGACTTGCATGCTTTATCCTTTAAGGTACCGATATAGGTATAAGTATAAAATATCTTTTTTCATCGAATATATATGAACAATATTATTACCCAGACCAATAACATGTACATTTTTACTTTCACCGTTGTGTAAGACACCGAATCGGGCCATTTTTTTTTTATTATTTTTATTTAACGACAATATAAATTATAATAAAAATACAAAATTAAGCATGCAAAGTGAAATTGTTTGTTCTCAGTCCTCCTCACTAGGTATTCCTGTTTCGAGGCGGACTGCAGGTTGTAGTATGGTGTTGATAATTATTTTCTCATCTTCTAGTTTATTGATTCCACAAAATAAGATTAAATAAAGCAAAAAGTATTTATGTTTGTTGTCTGTAGGTTGTGTTGGGTTTACTTCATAAATTTTATGATTTCCTCATCCTCATGTTTAACCGTCCTACCTTCGGGTTATTTCCGCAAAATCCTCATACCTGATAAGATTTTGTCAAAATATATATGCATTTACCAAATAGATTTTGTCAAAATAAATATATATGATTTATTAAAATAAAAGTTTTTAAAACCTAAAAAAAAAAATTTAAAACGCGTACGTGATACGGGATAGCGCAGAATGGTACAATCAACATGGACGTATCACGTACGTTCGTAGGCCTAGGGGGGTTTATATTAAAAAATGATATTCATTTTCCTTATACAAATGGCGGTATGGTTTAAATCCCCGTTTAACGGCTCTATTGATTTATGCAAAAAATTTGTAAGTAGGAGATTTTTCGTAGTTTTTATAGATCTGATACTTTATCTTTTTCTTGGCTTATAATAAAGACTTTGAAAGGCCATGATGTGCTCAATCAATTTTAAAAAATCCCTCAGGGAATATGTAATCTTTGGGGGCGGTGGGTGAATGGTATTTTTATGGAAAGAAAGGAGAACAAGTTCTGGGAAGGAAAAGGGTATGAGGGGTGGGTAGAATCTGAGGGTCAATGTATTCTGGAGTGACGAATCTATGAATCCACTCCTCCCACTGCGGTGCAAAGTGATGGGTCGAGAGATCAAAAGGTCTCCTTCGACCAGTCTCCCCTGATCCGGCCCGCCACGCAGTAGGAAGAAAGCAAAATGTAACCTTTGTGTAAATCCAGCAACAATCCTCCTCCTCCAAACCATGTAAGCGTCATTATCGTGATTAATTTTTAAGGTTTTATGTCATGTCTCGCTACCTCCTTCTTTGACCAACAGTATCGTAACAGTTTTACAGTGCCCACCATAAGGGAAGATGTGATAAAGAAAGAGGTAGGTCAACACAAAATAATACCCCAAAAATAAATTACGATAAGTCTTTTGGCCGTGAGCAATTATATTCATCTAAGCATCCTTTTCGCTTATTCATTAAAGCTTAGCATTCTTTCCGTATCCCTACGTTTTTTTTTAATCGATCATACACGTTTATACCACACACATGCCTCCATTTCTACAGCTTTCTGTCTACTTTCATCTTTCCTCTGCATGTTCAATGCTTCACTGCCATTTAACAGGGATACTCCACTCCATCGTTAGCCGCTGTGAATTCAGATACTTTGTATAGATCATCATCATCATCATCATCATCATCACATTTGCCTCTACAACCCCTGGTGGTCTTGGAGTCTCAAGAGTCTTCCTCCCTCATCTCTCCTTTGTACCAGCTCTCTCCAGTTTGGGAGCTCCAAGATAGATAGGTCTTTGATGACGTTGTCGCTCTATCTTAATATTGGCCTTCCCAGGCTCCTTCGCCCTATAGGTCCTAGAGTTTAGCAGGGACTTTGGTGCTTGATGTTCGGTCATTCTCTCCACATGACCCAACCACCAAAGTCTTCCCCATTTTATACATTTTGTGATGTTGTTCATTAAACAGAGTATAGAGCTCATTGTTGTAACGTCTGCGCCAAAATCCATTTTCTAGAACCGGTCTAATAAGAGTTTTGTACACTAATATCTTGGTGTTTCTAGACAACAGTCTGGATTTTATCTGCTTTTGTAGCCGAAAGTACCAGCGATTTGCGCTCACTATGCGCTTCTGGATCTCCTCTTTACTTCGACCAAGTATCTTTGGTCAATGCATCTTTAGTATTATTGTTGTTAGTTATCACTGTTATCAGGGATCCTAGGTATGTAAATCTTGGTACCTACCGTTTCAAAATTTTGGCTTCCACATGAGAGAGTTGGGGTTTGTTGGGTGCATCCTACGGCCATGAATTTAGTCTTCTGCTGGTTTACTACGAGACCTATGTTTTTGGCAGAACTTTCAAGATATACTTTGTATAGATTATAGATCATATTTTGTGAAATCAAACTTTGAACAGCTCGTTGCTATTATTTTGAAAATTGTTTTAACATTTTATCTTTCAAGGAGCAAAGGCGTGACAGGCTCCGTGCTGGTGAACAACCAGCCCCGCGTGGCGCATGACTTCCAGTGGCAGTCCTGCTGCATCGGACAGGATGCTGCACTGCTCCCCCTGCTCACGACGCACGAGACCTTGCTCATCGCCGCCGACCTCAAGATGTCCAGCAAGATATCCACAAAGCAGAAACAAAAAATTGTGAGTCAAAACTTATATCATGAAAGCTTTTTTTTAAATGAGGTATTCTGCCAGCGTTATTGCACTAATTACCGGGCTTACCCAATATTTTTGATAGTTAAGGAGCATAGAGGTAATCAATGTTATACATAATTTTAAAGCTTAATGGCCACTACACATGGTACTGCGAACAGCCGGCTTTTTGCAGATGGCTAGAAATCGCATCGTTAGTAGGCAAAACCGGCTGCCGAATTGTTATTATTCGTCTGCCGTATTATTATTTCTTTACTGCCGGAGCGATTGTTTCCACTTTCTGCCGCATTTGCGCGCAGAGTATTATTATTTTACTACTGCGGCGTCCGAATTGGTGCTGCCGCAGACGGATTCTGGCTGTTTGCAGCCAGAACGACATGGTCCGTACACGTGATCACAGCGCCCGAGAAATCAACTTACTCAGTGGCGTTTCTTCACAAGGGGACCATGGGGACAGTCCCTACTTATAAACGTTTAATGTTAATGGTATATTTATACCGTAGAAATGAAATAAATAAACTACTATTACATATACTCTACACTATTCCTGAAACCTAACAAGAAAAAAATTGACAATTCTTTGTGTTCACAAAAATAATGAATGCGTTCTGAACATAAAAGTAATTGCAGAAATATAATCTAAAAAATTACTTCGGTTAAGTAATTTTTAATTTCTCTCCTTCCTTCCTTGTAGCATAATAATAATTTATTGCATATGACGTTTTAGTAAAATAATAATATTGATATCGATTGATCGGATTATTTCTATAGCGCCGTTCTCGTGGTTAAAACACCTCAAACCGAAGTACAATTTGTCTTGTGCTATTTTTATTAAACTTCATATTTACATAATTGTAGAAAGCAATCACTTTGTGGTTTGACATATATAAATAAAACACTTGTTTTGTTTAAACCACGAGTTTTTGGTTGTGAACAAGTGTTTATTTTTATTTAAACTTAATATTTATTTACGCACCCTATTTGATGGTTCTGGTTAGGTGCGTGACTTATCTTCGTACCTCATAAAATTTTCTGTAAGAAATTATATTATTACTATTTGGGTATACCTATATTTGTATTGAGTCTCGTATCGTTACTTTCTGGCAGTGAGACGTCAGTATCTACACATAAAAATGACGGTCCCCGCCATCGAAAATGTGCTCGACCCGCCACTGATCTTACTGCAAATAGCATGGTCTAGTGGCAACCACCAATCTGCAGAACTTCTGTAGCACATTAAGCCGGGTCTTTTGCTTCAACAAAGGTTAATAAAGTAATAACAAAGCGTGATAAAGGTTTGTAATTTATAATTTATAAACAAACTTTACAAAAACTATTCGTGTTTATCGTTGAAATATTTTAACGACGTATATACTGTTATTCATATTTTAATTTGATTATAATTAGATGCTCTGTTATGTTATATTATCGAACTCGTATGTTCTTTCCGTAATAGTATGTACCTTATCTGACATTATTTTTTTAAACCTGAAATGTTCCATGGTAGCAGTATCAAGTATTTTGTCTTCTGAAATTGACTTCTTTTAGCAGAAATTCTGACGATAGTGTAATTGGTCAAAATGGAATCTCTTTTAATATTAATTTTAGTGCGTATTATACCTAACCGAACCCACATATTATATCGACCCATAATCGGCAGAACAGCGTAAGCGACAAACAGCAAAGTGTTCAGGAGAAGGTTTTTTTTAAAATAACTTTCTTAGTTGATTCAAAAAATGATTTTGGTTAATTACGATTATTGATATTTGGTTACTGCCTGTATAGAACTGATAATGCAATTATCTGAATGCCTTCAGTTGTGGAGATAGTGGCGGTTACGCTGTTTTGCCTATCACCCTGACAGATATTTTCCCTTAGAAATGTCGCTTACGCTCTTTGGAGTACATGGTTTTTTTATATTTATTTATTTACACATATACTGCACAACATGTGCCATTAACATAATTGACATACAATATAAATAGTACAACAACATGAAGAATGACTAACAGTATATTTGTAAGTTAAATATAAGGAAAAAAAATGTAAAAAGTAAGTAGTAAGATTATAAGTAGTAGGTTAAGGGTAAAATATAAATGTAAAGTGAAAAATATGGTATAACGTATAAGTATAAGTATAAAGTACAAGCTTTAAATTATTAAGCAAAAATAAAAAAAGTTAAAAGTGAGAATAAAATAATAATAATAAAAAAAGTAGAAATATAAGATATCTTTAAAAGGTACAATGATTTAAATATAAAATATAAAGTAAAAAGTCCTCATAGGAGCAATGAAAAATAAAAATAAAATAGAATAGTTAAGAGGTCGATATTATGGATTATAAATATTAACCGATATGATGAATTTTACAAGTACCTATGATTTCTAATGAATTAATGTTTTGCAAGTACTGGTAAGCATATTATGTTTACATGATCATTATGTTTACATGGTACTAGAAGACAAATTTTGTTTAATGCATCTTTTGTATGATGCCAGATTACCGGCGTGATCGATATTAGCATATTTATTGCCAAAAGTGTGTAAGCGATTTATTGTTGCATTTTGTTCTGCGGTGGTCCCAGAGTTATTACAATAAAAAGGTGTTTGGAGTCGAGTAGGTCTAAAAGGAAAATTAGCGGTGGCAAATATTTTTCTCAATGGATTAAAGAATGAATATTGTTTAATTATTTTTGCTGTTATGAATTTATTCCCATAATTAATTAGGTATGTGTGGTCGATTAACGATTAACCATTGTCGATTTCGATTAACAATTAGTTTTATTTTCACTGAAATAAAAACTTATTTAAAAAAAGTCGCAGGAGGCGACAATGTTGAAGCAAGAGACCCGGCTTAAGCATTTCGCAAATTCATTTCGAAAGTGACCGAGTTCGGGAGCGCTGTGAATACGTGTTCACAGAGCAAAAGAAACCAACTTACTGCAAAAAGCATCGTCTGGAGGCAACCTCCAACCTGCGATTTTTAGCCAGCTGCTAAAAGCTGCTAAATGTCGGGCTGTTCGCAGTATAGTGTGTAGACCACTTAAGTGGTCTACAACACACCATGCTGCGAACAGCCCGACATTTAGCAGCTTTTAGCAGCTGGCTAAAAATCGCAGGTTGGAGGTTGCCTCCAGACCATGCTTTTGGCAGTAAGTTGGTTTCTTTTGCTCTGTGAACACGTATTCACAGCGCTCCCGAACTCGGTCACTTTCGAAATGAATTTGCGAAATGCTTAAGCCGGGTCTCTTGCTTCAACATTGTCGCCTCCTGCGACTTTTTTTAAATAAGTTTTTATTTCAGTAAAAATAAAACTAATTGTTAATCGAAATCGACAATGGTTAATCGTTAATCGACCACACATACCTAATTAATTATGGGAATAAATTCATAACAGCAAAAATAATTAAACAATATTCATTCTTTAATCCATTGAGAAAAATATTTGCCACCGCTAATTTGCCTTTTAGACCTACTCGACTCCAAACACCTTATTATTGTAATAACTCTGGGACCACCGCAGAACAAAATGCAACAATAAATCGCTTACACACTTTTGGCAATAAATATGCTAATATCGATCACGCCGGTAATCTGGCATCATACAAAAGATGCATTAAACAAAATTTGTCTTCTAGTACCATGTAAACATAATGATCATGTAAACATAATATGCTTACCAGTACTTGCAAAACATTAATTCATTAGAAATCATAGATACTTGTAAAATTCATCATATCGGTTAATATTTATAATCCATAATATCGACCTCTTAACTATTCTATTTTATTTTTATTTTTCATTGCTCCTATGAGGACTTTTTACTTTATATTTTATATTTAAATCATTGTACCTTTTAAAGATATCTTATATTTCTACTTTAGACTTTTTTTTATTATTATTATTTTATTCTCACTTTTAACTTTTTTTATTTTTCCTTAATAATTTAAAGCTTGTACTTTATACTTATACTTATACTTTATACCATATTTTTCACTTTACATTTATATTTTACCCTTTATTTACTACTTATAACCTTACTACTTACTTTTTACATTTTTTTTCCTTATATTTAACTTACAATTATACTGTTAGTCATTCTTCATGTTGTTGTACTATTTATATTGTATGTTTATGTTAATAGCACACGTTGTGCAGTATATGTGTAAATAAATAAATAAATATAAAAAAAACCATGTACTCCAAAGAGCGTAAGCGACATTTCTAAGGGAAAATATCTGTCAGGGTGATAGGCAAAACAGCGTAACCGCCACTATCTCCACAACGGCAAGGCATTCAGATAATTGCATTATCAGTTCTATACAGGCAGTAACAAATTATCAATAATCGTAATTAACCAAAATCATTTTTTGAATCAACTAAGAAAGTTATTTAAAAAAAAAACCTTCTCCTGAACACTTTGCTGTTTGTCGCTTACGCTGTTCTGCCGATTATGGGTCGATATAATATGTGGGTTCTTAACATATGTATAATTTCTATGTGTTGAATACATAGCGAAATTGATTTAAAACAAAAATACACACTACCGACTTGCAACGCACTAAAATTAATATTAAAAGAGATTCAATTTTGACCAATTACATTATCGTCAGAATTTCTGCTAAAAGAAGTCAATTTCAGAAGACAAAATACTTGATACTGCTACCATGGAACATTTCAGGTTTAAAAAAATAATGTCAGATAAGGTACATACTATTACGGAAAGAACATACGAGTTCGATAATATAACATAACAGAGCATCTAATTATAATCAAATTAAAATATGAATAACAGTATATACGTCGTTAAAATATTTCAACGATAAACACGAATAGTTTTTGTAAAGTTTGTTTATAAATTATAAATTACAAACCTTTATCACGCTTTGTTATTACTTTATTAACCTTTGTTGAAGCAAAAGACCCGGCTTAATGTGCTACAGAAGTTCTGCAGATTGGTGGTTGCCACTAGACCATGGGTGGCCAACCTTTTCAGCAGCCGGGCCAAATTTTAAAAATGAGATTTCCTACCGGGCCGTACAAAAAAAATTCTTTAATTATTCCAAGCAAACAAAAAAATATATTGATACGTTTTTAGATTTTCACGGCCAAAAGCATTTTCGTTGTTTGTTTTTGGGGTGTTATGCCGTGTTGTGCTACCTCCTTCTTTAGCCGACGTTTCGGACAGCGTTGCAGTGTCCATCATCAGGGCAGATCCGGCAGATCCGTCGACGGCTAAAGAAGGAGGTAGCACAACACGGCATAACACCCCAAAAACAAATAACGAAAAAAAAAAATGTTTTTTTAAGATGATATAACAAAAATGAGAATCAAACAAATTTATTAGTGTTTGGCAATACCAAAAATAATAATAAAAAATTAACAAAATATAATAAATTTTAGTGAGATGTCTGATTTTGTTTGTCAGAACTAAGTGCATCAATTTTGATAACGATTGATGTTGTTGCTACACGCAAACAGTTTTCCAAGTGCTCATTAGTGATTTGTGTTCTCATTTGAGATTTAATGTGTTTCATTCCGCTACAAAGCTGTTCACACGTGTTGTTTCCAAATAGCGAAATGCGGGATATTTCTCCTTGTCAAAATATGTTTTTTAAAACTCTTCCAAACCAACGTGATTGAATTTCTCCTTTAACTGTGCATCACAACACATTTCACAATGTTCCATTCGTAAAATTGCAGCAAAAATCACACGATGCACTCGTATTTTAAAATCTTGAAGTCAGTTTTCAAATTCCACGTTCAAGTCGGATATCAACGAAGCGTATTTATCCGCCGCCATTTATGTGTCGTCTGGCTGCAATAACAATGTAGGAAAGTGAGTGAAGATTTTTGTCCTTAACTGTTGTTCCCGAAGCCCAAGTTTCATTTGGAATGCAGAAATAAGATCATACATGTTATTAATTAGTTGATCTTTCCCTTGTAGACTAGAATTAACAACATATGTATCCTTATCGACCAGAAATGCAAAGTCACTAACCCACTCCTTGTCTTCAAATTCTGGGATACTATTTGACTTGCTTTCAAAAAAATAATGCATCTCTTCCTTCAAATCAAACACTCTTTTCAACATTTTGGCGCGGGTCAGCCTTATTTCTACATATAATTATGTAAGTCACTATACTGTGAATCCAAACACTTGAGTTGGAACTGACGCTGATTCAACACTTTCAACTTATTACCAACTTTGCAGGCCTCATTTCATCAATTTTACCAAACCTTCGTGTCTCCCAACCAATGCTGAAGCACCATCTGTTGTTAAGATAGGTTGTTGAGTTGTAACGAAAAGCGATTCAATGTCTTTGTAACAGCTCCTAACAAATCTCGTGAACAAGTAGTATCTTTATGTGGATACAGTGCCACTAATTCTTCTATTTTGTTAAGATAGACATAAACACACCTTTTAAAAATAGCCACTTGGGCGGTATCTGTTGGTTATGTGCTTTCATCCAATGCTAGAGCATAAAATATGAACTTAGATGCTCGATTTTTCAAATTATCTTCAATATGGTTTCCAAGTCGTCGACACGCTTAGTAATAGTTTGACGAGACAGGCTTACTTTTGAGAAATCCGTTTTTTTCTGGGCACAGAATTACACTCTCCAAACATTATTAAACCAGATACGTTTTTCGATTTTCACGGCCAAAAGCATTTTCGTTGTTTGTTTTTGGGGTGTTATGCCGTGTTGTGCTACCTCCTTCTTTAGCCGACGATTCGGACAGCGTTGCAGTGTCCATCATCAGGCAGGCTAAAGAAGGAGGTAGCACAACACGGCATAACACCCCAAAAACAAACAACGAAAATTATTAAACCATTTCACAATCTAAATATGGCTTCGATTTTTTTTACTTGTATCATGGCTACTTCATAACTAGCTTTTACAAAGCATGCTGACTCTTGAGCCGCTCTAGTAAATATCCGACGTTGTGCAGAACGTTTTCTTTTTACTCATTTACTTGGTCTTGTCAAAATTGCCCTTCGTACTTTCAAATTTATTTGCATGTTTAGCCTCGTAATGTCGTTTAATGTTATACTCTTTCAAGTCAGAAACAGAATTATTGCTTATCTGGCATAATTACTTTGTTTTAAATTCCACGAAAAAATAATTCAATTTATGTACTGAGATACTTCCCCATAAATGATATTTATATGATACGAACTACGCACTATGGAATGTTCTTTTAGTGGCTTTATATAAACTAAAAGACATCATATGCTCCGCGGGCCACAAGTAGAGGCGCAGCGGGCCGCATGCGGCCCGCGGGCCGCGGGTTGGCCACCCTTGCACTAGACCATGCTATTTGCAGTAAGATCAGTGGCGGGTCGAGCACATTTTCGATGGCGGGACCGTCATTTTTATGTGTAGATACTGACGTCTCACTGCCAGAAAGTAACGATACGAGACTCAATACAAATATAGGTATACCCAAATAGAAATAATATAATTTCTTACAGAAAATTTTATGAGGTACGAAGATAAGTCACCCACCTAACCAGAACCATCAAATAGGGTGCGTAAATAAATATTAAGTTTAAATAAAAATAAACACTTGTTCACAACCAAAAACTCGTGGTTTAAACAAAACAAGTGTTTTATTTATATATGTCAAACCACAAAGTGATTGCTTTCTACAATTATATAAATATGAAGTTTAATAAAAATAGCACAAGACAAATTGTACTTCGGTTAAAAGCGTCTTTGAGGTGTTTTAACCACGAGAACGGCGCTATAGAAATAATCCGATCAATCGATATCAATATTATTATTTTACTAAAACGTCATATGAAATAAATTATTATTATGCTACAAGGAAGGAAGGAGAGAAATTAAAAATTACTTAACCGAAATAATTTTTTAGATTATATTTTTGCAATTACTTTTATGTTCAGAACGCATTCATTATTTTTGTGAACACAAAGAATTGTCAATTTTTTTCTTGTTAGGTTTCAGGAATAGTGTAGAGTATATGTAATAGTAGTTTATTTATTTCATTTCTACGGTATAAATATACCATTAACATTAAACGTTTATAAGTAGGGACTGTCCCCATGGTCCCCTTGTGAAGAAACGCCACTGAGTAAGTTGATTTCTCGTGCGCTGTGATCACGTGTACGGACCATGTCGTTCTGGCTGCAAACAGCGTCTGCGGCAGCACCAATTCGGACGCCGCAGTAGTAAAATAATAATAATCTGCGCGCAAATGCGGCAGAAAGTCGAAACAATCGTTCCGGCAGTAAAGAAATAATAATACGGCAGACGAATAATAACAATTCGGCAGCCGGTTTTGCCTACTAACGATGCGATTTCTAGCCGTCTGCAAAAAGCCGGCTGTTCGCAGCACCATGTGTAGTGGCCAATTAAATTTGGCAAAGACTTTGTTTAAAGCGTTTTTTCGTTTTCCTTCGAAATAAAAAAAAAACAACTTCAAAAAAATTATTTAAAACAATTTTTTTTACCACAATCTCATTATTATTTGCTAAAGTTTTCTCGGTAAATTATATTTAGGTAATTTTATTAGGAATTTATTTCGTGAAGTTTTAGTTTAGGAGATATGATGATTAGTAGAACCTTCAATTTAAATGTTTGGGATGGCACAGGGAAGGGGGGGGGGGAATCAATCGGGGAGGAGTGGAGACTTTTCGATGAGTGTTCTCTCGATATTTTCATCTACCTGCATGTTTGTAAGAAATTAATTTGTATTAAAATATTATAAAATTATTACTAATAAAAAATGTCTTTAACTGTCCTGCAAAAGAACTGGCAACATTGCATTTTGGTAAAATGGTCAAAACTAGCCCATGATTTTGTCGGCACAAAGTCAATTTTGGATTATGATGTGTTGGATTGTCAGTTTTGGATTATTTTGGCACAATGTCAGTTTTGGATTATGATGTTTTGGATTGTTGATTATGATGTGTTATGATTAAGATCGTGTGTTTGTTCATAATTTCTATTCTAATGACCAGTTCACTATTTATTAGTATAATGCAATATATTTAGATACTATTATTTGTGTTAAACCTATTTTATTTTGTATGGTCTTATAAAAAAAATAATACAATTAGGTACTTCAAAGGCAAAAATGTTTTCATCTAAAATATTTCTAAGCGATCTAATTTTCAAACCAAAAACACGTGATTTTGCATAGTGTGCTGCAACGCCATTATAATGTCATGTTGTGAATTTAGTTTTGTTATCGGAAATGTATCACTGGTTAAGGTGAATGTCGATCCAATATTTCTTCAGAATTCTTTTGACATTCACCTTAAATTAAGTCAAGTACGATCCTTAACATCCTGTATACCTATTTATATAGATGTAGAAGATCCCTCATCCTATTATAATTACATATTCTATATGATAATGACATAATGCTCATTAACCATAAATCGATCAAGTATGCTACTTATTATGTAATATTTATGTATAATTATTATATAATTCAATTAGCATATTTACTTCGTGATTACTTACTGTTTTACAAAATGATTTCATCACATGTTTGTAAAAGCCCGTGTAGACGTATATAAATAATTAAATATGATTTTTAAATACGAGATCGACACTAATGACTTAAGGGGGTATTCTAGTCAGAGGCACAAATTTCGGGCGTTTTTTCGATCTCTGTAAAAAATAAACGAAGAATATTTTTACTGTCATTCTTTTTATGATTTGTTTATAAAAAATTGAACAAAAAAAAATCAAAACTCGAAAAGTAATCGGCTGGTAAAGCGGGGGGTTCAAAAAAACACGTACAAGATTGCGAACGGATTCTTAATCAGTAAAGATGTCGTATATAAAAAAGTGAGCCACCGATAATATGGAAAAAAAAACATTAGTCGAAGACATAGTATAGACACATATGTCTATGGTCGAAGATAATATTGTTAATTCTGAAATTTGAAATATGACTTTGACAATACTAAGGCAGTTTTATAATCGGACGCAATGGCTGAATCGGTAGAGCGCCGTCCCGGTAAGATATGAGTTCTGGGTTCGAGTCCCAGTTGCGACCATTATGTTTTATTATTTTCTGGGTCTTGTTCATTTTCAATATATTATTTTAGATTATTTTTGTTATCTTCTTCTTCAATGATTAATATTACTAATTATTAATATTATATTTTTAAAATATTTATATTGAAGGATCAGTTAGATTTATCGGTCCTATCGGAGTTCTACCGAGCCGAACCCTCTGTTATGAAAATATCTGGAGTCGGTGAATTATTTTCCCAATTGGTCTCTGGTGGGTTGACGTGTTGTTCTTGTATTGTTTTGTATTTATTATACTAATATAGTACACTTGCATAGCGTGGATTTACTAGATGATCATTTGTGGAAAAGTGTGTGGAAGAGTTTAGTTTTTCCTGTGGGGAAGATTTAACCCGGACATAAAGTAAAAAAGTCTTATTAAAACTTCAATGAAATAATATGTGTATTTGTATTTCCAATAGAATAGAATTGTCGAGGCTAAGCATGAAGACTTGTTAGTTTTATTATAGTGATGTTAATTATTTTTTATTGGCCATTAATTTCAAACAATGTTTATACAAAAGATTTGTTCACCTTACTGACATCACTCATCCTTTGTAATAAGATTATGACTTTATCGCGTGTTCCTTGAAATGGTTAAGAATAATAGAAGTGGAAAATGCGCACTCATAGAATAAACACATAGGTAATGTTAGTTTTATGTAAAATCGCACCTTTTGCAATATTTTTTCTAATTTATTTTCAAAGCTTCGACGGCATTACGCATTACGAAGTTTTAATTGCGTTTTAGATGTATAAAAAACATAATAATAATAATAATTGGATGATTTGTATAATACATTTAAATTACAATTCTATAATACATTTCTTCGATCTTACTTCTAACTAGAGACTGGACAAATCATTTCCACCGGTTCGTCGATCATTAATACAAAACTATATGTACAGTGCATTTTACAACTGAACGCGATGCTGCGTAAAAATGCAAATATATTATGTTATTTATGCCCGATACGCAAAAAATATTTACCTGACAGGTCACTTGAGATTAACACGGTTTATAACACATAATATACAAACATACCAATATCGGTTGTCTGTGATGTGCATTAGTCCCGCGTGATATCTGGTTCAATGAAATTAGTCAATAAATGTCATTTACAAAATTTAAAATTTTTTGAAAAGTATTCAGACTCAGACAAGCTATAAAGTAGGTAGGTACCTGTAAATCTAATAGATCAACAATTTCTTTAAATTGGAACTGATTTGTCAACGTTTTAGATTATCTCGTGATGTTTCACGAGTGTGCGGTAGTAACATGCCTACCTAGTAATGAGGTTTTCTCCTTTTTTTGTTTCTATGAAAATGCAGTATATTTGAAGAGATGATGAGAGGTAAAATTATTTTTTGATTTCTCCGAAAATGACGAAGTTACGAGCTTTCAAAGTAAATTTGGATAAAACGTATGCAGTGGTGTCTCGTGACGTTACACGCTTCTAATTCATATTCCACTCCCGTCACCCACATCTCGGTACCTACTACCTACTGTCGGAGGTACCTACTACCTACCCAATTCAGGAAACAACGTAAAAAAATTCGCCGGCGGCGCTTCTTCCTGTCTTTGTGGAGATTAGAAAAAATTTCCACTAACTTTATTATCGTCATTTATTCTAGTTGGGGATGCCATAGTCCCATAGGCTTCGAGATTGTTGAAGAATAGGGACTAATGTGCGGTGTTCGCCATTTTACATCTCTGTAGGTAGTTATTCAGTTGTGTTGGAAATTTTTGCCACAAATCCAAAATTAAGCTTATAGTGAAAATGGCCCCACTGCCGTTCCTCAATGATTTTTGTTTCATATATGTTTTTTGCACCCCTCCCCCCCCCCCTGGAAATCTTTGTTGACTGCCATTTGAGTCTTGTTCCGCCCCTGCAAACAGTGCTTCTGAACAGTGGCGGCTCGTGACTTTTGGTGAGCTAGAGTGCTAATATTAACAAAAATGGCATTAAAGATGATGTCGCTGTAGCCAAAAAAAAAATTTTTTGTATGAAGATTTTCAGGAAATTTCATTTTGCTGTGCGCTGCACGAATTTCCTGAAATCTTCATACAACAAAAAAAAAATCGAAAAAAAAAAAATTTTTCGTCTATAACGACATTAACAATGCCATTTTTGTTAATATTAGCACTTTTTAGCTCAACAAAAGTCACGAGCCGCCACTGCTTCTGAATGGTGGTCTTTTACCACGGCGATACTGACAGAATCTAAAGAGACGACCGTCCGTGGTCGAGTGGTAAGACACTTGATTCCCATTCGGAAGGTCGCCGGTTCGAACCCGGCGTGCGCAAATAAATTTTATTTGATTAATTTGTGTTATTTCACAATTAATTAATAAAAATAATATATGTTATATTTGCGGCACGTTCCAGAGTGGAAGATACTCTCAGTATCGCCCTGGTGTAAGACCACCATTCAGAATCGAAACGTTGCTGAATAATGGCTTTAGCCGTGTTTAGTGACTAGATCTGAATAGCCAGGTACAACCCCACCTTCTTCTTCCCCATCTCCTTCCCTTCCCCACCTACCTTCAGCCTCACAACATACTCACTCCAATTGGGGATGCCATAGTCTCACTGGCTCCAGAAGGGAGCAGTTGGGACTCTTGTGAGGTTTCTCTATAAAAAAAAAAGACTTGCCAAAGCGCTGACGACACCTTACAGCGCCCTTGAGGTTTTTACAGCGCCAGGCGCCGCCGCCGTTTGGCTCGGAGCCGGGCGGCCCTGCACTCTGGAATATGTTTATATTTATGAAGACACCAGAGCAAACAAATTAATCATTTCAATATAATTATACAAGGGTATTTATTATTATGTACATGACCATCTTATTGTATTGACGATTAGCTTTTGATGTAAGGCAATGATTGCATTGAGGGCTTTTGTTTGATTATAAACGTTTACCTTGCATATACCTACCTATGCCTATACATATACAAGCATGCTTCAATAGAGCAGTGCTCCGCAACCGGTGTGCCGCACAGTGGGCTGAAAATCGCCTTTCATAGACATAGAAACTTGAATTTGCATGGGTCTTTTTTGGCTAGAAATGGATTTTGCTGATCATTACTATGCTATAAAATTTCGTATGAAGCAATTGCGTGTACAAATGAAGGAGTTATCATTTTTTAAAGAAAAAATTGTATGGCATTGACATTAAAAATGAGGCTATCTCTGGAATCATAAGGTTGGCCATTACATCCTTACACACAGATATACTATACTCTTTATTTGTATTTTTTTGACATACTTCGTATTGTGGCGCAACTTGCGCGTTTTTTTTAAATCCTCAATGTTGAAAAAAAAACTTTTTTTATGTTGATGATTCATTTTAATGCAAAAATGCTTAAATGCTTTACATATGAGTATGCTTTGTCTAGTTTACAATATTTTATTGACAATATAAACCAAAATTTTGCAGAGAAAATACCTATAACCCCAAATTTTTACCCTCCTACCCCCATTTTTTAATCGCGACCCTCAAATTTTGTAATCACGATTTTAGTATTTACGTTTGAACAAATTTAACCGTCGTTCGTATTTTAAAAAGAACGAAGTCATTTAACGTTGTTGAACGACAGGCGTCGCGTCATTTTTACATTTCACTCGGAACAACTCGGAATTTCTTATGTACCACAACGCACTGCGTGCAAAATTTTGTACGATTTATTTTAATGTATCTATTTGTGTGCGGGTATTAAAGTGAACAATGCCAGCATGCATTTGGGCCGTCGAACGTATAAAGCAACAAACATGCGAAATAGTAGAGCAGAAAGAACAGACGAACAAATCCAAAAACAACGACAAACTATTGGGCGGTAATGTTTTACTCCTTTCAGTTTTTTATTTTTTTATTTTATCGGCGGTCATCGTCTACAGCGCTCCATTCCTCTTTCTGTCATAGATCCCATCCCCATACACTTAAAATAAATTCGTTATTTTTTTATTTAAAAACCAAAATATTTATAAGAAATAGTTTATATGGCAGAACAACGTTTGCCGGGTCAGCTAGAACATATATTTATATTGGGTTTTTACAGATGTTCGAACTTACGTGAGATCAATCCTCAGTTAATTTCTAACACAGTTAATGTATAATTACTAAAAGTTTAATAAAGTTATAATTACTACAAGATTTTTTTCATCAGGGACTTCTGTGTGGAGCTAATTTAAAACAAATTAAGTAACATTTTATCGAGCTAACGTGATCTAATGGTTTTTTAGGTTTCAGATATCGCCGATCTTCTGGGACTTCAGAAAGCGATGGATACCAGGGTATCAAAGCTCTCGGGAGGTGAGGTTAAGAGATTATCGATAGGCGTGGAACTTGTCACCAATCCACCGATAATGTTCTTTGATGAGCCAACCAGGTAAATAAACAAAAAGAGTTTGATAATGCCTTCAGAGGGCGAAACAGCTGTAACGCTTAATAATAAATACGAAGCAGAACTTGTTTATAATAAACTGTTTTTATACATTGAATAATAATATTATTGAATATATAAAAGAAATAAAAAAATTAAAATGGAGTTCTACAAAATAAACTTAATAACAATAAATAAATTAATAAACAAATAGCTATTATATTTATTTGAAAACATACCTAAATAAATACTAACAATCCTATGCAATGACTACAAACTCCAAAGCTCAAGGATCGGTAATGAATGAGTGTAATGACGTAATGATTCGCGCCATCTCATTTCTTTATTACGAGCGAGGGAGAGGCAAGAAAATGATTACTATATCTCAGAAATGGAGATTCTTATGAAAAAAAGTGTAATTACAATTTTTATAGATAATTGCATGATCTACAATTTTTGTCTGACATAATTTTGTGATAAAACTAACGGTTTGGCTGAAAAATGCAAAAAACCTATATTTGGGGACCTTGAATAATTTTTTTGCAGTTATGTGATCTATGGGGACTTTTCACATTTCATTTTTAATTGTGTTCCCAACATTCCTACCAATTTTCAGCTTTATGCGAATTATTCTATGTTTACCCGTATTTTGTGAGCTAATTTGACCGGAGTGCTAGTTGGAATTGCGATTTTTTTAACATTTGAAATAATACTGAATTAAATGCTAATGATATTGTAAAGCTGTTAGTAGGTAGTTTCAAAACAAAGAAACTTATTATACGGCCATATACTGGTAGGTCAAGTCCAGTGACTGTGTTCTTGCACTCAGTGTGTACTGTGTACACACCTAGCGTACTCTCCCCACTGAATTATAATGAACCTCTCAGAACATGCATATTGCAATAAATGGAATATATTATTTTATGTACTTGTTACTATAATACATACTACATGCAGGGCCGGCCCTGGGCCAGACGGCGCACAGTGGGTTAATTAACGATTCTAGAGGGAAACAATTATTTTATGGTTTTAAATAAAAGTTTATACATTTTTTATGAAACACATATATTTTAGAATTGAATGTGATGCCTTGGGTGCATGGTAGACGCATATTAAATGATGGATTTATGAAACGTAAGACAATACTACAAAGAAGAATTCTGACATATGAATCAAATATATAACCATCGTTTAATATGTATGTACTATACTCTACGATAGTTATAAAGATAGAAAAATAGACATGTTTTATGGAAGTCAAGGAAATATTGAAGGAATTACAAATATCTGTTCAATTAAACAAATTTTAATGTATGCGGTGTTAAAAAATTAAATATAATTGGCTGCTTTTCGGTATCAAATGAGTGGGTCATAATGATTCATTTTCCTCACTCGGGATATTTCAGTAAAGCTAATACCTCTTCATTAAGTGTTAACATATTTTTGCGAGGTAAGGGTCTCACATTGGAAATGACCGGATCTGATGAAATCAGCAAATTGTGTAAAAATCAGCAAACATCTTCGTTTGTGTTGCACCTCGATGATTTGCGAGAAAAACATTCTCTGAATTTTTTAAAATTTCTTATGCCGTGACTCTTGTACTTCTTCCGACAGCTGACCAATTGGAAGTAAAAAGGAAGATATTATTTCAGTCCCATGGGTTAATATTTTGTGCACAGTTACAGGCATTGGGAACCATTTATACAATTGAACGTACAGTTGTGCAGTCTCTTTGCAAAACAAATCAAATTTTTCAGTGTTTACATCATACCCACAGAATAACACTTGTAAAATAATTGATTTTTTTTTTATCAACTGTTCATCAATGCCCGTTATACATGCAGATTGTGCGGGATTATAAAAAAATCTTCGGGCAGTATTTCCGTCGTTCGTATTTCCATTGCCCCTGCTTCGGAAGATCCACTAAAAGTCCAGTTTCTGTGCGAAATCTTGAAATAATCATGTTTTTCTTTGCGGCAACTGCTTCTTTTTTTATCGATACCTCTTACTTGCCATTCTTTTATATCTAACCTATACGCGATATGAAGGAGACATTCAAAGAACCTTGTGTAGGCATGCAGGGTCGATAAACCCAGCGAAAAAGTTTCAGTGATACATTGTCTTCCTTTTGAAAATTCTAAATTATTCATGTCTTTAGGCTTTGCTTTGCAAATATAGCATTGCTGCGTATAGGTATTTAAAGAAAACGCATTACAAACTTTTCCATCCACCATAGTCCTCAAGATTGTGTGGTTGACAATCATATGCCTATTACCGATACGTACGGAAGTTGGATTAATGGTATCGATCTGGTATTGTTTCAATTTTTTGGCGTTTGGGCTTTTCGCTACTTTGTTCGAAAGCTTTTGCAGGTCGCCCGGCAGACTTGGCTGGCTCTGATTGGTTAGAGCTGGGTAGGTCGATGTTTTCGATAATTACTTCATTTTGTAGCCATAATGTATATTTGTGCAAAAAATATTTTTGAATATATTTACAATTTTTCCATCGCGTGGTAAGTGCAATGTAAACGAAGTTATAGCTTGCGCGACTGCCGTATTCATAGTTGGAGAACAATTTTGTAAAAAAAAAACTTCCGGATGACGCAATACTCTTCGGGATCTCTGTGAATTCGGGTGCAAAAGTCTCTCCTCTCGTAAAAAGTTAAACAGCTCTCTGTGGATAATTCGTAGATGACTCCCTAAAAAAAAAGTTTTTTTAAAGAGTTGGTTGAAGTTGGTTACAAAATTGTATTTTTTTAGTACAAAACTAACACGCAAATAATAAAATGTGCATGAGACGACACACCATTTTGAACCAAAAAAGATTCACTCTCGTAAACGTCAAATATTGTTTGAAAAAATATTTTAAAAAGCACCATTTTGTGACCCTTAAAAACCGTACACACTAAAAAAATATATATCTAAAAAAATTATACATTTATGCACATACCTTCAGCTATATTTTCCATTGCGACACTTACAACAAAACTTCCAAACACAGATGATGCAGCTTTTCGATTAAAGCGTTACGCAAGTCCGTCCGTAGCAGTGGCCGAATGAATATTGCCAACGCAGTGTTTGAAAGCGCGTGCACGCCTCCGTGTAGTGTTAAAAAATAAATTTTGTCCATTTTTGAGGCGTACTGTTATTTAGGTACAATATTAGACTATGAAAAATAATTATTTTAACCTGTATTTTTTTAATTGTTTCCCAGTAGTTTCCTTAAATAATCTTCCGTGCGGCGCCTGGCGCTAGTAAGAGCCTCAAGCTGTGTTAGATGTTAGGTATGATCAGTAGGGATGCATCGATACGCACTTCTGCCGATACGAGACCATTACCGATATTTATAAAAAGTATCGACGATACCGATACCGAACTCACAGGAAAGATTTCAAAAGATGTAAAAAATTGTGGGTTTAGATGTGAAACAGACGAAATTACTTGTATAATTTTTATTTAGATTGATAACGAAATATGAAAAAAATTAATTGATTAGAATAAATACTAAGTTCAGATTAGAAATCAATAATCAAAATTCCCATTTATAAGATTTTTATTCAGGAAATACAACATTCAAATTATTCGATGAAAACCGATTTCCGATGAGACCAGTCTTTGGGGCGACAGAACTTTTTGGAAATTGAAATATTTTTGTGCCATTTTTTTTAAATTTGGATATAGAAAACGACGAAAACGAGAGGATCTGCTTCGCTTGATATTTTGGGTGATCTCAGATATCTTTCTTGTTCTTATTTGAGAGAATCAGTGCTCAAAAGAGAGAGAGGCTCATCTTTTTCGGCCTCTTTAATAATATTTTATGGCATATTTACACATGAATTATCTATAGTGCGAAATTCAAAATGTGTCGGTGTATCCCCAAATTAATACCGCCGATTCCGATATATCGGAAAATCCACGATATCTCTGATATATCGGTATCAGTATCGAACGCATCCCTAATATCAGTATCTTTTCTTCTTGGCTCCTTGAATGCCCCAATTGAGCATGAACAATGAACAGTAGGGTGGGTCAATTATTTCAACTTTTGAATTCAAAAACGCCTGGGGTCTCAAAAGTTGCGTCTTACAAAGAAAAAGAGAACTGCATATAATTTATTTTTTTAAATGTTTATTAGCTCGCAAAAATGCATTGTAAATTAAAAAAAAACACCTAAAACACGTATTTTTAAATTATGGTAATTAATATTTTTTTCACTGTAATTACTGTTGACATAACATGTTATCTATCAATTTTGAGCATCCATTATTTTTATTCGTTGTATTTTGTATAAAAAATTTGGGGTAGTTATTGTTTAGTATCGTGATTTTATCCAGAAAAAGTGTTTTTTCCCTTTTTATATTTTTAACAAAGACATCACGTAAGTTTCACAATTTTTTTTGCATTCTTTAGACTATAGTTACGGAATAAAATTTAAGTTTGCTACAAAATATAAAATATGGACCCTTCATTTTATTTTTTCACGAATCACGAAATCAATTTTTTTTTTAAACTTCCGGCCATTTTAGCGAGCTCATAGTGAACACCAATTTCATTTATTTTTACATTTTCGAATAGGTACAGATCATAAGCAAATTTTGAGACCCCGGGCGTTTAAAAATAAGGCAATTTTTTTCACACTATGGAGAGCGACACACGCTAATGCACAGGACCGACCCTTACCACACGATTACGACAGAATCTGCAAGTTTTGTAGTAATTAGTTTAGATTGTAAATATGAGGGGTTCCAGGCACCCTAGCACACTCGATCGATAACGATTGATAAGATAACTTTCGGTAACTTCTCATCGTTCCCTAGGACAACTGCAGATTGCAAACGAATAGGTGACAGTTCACAATGACTAAGTGTCCTTAATATATTCGATATCAACGTTTGTACGTTTTGCAGTTGTCCTAGGGAACGATGAGAAGTTATACCGACAATTTTCCTACCGATCCTTATCGATCGACCATGCTAGCACCCCTGGTTGGCCGATGCATGATGACCTCTGGGGTTGTCGACCGAGTCGCGTTTTCAAATTTACAGCACTTCATAGGATCGTATTTCTTTCTTCCATTCATATTCTTTGTATTCATAGAGCCTAAAGCATGCGAATATGTTGTAGAAGCCTACTTTTTAAAGAACCTATTCTACCTACTCTATATCTCTCCCTTTTCGGTACCTACTCTAGATTTTTTTTTTGCCCCACCCTAAAACAAAATCTGGCTAACAACAGACATTAGCACTAATTTTTAACTATGATTAAAATGAACTTTGGTATTTTCCAGTGGTTTAGACAGCGTATCTTCTTGCCAGGTAGTATCTCACCTGCGGAATCTGGCGCAAGGAGGTCGCACAGTTGTGTGTGTCATTCACCAGCCCTCGTCCAGGATCTTCGACATGTTTGATGACTTGTACGTGGTGGCCAATGGTCGCATCATCTACGGAGGGCCTGTCAGCGACATGGTGGCAGTCTTCCAGTCCGCTGGCTTCAAGTGTCCCCACTATTATAATAGAGCTGATTTTGGTAAGTTCTTAGTTCGCATTTTAGTTTTTCGTCTACTAAAACTTGAGGAAAATAATTTTCTCGGAACCTATGTCACCTGCTGCGTGGAAGACATTTTTTAAGGAAAGGAAGGAGAGGAAGTTCTGGGAAAGGAATCTGGGTGTCAGCGGTCATTTTGGCAGCAAATCGAAAAAGGCACATTTTAAATCACAGAACATTTAATCGACAACGTAATTTTTTTTTAAAAATATCTTCATTATCGTATTTTTTTTATTCACACAAAAATGCCATCGGTCACTCCAAGTGGTTCGCTACGTTTGGGGACTTAGCAGGAGTGCCAGAGTTCATGGGGTGCGTTTTGTCCGGGTTTTGGCGGTGGATAAGACTGCCCACCTGCTGCGTGGCGGGCCGGATCGAAAGAGACTGGTTCAGGGGAGCCTTTTGACCTTTCAGGACGAAATCTCTCGACCCACCGCCTTGCAGTTGGAGAGATAGATTCACATGTCCGTCACTCCTGGACGCGTGTTTCCAAAAGCTATACCAGTTCAGACACGGAGGTGATTCAGACAAGGCATAGTCTATATTGTATAATTATACCATCAGGCCGTTTCTCCGCAGAGGTAGTCAGAGAGGATAGACTGCCAAACAGCCTGTCACAGTGGTATCGAACTCTAATACCATCAGGCCGGCCTGATAATGGTATTACAGATCGATGCTACGACTGAAATCACAATTATATAATATAGACTAGCGTACGCGATTTAATTATGAATCAAAATGTGCTGTTACTGTATTAACTTTTGGGAATATAATGCAAGCTATGTATTGTACATCACTTTAATATAATATATACACATTAAATGCACCGATAGACGCTACACCATACTTACGTTCGTCACCGTCACAGAAACACAAAGCGTAGACAGAGCAGCGAATGCCTTGTCTGAATCGCCGCCGTGTCTGAACCGGTATAGGCTTTGGTAATACGCCCCCTGGACACACTGACCCCCAGAATCCTATCCACCCCTCACATTTTTCCTTCCTTGAACTTCTTCTCTTTCCTTTAAAAAAGACCGTCCACACAGCATCCCCTAAGATGACATTAGCCCTGATGGAAATTATTTTCCTCAGGTCCCCCGCAGAAAGGCTCCTGTGTAGAGCTAATGTAAAAAAAAAAAATTTAACGTAGATTTTAAATCACATGGCCATGCTATTACTACATCTACAACAATTTATCGTAAATGACTTTCCCATTCAGTACTTATAACAACTATACAATGGATGCTCTTAGTTACTTATTGCAAACAATTGAAAAGACTTTGATAACCAATTTGAATTGTTAACCTTCTTGATAATCAAGGCAATTTTTCTAAGACGCAAAACATTATCATTATCATTAGATTACTTCCGCGTTAGTGCAGCAGATAATGTAATCGTTCATATACCTTATGCAGTAATGCTTCTATAAAAATATATTTTTTAAAGTATATTTTATTTAGTTATAAAATTGTACCTCGTATATCTAATATATTCTCTTCTAAGGGGGTTTCTCACCATCCTCCTAATAGCATATCCATACTATAACATAACGATATTTTTTTAAATAAATATAAAACACTTGCAATAGTTAGAAAACTCCGCCAACTTATCCAATATAAAGCCATTATTCATAGGTTCGAATACCGAATAATAAACTCCGACTTAATAAATAAATAAACCGTAAATCGAAAATAAACTTTATAGTATAGATAAGCTATCAGGAGGATGGTGAGTAACCCTTAAGACTACACGGAGAAAAATGTTTTTCTAAAATACTATCATTTTATTCGTAAAAACGGTTGAAAACGGGACTAAAGTGCTTACTTCAGTCCCGTTTTTACTAATAAAATGAACGTATTTTAGAATAACATTTTTCTCCATGTACCATAATATTATTTACTACTTACTTACTAAAATTTGGACTTCACAACATTGAGACATAATTAATTTTAATTGAACATTTTAAAATCCTTATAATATCTAAATATTGTTTTGTGTTCCAAACGATGTAAAAAAAAAAAATTTCCTGTCGCAAGAATTAACAAGAAATCATCGAAAAAGGAAGAGATGTGTAATTAAAAAAATTTTAAAAAAAAAACTGTATTTTTTTTATAACCAAGTCATTTGTAGCCGGTGGAACCGTTTCGCAACGTGCGGTTTTACAAATCAATAATTTTGAATGAAAATTACACATTTTCAGTACAAAGAGTCAGCAAAATAAACATTAAATCTTCCACACATTTTTAAAGAATTTCATAGTGAAAATACCGCATTATACATTCAGTAGATGGCGTACAAAGTTTTTTGTGAACCCATTTTACTATATGTATTCTTGTGGATCTATTGTAAGTGGAACGTTTTAAGTTATGTGATTTTATTATTGTTTTGAAATTTTGAAATTCTAACCGTGTGACTGATTAAGTAATAAATGGGAATTTGCCGAGTAATTATTAATTAATTATAGTGTTTAGTCATCAATTGATTGCCCTGCTTTGCTATCTTTAAACATATATTATACAAACATTGCATTTCTGCATATATCAATAATTAGACTACATTACTCTGGTGAAAAAAAATGTTGTCAAATAATAGGTGTTTGCATCTAAACTCTTCTAAAATACAATATGAAATTAATTACCTAGGTACTTTCAGAAGAACACAAGCTAATACCTAACAAAAATACTTAAGGTGAGACACTAACTACTAAGTAATACAAAATCGTGTTATTTCATTATCATATATCATTTTTGATTTGAAAATTAGATGCTTAGAAATATTTTAAATGCTTTAATTAAGGCCATTGGGTGCGAGGCAAGTTTCATACAAAACGTAGTTTTGGATTTTAGGCCAAAATACCCAATTAAACTGAAAAATTATTTTTGTAATCAATAGGTATGTCAAATTTCGATCTCGCATAGGAGCTACTGTATTTATTTTTGCTTTAATTTTTAAAATATAGGCTATAAAGAATAAATTATTTTATGATTTTAGAGGCAACTTGGACAATTATTTGAGAGTAAATGTAAAAATTTAAAAAAAATATTTTTAATATTTTTTTTTTAAGACGATATAATATAAAATTTAAAATATTGTTTTTTTTTAGAAACAATTTTGATTGGAGTAAATTTAAATTACAAATTACCTATTTACATCGGAACAAAAACTTGTCATTTATATTTTTAAATTACTACCCAAAGAAACGCATTTTTAACATTTTTTATTTTTTTTAATATTATTTTTCATTATTTTAAAACCAAGGATTAGGCAGACTTTTTTTAACAATTATAAATAACTCACAAAAAAATTCCAAAGATGCTTCCAAAATGAACAAAAACTGATTTCTTTAATTACCTTTACGTCATCATTTAAAAGCAAAAATAAAAAGTAGCTCATATCCAAGATCGACATTGAACCTACCTTTTTATTACAAAAACAATTTTTCAGTTTGGTTGGATATTGTGGCCTCAAATCCAAAACTACGTTTTGTATGAAAGCGGCCACGCAGCCGTTCCTCTTAAATACTGCGAGTAGAGCGCATATTTTTCTTTGAAATGACCGAGTACTTTTTTGATTCGTATTTTTATAAACCCAGTAAAAATGTATCAGGCCATTAAAAACTGTTTTTAAGTTCAAAATCTTCTACTTATGAATCCCTTTTCGTTGTGGTTTTATTGTATACATGTGGAAAATTAAGTTCTTTAGAAAACAATCGTAAAACATTTCAACATTTGGCTGAACTTAAAAAATAAAACAAGTTTTATTTTATTCAACAAATCAAAACAGTCGGCACTATCTCCATAAGGAGTGTTATTGTTAGTGGCCTGATAAATACATAATACATACCTGGGAATAAACGATATTTACGCACCAGACTTTTAGGTCCGGGTTTAGTTTTTCCCATAGGAAAAACTAAACCCTTTCACACACTTTTCCATAAAAATGATCATCTAGTAAATCCACGCTATGCAAATGTATTATATAAGTATAATTAATACACAACAATACAAGAACAACATGTTAACGTACCAGACTATTAAATTTGAAAATAATTCACCGACACCAGATATTTTCATATCAGAGGGTTCGGCTCGGTGGAATTCCTAATTTGACCGATAAATCCTACTGATCTCTCAATATAAATATCTAAGAAATCTTTCGTAATCCTACATGTATTTAAAATGACTGATTTTTGCATTTTTATATACAAATTCTTTAACAAATCTAATACGCCTTAATTTTTAATAAGAGAGCTAGGTATAATACCAGTAGCCGAAAAAACAAATAGTAATATTTTTATAGTCTGAGAATGCCAAATTCTTTTAATTTCATTTCCTAAATCTGTATACTTTCTTAATTTTTCAGAAACTGATTTTTCTAATTTTAATTTAAATTTTTTTAAATTTTTCTTATTAAAATTATTATTATGAATACGGCACCGATATTTTTTTTCCCGAAAGAAATGATTCTAGTTTCGAAATCGTTGCTACATAGGGCAAGGGCAAGCTTCGTAGAAAACGCATACCTACCTACTGTATAGGTCTAATCACCATCCCATTTGCAGAACAGGATGCTGAACCGCCAGCCGAATTATTATTATTCCGAGGCCCCAAAAAGAGAAAAACTATAATTCGGCTCGCGATTTTGTCTACAAACAATCAGATTTGCAGAGACCCTGCATGCAATCCTGCAAGCAGTTATACAAATCGGATTGTGAGTACTGGAATGTACGAGTAACATATTGTGTAGGCACCCTATCAACATATTCCAAATTCCAATCCATTTGAAAATCACAGATAAATCGTAATTGGTTCATTTATGGATTAATTCCATTCATCACGTTTGCAACATGTGATCTACGTATTATTTTATGACAGGTTTTGACATTTTTTTCTTTGTTAATAATTAATAATATATATTTTATCTGGACGATCTGGACCACGGTCATGAGCCATGACTGTTGAATCTGGTCATATAATTCAATGCACTAGAAGGATTCGTGTAGTATTACAAAATATATTTACTTATCTAGGCGGACATGTTTATCAGTTACAGATAAGACTGTGGGTCAGACATGGGTCAGTTTTGACTGTAGGATTTTCTAAAGAAGAATGTGTAATACATTTTATTTTATTCGTTAAATGCTCCAATCAGTTTTTTTTTTCTTTAATCTTGTTTTCATGTCATTGTGTCATGCGTCATGAATATGTAAAAAATGGTAGCCCAACAGTTGATCCCCTGATATTATAATTATTAAAAAATAATATTTTTTTGTGCATTTTTTACCTACCAACTAGCTTCTGCCTGCGACTTCGTCTGCGTAGGATTAGTACTTCGAGCAATCCATTTTCTTTCCCGGGGTCCCATCTACGTTTGTACCATAAATAAACCAATAACGTTTGTACCAAAATTCTTAATCTATTTATTTAAAATATCTACAATTCTTGATTCGATTTAAAGTATTAGGCCAGTAGATACTTCAAATAAATTCACTAATTTAAATATTTTATAAAATAGAAATTTGATTTTTCAATCATTGTTTTGCAAAATGTCATTCTCAAATTTTGACATTTTCTATTAAACAATAATTATTATTTTCAATATACTGAAAATAAATAGCTAGCTTTATAAATTATAGCCTGTATGTTATTCTGATGTATGGGCTATATTATCGTAAAGTTTCCTTAAAATCCATTCAGTAGTTTTCGCGTGAAAGAGTAACAAACATACATACATCCATACAAACTTTCGCGTTTATAATATTAGTAAGATTTCAAATTAAAAATCGACTTTGAAAATTACCTTTAATAATAAGTTCATATGGATTTCAAACGAATTAATTTACATTAAATGAAAAAAAATATTTTGTTTAAACCACCATAATCACATACTTATTATTATTATTTTTATTTTTTTGAGTGAATACCTCACAAGAGTCCCAACTGCTCCCGTCTGGAGCCAGTGAGACTGTGGCATGTTGTAAGGTTGAAGGTAAGTGGGGAAGGTAATGAGATGGAAAGAGGAAAGTTGGGAAGTACCTGGCTATTCAGATATAATCACTAAAAACGTCTAAAGCCGTTTCAAGCAACGTTTCAATTCTGAATGCTGGTCTTACACCAGGGCTATACTAAGAGTATCTTCCACTCTGGAATATGCCACAAATATACTATATATTATTTTAAATAATTAATTGTGAAATAACATAAATCAATTAAATAAAATTTATTTGCGCACGCCAGGTTCGAACCCGCGATCTTCGGAATGGGAGCCGGCCGTCGAACCATTATTATAATTATTATTATCCTGATGAAGAAACCATCAATTTTGAAACATGTCGATATTATAACAAGTGATTATAGTGGTTTACACAAAGTAATTTGTTTCATTTAATTAAAATGATACCACAAAGTAATTTTGCAAAGATTCAAGAAATAATTTATTTACGCTGTTCGATTTTTTACTTATACTTTGGTATATCTACAGTACTTGGACATGTAGTTTTTCCTTGATGCATTTGAATTAAAATATGTTTTATATCTTTATTGTTAGGCGTTACCTCTCTGCATATCCCTTGGGGTACACATATTTTTCCTAAACCAACTGCAAATTGTATATAAGTTTGCCGGGGGGTCAACTGTCATGGAATCATATAATTATGTGCGTTTTGTATATATTATAATCATATATTATATGGTTTAATATTAGGTAATACATACTCCCCTTAATTTATTTACTATTTTACCACCGTATAAAAGGTAAAAATTGTGTATTTATTGTTAAAAAAAAACCTTTATATTAAATAAAAAAAAAAAAAAAATAATCTCGTGTATGCTTTCTGGTGTAATTTTATAGCATATTAATTATGTAAAACACAGACACAATCTTACTATCTTATCTTACAAATATTATAAATGCAAAAGTTTGTATGGATGTATGTATGTTTGTTACTCTTTAAATCGTAATTTAATGAATGGATTTTAATGAAACTTCACAATAAATAACTCATACATCAGAATAACATGTAGGCTATAATTTATAAAGCTAGCTATTTATTTTCAATTTATTGAAAATAATAATTATAGTTTAATAGAAAACGTCAAAATTTGAGAATGACATTTTGCTAAACAATTAAATCAAAATTCTATTTTCGAAAATATTTAAATTAGTGAATTTATTTGAAGTACTCGCCTAATACTTTGAATCGAATCAAGATTTTAAATAAATAGGTTAAGAATTTTGGTATAAACATAGATGGGATCTAGGAAAAGAAAATAGATTACTCGAAGTACTAATCCTACGCAGACGAAGTCGCGAGAAGCTTGCATGTAAATAATATTTAATGTATTGTGAGCATTTGAATAATGGTTTCCTCATTGTCTCAAAACTAGTATTTGGAGATGTCTGACTAATAAACTAGATGATCAACGTGCTCGTATATTTCACGTAATGTTTCTGTTATTTATATTTTGTTTTTTATTTATTATTTCAGCTTTGGAAGTGGCGAGTTGTGAAATTGTGGGAGATGTAGATTCTTTGTTGGAAAAGGCCCTGAATCATAGTCAAACCTCAATATCAACCAACAATACAAATGTGATCGATGAAAACTCTACGGAGAAAGGTACAGTAGAAATCAAAACATAAACACGACTGGTGAAAATGTACTAGAAGGCTAGACAAAAACGAAACAATGTTGGTCAATGCCCATTACTAGAATGATAAAGACATTGTGAAGAGTTGAATGTGTGTTTAATTAATGTCACCTAGCATTCATTAAAACAAACATTTGTTCCTAAAGGATCATAAGTTGAAAAAGGCTGTAAATGCTAACTTGTTTAAATGCAATATTAATATCTAAGCAAGATATTTTTAAAGCTACTTTTGGCATTACAACCAAACTACACAGGAAAACGTTAGGCAATATTATTTTGCACATCATTATGAATTATTTTATCTGTATGCGTATCACGTAGCAAAACAAATATAATATATTATGTGACTAAACTGTTAATGTTATTATTCTATTGTTGCGATTTTTGTTGTTGTTACCCACTTGCCATAAAGTGAGACTTTGACATTGATTTGATATCTGGATATCATTGAAGTGAATGCACGCCTTTAGAAACGCCCGACGGTATAGTTTGGTGATTTTGGTTCATCTGTAATTGGTTTGATCAGTTACATATGAGGAAGATACGGACTCAGAAAATGAAGCTCTGAAAAATATATATATTTATTTTATTTCAGATTCAGCCGTGCATGAAGGAAGCAGTAGATCATCATCAGACAGTCAAAAGAAATTAGAAAAAGAAGACAATATCTCCATTACTTTACCAATTGATCAAGAATCAGAAAATCATGAAATACCGGTACATAAAAGACAAACGTACGCAATTTCGTATTGGAGACAGTTTACTATACTCTTGACAAGATCTTCGACATGTACTTTTAGGGATATGGTGAGAATAACATCTTATCAGATTTTCACGACCAAATGTATTATCGTGGTTTGTTTTTGGGGTGTAATCTCTTCTTTAGCCAACGTTTCGGACAGCGTGAGTTGTTCATCACCAGGGCAGATGTGTAACAATTACCCCAAAATCAAATCACAATGATTTCTTATACACATTTTAAAATGTACAAAAAAATTGTTAAATAATTTTATGATTATACTCGCATATATAAATCATAATTGAAAACAATTATTATATGCTTTTCACAGTATAATTTTAATATTTTTTATATAAACAGGTATTTCTCATCTTAATTTTTTTTTATTTGTATTTATTATTTTTGTGTTTAATTCGTAGAACACCATTTAATTTGTTAAGAATTTAATTTAAATTATATTTAATAATGTAATTTTTAAATTCTGCAAGTACTACACAAAATCTTTGCTTACCTTAATTACTTACCTTGCTTACTTTGTTGGGATATTAAAAGTACTGTAAGTTTTAAATTTTATAAAGGCCAAACCTTTTATAAAAACTTGTCACCAAAAGTACGATTTTTTAAGAAAAATATTATCGGCCAATAAAACAGAAGTTTCATTGGCAAGCAACTTTCGTGGTTAAATTTCCTTTCAATTTCTTTAGAATGTTATTTAGTTTTGCCTTATATTTTTAGCAATTGGCGACATTAAGATTAGTAATGCACGGGCTGGTGGGAGCGGCCCTTGGTTTGGTCTACTACCATATTGGTAACGAAGCCTCGAAGATAATCAGCAACACGGCTTTCCTGTTCTTCATTCTGCTGTTCATCTTCTTTGCCAACTCGATGCCAACAGTTCTAACGTGTAAGTTTTATATTAATTATTGTATGTACTTAACAACTAGTTTGTTCAATTTCACTGACAAGTTAACGTTTTTACTTACGGTTTTTCAGAATAATACATTTTCAGCCGATTAACCGCCTAACGGTTCAGCTCGACACCAACTGTCCTATACCTACAATATTATTTTAACTTTTTAGTTGAAAAACAAAAACATCAAAATGTTACCGGATACCAAAATTTCGTTTACAATTTTTACTCCAAATAATGTCTGACTTCAACATTCGCTCTATGAAAAAGAGCATAGAATAGATAAGGTGGAAACCCAGAATAAGTGATTTATTTTTCCAAAAGAGTAGAATTTAACAAAATACAGGGTGCGGCAAAACAGACATTGCAGTTTTGAAGGGCTATTAAAAAAAACGGCGAAACTTACAGAAATGGAGTTAATTTTATTTTATTCGGTACATTATGTCGTTTTATGCATCAAGTCCTGAAGATGACATCAGATGGAAGATGGCCCCCCGCAGCGATACATTGATGAAGGCGATTTCTGAAGTTTTCAGATGTATTTTGGCACATCTCGATGGGTACAGCACCGATTTCCTCCCGAATTCGATCCTTGAGTTCTTCCAAGGTGTGAGGCCGATGTTCAAAAACTTTTTCTTTTAGATAGACCCACAGAAAAAAATCGCTAATGCTTAAATCAGGTGAGCGCGTGGGGTTATCCCACGTCACCCCTCAGAGAGACAAGGCGCGCAGGGAACATTGAAACTCGAGCAGTATAGGCTGTAGCACTGGAAGCTTACCGTAGCGTCCTTTTGAAACCAGATGTCTCCGAGGTCTGTTTCCTCCGTTAGTTCTTCCAATTGAGGTTCAAAAAAAATTTCCAATATGGAAACATAACGTTGACAGTCACGGTTCATCCATTCTCCTCAAAAAAATACGACCCAATCACCCCAAATTTGGAAATCGCACCCTACACGGTCACTTTTGGGGTATGAAGAGGTCTCTCGTGAAGATGCCTTGGGTTATTTTCAGCCCAGTACCGAAAATGTTGTGTATTCACCGCTCCACAGAGATGGAAGTGGGCCTCGTCACTTCTGAAAAAAGTTGACGTCTCATATATTCGGTTCAACATTTCTTGCGGTTTTCATAGTCAGGAGGCTTCAACTCTTGGACAACCATAATGTAGGGGTGGAATGATAAGTCTTGATACAAAATCCTCCTTAGTCAGCACTGCCCAATGCAAATACATGCTTCTGGGCAGAGCGCGAGGCGACAATTCAATGGCTTCTCTCTCTCGTTAAATTTTCGGGTGTTCTTACCGTTTTGGGTCTTCCTAAACCCTGGGTCTTAGTGTAGAACCAGTTCCTTCTAATGAATGAATGCCCATCTCGCGATTAAATTATGGTGAGGGACGGAATCATGACACGCAAGATTGAAGTGCAGCCGGAAGGTCTGTGGGTGGCGATGACAGAATGGTCATTTTCAAGCAAAGTCCGGATGGCAAAGCCCCGGTGTTGTCCGGACCAAACCATGGCAACGATTGAAAACGGCACGACCCTCCCGACACAATGAGACCGCTCCCGGGTTCCTACCTCCATCACATGGGATCTACCGGCCTTTCAAAACTGCACTGTCTCTTTTGCCGCACTTGTATATAGGTGGATGAATTCTTGTTTTGTATAAAACCTTTGAAACAATAAACCAATGCAAATATTTTATTGTGGACAGTAAGTTATCCTTTTCTGCTCTGAAACTAAAATATTTTGGGTGCGTATGTTCATACAATCATGTGAAGGAATGTAGGTTATTTTTATTTTGTTTGTTTTTTTCAGTTCCCCAAGAGGCAGCAGTATTTCAAAGGGAGTCCCTGAATAATTGGTATTCGCTTCCGGCCTACTACTTTTCAAAAATAATAGCTGACCTACCTCTGCAGGTATTTTATTGACTAAACAATATTATAAAAAAATAAATGCTTGTCCTCTTGTGATGAAACTAATCAAACGTTGCAATAGTAAAAGAATTTTCACAATAATGTGTACAATAAACATTGTGGTTTTGTGATAAATCAAAAGAGGTCACTGTTGTAATTAAAATTTGCTGTGTGATTTTTATTGTCTAAAATATATAATTATGTGGATAACATGTACCTACTGGCAACAAATTATTTTTATTTAATTATTACTTTTATCGATACGCTGCCTTGAAGCTACAAATATAAAAGGTATTTATTTGTTTTAATGTTCATACAGCTGATTGTTGTTAATGATAAAATATTCTAACTGCCTCAGTTTCATGTTCGATAAATGATATTTAGCGTTAGTGAAGCGGCCTTTAAAAGGCAAGTTTTATTAATACTTGCGTAGTTAGTATCCTCACCATATATGAATTGTAATACTTTGTAATACGAATGTATTTTAATAACTCAGGTACGGGACATACGTCACTCCTATGTCTACCTACGTTAAATTATCGTGAAAACACTCTTATGTGTCCAAGCGGTTAAAAACGATTTAAAATATCAAATTTTGTAATGTTTTTGAAATAATAAAATAAATTGAATTGAATTGAATTGAATTGAATTGAATTGAATCTTCATAAAGCGTTGGGACGAACTTGCTGGAAGACAAATTTGCTCCGTGCAAACCAACAAAAAGTAAAAAGCAACGCTTCGGATCTTTCGACTATGAGATGGACTTTCTTTTTTATGAATGTTTCAAACCAATATTTTTGGTTACGGTGTTAATTTTATGGTTCTTTGGTCGATTAGCACCACTTATTTGATATTTCAGACTTTCGCGATCACTCATTACTTTTTTACGGCCGTTTTCGTGTCATCTTTAATAATTGTGTTCTTTCAGATGCTGTGTCCTACGCTATTCATGCTAGTGTCGTATTTCATGACCCAACAGCCCGCTGACTGTTTCCGCGTGACCATGGTGTGGGGCGTGTGTGTCCTCTTCACCATCATCTCCCAGGGTCTAGGTCTGTTGGCGGGGGTCGCCTTTAACCCTCAGGTGAATCTCTTTCCACTTCCTTACCGTGTTCGTGGTAGCGGTACCATAACTTAAATAAATTGTTAGAAATATATTATCTTTTAAATCCGCAAAAACCTATTCCATTCACCAAAATAATTCTCATTGTTGCTCTCATTGTCAAATCCAAGTGTAGCCCTCTGTTAAATCAGTCAAGAATTAAAATAATTCTTCTAGACCGGAGATGGATACTGATTGTTCTCCATTTTCCTCGTGTTTAATATAGTGCTATTCACACAGATGTCGCTCTTAGTATATTTTGTGAAACTAACGAATAAGTTCTACAAATATATTGCATCTCTCTGTAAGCCCATCGATAATCTTATATACATTATGTGGTATTGTTTGCTCACCATGTTATTATGCGTACTTATAGAAATTATGATTGTTTTTTAAATCGAATGAAAATCTAATCAACTGCTATTTTAGTGTTTCTTCGTGATACATCACTGATTTCAGTGACCTGTTACATCATTGACAAAACACGATAGTTCATACAGGGTTTTTCTGACAAGTTTATACAAAAAACTTGTACTTACCCACAAATATTTTTTTAAATCTTCCGAAGATTATCTTAGAAAGATCATCTTTAATTTGTTATGAAAACTTGCATCCACCCAAAATTATTGATAATCAAGTAAAACATGATACAGAACAGTGACAAAATAAAACCCAAGAAAAAATAGCTTAGGTTTTGTTTGTTTAAATCTTCTATTTTCTTCAATGTTCCGTTTTGTAAAGCTATACTTTTTTTCAGTTGGCCTTATTCGTCCTTCCGGCAGCAACCATTCCGATGCTCATGTTCTCTGGGTTTTTCATCCGCTTCGACGAGCTGCCAGCCTACATGCACCCCTTCTCATACACTTCCTACTTCGGCTACGGCTTCGAAGCCATCATCCAAACGGTCTACGGATACGACAGACCCAAGCTGATATGCTCAGAACCATTCTGCCAATTCACCCAACCGAGTCGCTACCTCAAAGAAATCGGCATCCGATACACTTACAAAGAAGATCTGATGTTTCTTACCGGTTTCATTGTTTTTATATACATTCTTTTATACGGAGTTTTGAAGTTCAGATTGTGGAAATCGCGGTGGTGACACAATGCATTGTTAACAGAATTTCAAGAACCTTATGGAAGTGTAAACAATTACATCATGAACATTCTCGTTTGGTGTTTGGAGCTGTTTAGGCAAAGCGTGACTAACACAATCCAAATTGATTAAACAATGATATAACTAAGCGTGCATTACTTGTAACAATCAAAACTACACACAAAGTAACTTGCAGAGGTAAATAGTGAGAACAATAATAATTGCTTATAGTTATTGCTATTACAATAACATGAGTAACACAGGGTGTAACTAGCACATGAGCTCATTTAGATTTTGTTTAAATGTAGCTGTCATTTAGGTCTCAATTAACATTTTTTAATTATTTTACGTCACCACGCAAAACGCATGCCGCCTGCACCATCCCTTATCAAAGTTTCTTGTTCATCCAAACAATATTGTTGCATGTTTTGGTTAAGGATTGTCGTTTTTTTTAATATTTGCTTCACACATGAGGCTCTGAGAAAATTAATCCCCTAGGGATTTTATATCATCTTTATGGATGCTGTGTGTAGGGCCTTTTAAGGAAAGGAAGGAGACGAAGTTATGGAAAGGAAAAAGGTAGGTATCTAGGGGTCAGTGTCTCCAGGAGTGACGGACGCATGAATCCTTTCCCATATTTGCGGTGCAAGGCGATGTTCCGAGAGAATCCTGCTGGAGAGATCAAATGGTTTCCCTCAACCAGTCTCTCCCGATCCGGCCTGCCATGCGGCTGGTGGGCAGATGTATCCACCGCTTTAAACCTGGAAAACCATCCCCCATGAACCCGGGAACCCCTGCCGTCGCCAAACGTAGCCAACCACATGGTTCTCGACGGTATCCATAACCGTTTTCTAATTTAGAAAGATGAGACGAAAGTATTTTGAAATCAAAAATGCGTTTATTATGCCATATCAGTGTATATTTAATAGTGGGTAAGTGTAGCCAACAAATCTAATTATTTAAGACCCATTGACCAGCGGCTGAGAATTAAAGTTCCAAAATGCTTGCAACTTTACAGGAAGGTTCAGATGAATAAGATCGATTATTCCCCGTATCAAATTTTTTAAAGTAAATGTTTAATATTGATTTATTTCATTCAAAACTTGCTTTAATATATACCTACATTCAAGTAAGCAATAAAAATGCTCAAAACGCATGATGATAAATTATTAAATATCGTGTACTTCTTGTAAGTATTTTTCGATCATAAGTATTTATGATTTTTCAATAATGTCTAAACAAAATAGAAGTGTGTAAAAAAAATCTGAAATATTTTAGTTTGTAAGACCTTAAATAAAAAGAAAAACTGATGTATTTTCGTCACAAAACAAGTTCTCGGATTTATTTTTTAATAATTTTAATTGAACTAAAATTAAAATTCTGAAAAGTGTCTTTACTAGATTATGTATTGATCTATTTTGCTATATGATTGTATGATTGAAATTTGTGTTGTATAATACAATATTTCGTTTGAAAATTTAAAATCTGCCAACGACCAACGGTATAAACTTAGTATTTTAAAAATAAACATAGTAGTTAAAATTTTAAAAATTGCGTTTACTAGATAAAATAACAATCTTTCAAAATCAATTTATGTTTTTTTGTAAAAAAGAGTCAATACGTCTAGAATTTGATTTAAAATGCCCCCTAAGATGATACACCTATAATTTACCAATACAATCAAATAATTATTTACATAAATATTATAATTTTTTAATCAATTTAAAAATCATGGTGAAGCTTTATTGTCTTCAACCAGCTGATGAGCTTTGCATGACACGGAACTTTTAAAGTAAACAATGTGATATTCATACGATACAATAACATGGTAGCTCATAATAATTTTAATTTAAGTAGGTAGGTAGGTAGGTACTTAAAATTAAAATTAAATTTACACAAGTAATTTTTTGATTATCTATATAGTTTTGTGTATTTTTATTTTTGTACGAATATGTTATTTAAGTTTTTCATTTATTTAGTCAGAACTCTTATTCAAACAATTTAAGGTTAGAAAATTAAATGCATTATACTTCTACCATTTAACATTAATAAAGATAATATTCAAAATAAAGCTGGACCCTGAAAATAACAGAAATCTTAGACCAAAGTCAATACTTCCTACTCCAAAATGTAAAAAAAAACAATATGACAGTTAAATCATAAATATCTCGGAGTAAAAAATTTTAATTCATTACCAGAAAAAATTAAAAAGATGAATACTAATATAAAAGAATTTAAAACTCACTTTAAAAATTATACTGAAAACTTGAACTGAATCATTTCAAATAAAACCAATGTAATAACACCCCCCCCATACACACAAGCCCTCCTTATTTATGGGGGTACATCAAATATATATATTATGTAATTAATTACCGTAAAAAAATATTTGTATTTATGTATCTTTTTGTAACAAATAATAAAAAAAGTGCATAAAATATTGTAAATGCGATTACATCTTATTATAAAAAAGTTAAAAACAAAACTAAAGTTTTTTATTAAATCTAGAAATAATGGAACTCCTCGCGACTAATCCTTTCATAAATTACTTGATTCATTCATAGTTAAACAACGTTCATGCATATTATTGGGTTAAATGTTGTATGGACTCTTTACGCCGTTCTTCCATGGAGCTACGTTCAAGCGACGCGATCGCCGCTCGTCTGTGTTTTCCATAGTTTTTAATAATGATATAAGTGAGTTCCCAGCGTGCTTTGCAATGTGCTACTCAATGAAAGAAAGTGTAATTTAATTTTTGTTTATTGAAGTGCTTTTAGATCCTCAATATTTTTTTGTTTTTCCGCCTGGTGCATACATGATTAAATCATAAGGTTTTCCGACACGTGAACAGGCCACACACGCTGTCCGTATCAGAAGTGAGGATTTTTAATAATTTATTCCTTGCTGTCCCCTACCGCTACTATGTCTTCTTGGCAATCCAACCCTCTATCTCGATACATCTAAATAGGAAGGTAGCGAGCAGGGATGGTATGTCTAGGAAAATTTACCTAGATCTATGGGAGAAAAATAATTTTTAGGGAAAAGGGAAATCCCACCCTCAATCTCGATACATCTAAATAGGAAGGTGGCGAGCAGGGATGGTATGTCTAGGAAAATTTACCTAGATCTAGGGGAGAAAAATATTTTTTAGGGAAAAGGGAAATCAGCACAAAATCTAGGGAAATTTCGAACCCTGGCAAATTTTTTTATAAAGTGTAATTTAATTTTTGTTTATTGAAGTGCTTTTAGATCCTCAATATTTTTTTTGTTTTTCCGTCTGGTGCATACATGATTAAATCATAAGGTTTTCCGACACGTGAACAGGCCACATACGCTGTCCGTATCAGAAGTGAGGATTTTTAATAATTTATTCCTTGCTGTCCCCTACCGCTACTATGTCTTCTTGGCAATCCAACCCTCTATCTCGATACATCTAAATAGGAAGGTAGCGAGCAGGGATGGTATGTCTAGGAAAATTTACCTAGATCTATGGGAGAAAAATAATTTTTAGGGAAAAGGGAAATCCCACCCTCAATCTCGATACATCTAAATAGGAAGGTGGCGAGCAGGGATGGTATGTCTAGGAAAATTTACCTAGATCTAGGGGAGAAAAATATTTTTTAGGGAAAAGGGAAATCAGCACAAAATCTAGGGAAATTTCGAACCCTGGCAAATTTTTTTATAAAGTGTAATTTAATTTTTGTTTATTGAAGTGCTTTTAGATCCTCAATATTTTTTTTGTTTTTCCGTCTGGTGCATACATGATTAAATCATAAGGTTTTCCGACACGTGAACAGGCCACATACGCTGTCCGTATCAGAAGTGAGGATTTTTAATAATTTATTCCTTGCTGTCCCCTACCGCTACTATGTCTTCTTGGCAATCCAACCCTCTATCTCGATACATCTAAATAGGAAGGTAGCGAGCAGGGATGGTATGTCTAGGAAAATTTACCTAGATCTATGGGAGAAAAATAATTTTTAGGGAAAAGGGAAATCCCACCCTCAATCTCGATACATCTAAATAGGAAGGTGGCGAGCAGGGATGGTATGTCTAGGAAAATTTACCTAGATCTAGGGGAGAAAAATATTTTTTAGGGAAAAGGGAAATCAGCACAAAATCTAGGGAAATTTCGAACCCTGGCAAATTTTTTTATAAAGTGTAATTTAATTTTTGTTTATTGAAGTGCTTTTAGATCCTCAATATTTTTTTTGTTTTTCCGTCTGGTGCATACATGATTAAATCATAAGGTTTTCCGACACGTGAACAGGCCACACACGCTGTCCGTATCAGAAGTGAGGATTTTTAATAATTTATTCCTTGCTGTCCCCTACCGCTACTATGTCTTCTTGGCAATCCAACCCTCTATCTCGATACATCTAAATAGGAAGGTAGCGAGCAGGGATGGTATGTCTAGGAAAATTTACCTAGATCTATGGGAGAAAAATAATTTTTAGGGAAAAGGGAAATCCCACCCTCAATCTCGATACATCTAAATAGGAAGGTGGCGAGCAGGGATGGTATGTCTAGGAAAATTTACCTAGATCTAGGGGAGAAAAATATTTTTTAGGGAAAAGGGAAATCAGCACAAAATCTAGGGAAATTTCGAACCCTGGCAATTTTTTTTATAAAGTGTAATTTAATTTTTGTTTATTGAAGTGCTTTTAGATCCTCAATATTTTTTTTGTTTTTCCGTCTGGTGCATACATGATTAAATCATAAGGTTTTCCGACACGTGAACAGGCCACATACGCTGTCCGTATCAGAAGTGAGGATTTTTAATAATTTATCCCTTGCTATCTCCTACCGCTACTATGTCTTCTTCGCAATCCCACCCTCTATCTCGATACATCTAAATAGGAAGGTGGTGAGCAGGGATCGTATGTCTAGGAAAATTTCCCTAGATCTAGGGGAGAAAAATATTTTTTAGGGAAAAAGGAAAACAGCACAAAATCTAGGGAAATTTAGAACCCTTGCAAATAATTTTTATACGACAATATTACTGGTATTGCTGTTCGTAATTTTTTTTTTTGAATTCCCGTGAATTTTATGTATTGTTGATGTACTTACATAAATCAAGCAATGTTGTTTTTAACACTGACAACTCAAAATGATATTATGTATCTAAAAAGTTAAATGGGGCCTTCTCATAAAAAAAAAATATTTTAGGTTTCAAGTCACGTTTTTATCTATGTTTATTACAAGAAATACTTTGAAATTATTATTTCACCACAAGTTAAGTTCCAAATTTTATTATTTCACCACAGTTAAGTTCCATATTTTTAAGCAACTTTCCAATATATTTGGTGTTTAACACAATATACTATTATACACGATGGATACACCTTCAACTTCTGGAACAAGGAGGAACCTTTCGGATGCGGAAGAAGCTTCACAAAATTTACGCCCAAAAATACTAAAGAAAAGCAAGAAGGGGCCTACATTTTTTTCCCTTGGCTGTAGCAAGGATTTTGTTTGTGGAATAATTTAACTGTTTACAATGTAATAACATGTACAACAAACGTTTATTACCACTACAAAGTCCGACAACCCCCCCCCCCCCCTAGGGGGAAATTCTAGAGAAATTTGGCCTCGAAATAATTTTCTTGGGCATACTATGTGTGTATTTACAAGACGGTCGCGCAGTGCTAATCAGTGCGATATAGGCAGGTCGCTATACATATTACAAGAAATCACAATATAGAATAGATACAGAAGAATAACATTTCAATAAGTAATATAAATAAATATGTATAAACTACAATACAAAGGCATAAAATACATGGACGACAGATAATACAGATTAGGGATGTTACGAACATTCGCATTCGCATCATTTTAAACATTCGCATCGACATTCGCATTCGCAACAATCGATGCAAATGTTGCGAATGCGAATGTGTGCAGATCATGTCGTGACTCGCCCACTGTTCACGTATCTTTTGTTTTTCGCGCAAGCGCATGAGTGCGCTAGCCGGCATCACGTGTTTTATTTGCAGTTAAGCTGGAATCAGACAGTTCACTCGAGTGAAGATTTACGCCATGTTTTTTCGGCCTAATCGTCCATTTTGTTTCATTCCATGTTCAGACGGCGCTATAGAAATAAGCGTTCACTCGTCCATTCCCACCACAGCGTCGCCGAGCGAGGTCAACCGCGCTGGAATTCGTTTGACTTCCAGCGCGGTCCGGCCCCGAATTTTAAGGAAAAACATGTCAGATGCATCGATGTTTACGAAATTTTGTTGACACAATTAAATAAAAATAAATATAAAAAACATTATTGTTTCGTCTTATAAACCTTTTTATTTTTTATGACATAATAACACAATTTGATTTTACTTTTTTTATTACGAACATTTTCCTACAAATTAATAATCTTACATTTATTAAAAAACATATAAAATACATGGATAATAAGGGAGACCCAAAAATTTATATGAGAGGTGTTCCCAAAAGCAAACAAATTAGCCGAACGAATACCATTTTGACGTTTTGCGTGCGATGTAATAGCGTCCTTCCATGGTCCTTCCCGTACAGAACGCGAGACAAACTGATTGAGATTTCACTCTGTGTTCAGACGATTCACTTTGCTCTCTTCCGCGCGCATGCGCGCGCAAGTGAAGGATGCCGAATGAAAATATCCAACATTGTTGGATCGGTTCACTTGAAGATTTCATTCGGCAGTATTCGGCACTTTCGTTTCATTTCATGTTCAGACGTGTCATTCCGAGTAAACTAGGCCGAATGAAATGCGGAAATGAGCGATTAGTGAACCATGTGAATGGCGCTTTAGTCGCACCCCAATACACACTAAAAGGTCGTAATTTTTTCACTGAAAATACCTGTGAAGTTTTATACCACAAAGTTGCTGAAAAAATCAAAGTTCTGTTTGCAGATTTCAAATATATGTCATTCACGACTGACATATGGTCAGAGCCAAGTGCGAATGTATCACTTCTCAGTCTAACCTGTCATGGCAGCCGGCCTTATATACGAGCCCCTTAAAAATCGCCTCATGGGAGAAAAGGCTGCAAAATGGCTTTTTCTGAAATATTATATGCCTCTTTTGAACTTCGATTATTAAATTGCTTAATTACGATTATAACTTACTGCATAAGAATTGATTTATTGTTTTTATTTTTTATTAAAACTATGATTAATGTTGACTAAAGTTTTTTTATGTGATTCCTTAACATTCGCATTCGCACATTTGCACTCTGAACAAACGCATTCGCATTATAACAACAATATCACATTCGTAACATCCCTAATACAGAGGCGAAAAAGGGCAATATATGAATTATACAGACAAACACTCATATGATCTTACTGGTAACTGGTGGTGTTTTCATCAAGTAATGATATTTTCTCCAAATACGGCGCTATGCGAGAACTATTTATTTAAGCATTCATTATTCCTCCAAGCTTGAATCATTATAAAATAATTTACCGCAATATATATTTGAAAATGTCAAGCGCTGTTTATATGGTTTTTTCTCTGCATGGGATGAGTGGGTAAAAGATTACTATCACTGTTATATTAGTATGCACTAAGACAAAATAAATGCATCACTGTTGCATTTATTTTGTCTTAGTGCATACTAATAATTATTTGCGGTTAAAACTAACCGCACAATGCCACCAGTGAAGATGGGAAAATTCCAAATATTAGCCAGCATATTATCAGAAAAAACGTTTTCTAGAAAATTCTTTTGCCGCAAGAAGAATGATGTTATTAGTAGATACAAAACATCATAAAAAAAATAATTTTTGGGTGTTCGAAATATTTTTTTCACATTATCACACACAGGAGGCCCCGAGGAAAAAAATCCCTCAATGCCTATATCATCTTTGGGGATGCTGTGTAGTGGGTCTTTTTAGGGAAAGGAAGTTCTGGGAACGAAAAAGGTATGAGGGGTGGGTAAAATATGGGGGTGTATCAGGAGTGACGAGCGTATAAAACCATCTCTCCCGCTGCGGTTCAAGGCGATGGTTCGAGAGAGTCCGGCTGGAGATGTCGAAAGGTCTCCCTCAACCAGTATCTTCCGATCCGGCCCGCTACGCTGTAGGTGGGCAAAAGCATCTAAAAAGACCTAGACAAGCCTCACCACGTGAACCGGAATACCCCTGCTAAGTCACCAAACGTTCGAACCGCTCATAGTGACCTATGACAGGGGTGTTGGTTATCTAATAAAAAAGGTTCCCGGGCGGAGGTGCTCATAACCGCCTCCCAAATTGAAAATATGTAAAATATACATTGCTCCCATTAAAAAAAAAAATCGAAATTTTTATGTAAACATGTACCTCTCAGAATCCAAAAATTATAGGTTCAATGTTTATAAAGTACCCAACTATGTATTATGCTGCGTATACATTTGCTAACAGAAAGGATCGAAGCAACCTCAAGCGGCGTTTCGCGCCGTTTCGCCAGCTTCGTTCCCTTTCCATAATTGGTTCAGCTCACAGGTTCGGATCACGTGTGTATATGCAGCCTAACGTTGGTTAATTTTTGGATGTTAAGATTTTTTAAGTTGGCGAAGATTTTTTTAAACCAAAAAAACGAGTAACCTGTATAAAAAAAATATAAATATGGGCGTGAAATTGAAGTAGGTACCTACGGGCATTTACAAAATACGTGATATACATATATAGTGGAACAGTTATCATAACATAAATAATTATGCGAATTAAATTATATAGAACCCATGTAGGCATTGTGCTAACATTAATTTATTGAGGTATGTTATTGTAGCTTATTTGTAACGATATTCCGTGCAGTTATCCAATTTATACTAGATTAATAGAAATCTAGATTTGAACACAACAGTGTATTTACTTTCAGTTTGATAATATGTCGTTAGAAGGTGAAACAGTTGTCACGCGTTACATAGCAGAAATTGTTTATAAATAAACTGTTTTTATAAATTAAATAATTATATTTCTGAAAACATTAAAAAAACTGAAATTAAAGTGCAGTTCTATGTATTAAACTTGATAACAATAAAAAACGCTGTTTTCTTCATGGTAGTTAATAGCTGAATGAATAAACACAGTGTATGGTAGGGCGGGGCTAGTTGAACACGATTTTGCTAATTTGTCCCTAGACTCTTGTAGATTTTTTTTTTTTATAGAGAATACCTCACAAGAGTCCCAACTGCTCCCGTCTGGAGCCAGTGAGACTATGGCATCCCCAATTGGGGTATGTTGTGAGGCTGAAGGAAAGTGGGGAAGGGAAGGAGATGGGGAAGAAGAAGGTAGGAAAGTACCTGGCTATTCAGATCTAGTCACTAAACACGGCTAAAGCCATTATTAAGCAACGTCTCAATTCTGAATGGTGGTCTTACACCAGGGCGATACTGACAGTATCTTCCACTCTGGAACGTGCCGCAAATGTAGTATATATTATTTTTATTAATTAATTGTGAAATAACACAAATTAATCAAATAAAATTTATTTGCGCACGCCGGGTTCGTACCCGCAACCTTCCGATTGGGAGTCAAGTGTTGTTACCACTCGACCACGGACGGTCGTAGATATTTATGTTTTCCAAGTTTTTAAGATAGTTTCATTATCTGGCTGTATAATGGTATTCATGAATTTATGTAACATGTTGACCTTATGCAAGATATTTTAATTTTCATGGAGAAGGAGAAATGATTCAACTTACCTCATAGATGGGGCTAATTGAACCACCCCACGGGCTTGTTGAACAATATAGTGTCAAATATTTATTACCATGCACACTCTTGGTTTGCTTAAACTAATTAAGTTATTAAACTAAATTTAACGAAATAATGAAAGAATACATAACCATTCGTATTCTACGGGGCAATCATATGCTAGACGACAGACATCCCTAAGTGCCTACTCGAAAAAAAATGCTGAAAAGTTTAAGCAAGTATTTCTTGAGCCACGATTCGTCTTTTTTTGTAGGTACGCGTCTAGCAAGTTTAAAAAATCTGTATTATCAATGTGTTGAAGAGCGAAATAAATACGTTACATATATAAATACAGCAATATAACGGAATGGGACAAGTTGAACCAAATGTTTCAATTAGCCCCATTCATGTTTTATTACAAATTTCGTCGGATAACTCATATACTTACCCCTAAGTGTAGTACAATTTTACAATTGACGTGATAAAGTTAAGAAAATAACAATTTAAAATATACTTCCCTTGACTTGGTTGACCTTGACCTTTTTTCCTTGGTATCTATTTTCAAAAAAGCAGTCGAACGTCTTTTTTTACTTTTGGAGCCAAAATCACACAAAACCGCCGTGTACACGCTATGAACACCAAGCGCCTTCAGAATGCTTGGTGGTGCATGTTCGGAACATGTTCGGCATTCTTTTCAAGTCTTTCGGCTTCCAAGATATTTGCGTGGCCCAACAAGCCTCTTGGTTCAACTAGCCCCGCCCAACGCTACTTTAAAAAGAAAATCAATAACTTTACATCAGTAAGTATCACAAATCAATTGTCATATTGACTTTGTTACCATTACTGGTCTAATGCAATATACCGACCCATACTTTAAAAGGATTGCCTCGATATAATAATGAACTGAATGAAGTTGTCTATCTATGGTTAGTTAGATGGATAAATGTGGCTGCATTAATCAAATGGCACTTGTAAGACAGTAAATTAAGGCGGGTCGTGACCAGTGTAACAATGGAAGTCAAGTGAGGTCACACTAGGTTCTAGAAGAGAGAAGAGTGGGTACGGAGATCAGATCCTGGGAGATGTCTTTGTTTTTATTCTAGTAGAGCGATTTTTAACATATTTTAATCGTGGGATAATTGCTAGACCTTTGCTGTGCTGTAGATACTTTGTAGACTTAGATTTGTGCCAACCAACTCACAGGCGTTCGCATATTGATTAATAAAATAAAATAAATAAAAATTATAATAATTACTAGGAATTTAAAAAAACGGGGTTTTAACAAAACCCATAATTTATTTTATTTTATAATGTATATTAAAGGTGTTCGGAAACTCGTGTGCAATGCTAGAGGGAAACTAGTGCATCTACATCACATTTGGAGTCAATTTTGTGTTTTTTGTTTTTGTTTATTTGACCTCTCCTTTTCGAGTTCTCTCTCTCTCTGGTTTCAATCCTGGGATTGGTTTGCAGCAATTTCCTTTATTTTTTTCTTCCATTCTTCCCTGTCTTGTGCGGCTCTTTTGAAGTCTGCATACGATGAGCAGCGCATGTCCACCAGCAGGTCCTCCAGGTACTCTCGGCGTGGGCGTCCCCTAGAGTTTGTCCTTCGTTTTTTTTCGTAGTTTGTCGAGTTAATCGAGCCCAAAGTTGAAATTTTTAGGTTATATTTTTAAAGGTCAAATCAGCTGTTTGATGTATTAGCAGCAGGTTTAATCAGCTGTTTGATGTATTTTTGTTGTGGTTTTAACCCTTTAGTTGCCGAAAAAAGGTTAAAAAATCGATATTCTCAGAAAAAAAAGGTTTTTGATTATATAATAACCATAATATTTGATGTAGATACACAGGTTTCGCGCTTATACAACGAGTTTCCGGACACCATGTATAATTTTACAAGCAATATAATTTAGGATGTTTTAATTTAATTGATTCCCGATAGGAACTTCAAAAAACTTTCTATAAATTATCATTTATTAATAAGATGTTACCTTTTCGCTGAAAACGTTTTATTATGTCGAAAAAATGACTTGGAGGTTGTTCGTGAAATAAAATACTAGGGGAATAAGTCATAAATAAGCATTTTATAATAATGTTAAATTCATGTAAATGCATAGCTTTCAAACTTTACAATACACTACCAGCCACGATTCGACAAACAGAAACAACGACCAAATTCAAACACGAAATTAAGAAATGGATTACAAGTATATGGCGTACCACTATTGCGAACATCTGTAAACCAAATTGCACGTAGATAATAACTACAACTTACAGAGGACCTAATCCAAATTAAATAAAATTAATTAATAGAATCATGTCAAATCTAATTTATTATTTTAATAGCAATTATACATCATCTTTTCCTACATTTGTAAGAATCAATCCAATCACCGTTCTATTTTATTGTATAGAAATTAAAATGTATGTAACCTCACTATTTATGTAATTAAGTATGTACACATGTATGTACCTCTATGTCTGTCTCGACACAGGTATATCCCAGTGAGACAGGCATAAAAAATCGCATGTAATACAGAATAAATAAATAAAAAATATATCATTCTATGTCTGTAGGTATCCACTTACGCGACCTTTTGATATTAGCGATTTTCCAGAAAATATCAATTTTCGCAAGAAAAATAATCTGAGGATTTTAAATAAGTATAAAATAAAATTGTTTTCTTCAAAGTCATTTAAAAACCTTTCGTTTCCTAAAATAACTAAAATCTTCAATAAAATCTATGGCACGTCACTGGCAGAGGAGAGTAGGTACCTAGAAGATATAACATTTCAAGGGTAATCAACCACGCTATCCACATCCCACTCAGTTCTGCCTTCCTAGACCAACGTCTGGTCGGACGAGAGGTTGGAAGTTGGAAGTGGATTATGCTTAATTGACCTAATTCCTTGATTGCTTGTTGTGTGACACTGAGAATAGATTAAAGACAACATCCATGTTATGAACGTATTCATACTCCACGAGTCGCCAAAAAGATGAACTAAAGGCCGGTCCCTTGCGGCAAATTTCACAAACAATACCTCAAACATTACCATAAACATGGGGCAGGGCCACAACGTTTGTTGTTTTCGCGGAAAGTAAAAACATTGTGGTCCCGACTTAACTATCCACAAAGTGTGTAAACATTTTCGTCGGAGGAGACGCCGCTTTAGATGACGATATACTTAAAACTATAGATTTGGATTCCAAGACAGTTGATCCTCCGACATACTTATGTATATACAATACATGTGCAGTTGGTAGGGAAAATATGGCACCATACTTAGACAAAAAAACGAGTGCGCTTTAGACCACACGACTGAAGTAAAACTTCTTTAGATCCATCTATATGTATTTATATATACATACTAGCTTCTGCTCGCGACTTCGTCTGCGTAGGGTTAGTACTTCTAGTAATCTATTTTATTTTCCTATATGTCTACGTTTATACCAAAATTCTTAACCTATTTATTTAAAATATCTATAATTCTTGATTCGATTCAAAGTATTAGGCGAGTACTTCAAATAAACTCACTAATTTAAATATTTTTTTAAATAGAATTTTGATATAGCAATCATTGTTTTGCAAAATGTCATTCTCAAATTTTGACATTTTCTATTAAACAATAATTATTTTTTCAATAAATTGAAAATTAATAGCTAGCTTTATAAATTATAGCCTATATGTTATTCTGATTTATGAGCTATATTATTGTAAAGTTTCATTAAAATCCATTCAGTAAATATTAACAAACATACATACATCCATACAAACTTTCACATTTATAATATTAGTAAAATAAGATATATGTTTATCTGTATAATATATACATGCATATACATACATATATTAATTTTCTACAAATATTTAAATTTATTATCGTTCGCTTTGCCCGATCACACTTTTCGTAACGCTCTCGTCACGCATTTGCCAGCTTACTCCCCAAGTCAAGCGTACGTAAAGAAGTTTTACTTCAATAATATAACTAACGGCTATTGTTCCCAATCCTACTGATCAACTGTTGAGCCGAAATTTTGGCTCAACACTCCGCAAATACACAAATACGTTCTTGGCAATTCTCCTGCCAACGGGCGAATCTAACGTTACTTAACAAATCACTGAAATATCGGAGACCTAAGAGAATGGATATTACAAATCATAGTTCCATGTTCCATGTCGGAGAGATTGATCGATCGAAAAGTTGGGAACGACGAAAGTAAGGCGATCCGCTCACTGAGGCAACTGAAAACTGCCAACTGGTAACTCTCTTTGTATGAAAATGTGATGGCCCGCACACTTCCCAATCACACAGACACCCGTTGTCAATGGTAACGCAAGCGGTGACTCGCGGCGACTCGCACTGCTGATTGCCCTGGCCGGCCGTTGCTAGTTGCCAACCGTCAGCTGATTGTTCTTCGTCTATGGTTAAACAAGCTTTTTGACCAATCAAGACATAGAAACCAGCTGGTTTTAGTTTGTTTTCAGTTGCCTCGTCAGCGGAGCGCCTAAGAGTCCTCGAATGGGCGGGAATATTTTCATTAAAATGCATCAAGAACTAAACTACTTGTCTACAGAGGCGGTCCCTGCCTCAGTGCATTTGTGCAATGCACTGCCGCGAATTCAAGGGAACATTAGATATGTAAGAACAGTAATAGAAAAATATATATAATAGCACAGTAGTAACGAGAAAATATGTGCGCCAAACCTCGATATATTAACTTACGTTCAACCCATGGAGGATTCCCGCCATCTTATGAATATACCATAGATATTAAATGACTAAGCTGCCGAAATAAAAAAAGCATTGCAGGAGTGACTTCTACGATGACAAGATGATGGACAATTCTACAAGGAAGGCCAGTCCAGTTGTTCACCAAAGACAAGCATCGGGGAAAATAATTGAAAATAATATATTATGAAAATAAAGGGCGAGGAAAGATTCAACCTGCAAAGGGCTGACAATGGACGGAAGTAGAGTACCTACTACGAAGATGTTTGGAGGCACCCTAACGAAGCGATGGATTCACAATCCGAGGAATATTAAGGAAGAGAAGGAAGAACATAATTATAATGAAAACACGCACAAAACTTAAACTAACTAATCTGGAAATACTAGAACGTTAATTGTCATGTATTAAAGATATTGTGCTAAAGAAATTTTTCTAGGAAAATATTTACTAATGACAGAAAACTGCTTTGTGTACAGTGCTATGAGAGGATGTTCTGAGAAGAAAAAAGTAGGAATCAGGGGTCAGTTAGTGACGGACGCATGAATCCATCCCATCAACTGCGGTGAAAGGCGATGGGTCGAGAGAGTCCGGCTGCAGAGGTCAAAATGCCTCCCTCAACCATTCTCTTTCGATCCGGCCCGCTGGGCTGCAGGTGGGTAGACACATCCGCCGCCTATTAGCTCAGATAAACCTCACACCGTGAACCTGGAGACCCCTGCTAAAACCCCTACCAAAGATAGCGAACCACCTGGGATGAAATATAACAAAGGTGTTGGTTTTACAGTACATGGTTCCCAAATTGATTATTAGGCTAGTGTTACGCTTTTTTGCGAATTTAGGATGTCAAAGACTATCAACTAAGAGTATGGATATTAGAGAGACGGCATGTGAAGTGTGCCCGCGCGCTCCAAGTGTGCCTTTTCGAGAATTTTACCCAAACGGCTTACATTGGCTGCTGGTTTTTGGCCGTTTAATACGTTCCGACAGCAGCCATTTTACATGGTGACAGCCAATGTCAGCCATGCGATTAGAATTGTCGAAAAGGCACACTTGGAGCGCGCGGGCACACTTCACATGCCGTCTCTCTAATATCCATACTCTTAGACTATCAAGTACCAATAAATAGATACGTAGGTATTAATGACGTTCTCATAGACAATGTTTAATCTGACTATTGCTCGAACTAATCAGGTAAAAAGCATCGATTATACTTAAATATCTTCTATTTGTTTTAATGTTTCTTTTTCTACAAACTGTAATTTGTATACTGTTAAAGGTGGTATGAATATTGATGGTGTATTCCTTTTTCCATGAGAATTCTCAGAACTAAGATAATAAAGTATACCAAAACGCGAGCAAAACAAGCACTGATGGTTCAACACATTAATTTGTTAACGTTTCACTTTACATGCGGGTAATCAATGACTGTCAGGAAAATGCAGCCTCGTTAGGTATTGATTATTTAAATATATGCCATCCAAGACTTAGCGACTTTAATAGCAGCAAGCCCTAGAAAGAGAGACCATAGAGTACTATCACACACATTAAACATTGGGAATACAACAAAGCTGTGCATGTAATATTATTTTTAATGAATCTTAAAAAGTTTTAATATAAAACCTCCTAATTTCTGTGATACATGGCGTTTTTAACTCATTTACATGGTAAATTTTTAGGGTGCCAGGATACACTTAAAATAACACATGGTCGCTGAGAAATTTTAATAATAGGTATGTTAGAAAACTGTTGCTGTCTCTGTCGCTGTTGTTCCCAAAATACTGAGCGAAAGGGCACTGCACTTCAGGCTGATAATACCTAAATAAAGTCATCAAAGTCGTGTTTTTGTATTCCCCATTTTTCTCCTACAAAGTGGACCGATTTTTAAGAAAATATTCCATGTCGGAACGTTTTGCTTTTTTTAAAATAAATTGTCTAGTTTGTATACTGTTGATTGCGTTCAAACGGGGCAATTTGAACGATTTTTGGAGGGTCCTAATGGGGCCAACAGACCTAGCTATAAAACCTCAAGCGTTATTTATTTGGCTTGGCCTACTTCAGCATGTCGCTCGTCATACATTCCCATTGGGAATGTACGGCAACCGATATGCCGAAATACGCCAAACCAAATAACGCTTGAGCTTTTATAGCTAGGTCTGTTGGCCACATAAAAGAAGTAACATACAAAAAAAGCAAACACGACAAATCCGACAAGCTAGTGGTCTATATCTAAATTATATTAAAAAAGTGTCTAAGTCCAGAGTAGAAATTAGGAAATTCCTTTGTGTGGACAAAACGCCGCCCGGTTTTCACAGTTTTAGAAAAAACTTACGATTCATCTTTATTTCTTTAACCACTGGAGCGACAGAGCAATTAAAAACTTTTTCCCAGATTGCTCAAGATTTTTTGTCATCATTTTGAAATTTTTCCGCCCACATTAAAAAAATCATACCTCTGAGTTTTAATTTGGAGACATACAAACTGATTATAGTTCTATATAGCCAATGAATTCACCTATCTTCTGTTTATTATCACATATTCGTAGGATTTATAAAAAAAATATTATTAAACAATCTAAAGAATCTAGAGAATATTTGCCGTAGTAAGTATGGCAACAAAGCAATCCGTAGTTTTGGAAATAGTGACATATTGTGGCAAAAGGCGCTCGGGTGGTTAAAAGACAACTATTCGGGGCACTGCATTCAAAATTTAAATACAAAAGATGATAGGAAATTAATTATTGTAAATGGCTGTCAGCTGTCATCCCATACGACGAAAGAAAATTGTGCAAATGCAAATAATTGTTTGTCTTTTATAGTAATACATAGATGAATAAAAGTTTTTTTTTAAATATTCTATTAAGTATGTCCAGTCATCCTGAAAGTTTTCCATTTAAATATAATAATTTTCGGTTTCTGTTTCGGCTGAAAATCTAGTTTCGGTCGGTCAAAAGGGAAGTAGTATCCGGAATGAACACCCGGCACTATTTTGGAACAAAATACAGTTCTAAGTAGGTTTTAGTCGAATAAAATAAGAAACAAGAACAAAATTACTGACGACTGTTTGATGTTATTATTGTGAATCGAACCCAAGTGGAACAAGGTTTTTAATATTATCAAACATAAATAAAATAACTAACTTAATGGTCAGCTGTCTGTTTTCGGACTTCGGATCCCTCAAGATGTGCCCAGGAAATTGATGAAGTCATCACATCCGCGATGGATGGCTTCATTCAATCCACTGTCAAGGAAACTGGTGTGGGCTCAAAGCCGTGGTTCAGTCGACAATGCTCCGAAGCAGTTCGGCGAAAAAACGCGGCTTACCGAGCCTACAACACATCTAGAACATCCGAAAACAGAGCAGCATATAACAAATTGGCAAAGAATGCAAGAGGATCATAAATAGGTCAAAGTTCGAGCACGACCTGCAGATCAGCAAAAAGCTGGCTGCATGCCCGCATGGCAGCAGAGCCTTCTGGTCGCTTGCGGGCTCAATAGGTCGAAATTTCTGCAAATCCAGTCTGCCACCTCTTACCAGACCTGACGGCTCACTGGCAAACACCGCCACCGAAAAGGCTAACATATTAGGAAAAATGTTTGCGGATAACTCAACCCTCGATGATCGTGGTGCAGTCCCGACGTCGGTTCCTCACTGCGGTTTCTATATGAAAAAGCTGAGGATCCGGCATCGGGATGTGCTCCAGGTTTTACGAGGGCTTGATGTTAATAAAGCTAGTGGGCCTGACGGAATCCCCGCCCTGGTATTGCGGAGGTGCGCTGCAGAAATAGCTCCGATTTTGACGAAACTTTTCAAAATGTCCCTGAATTCTGGCTCTGTACCCTCTGGTTGGAAAAAAGCGGTTATCCACCCTATTCCAAAGAAGGGTGACCGCTCCAACCCGGCCAACTACCGCCCCATAGCGATCACATCAGTTCTATACAAGGTGATGGAACGGGTGATCAACGACAAACTGCTCACATACCTCGAGAAGAACAAAATTATTAACGACCGTCAATACGGATTCCGGCGGAACCGCTCGTGCGGTGATCTTCTCGCGTATGTGTCGCATGTTTGGGGGTGGTGCCTGGAACGTTTCGGTGAGACCCAAACGGTTGCACTGGATATTTCCAAGGCTTTTGAACGGGTCTGGCACCGAGGACTTGTCAACAAACTGCCTTCTTACGGACTTCCCGCATCCTTGTGTACGTGGATTGCCGACTTTTTGAGGGAGAGGTCGATTCAGACGGTTGCTGATGGCTTCACCTCTTCCTCGCACTCGATAAATGCTGGCGTCCCACAGGGATCGGTTCTGTCTCCGACTTTGTTTTTGTTGCACATCAATGACCTCTTGACATGTGCACCAATTCATTGCTACGCGGATGACAGTACAGTCCATGATAGCTTTTTGTTTGACAAGCCCCCAAAGGGTGCACAAATTCCAACGGCTTATACTTCATACTCCGCCTACTGGTTAATACGGAATATTTTTTATTCAAACAGTTAGATTTTGCTTTATTATTACGAAAATTGAGTATTTATGTCGGGGGAGACGAAAAAACATGCATTTTATATTTCAATTTTATAAGATTATTTCAATTACGCGAAGTATTTGACAGCCACGTCTGGCTAAGTGAAACGGGACTTATACAACTTCAGTTACTACAATATACAACTATTTACGCGCACAAAATATGTTATTAGGTTCTTAGGCTGAGTAACCTAAGTAATTCGTGCGTATTTAGATTGAAAAATATCGCAAATATCAAATCCAAAGAAATGGCGGCAAAGGAAATGTTCCGCTCCGTATTATCCGTGCGTATCCGAGTATCGAAATTCGAATTCCGTATTATCCGGTAAGCGGAGTAGTAAACATTTACCATTTTTTTATCTATATAAAATAAAGTACTTTGTTTGAATGTATTGTTAATAAAATAAAATAATGGATTTTAATACATAAATCGTACATTTTATTATTCTGTATGCATTTTTATTAATAATGTAAACCAATCATATTAATTTTGCAATAAGCCGCCGCACTTTTAATAGGCACATATTTTGTCATAAATTAATAATCCGTTTTAGGGATAAAAAAAATATATCTGAGAAGTGATAATGAATAGGTACTGTAAAAATGTGCTGTGTGTAAATAGGTACTTCATGTAGTCTGATGTAATAATATGCACTTACTGAAAATTCCAAGAAGCGTCATATTAATTTAGAAAGTTACACCGAGAACGGAAATATCTGAAATATTTACTAAAGGCGAAACATCGGCAGACCACTTAACTTGTGAAATGACCTCTTAAGATAATAAATATGGTTTTCCTTGTATGATCTGTGCTCGTTTTTATTTTATTTATTTATTATTTATTATTAATTTACCACGCCCTAATGGGCTTTTACATAATAAGTATATAATACAGTGATATATATGTAATACAATGTTTAAATAAGAAATATAAACATATAGCAATTTACATTATAAAAATGGTAGGTATAAAAGTAAGTAAAAAATATTATATTATAATAAAAGAGAAAAGTAAAAATAAATTAAACTGAAACCAGTTTTTAAATTGCAGATGGCATAAAAATAATAATATATAGTGTAAGTTAATATTAGAAATTTACAGATGAGTAATACAAGAAAAAGTTTACAATACAGAAAAACAAAAGAGAGTAACAAGTTTTTACTTTTTTTTTTTTTTAAAGTGAATACTTCACAAGAGTCTCAACTGCTCCCGTCTGGAGCCAGTGAGACTATGGCATCCCCAATATAATAAAGAGTCGACAAATTTGGTTAAAAAACACGATAAAACTCAATAATAAACTTTTTTTTACGTTATCTCCACACATTCCCTCAGAGCCTATGTCATCTTAGAGGATGCTGTGTGGAGGTTCTTTTTAGGAAAAGGAAGGAGAGGAAGTTCTGAGAAGGAAAATGGTGTATTCAGGAGTGAGGAATGTATGAATCCATCGACGTGATATGTCGCGAGAGTTCAGCTGATGAGTTTTTCAAAAAGTTTCAAACACAGTGGGTGGGCAAAAGCATCCGCCGCCAAGACACGGACAAACCCCGTGAACCTGGTCACCCTTGCTAAGTCACCAAACGTAGCGAACCACTTGGGGTGACCTATGGCAGAGGTGTTGTTTATCCAATTCAGAAATCTATATTTAAAAAAAAAATAGATGCTTTCTTTGAATTCCTCCAGGAAATGTGTAACATTGGAATAATTCTGAAAAATATCATCTGTCATCCGTTTCAAACCGTCAAAAAGCATAATTTCCCGACTGTGATTTAACTGACTGCTTGAGAAGCTATTAAAATGCGGTTGGGTTTAAAAATTATCATTATATCCACAAGGTATTCAAAATTCCGAAATGTAGAGATTTTTTTGTAAAATCCAGCCTCTTTCTTGGAAATCCTCGAGGAGATATCTCCGTGACAACGTTCCAAGAAGATCCATGCCCAGTCATATAGGAATCCGTTTCAAAACCAACAAAAAGCATTAATCCGATTCAAAAGTAATTGGGATAGTAATAATTATTACTATTAACTGAGTATTGTGAAGGTTTGACACGACCGGTAGGCATTTCATCTACCTGTCTGTAAATTTTGTTTGATACGTTCCGATTCAAGATGGTGGCCGTTTTAATGTTCAGAAAAAAATCTTTTTTTCAATTGTGAAATAGGAATTTAAGTCCCGACTTACAAATATTTTGATTTCAGAGGATATTTTGATTTTGATTTATTATGAAGAGGAGGGTGGCCCATAGAAAAAATAATTTCCCTCAGGACCTAATGTCATCTTAAGGATGCAGTGTGGAGGATCTTTTTAACGAAATGAAGGAGATGAAGTTCTGGGAAGGAAAGGGTACGAGGGTAGGAATCTGGGGATCAAGTGTGTCCAGAAGTGACGGACTTATGAATCCATCCCACTGCGGTGGAAAGCAATAGGTCAAACGTCTTACTGGAGAGGTCAAAAGGTCTTCCTCAACCAGTCCCTCAAGATCTGGCCCGCCACGCACTAGGTCCTAAACAAACATCATTTCATGAACCCGGGCACCACGGCTAAATCACAAACGTAGCGAATCACTTGGGGTAACCTATAGCAGAGGTGTTGGTCGTTGGATATCCGATACCCGTCTCCCAAATAAAATATTTGGAAGTGCTTGGACATTTTTCGAGGTTTTCGCGTTAAAAGGTGTTTATTACATTATATTTATATCTATAATTATATTCATTGAAACATATATCCATTATATTTGCAGGTATGTGCTTTATGGTGACCGGTCTACTCAGTAAAAACTTTTTAAGTGTATGAATATTGAGTACAAACTTATCCTCACATGATAAATCATCATGTCTCGAAGCGTCGAAAACTGATAATTGGGGTTTTTAACATTAGGTTAGGTTAGGGTAGGTTGGGTTAGGTTAGGTTAGGTTAGGTTAGGGGAGGGGGGGAAATGGAAGGGTAGGTTAATGTGAGTTATGGTGTGATGAATTATCATGTGAGGAAGTTTCGTGTCTGAATAAACTTACTATGGGAATTCAGATGCTGAGATCTCATAGTCCGATTAGACATGGAACCGTGCTTCAAAATGGTATCTTCACAAATTGTTCGTTCTATTTTGTCACGGAACCTAAAATTGACATCCACGCCTCGATGGCATTCTTAAAAAAATGTGATTTTTAACGTAATTTATTTTTGGGATATTATGCCGTGTTACACTACCTCCTTTAGCCAAAGTTTCGGACAGCATTGCAGTGTCCATCATCAGTGCTTGTATATAATCCCTGAATCCCTGTAACCCCTGATTATGGACACGCCCTGCAATGCTGTCCGAAACGGTGGCTCAAGAACACGGCATGATACCCCAAAAATAAATCAAGAGTCATCATCAAAATTGCAGTGCAAAAAGAGGTTAAAACATTTTTTAATTTTTTTTTTAATTAGTTTCAATGGCAAAGTTTTTACATGACGACGGTATAAAGTAAAACACGTATAAAATCTTTTTTTTTTCACAGTCCTCTTCACTAGGATTTCTTGTTCTGAGGCGACCTGTAGTTTTTTAAATTTTTGTATTTAGTAAAAACAAATTACTTCGCGTACACACACCACTTATATGTATTATCAAAATTATCTACATGTTTTCAAACCAAAGGTTTCTTCGTCAAGAATATATTCAATAATAAAAATAATATATTCATTTTATCCTGACAAAGAAACCTTTGGTTTTAATTTAATTCCCAGGAAAAGTGATATCGCACCAAAGGTATTTTCCATGGCCTCCCAGGAGTCCAGAGTTAACTTCCCTTGACTTATTTTTTATGGGGATACTTAAAAAGTCGAATAAACATAGGAAACCAACATCAATTGCCCAATTGAAAGAAATCATCATCCAAGAAATGGCTGCCATTCCACGCGCAATGCGCGAGGGAGTTGATGCAAATTTGCGCTCCAAAGGCCCTAGCAATGGCACAATCGCTCGATAACGATCGATAGGATAACTATCGGTAACTTTTCATCGTTCCCTAGCATGACTACAGATCGCCAACGAATAAGTGACAGTTCACAATGACTAAGTGACCTGAACATATTCGACATCAACTGTTGTTTGTACGTTAGCGATGTGCAGTTGTCCTAGAGAACGATGAGAAGTTACCGACAATCGGTCGGTAACTTCATATCGAGCGACCGTGCTAGCACACCAGGTTCGACGAGTGTTTGAGTCGAGATGGGTCACACCTTAATGATGTAATGTTTACAAAATAAATTTCCCATGTTTTTACACTTTCATAAAAAAAATTATGTCAATATGACCATTAGTTTTTTTTTTTTTTTTTTCAAATTCGCAATCCTTTATGGCTCACCTTATACTATATACACAAATTCAATCATCTATTGACCATAAGCTAATTAATAACTTTCGCACATATTTTTATCAACTGACTTTTTCACAATATTTTAAAACATGTATTTTAGTTAGACTGTGTCCCTGTTATTAGGAGACATGCTTTATTACCCTATAATCGGAAGTTTTTCAATTAAATGATAGCGCGGAAAAGCGCCGGAAGTTCCTATATTAATAGTATAGCCTCTACTGTTATTTCTAGACTGTAGAGTCATATCTACCCACTACTTAGTACAATCTATCAAATATCCAAAACTCGAAACAAAGCAACCATTTACATTCAACTTATTTATGTTTTTGCTTAATTTGTGACTAAGTTAGTTAGATATTAACATCATATTATTCTTATGTAATGTCTTTTAATGTAAACTGGCGCGAGGACATCTCAGTTCATTGCGCTAATCGCTGAGCAACGATCGGAAGATTTTTAAGTCATTTTTCTCCTTGATCTCGTTTGCGGGGTTTTTGTCAACAAGAGTAGATAACTCCAGTTCGACAAATACAAAATGTGGGAAATGAGTCTAAAGATGTTCTTGACTTATTTAATACATCAATTAATAAATATATACAATGAAAAAATAACAACAAAATATATAATTAAACAAACCACGTAATATGTTTATACAGGCGAGTTGCGAGTTTGCTTGCGTTGCATTGACAACGAGTTTTTGAGAAATTGCGTGCGGGCCATCATATTGACATACACAGGATAGCGAGTTTAGTTGCAGACTGTTTTTTTTCAGTTGCCTCTTCATCGGACGCGCTTAAGGGCGGGTGAGGGGTTGGTTGGTTACTCGGTTGAGGAACCAGTGACGACATGTAGAAAAAAAGTTGTTATTTTTTACTTTTATTTATTTCTACGTGATTTATAGCGCAGTTGTTTCTACTGCCTCGGACGACATGACACAATCTGTTCCTGCCGCGGGCAGAATAGAAGGAAGTTTTGTAGTGTGCGGATCATCACATTGACATACACAGGATAGCGAGTTGATTTGCAAAGTGTGTTTTTTTCAGTTGCCCGTGAGCGGAAGCACTTAGGCGATCGGCTCACTGAGGCAACTGAAAACTGTCAACTGGCAACTGTCTTTGTATGACAATGTGATGGCCCGCACACTACACAATCACTCAAAAACTGGTTGTCAATGGTAACGCAAGCGGTGACTCGCGACTCTAACTAAAACTAACTAACTAACTAACCATCACGCCGTTTCCCCGCAGGGGTAGGCAGAGAGGACGGACCGCCAAACAACTCGGTCTTGGCACACACTCCTTGCCTCATTCACATTCATACATCTTATCATACATGCTCTTCTATTATTCTTACTGACTCGCGACTCGCACTGCTGATTGCCGTGGCCGGCCGTTGCTAGTAGTTGCCAGCTGCCAGCTGATTGTTCTTCGTCTATGGTTAAACAAGCTTTTTGACCAATTAAGCGCCTTCGCCCACTGAGGCAACTGAAAACTCTCAACTGCCAACTGTCTTTGTATGACAATGTGATGGCCCGCACACTTCACAATCACACAAAACCCCGTTGTCAATGGTAACGCAAGCGGTAACTCCATGGTAACTCGCAACTGGCACTGCTGGTTGCGGTGGTCGGCCATCTCTAGTTGCCAGCTGTCAACTGCTTGTTCTTTGTCTATGGTTAAACAAGCTTTTTGACAAATCAAGACATAGAAACCAGCCAGTTTTAGTTGGTTTTCAGTTGCCTCAGTGGGCGGAGGCGCTTAGACATAGAAACTAGCCGGTTTTAGTTTAGTTTCAGTTGCCTCGTCAGTAGAGCGCCTAAGAAAGCGTCAAGCCGAAAACGCTAGTATCTTCCGGAACGGGATTCCGACTGAAAACTATCTGCCTGCACATTCTCGGAGTTCCTACCTACACAATATAAAAATAAATTCAAAGAAATATTTAAAATGTATCAATAAAAAATTGTTAGGTAGGTAAATTATTGTTCCTTCTTTTTCCGAAAACAAAAAAAAAACATGTGAAAAAGTATCATTTGTTTTTTTTACGTCAAACGTTTTTGATAAGTCCTTTTACTTTTATAAATTTTTCATTTAAAAAAACATACATTAAATAACAGCTACTGAACGAATTTTTATTGTCATAATTGATAATTTGGCATTAATTCATAACATCATTTAAGTTAAGTTTTCAAGAAACTTCTGTATAAATGCCGTTCAGTGAATGTGACTGTTTAAGATACTTGTACGATGATAATAATATTGAAAATAATAAAAATAACGATACAGAAAGTGGTACAAATCCGTGGACAGTTATTGTTTCTTTAATGGCCATGATATTCCTGTATGTGATTTATAACGCAGTGGTTTCTACTGCCTCGGATGACATGACACAATCTGTTCCTGCCTCGGGCAGAATAGAAAGACATGTACATGTGAATGAGCCCTCACCAAACCCGAGGAGACGTCCAAGGACCCCAAGAAGACATCTTCATCTGGCAGAGGACGACTATTACTAACGATTAACCATTAAATTAAGGCAAAACAAATTTGTACCTATTGGAAAGGAAATTATTAATGATCCTCTTTGAATTCAAAGACGCTTTGAATTTGTTTATTTGCATCTCCAATAATACAAACTATGTTTAATAAATTCTTGTGTTTGTATGTACGAGTTTATTATTTATTTTGTATGCGAGAAAGCATGTATTATATTCGGTTTCACGGTTCACGGCGAGTTCATCGAAAACGAGTTCAACCTAACCTAACCTCTCGTTGTCGAAAAATTTGCTTTCGATAAATTGATTTTCGATGAACTCGTCGGTTACCGGTTTCACGACTACTCAACAAAGTGGCATTTCCACACCTGACTTTTTTTTAAATAGCTAATAACCTAACCTAACCTATTTAAACTTTTTTTTAATAACTTTAATTTTTTATTTGCGTAATGAACAAGAGTCCCAACAGCTCCCGTCTGGAGCCAATGAGCCATCAGTGAGCAATTGGTATCCATAATTGTTTATTTTTGTTTATTGAGGCATTTTAAGTAGGTACATAGTTATCTATGTCCTAATACAATCCTTATACAGGGTGTTAAGGTACGTACTTGAGTTACTTTAACCAGTGATTCCTCACATTATTTGGAGTAAAAAATGTAAATGAAATTTTGGTCTCCGGTGACTTTTTTTATGAAATTTTTTTTTTTTTCAATTTTTTTTTTCTTTAAAATGAAACAAAAAAAGAATTCTTTCACATGACCTTATTGGTCACTCAGCCGAGTTTCCTCCCCACCACTTACCCCTCCCCCAATTACCCAAAACCTACTAATTTTTATGTTTTTGTAGAAAAAAAAAAAAAAAAAAACATCAAAAATGTCACCGGAGACCAAAATTTCGTTTACATTTTTTACTCCAAATAATGTCAGGAATCACTGGTTAAAGTAACTCAAGTACGTACCTTAACACCCATATATACATAATTAAAGTAATACATTTACAACACATCAATCACATATTTACGTATTTAATTTTAAATGTTTTTATGTTTTCTTCTAATTTTATTTCTTCTGGTAATTCTCCAAATATCTTCAACGCTCCGTACATCAACGAATTTTGACTCTGTGTTTTTTTCCTGAAGGGGAGTCTCAGTTCATTTCTTTTCCTCGTCTCATATCTGTGTGTGTTCTGAAGTTTATCGATTTTTCTTAGAAATTCAATAGATGTATGGCCATTGATGATCTTGTAGATTAATGAAATAGTATTGAAGTAAATTATTTGTTTGAAAGACAAGATATTTAACTCCTTCAACATTTTCTTAATTTTTGTGTACCTATTTTTCTTCAATATAGTTCTCATAACTCTATTTTGTAGAATGGTCATCTGTTTCATTAAACCGTCGTTGGCTAAGAATAGAATACTGCTACAGTAATTTATGTGTGGTACAATGATTGCATTGTACACATTTTTACTGGACACTGTGTTAAGGAATCTTCTTATTCTTCCCAACAGCGAAGATAATTGTGGTATGTTGTGAGGCTGAAGGTAGTGGAGAGAGGAATTAAACAGGGAAGAGAAATGTGGGAAAGTACCTGACTATTCAGATCTGGTCACCAAACACGGCTAAAGCCATTTCAAGCAACGTTTCAATTATGTATGGTGGTCTTACACCAGGGCGATACTGAGAGTATCTTCCAATCTGGAACGTGTATTATTTTTAATTAATATAATAATTGTGTAATAACATTTCTTATAATAAAATTTATTTGCGCATGCACGCCTGGTTCGATCCCGCGACCTACGGATTAGGAGTCTAGAACCTTACCCCGCGACCACGGAGGTCGTCAAATAATTTAATGACTTTTCAAATGAGGTGTTGAAGTACATGAAGCACCATTATATTCATACTGTTTTCTTATTCCATGTTTAATTTTTTGTATTATTTCCATATATAATTTTTTGTGGATGTATGCATCTGAGGTGAAATAGGATTTAGTACACGGAGAAAAAATTTATTCTAAAATACGATCATTTTATTCGTAAAACGGTTAAAAACGGTACTAAAGCTCTTACGAACAAATTAACAGGTTTCAATGTTTAATGTCGGGAAAATGTAAGAATAAATTATTATTATTAATTATTAGAACAAATTTCGTACGTATGCATTGTTGGTACAACGTATTTTTTCGTTGTATCGTCATGTTGTATTATCAGGACACCTGGATAAAACAGTTTTATAAATATGGCCTGATAAATTATCGTGAGGGTCAAAATCGATTTTTCTCCGTGTAGCTTATTTTGTATTACCTACCTGTAATTCATTTATATTTGTTTCATATTACCTAATATGATTTATTAAATAAAAGTTAACATTTTTACTAGGTACCAATTACTGTTGTTTACTAGTTTTTCCGGAAACCGTACCACATATAAACAGTCACAGTAAACAGGCAGCCATCTGACATGTCCTTGCTTATCATGGAAAACAATGGTCTCACATTGCGACATAATATATTGTTCACATGAGGTGTGTGGTGTGTTTCTGAGGAACACGCTGACTGTTTTTGGTCGTATTCTAAAAATTAGCATATTGTTTTTCTCGTTCCGCGGCACATTGTGGTTCGTTTATCTAAAATTGGAGTAAACTTGAAATAGTACCTACTACGACGCAAAATGAGTTCGTTCTACTCGTAGATTTAGGCGCTCCGCTGACGAGGCAACTGAAACCAAACTAAAACCGGCTGGTTGTTTGGTTTTTTTGATTGGTCAAAAACCTTGTTTAACCGTAGACGAAGAACAATCAGCTGACAGCTGGCAACTAGCAACGGCCGGCAACGGCAATCAGCAGTGCGAGTCGCGAGTCACCGCTTGCGTTACCATTGACAACGGGTTTTTGAGTGATTGTGTAGTGTGCGGGCCATCACCGTGTCATACAAAGTTGACAGTTTTCAGTTGCCTCAGTGAGCGGATCGCCGTAGTGCCTCCGCTGACGAGGCAACTGAAACCAAACTAATACCGGCTGCTTTCTATGGCTTGGTCAAAAAGCTTGTTTAACCATAGACGAAGAACAATCAGCTTGCAGCTGGCAACTAGCGGCGGTTGGCCACGGCAACTAGCAGGGCGAGTCGCGGGTCACTGCTTGCATTGCCATGACAAGGGATTTTTGAAAAATTGTGTAGTGTGCGGGCCCATACACAGGATAGCGAGTTTAGTTGCAAACTAGTTTTATTTAGTTGTCTCGTCAGCGGAGGCACTAAGGCGATCCGGTCACTGAAGAAACTGAAACCAAACTAAAACTTGCTGGTTTCCAACCAAACTTCCTACTCAATTTTACGATTTCAATAATTATCTCAGCTCGTTTACCCATAGACGAAAAACAATCAGCTGTCATCGTAGCAACTAGCAGGGTGAGTCGCGAGTCACTGCTTGCGTTACTATTGACAACAGGTTTTTAAGAAATTGAGGGCCATCACATTGACATACACAGGATAGCGAGTTTAGTTGCAAACTGGTTTTTTTCAGTTGCCTTGTCAGTGAAGGCACTTACATAATATATTATGTCAGTGACATTCGGCTGACAAAGTTGGGATATTTTAAATCTAAGCGAAATGCGGTAGGTAGGTACTCAGTGAAATATTATAGAAGCCACAAGTTAGCGCCTCCGCCCACTCAGGCAACTGAAAACTCTCAACTGCCAACTGTCTTTGTATGACAATGTGATGGCCCGCACACTACACAATCACACAAAACCCCGTTGTCAATGGTAACGCAAGCGGTGACTTGCGACCATCTTGCGACTGTCACTGCTCATTGCCCTAGGCGGCCGTTGCTAGTTGCTAGCTGTCAGCTGTCTCGTAGTTCGTCTATGGTTAAACAAGCTTTTTGACCAATCAAGACAGAGAAAAAGCCGGTTTTAGTTGGTTTTCAGTTGCCTCAGTGGGCGGAGCGCCTTACACATAATGAGTGTATTCTTATGGTAGATTCAGACTGGGTCGACGTACTCATCGCTACGCCTAAGGCGCTCCGCCCACTGAGGCAACTGAAAACCAACTAAAACCGGCTGTTTTCTCTGTCTTGATTGGTCAAAAAGCTTGTTTAACCATAGATGAAGAACAATCAGCTGACAGCTCGCAACCTAGCAACGGCCGCCCAGGGTAATCAGCCGTGACAGTCGCAAGATGGTCGCAAGATGGTCGCAAGTCACCGCTTGCGTTACCATTGACAACGGGGTTTTGTGTGATTGTGTAGTGTGCGGGCCATCACATTGTCATACAAAGACAGTTGGCAGTTGAGAGTTTTCAGTTGCCTGAGTGGGCGGAGGCGCTAACAATGTCGGGGCTACTTAGCAACCATAGATTTTCAATGAAAATTTATGTTTTAGAATCACATTGGCCACACGCATCGCGACGTGCGATGTCTGTGGCCATTTTCATAGAAAATGCATGGGTTGCTAAGCATTGTTTGGCGTAGCGATGCGTACGTACGTCGTCCAGTCTGAATCTACCTTTACTGTGCCTTATATCGCCACGAATATAGGTAATAGCCATAAAAGTTTGCTTGCAATCGATTACCTAAATAAAATCGGCAAAATCGGGGTTTTGTATTCCCCGCTTTTCTCCTCCAAAACTGGATCGATTTTTAAGTTTTTTTTATTAACTGTATTCTAAGAAAGTACGCTATGTCTGCAGGTTTTGCTTTTTTAAAAAACACATTGTTTAAACACAAAAAACACAGTTAGTATACTGAATGTCTGTTGATGATAGTGGTCAATGTCTACATTATAAAAAAAAGATTTGCAGGAGTGTCACAATCTAGAAAGAAAATTAAGGAATACACGGAGAAAAATTTTATTCGAAAAAACGATAATTTTAATAGTAAAAACGGTTAAAAACGGGATTGAAGTTCTTACGAACAAATTGACAGTGTTTCAATGTTTATTGGCGGGAAAATGTAAGAATAATTTGTAGGCCCTATTAAGTTGTTCGTAAGAACTTCAGTTCCGTTTTTACTATTAAAATTATCGTTTTTTCGAATAACATTTTTCTCCGTGTACGTTTGTATGGCCAAAACGTCGCCCGGTTTCCTCTTAATGATTAACGTGTCTTTTCATTCATAATTCAATTGTACATAAAATTGCACTGCGTCACTGCTACGTATGCGTCGATACATAAAATACTGTGATGCAATTGCATTTAATGTCCTTTCCTTTTAAATATTTAATATACATAGATTGTCATCCTACTTATGAATGATTTGCGTCAGATGTCCTTATTAGCCTCGGCAAATATACCATTGTAAAAATGCATGAGATTTAGTAGACTAATAAGAACAGGAATCTCTTTGCAGAAAATTTAGTCCATACGCAGAAATAAAATTGCGTTTTCCGCAAAAAATTCTAAGAAAAATCGTTGTCCTATATAATATTTTTTTTGTTCCATTCAAATTATATTTACAGCAATGAAAATAATTTACTTTGAACGAGCAAGAATTCTTTATATGATAATGAATAGAGATGTTTTTTATGCATTGTTATTGTAGATTTCACGGTTAGCACCAAAGAAATTAATGTTTCGCTCCTTCACGGTTGCTGATTTGCGAATAATCATTTTAATTGTTTGATAGCGTTAAGAAAAACAGAACAAGTCAGCAGTTATGTCGATTTTTAATATATTATGAACCATACTGACAAACAAACTAAAACTCAGATGAATAAAGAGGATCCGGGAGTATAATACATATTTTAAATTTCTAACAATAAAAGTTTTGACCCCTCTCCATAGAATTAGCCATGTAATTTTTCTCTGGCTTTTTAATTTATTTTACACGTATCCTGATTCTTAACATCATGTCTAATAGAATGCTTGGTTCCTGGAAAAGAAAGTTTTCACATAATATGATAACGTTCAGGAATATTTTAAGGTGCAAGCAATGACTTAATAAAATACCTAAGAGAAGGACTTGGCGTATCAATAAAACATTCCGTCAAAACTCGGGATGCGGATGTTAGTAGCGCCCCGTTCCGGGAACAGTTTATTGGATAGCAAACACCCCTGCTACAGGTCACTCCAAGTGGTTCGCTACGTTTGGCGACTTAGCAGGGATGCCCGGGTTCATGGGGTGATCGGAAAATCACGAGAAAATCGTCCGGGTCTGCCCACCAACTGCGTGTCAGGCCAGATCGAGAGAAACTCTGATCTTTGATCTCTCTCGGAATATCGCCTTGCACCCTATTGGCAGGGTTGGAATCATACTCCTGGACACACTGACCACCAGATTCCTACTCACCCCCATACCTTTTTCATTCCCAGAACATCCTTTCTTTACTTTTAATGGGGAAAGGAAAATTTTAATATGCAAGATGTCGATAGAAAAAAAATGACAACAATATTATTTCTTGGTATCTACAAATAATTATTCCAATGTCAATACACAGTTAAAGAGTTATTTATATTTGCAAATTTATTTAATAAAATAAATTTTCAAATATTACTAAACATACATCTTAAGTATGTATCATGTACATTGGTTTATAAATTAGATAAATACATAAAATTAACTGCAGAAAATAATTTAAATAGTAGGTAATATTTAAAGAATAAAAATGTATACATAGTTATAAGTTGAAGTTTATCATATGGCTAGCCCGTATTGAGGCAGTAATTTTGCAAACATATCCACACTTATTAATACAACATATTGAGTATATTTATTAAAATATACCTACTCAATAGGTTGGTTAACTTCAAATTTGGGTGAGTGCACCGGAAAATGCCCTGTCGTGATGCAAATTTTTACGATCATTTGTTATTTTTTTAGAATCTTTTTTTTAAATCTATCTGGAAGAATGTTGTAAAGTCTTATCGCAAGGTATCTAAAGTTTTGTAGTAAGTCTTTGATATTGTTTCGTGTACAAAGACTATTTTAATGTTTTTTAATGTATGTTTGTGTATTGTATTGTTTTTCGTATATCTGCTGAACGTCAAACGCATATTAAGTTCGAGTCGAGTTATGATAGATATTTTAAAATAAGTAATACAGTAGGTATTGTTATCACATATTACCTATAATGAGTTATTGCATAATGTTTTTCGCATTTTTATAATGGCTCTCTTGTTAACTGAATCATAGATATTCCGGACGTCTGCAGATAAATACCAAGCATAATTTGATTTGAGTAGGTAGTAAAGAGTGCATCTTTTCTTACAACGTACCACAACAACTATGAATGTTGGAATGCTCTTTCAAATATTTCCAATGGAAAAGAGCCTCAAATGTGAAATAAGCGAATGGGAAATCGTTAATTTCGGTGACAGATAACAATATAAGTTTTTTTTTAAACTAGGTACTTTCTACCCGGAGAACGATGAATGATATAGTTATACTTTTTAAATTAGTGAATAACTTCACAGATTTTCAGTGTTAAATGTTAAGTGTTATCCGTGTCCCTTTTAAATTCACCATCTTTTTCTGTAAAACCATAGCAATAACTATTCATATCACTCACAACTGCCAATACAATATAGACCTTTTCGATATATTTAAAACCTCTCCGTCCTGCATCAAAGCAAAAATAACTAATTGACACTGACATTGTAACACGGTAAGAATTTACCATACCTACTGATATGTACTAAAGTCCAATCTCCAGCTTCACCAAAAAGTTTAACAAATGTCGAGAACAATTTTTGTTTTTTCCACATTGTCGTCTCCTGCGTTTGTTTGAAAATTAGAGCGCGGTACGGTAAACACAGATTTCAACAAATACCCCTGAAGGCTACAAAAATGACGCGTCTACCATCATATTTTTAAAGAGCTTGCCGTTTTGCAATAAAATCCAAATAAATGGAATATTTCTGAATGTATCCGAAAACTAAAAACTGTTTTGGAAAGGTGATGAAATACATGATTCCATCTAAACCAAGCGGAGATAAATCTTCAAGCCCCGCCCTCTCGAAAGTGTCTATCCCCACCCTCCTAGCAGCAACGATCGCTTCAGGGCGCCAAATTCAAATAAGTAAGTTGCTCTACCCCATCCTGTATAATGTCAAGCCACAAAGTGTTTACTTTCTTCGATAATTTAATATCAAGAATATCACAAGATGTTTACAAAAATATGTTTTTCTGCACACGAGTGCAGTTATCATAAGTAAATTGTTTATTTTTCCTGATGTAAACCCGACTTTGGTTATCAATCAAGCAAGTAAAAACATATTTGGTACACTTATAGTTGTATGGAAAATCACGCCGACTTTCACCAAAACAAAACATAACCTGGTTTATATTTTAAGCCGCGCTATATTCACCTCTCTGACAACTAACAAGTGCGAACTCCTTGGAAGCATTGCTCAATACGTAACTCACCATGCCAATGTGAACATCACCAGCAATGCCTAGGTATAACTCATATCAATATTAAAAAAAACACGGTAATATATAAAAGAAGGTAGGAAATATGCAGGAAGGCAATTATTTAGTTAATTAATTAATAAAATTGTTAGACCAGGTTAGGTAACTGCAGAGGCGGAATGGTCCTGCAAGATTTAATGCATTCCCGTGAGTTATACAGTGTGCACTCGGGTAAACTACACACCTGGGAACATTTTTTTTTATATCTTTGCAGGCAACCCGGGCGGTTATTTTTTACTTAATGACATACATTAACCGTTTCACTAGAAATTTGTTTAATTTATGTCGTTTGGCGTGTTTCCCGACTACGCACCGGTGCCGAGGGGATCAATGACGCTAGTTCCTCGGAGCATCTTCCATTGAAATGCCGGTAGAAAAAGGATAGCATTCCCACCCGACGCCTGTGCTCTAAAGATTGCATTCCGTTTGTTAAGATGGGAGAGGACCGCCCGTTTCTGCACAGAGTCGAGGGTTTTTTTCAGGTTCATTGGGGCTCCTGACCAGAGATGGCTGCCAAATTCATCCGTGGGGCGTACTTGCGATTTGTATAGGGTTAGCAGTTGTGCACTATTAAAGTATCTGCGGGCCTTGTAGGCCAACTTAACTCTGGCCTCGATGGAGCCCCCGTACCTGAGCTGGTCACTTAGAGTTACACAGAGCATATCAATGGAGGACCTGTTCGGAAGAATGCTACCGTTGGAGGAGACTAGATTGATTTGATTTGATCAATTTGAAAGGGGACGAGTTTTCTTCAAAGAATACATGAGTTCACGCTAATAAAAAAATAAAAATAGAACTACTTATTCTTTACAGTTTTTTTCCAATTTGTTTTATATCACGAAATTCAAATGTAACTATAAACATCAACTCTTGTAGAAAATACCTGCCATAATTAACCTCCGTATAAACCATTATCCTGTTTAAAATCTAATTTACGGGGTGTATCGGTACGTACCCGACAAACTTTAACCTGGGATTCCTGATCATATTTAGAGTAAAAAATGTTATGGCGACTTATTTTTATATTTTTTTTATTGAAAATAAACGTTACCCGAGAGCAAAGTTGCCATAACATTTTCGCTGGTTAAAGTTTGTCGGGTACGTACCGATACACCCTGTATATAAAAATCTCCTGTCACGGTGTTTGTGGTCGCACTCCTCCGAAACGGCTGGACCGATTTTTATGAATTAAAAAAAAATATATTTTGTAGGTATGAGAATAAAGTATATTTCATACCGCGACCTCTGGCTTTATGGAATTTGCATAGAACAATTGAAATAGGTCAAAAAGTTTAGCGGTAGGGAAAAAAAATTGAGGGGGAGGGGGGGGGGGGGGGAGAAGGTTCACGGGAGGGAGGACATGGGAGGGGGGAAGGCGGAAATGGTGAAAGGGGAATGCGTGAGGGGGGTCGCGAAAAGGGTTACAGAGGGAGAGCGGAGGGGGAAGGTGAAAGTGGAACGCGGGAGAAGAAGGAGTCGCGGAAGGGGAAGACGTAGCGAAAGGGAAACGGGACGGGAAACACGTAGGGAGAAACAATTTATTTATTTAAGTGGCATTTCAACGCATGCCGGGTATTAGGTAGTAATCAATATAATTTTCCACGTATTCTATGTAATCTTAATGTATAATATTTTTAATTTTTATTTCTATCTTGTATAAAAAATTTTTTTTCAGCTTACTTTTAATTTTTATATTTGTATTTATTTTTATTTACTCTTTAATATGTTTTTTTTTTCTTTTCTTCTTGCTTATGTTTTATCTGTTTCTATAAAATAATATTTTTTAGTTTTTATATTAATTATGTCATGTGTGACTACTAAAACACGGGCAATTAGCCTAGAGTGGTAGTTTAAAAAAATGTCAAAGAAACTGTAAAACTCATAAAAATTTATGACATAATAAAAAATAAAATTACTTAACAGACATTTGGAGAAATACAAACCTAAAGTAGTGGGGTGGGTACTGCAATGGGCGAACGCAGCCGCAACAAATTATAATTCAAACAACAACTGTGCGAATAAAAAGGATGCACTCGAGCTGGAGATTTTGTCTTGATTCATCAAAAATTAAATCTTTACAGTCATTAAAATATATTTTAACTTGTTTAGACCCTTCAATGCCTGGAGCACTTCCCTCATAAATTACGCATTATGTTTTTGTTAATGGTATACAGAGCTCCAGGCCAAAAATGCCCCTTTCTCTCTAATAATGAAGTTTATTATGTGTGGAATACCAAAAAAAATGTAATTTTCTCGGGCCTGATTTAATGAACGTAGTGATTTGGTCCGGCGCGGCGATCCGCCCCTGGGGCCCGGTCACCGATCACTAATCAGGCAGGTAATAATAATCGCCGACCGGTCGCCTGTGATTTCATGCTGTGGCACGGTGGAAAAACCCTACGTCTGACTAATAATATGATAATCATACACCTGTGTACTGTGTACTGTGTACTTACTCTGAAGACGACTACGGGGTAAACAATGCCTGCAATTTCAGAATGTTTTTATTTATAAAATTGCGTATTTTTCAAAAAATTAATGCTAAGAAATGATAGTTATTTACCTCATTTCTGTTCTTCTAACTGATTATTGAACGTATTTTTGGCATTATTCGAGTCCCGTCGGCGGCATGTATCTTTTCTCGGAAGGTTGTTTCAATGTGGATGAATGTTTCAGGCTGATAATTTTTGCTTATAATAAATATTTTTGGCACTTTTTTGTCAAATATGTGGTTGAATCGTGAATCAAATAGTGTGGAATAGCTTGAAAATAATCGGGAAAACAGGGTTTCTATTTTTTTTGTATTTATTTACTTAAACATATATAGTACATTTAGACATACACAGTACATTTCGACATACATAATACATTTATTTATCTAGACTAACTTTCTAACTATTTAGACGGTTTTTACGAAAATGAGTTAAATATACAGTTATTTTTCTTTTTTTTTTCTTCTTCTTCTACAATATGAGCCATGTAATAATATCAAATGTTTAAAGCGATAAAAAATAAACCATATGAGGACAATCAAAATGCTACATAATAAAAAATAAATAAAAAAATAGTCATACCCCCTGCATTCCACTACACAATTCAATTGCCTTGGTATGTACATAATATTAACATCATTTTGACATGCCTAGCTGTCAAATTTAAATAAATATAAATTAAATATTTTTACTTAATATCGTATTTTAAGTTATGACGAAAACTGTGTAAATAATATGAACCATGACTGTGCATGGAATATGAAGCATGTGAGTAAAACGCGTAAAAATTCAATTTTCTGGTAAAAAAATAATTAATGTTTGCCATAAATATATTCTTACAATGAACGAAATGTATTTTTCCTACTTTGTCCATAAATTGAATTATTATTTTTTGATTTGTTATTTTTTTAAACAGTTTTTATCGATTTTCTCAGAATGTACTCATTCTCACATGGTTCATATTCTATATGCAACGATGCACGTTTTGCTCTTGTATTTTTATTACTTGTGTGTATTTTTTACTACCAACAAAATGTACCAAATATACAAAAAATTTATTACTACCAACAAACTGTAGAAAGTGTACTGTTTCAACATGTAAAAGCCCCTTAAGCGTTAAAAAAATAAATAAGTTAAAAATAAATAAAATTTGATAGAAAGCTTATCGGGACCTCTATTTAACACAAATTGTTATTTACATCACGTTGATAAAAGAGATGGTGATGTATTTTCCAGGAATGGAACCTACGGGTACCAACTATTTTTTTTGGTAAACAAAAAACACAATAATTACTAATTACATTACATCTATCTATCTATACTATATATATATATAAGTGAATCCCTGTTTCTCTTGGTCACGCCATAACTTGAACGACTTTACCTATTTCATTCATTTTTTTTTTAAGTTTTCTAATACTTTGTAGAAGGTTCTTACGGAAAGAAAATCAAGAGAATTGGATAATTTCAGAAAACTTAACGACTATTTTAACTTCGTACGTTTGGCAGTTAGCGCGTTTTATATATATATAGAGAGATACTTCCTACACTATTCATCCGATTGCGTTAAAAATTTGGTGAGTTGTTGTGGACATGCCCGTGAAGATTTCTATTTAGCAATATTTTATATTGGTGAGTTCTGGAGTTATTAAATTTGCAAAAAAATGCAACAGGACACACGCGAGTTTTTTGAAAAATGGGGGTATTTGATGGAGTTTAGCGGCAAGAAAATAGGGCGGGAGAGGGAGAGGAATCCGGGAGGGGTGGAGGGGAATGCTGGAGAGGTGGATCACGGAAGGGATGAGGAGAGAGAAGGCGGAGAAGGTGGAAGGAGAATTAGTGAGAATTAGATAAGGGGACAGCGGGAGAGGGTTGGGAACGGGGAAGGTGAAAAGGGAACCCGGGAGGGAAAGGAAATGAGGGTGGGGAAAAGGTGGCGAAAGGGGGACGGGGACGAATGGGAAAGGACACGCAGGAAGAAACAATTTCTTTATTTAAGTGGCATTGCAACGCATAGCGGGTATCAGCTAGTAACACATAAATCACATAACATATACATCTTAGGCAATACATTATATTGATAACAACACATCGTTTGTTTGTCTATTAGAAGATCTTGTGTCATGACTAATTCCTCAAACTCACCCTTCACCGATCCAGAGATCTTTCATGACCTTCGGTCTCCTATCGATGATTGTTGAAACGTTTGTTGCGGATGTTATTGTGCCCCCTTCTAAAACTGTCCCCCAAAATTCTCAGAAGTCTTAAAAGTTGTCCTCAACTGAAGGATATTATGCCTCTAAATATGTGTTTTTCCTTGGGTCACATTAACTAATACGTTAGCAGATTAAGAATGTGTGATAATAATAATTGTATAATTTGTTCAAGGGCGCTGTACAATTTATTATGATTTCCTGGGATTTAATCTTATTATTTAAAAACTAATACATAAAACATTCTAAACACTTCCGTTAATATTAGAAAGTGAAAAAAAAAACAGACATTTTTTATTAAACAAATGTGTTATAAACGTCATCGTCACCTCACTTTTTTGTCGTTTCATATAAAAATAATCTTAATATATAAAACAAAGTCGGGTTAGTTACACTATTTATAACTCGAGAAAGGCTGGACCGATTTTTATGATCTTAGATTTGTTGGATTTGTCTCGTCCCGATTAACAGAATAATTATTAAAACATAGAAAAAAATCACGGGAAAAATAATTATGAAGAAAATAAAAAATTTCATATATTTTGTATGGAACGGCTTTTCAAATAATGTGCGTTGGTCGATATAATTTGAATCAATTCGAACTGTCAATGGTGTAGTGTGCCGAACATTTCGTGCTTAGTCAACAGCTCTATTTTGAGGCGGTACGAAGTTTGCCGGGTCAGCTAGTTTTTAATAAATTCAATAAAGTTTCATAACTTTTTTCAAATTGAGTTTAAAAACTTTGGATTCATAAAGATGTAGGTATATTTTATTATTTTGGGGTTAACTTTTAGATTTGAATATAAAGCGTGAACACCGTTTAGATCATTTTTCTCTCCATGATAGTAAGGCAAGCTCTATGGGACCTATATGAGTGATTCCCAAAAGCGAGCAAATAAATTAGCCTGAGGAGTTAAACAAGATATTCACATTTTTTTGACATTTTTACAGGGATCAATATAATTTATATTTATATCAATGACTAAACTACCCACAAATAACTAGGTACGTAGATTGTGTACCTAAGTTGGTACAAAATGTCGGTAATTATTTCTGACCTTTAAAAGGTTATACTGAATATGTACGTAAAAAACCTACTAGCATACAAGTAGATCCCTCATTGCACGTTTAGGGCTCGTTCGGACTAGGCGAGTAATTTAATAATTATTATAAGCAATAATTATTACCCTGAAACACTCATCAATATTGAAAACTCTCCCGAGAAAAGATATATGTCGCCGACGCGACGCGAACCCGCACCCCTCTGTTTGCCGGACAGGAGCTCTACCATTAAGATGATAGACTTCGCTTTTCGGCCCATACAAAAAGGACGCCTGGGAAAAAACACTTTTCTACATCGAAAATTGCACAAAATAAATATATTTTTTTATACTGCCTTCTAGAGGGTGAAAACTATGTCGGTATGTTTTCGAATTTTCGATGCGTTTCGTATTAACGTAAACATTCACTGTCAAACATGTACGATTTATCAAAAAATATTATTTAAGGAAAAAGTGCTGCTAACTCAACTCCCATAGAGAATTATAAAATTATAAAAAGCTACCGACGTAGCTTTTCTTTCTAAAAAATATTTTTTTTTTTAAATTTCAATTTCGTGAAAGTTTCGGTGTAGAAAAGTGTATTCTCCATAAAACCCATTTCGAGCGATTTCTGTAGGTAAATTTGAGCGTTGTCTCATTCGCACATTTCGCATTCGCATGTATTGTAAGTGTGCGTGAGCTTATTGTGAGCGGGACAGAATGACAGTCGCGGTTGTTCCGCGTGTGGTTCAAAGTCTAGACTCTTAAGCTACGGCGGGATACCTCCTACCCGCCAAATGATTCAATATATACCTAGTGTTTCATTCAACAATTATCGCTTATTATATTTTTTTTTCACCTGCAAACAACCAACTTTATTTATATATGAGAAAGGCATGTAAGTGCTAACTCTCTCACTAGGTGGCGTCGAGACATTATATCTACATTTTGCGGGTTCGAGTCCCGTCGGCGACATATATCTTTTCTCGGGAGGGTTTTCAATATTGATGAGTGTTTCAGGGTAATAATTATTGCTTATAATAATTGTACCCTTTGTGCTATGCATAAAAAATCTTGTCTTAAACATTAGTTTATCAATTCATAGAGTAATTTAATAGCTAAAGGTGTCCGAACAACAAAAAGAGTCGAGTAGTTTAGTCAGTGATTTGGTAGAAGTCAAAGCATTTTTTTCGGGCTGGTAACACCTCCCACCTCGTTTGTTCTTTGGGATCTTCTAATGCTTTTTCCCTGAGAAGAGAATTTGTGACTCCTAGTATATATAGCTGTCTACCTAGTATTTATACGGTATATATTAACCTGGTAGAACTGTATTTGTTTTTAACCTCGTAAGCTAGCGAGGAAGCTAGTAAGCTAGCTTCTCAAAAAACGATAGTTTACAATTATTTAGTTCTGTGGCAGCCCAAGCTAGTACATGATCGGTTAGTGCACGGTGACGACGCGCTGTGTTTTTTTTTTGACACACGCTACGATTCTAAAAATGTCGGAACTCTGTAACGAGATTAATTTAAAGTTTGTACAATTATATCGTAATAAAGAATGTCTGTGGAACGCTACTATTCCATCTTATAAAAATAAATATATGCGTAATACAGCTTTATAAAAAAAATTGTGCCGAATTAAGGATAATCGGCAAATAACCTTCTACGTTTAATGTTTCTTTTACGTAAACTGTTATTTTTTTCCTACGGACGGACGCGGTCGTATGGTTACCGTAGTCATTTTTTTTTTTTTTTTAATGTTTCTTTATTCTTTGAATAGTAAATATATAACAATTGTGGAATTTATGGCCGCCATACTAGGCACATGCCCGTGTTATGGATACTGTCTTAAAACTTCCTAGCATCGTGTAAACTAACCGCTCTAGTTTGTTCCAAGCCAGGATAGTAAGCCAGGATCTTGCCAGAACAGTACGCCGGCATACTAGCTTGCTACACTGGCTTGAAATACTAGGGGCATCAGCGATGGGTAGATAACGTCACACAGGATACTTCAATGTACATTTTATTAGGTATTGCACATATTTATGTAACTAGATACCTGTTTCTTCCTCTACCAGTTTATATTATTATTTTAATGGAATAAATTGAAAACAATGTTTTAATGGGGATGTCGATGCACGTTTTTATAAAACGATTCTAACGCTTTCATTTACTGCTCATCGTTGAAAAAAATAATAATTATTACTAAAGAATTGCAGTTTACGTAATTTATTATAGTAAACATGATATCCTATCTACTATTTAAGTATAATTACCATTGTTTATTTAATTAGATAATTATGCACGAGAGAAAAAAGCTTAGTTTCCTCACTAACACATTGTTTATTGTATCTACATCAATCGTTATTTCGAGATAAACAGGTGTTAAAATTATTTTTGAAATGGTAAGTTTCATATGAAATTCAAAAATAAATTGTCGCGGTTTCACACGTTTTTAATCCCACCCCATATTAAAGGTCCCTATAAGGACGTCAACAACAGTATCTAACTTTATAACAGTTTGATGTTTCAAGTACACATATAAACTCTATGCCAAAAATATTCTGGTTCATCACCTCAAAAAATATACAGAGGCAAATACCTCACACAACCATAAAACCAGAGCCAAGCAAATACACAAACTAAATCTAAATGTAATTATTCTACCTTTGTAACACAAACTAAATCTAAATGTAATTATTCTACCTTTGTAACACAAACTAAATCTAAGGGGGTTTCTCACCATCCTCCCAATATCTTCTACAGTAATAACGAATATTATTAAAAATAAAAAAATAAAATACTCGTAGTGGTTAGAAAACTCGGCCAACTTATCCAATATATAGCCACTATTTATAGGTTCGAGTACCGAATTATAAACTCCAACTTAATAAATAAATAAACCGTAAATCGTAAATCGAAAATATTCGTTATTAGGGTAGATAAGCTATTGAGAAACCCCCTAAATGTAATTATCTACCTTTGTAACACAAACTAAATCTAAATGTAATTATTCTACCTTTGGACAAAGGGGCACTGAATTTATGGTAGTAAAGCTACCCAACAACTCCCACACTATTAAATAAATTAAAACAAAAAAATAATTACGTTAAGGACATCAAATCTTGACAAGGAACTATCGGAAAAAGAACTTAAGTCATTGAAATTTTTGTGTGGTGTTCTCGAAAAAATAAAATTGCATTTAATAATATTTTGTTATTAGCATTTCTTAAAGTAAATTATGAAGATACATATTTCTTAGATGTAGAAAAATGTACAATAAATAAACTACCTGCATTACGTATACAATACTAGAATTAAAGACCCGGTACCAGGTAAAATGTCAGATAATAATCAACTAAGGATTGCACGAGTCACGTCACAAGACCGTAATTTTGTTATTGACGACCAATGGGCAATCATTCAATGATCATTGTTAATCATGCTTACAGATCATCCGTGATCATCCAACGAGTACCTATCAATAATTGCTAACCAATTTACCTATTCTTTAACGTTTTTCTTCTTACAGTCATGCACAGGGATATTATGTTGATGATATTATTGAACTATTTCCATCCATCTTGGTGGTGATGGTGATGAAACTAAGCTATTTTTCTTTCGTCCATAATTATCTAATTAACTAAACAGTAATAATTATACTAGTCTCATTCAATGGAAGCAAACTTCTGAAAAGGCCTTCCATTGAAATATGGTTGGTATAGTCCATATCGTACACGAGTCAGTATTTGCATCAGTATTATATATTTACACAAGTCAGTATTCGCATCAATATTATAATATTTACTAGAGTCAGTATTTGCATCAGTATTATAACATTTACACGAGTCAGTATTTGCATCAGGAGGTTTCTCACCATCCTCCCAATAGCTTATCTACACGAATAACGAATATTATTAAAAATAAAAATAAAATACTCGCAGTGGTTGCAAAACTCGGTCAACTTATCCAATATATAAATTTGGTTCCTTAGAACAGGCAATCTGCCTAGCTAGGAACTAATATCGACCTAAAACAACGTAATAACACTTGTATTCATATTATTCACTTGTATTATGTATTATTTCTGTTATTTTGGCTTTAAATGTATCAAATGTAAATAAATTTAAAAAAAATATATATATATAGCCACTATTCATAGGTTCGAGTACCGAATTATAAACTTTAACTTAATAAATAAATAAATCGTAAATCATAAATCGATAATATTCGTTATTAGTGTAGATAGGCTATTGGGAGGATGGTGAGAACCCCCCTCAGTATTATAATATTTACCCGAGTCAGTTCTTTCACAATTTTCACTGTAATGTTTCTGTATGTAGGCCATGTACTGATGGGACATTAAAGAAATGTAGGAGGACTGTTTACATTTCATGCCATGTAAAAGGAAACCACTATCTACCACATTGGCATCAACTTTTATTATCAACTTGGTAGCAGTTTATTTTGGAATTTCCCAGGATGCCCGCTGACAGCGACATTAGCGAATCCAACTTTGGAAAGGGATGGTCATTGAACCTTCATGAATCTTAACTCGCCCTCGTGAATCTCTCGTTTGCCGTGATACTTGGAAATCAGCGTGCTGCTCTCCATTTGCGAAAACCACTTCAGCGAACTCCTCCAATAACGTGCAGATGGCGGTGCCTCCTGGTGATCCACAAACTCACTTGGCGAGTACAGAATCATTAATTCCTCTTCCTCGCGTCAGGCCACCTGAACTTTTCATGGAGAGCACACGCTGTTCTTCCATGGAGCTACTTTCAAGCGACGCGATCGCAGTATTTGTAAACGCCACTGCCCGCAGCACTAGCAAAATAGTATAACAGGTAGCGGGTAGCAGCGATTAAGTCGCTTATAAGTAGCTCCGTGAACGAAGATCGTAAGTGTTTGTTCCATGACCATATCCGACCGTTCTTAACAATAAAAACAGATTTTTTTATATTTTACTTTCCCCTCCTCCATATCTTCATAAGAATTAATCCTAGCAAACAGTGTATTAGAATCTTTTTTGCAGAAAATTTTATGTAGATAATTTAATATGCAAACATTTTTTCACTAGAGGCAGTATTTTTTGAGTTATCAACGAAAAACTGAAAAAAGGGACCTTTAGAGAATCCCCCCCCCCACCCTTAGCTCCACCCCCACCCATCGGTAATTTTAGTATGTTGTTAAGGACACCTTCCCCTACAACTGTGCTAAAATTGGCTTCTACATGAATTATTTCCGCTATATGGACAAGTACAATTGCGATCGTAATGAAGATAAGCAAGACTCTTTACTTACTACTTTTTTCGACAGTACAAGCACCATAATTTAAATTATTAAACAATTATTTATCGAGAAGTGGACGAATTTATAACTAATTTATACGCAGCAATTTGCGAGCTGTTAGATCAGCGGCAATCGGGAACGTAATGAATCTTCCTTTTTAGAGCGGCATCCGTCGTCGAGTGCTGCAGAAGATCCGTGTCACTATTGAAGTGGAAGCAGCCAATAGCGTCGCGAATTGTAGCGTTGTTCGCTTCCCACTAGTATGAGTGTGTAAATAATTTGATATTTGTTTGTATGGTATGCAAAAATGATTATTATAAGATATTTATAATTGATATTTATTCCTATCTGCTTGCTCTGTCGCCATTTTTAAAAATCTGTTTTACTTTTCTGGATGCGGGAAAATTAATAGAAAATATTGTACATACTGATCAGGGGCGGCTCGTGACTATTGGGTGTGATAATATATATTTTTTAAATTCCAAAATCGTTTTTTTGTATGAAGAATTCAGGAACAAAAACAAAATTTCTAAACAACAAAAAAAACATCAATATATATATTTTTTTTTAATATTAGCACTCTAGCACACCAAAAGCCACGAGCCGCCACTGATACTGATCTGATGACGTAGATATTAATTAATCTATTAAAAAGGGTATTAACCATCCTTCCTGATATTTACGATTAATGTTCCTATGACGTCTGCAAAACCATGTTTGTACCACGCGACCGATGGCGCCCATATATGCACATCAAAATCCTTTTCAATATAATTTTTGCTTTGTTAAGGAATTCCAACCCGCAACCTTTCGACTGAGTCAGGTAATATTGTGTATTATACTATAGTCACTATGATAATATCCATGCGTACCCCTTATAACTCATTTTATTATATTATTTTATTTTATACTCTCCCACGAATCAAAACGAGATGTCGAAAGAAACGGTAGGATCATGGATGTCACAAATATTCACTCCAAAGGAAAATGGTTTTATTTTGCTGTCAGGAGGTCTAGAATGGTCGATCGATAAAACCCTATAACAATACGATATTTATTTATTATTATTAATTTTCAACGCCCTGATGGGCTTTTACATAATAAGTTTATAATACAGTGATATAATATATGTAATACAATGTTTAAATAAGAAATATAAACTTATAGCAATGAACATTATAGAAATGGCAGATATAAAAGTAAGTAAAAAATATTATATTATATACTAAAAGAGAAAAAGTAAAAATAAATTAAACTGAAACCAGTTTTTAAATTGCAGATGGCATAAAAATAATAATATATAGTGTAAAATAATATTAGAAATTTACAGATTATGAGTATATTGACCAAATCCGTCATCGATGGTCAGTTATCAATGTTATCATTGTTATCAATATATGCGAGCACGGTCTACGATTGGTAACAGATATTCCGACCGACGATTAATATTTTTTAACGCAGCCTCCATAGTATCAGATAAGTTTCGGTTAACTGTCAATATATACACCGTTTTGAGTTATGTCTTTCATTATGCAACATAGCTGGCTTATTTAATGAACGTATGGAACAAACGAAGCTCTTAGAAATGAAAGAAGTCGTATAACGCATCTAAGTGGCAATTGGCATTCAATTTATTCGGTTCGACATTTGAGAAAAATTGGTAAAATTTGAATAATGACCTCCTCAACTAATTAACTCCCGTTTAATGTCAAAAAGTAATTGTAGACTCCCAATACATATTTAGGTTAGTATGTATTTTTTAATTCCACATTGTCAGTTTATTAATATTTTTATGTAATTGCTTGGCGTTTGACATTTCGTAGTAACAATTCATAGAAAATACTTTCAATGATGCCAGCGTATATCGATTTCTTATTTATTCCCTGTCAATATCAGTTCGGCTGTCAACGATGAATCTGTGATAGAAATGACGCGGAAGTTACGCCTAACGATTCAATATTGTAAAGTTATCGGTTTAACCGTGCTGGAGAGCTCCTGAACGATATTTGTACCGTCTGATTTTTTATTTATTTTTACATTAACTCCACACAGGAGGCCCTGAGGAAAACAATTTCCCTCAGGCCCATGTCATCTTTGAAGATGCTGTGTGGAGGGTCCTCTTGATGAGAGGAAGGAGTGAACGTGGGTCTTGAAGAGGCCCATGTTGTAAGAAGGAGGAAACCCAGAGGCCGGCAAATCCTTCTACAGCCGAGCTGTTGAACACAAGAACGAGTCGTAGAAGCGACCGGTACTCGTGTGACAAATGTCAACCGTGTACATATGTTGGGCGCGCGTTTGGCGTGTTTCCCGACTATGCACCGGTGCCGAAGGGCTCAATGACGCTAGTTCCTCGGAATAACTTCCATTGAAATACCGGTAGAACTAGGACAGCATTCCCACCCGACGCACGCCTGTGCTCTAAAGATTGCAAGACGGGCGAATCTATCAAGCGGACCGCCGAATATTCGTAATTTCTTTTACTCAATAATAAATATCAACAATCAACACTCCATTAATGTTAATTATTAATATATTAATCACCGTTATTTCTTAAACAATGTTTTGTGAGCAAAGTCAACATTTAATTATTTTCTTCTATGAAGGTCACATTTAAATAAAGGCCGTTGTTATCAATCATATTTAAGTGGCAGTTATTTACTGTTCAAGAAATGCGCCATAAAAAACAATTGATTGTCCAAGGGCAACATAAAAACATAAAGGTATTGTTACTAATGTGATAAGACAGATAACAATGACGCCTGATTGGTCAGACAAAATAGCTACATTTCAGGTCTTTCCAAAGAAGGGCTTTTTATTACAAGAGTAAGTAAGGTACAGTGGTACAGTCGGCGGCAAAACTTTTGAATTGCAAATATTTACCGGTCAGTGGCATTGATATATATTTAGATTAGACATAAGCGGAAAAAAATGTTCTTCGGAGTTGGAGGTCAGGCAACCAAGTCTCTATTTCACCACTTTAGTAGATTTAAACCGTAGACCGCAGCTGACGGGTGACATGTCAAAATAATGTGGAAAATCATCAAGCAATTGGATTGATTAAAAGGACGCGGAGGGTCTGACGGCTGAGCCTTTCGATGTGGTGGCTTCAGATAGAACGACTAATTTATTTACACCTCTTCGGGATTTGTTGAACACGAATTTCTGGGAAAAATGTATGACATAGCGCCTCTAAGTATATCTCTATGGTCGGTGGCTGAGTTGACGTCGTGTCTGAGTTCTGAGTCCCACCCTGGCGTTATGTTCAATTCCTTGTCTGGCTATGTCCTCCATCAGGACACAAGCAACATTTTCTGCTTACTATGGTGATAGTAGGAGATTCTCAAAATATAATTTTTGTCTTTCTTTAAAAAAAATGTGAGTTATGTTTTTTGGTACTATTTAAAATTCAGGGGGCACCTTTATAGTACTGATTTTTTTATACTACTCTTCTTTATTTTTGGTTTTACTAAATACAGTTTCCCCATAGACATATGAATATTATTAGACCTGCCCTAAGTCGTAAAAGCGTATTATTTTCCCCTCCCCATACCGGTTCCATTTGGAGCCGGCTGGACTCGCGTACGGCTTGACGTGAATCTAGAAAATGTGACGTCATCATTCTTTTGCGAACTAGCGTCAAACTCTCATCGGTACATTTTACGAAATAACACGGCAAAAATGGTGGCTAGTGCTATTAAAACGTGTAAAAATATACGTGAAAAAGAGAATAAACCCAATTGTTGTATTACATTCCATAGGTAAGCATTATTTTACAACATTTTAAGCTTATTCAGATCATACAATCAGTTTAATAACATATACTAACGACATCGCGATATATCTGGAGAGGCATGTCTCGAATGTGTAAGATTTGTAAAAGTGTCTTAACTAAATACAGCAACAAAATATTCGACTCTGAAAATAGCTACGAACTTTACTTTGCCGTATTTGGACTACGCGAGTTCGTTCAAAGCGTGGCGAGTAATTCGCGCTCTCGTGTAAAAATGTCTATTCATTCAAAAGCAGATTTTACTTTTAAGAACTAAATGGTGATATTATAATGCGAGATGCCTATGTAAATGTCAGTTTGCTTTATTCACGAATCACAGTAAACTTACCACTCCGCCTCCCGCTACAGTTGGTGTTTACCCCTGGCCTGTATGTTCTCGTCTAGTAATATTCATATATCTATGAGTTTTCCGAAACTCTCATAGGGTAATCGGTAAATCTATATCATATTTGGAATCGATATTGTGGTATGACTTTTTTATGTGATAGATTAATAAGTTTCCCGCTATTACTACGAGTTTCCAGACACCGTGTATACTACCTATTTAAATTTGAAGATACGACATTAATTTGGTCAGCACATCATCATTGACTAATTTTGTTTTTTTTTTTAATGTGGTTAATTTCATGGTGTGAATTCAACTTCAATTTCTGCGTTGTAGGTATTTTTGCCGAATGTCCCAAATATAATTAAACTTGACTCGTGGATTTTTAGGTTCTATGGAGAGACAAACTAATGTAGGTAGACCAATATAATTCTATTCCTGTTCTGCACTTAAAATAGCAGAGATAAGAAACATACTTCGGAAGATAACCTGAGAATGACAATTATTGTTTGAAACGATACCAAATCTGCCGAACAATGGCCGAACACGATTGAATTCAAAAAAATTACGACTTATATTTTCGAGAATCATCCATTGGTGATCTGATTGAAGACCCTTCCTAAGAATAAAAGGTATTTCAATAATCAGTCTATTAACTATGATTTCTAATGTATGAATTCTTAGTGTATAGATATAGATAGACCGGTCAGTGGTTAAGTGGGCATAGCGTTTGGGTCCCACCCAGGCGTTCCGTGTTCGATTCCTCGGCTGGTAATTCTAGTAATTAAGGATGGAGGACTTAGCTAGTAATTCATCGCTAAGTCCTCCTTCCCAACACAAGCAACATCTTCCGCTTAGTGTGGTGGTAGTAGGAGATTTTCAAATGTTGTTGGGTTATTCGTAACCCGGGAATGTTTGTCTTTCTTTTTTTTAAAAAAAAAGAAGATAATATGCACAAAAATCGCATGGCAAACGGAGTCACACAATTTCAAATGCAAAAGTAGTTTTTATTTATTTTGTGAATAATTTTATAAGAAAGAAAAGTTAATCAATGGAAGCTGTCACAGATAATTTTAGAAATAAAAGTATTTTTAAAAAGAATTTCTTATGTGCGTTCACACATTTCTAATGAAAAAATATATTTTTTAGGAATTTACGCTTATATTTTTTCTAAAGCCTAGATTTATCTATTTATTTTTCTAAATTTATCCTTGACATATTTTTTAGTATTTATTATCTAAACCGATTCGTAGTAAAGATTAATCGGAAGTAGTGATTTTGTGATTTTCGCCTTCCGAAAACAAACCTAAAATCTGTATTTTTTATTATGTGCACAATGGTAATGAGAGCTTGTACCTCGAACAAATTCATTCATTCATTTCAGATCTCTGAAGGTTAAATAACAAAAATCTTATTACTTGTAAGCTAACAATAACAAAACTTTTCATATTTTGATAAAATTTGCTTCAGAACGTACCTACCTCTTTACATCCAACGACTGGTGCAGTAGGTACAGGTGTGATCTCCTGTGTTGGTCGAAGACGTGGTTGCGTAACAACCATTGTTTATTAAATTTATTATTCCCGACGGTGGAGATTTCTGGGTGTTCGGTTTTCGATTCGGCCTAAACATCATACACATCATTCCTCCAAATATTAAAATGGAAAAATATGAACTGCTTAACTGCGATTTAAAGCCAATGAATTCACCCAGATTTCACCGTTTATCCCAAATTTTTAGGTTTTATAAAAAGTCTTTAAATTCATAATTCATTTGTGCTTTTGAAAATCACTTATCTAAATTCACATCGGTCGAGTGGTTAAATAATATATTATGCTATATTATAAAGTATTGCTCATCCAATTCATAATCCAGAGAAATATTGCTGGAAGAAGAGAGAAATGCGAAACAACCTGCCTCCAGATTTCGAAACTTGGAGAGTTAGGCGCTCCGCCCACTGAGGCAACTGAAAACCAACTAAAACCGGCTTTTTCTCTGTCTTGATTGGTCAAAAAGCTTGTTTAACCATAGACGAACTACGAGACAGCTGACAGCTAGCAACTAGAAATGGCCGCCCAGGGCAATGAGCAGTGACAGTCGCAAGATGGTCGCAAGTCACCGCTTGCGTTACCATTGACAACGGGGTTTTGTGTGATTGTGTAGTGGGCGGGCTATCACATTGTCATACAAAGACAGTTGGCAGTTGAGAGTTTTCAGTTGCCTGAGTGGGCGGAGCGCCTTAGTTGCGCCGAATTGTTTAATGCAGGTTAAATGTTGAATTAATCATGGTATCCAGCCTTAAATTTGAGAGTACTGGAATAATAAGACTTTTAGGATTAAATTAAATATACAGTAAGGAAAACAAGGCAGAAAAAACGAACGAATAAAATATTTAAATCAAACTTATGTTCTCAAAACATAAATTTAAATAATTCTGACACCGAGTTCGTGAACTCTTTGAACCATCGTGTCACAACAACGTTTTTCGAAAAACAGTTTAGTTAAAATTCTGCCTGAAAAATGTCATAAAATCGACCATTTCCCAACCGTTTAAATTGATTTATTTGAAACGCTTATCTGCAATGAATGAAGTGGAAGAAAAATGTAAATGATTTATCCCTTTACATATGAATGATTATTTTGTGAAATTGAATAATTCCATAATGCTTTAACTCTGCTGATCAAGATGAATGGTAGATATTCGTGTTAAATTATTCACTAGAATAGGCACTTATTCAGATTACTCCACTTTACATGCAACGTTCATTCTACACCCGGAGAAATAATGTCGTGTCTTGGGGGATAAGTTTTTCAAAACTATTTTTAAGTTACTTGCAGGTTTTTAAGTCGTATACTAAAAAGGGATAAAATGGACTTGTTGGGAGTTGGGAGTTGGGATTTGGGACCGAAACGTCGCCAAACGCAAAAAAATGGAAAGGGTGTGACTGGAACATGACTAAATTGTATCGAATTGGGAAAGATTTGTCTGAAAAGTAATAAAACTATAATGAATTTATATAGGATGAGTTGGGACTGAATCGTGACCACGGTATGAAAAACTACGTAATACATAGACAAATATTATACAAAAATTTCTTCGTATAGTGAGAAATGATTTTAGTATTAGTAATATGACGAATGGAATAAATACTATTCCATTTGTCACATTTTTTCAAAAAAACATTTCCGCTAGAGCTTAGTAAAATCGTACCGGTTGGTTATACTTTGGTACCTACGACCAACCTTGAGCTTGAGGTTCCTATGAATGTATTCTTGATTTTCCTTAGTCGACCTCGACCCCTGTGTTCTGCACAAGTCATCTAATTCCAATGACTTCTTAGATTTTGAATCATGCATACCTTGCATTCTTCATTGTGTAATCATGAAATTCCAACATGAAACAGTTGATAACTGCTTAGAAATTTTGCGTGAAAAAAGCCATCATTCTCATTTTAGTCATTTTGTCATGTAACCTCTAGAACAAGACTGTCACAATCCCAAGTGTCATTCTGAGTAAATTGCATTTTATTTGGAGTTTTCAACTTTCTTTATGTCTTAGTATCAACATAAATTAAAACTAAAAACAAACCGTGGCTGTATTGCTTTGTAATTCTGCTATGATAAGCATTTACTTTTTTAAAAGCAACTAGGCAAAATAGTAAAATGGCTATTTTGATATAAAACACTTCCTGGTACTACATAGCCATATCTTGATTGTAGCAGTATTTTTCTAGATATTCTGAAAATATTAGAGATTGCAATACAGCAATAATTCGTATAACTTACAAAAAGTAACTAGTTAGAAATTATAATATATGGTAAATACTGGACAGGCCGTAGTTGAATGGGCTTGCACAGGTAAAAGTCGGAATTTTTGGATTTGTTGATGCTCTAGTCTGACAGTCTGTCCAAAAATTGCGCTACATCCAAATGGTTCCTAGGAAAATAATTTCCCTCAGGAACTATGTCGCTTTATGAAATGTAATGAATGTTGGTTCCATCTTGCTCACCCTTTTGTATAACAGTGTGGATAGAATGTTTTATTGGTATTCAAAGTCCTCTCTTAGGGTATTTTTTTGTCTTAATAATAAGCACGTAAATAATGTTTAAATATCTTTTCTAATTTTTTCTATAATATCGCAAATCTTGAGATAATAATCAGGAAATTTGAGCGATTTGCTTTTTCATTATAGTGCACTACTGTCGTCTTAAGCAAAACGGCAGCTGGAAATTTTCGATAGTCACGTTCTGATTACGAGACCTTTCATGTTTATCAACATGGGTATTATAATAAAACGTACCTACATCAGAATGTGACGATTGAAAAATTCTACCTGTGTTTTTGCTGATAACGACAGATCACATAATGCAGGTTCAGGAATGCAATATAACCTGCAAAATGCATATACATATTTGGCGTTATGCTCAACCGCAGACGAGCTGCGTTCTTGTTTATGAAAGCATTTGTTAATTTTGTGTTTATTTAGTTATAAATTCATGGCAAAATTAGTAGAAGAGAATAAAAAATGCAATAATTTTCGACAACTGCTGTAGAATGTTTTGCGAAATATTTACAAAAATAGCAGCTTGATAATATGAGCTCAGCACTTGATAACCCCGAGTTAAAAAATATGTAAGTGTCCTGAAGAGATTCACCACAAATAGGTTAAGGTGCAAACTATAAAGATTAGAGAAAGAAAATTTTACCTACCTACAAAATGAAGCAATAGGACGATGACACTTCAGCAAATTAATTATTATATTTTATGCAAAATAACATTTCGTCAAAGTGTAACAAACCATCTAATTGTTTCAGAGCGTATATTGATGTAATGATTAGTTATTTGATCTCGAATACTTTCTCATTCCCGCAATGCTTGCTCTAAAGGAATGCTATTGGTTAATTTTCACCTGCGCCGCACAGGATTAGGTACAGACGGATAAGTGATGTCACAGCTGGGACGACCGATAAAGGGTCGTGTGTTAACTCTAGAGAGTTACATTGCTTCCCCAGGTAAATCCCTGGCAGGACTGGAATACTTTCAGCTAACCCAGAGCGAATATACTCGTTGAAACCCCTTTAGTAGAAGGTAACATTAGCGGTTAAGGGAACAATTATGTTTCAAAATGGGAGTGAACCCATAAAGTTATTGTTAAAGTTTATTATACTATCTTACTATTGTTAAACTGCTCTAAATACATAACAATCCTACTTGCAAATTGATTGTTACCCAAAATAAAGACAATTTTTGTTTACCGTTAAAATTGTGCACTTTATTTAATTATCACGTTACAAAAGGAATTTAATGTAAAATAAATAAAACTTATAAAATAGGCAGCAGGACGAGAAATGCAAAACACACAATAATGACCGGTCAGTGGTTGAGTGGGCATCGCGTTTGGGTCTCACCCAGGCGTTCCCTGTTCGCGATTCCTCGGCTGGCTAAGTCCTCCATCACAACACAAGCAACATCTTCCGCTTGGTGTCGTGGTAGTAGGAGATTTTCAAATGTTGTTGGATTATTCGTAACCCGGTTGTCTTTCTTTAAAAAAAAAAACATAAATAAATATAAAGCAGAAAAAAAATTATTATTTTTTAAATGAATTTAAAAAAAAAAAAAATTATTGTAACTAGGAAAAATCACTCTGTACAGTAGAAACATTATCTCTTTATGCCCCTCAGGAAGAAATCTACAAAAAACAAATAACTCTTTTGATTGGAAATATCAAACTTAAGTTGTGTTCTGTAGAATCCTTTTTTGTAAAACATGATATCATTAAAAATTAAACGTTTTCTCTGAATAAGAAAGCTTTGAGTGCGAAAAAAATATGCTTCTTCTGAAAAAATAATCTTTTATTGAAAGCATATCAGGGCCATATTAAAAATACTTTATCCGCTTTCTGTTAAATAAATAATCACTAATACACCGTAATGTTTTTGTTTACTTTCTCCTCTCATTGCATCGTCTCCTACTCTTTTGATAATAATTAAATTCTGAGAATTAATATTCCGCGAATATTAATTCAAGCGAACTTAACAGAAATGACTTTGAACCCCAATGAAATATTCCGCTAAGTAAAATGATACCTACAAAATGAGATAAACTCTATTTAAAGTGGAGCTCATATTCCGTTCTCAGAATTCTTCTTACGCGAGGTGGATCGGCTAAAGAGCATAGACGCGAAATTCAGGGATGAAGTTTTTCCAAGTCGAGACTTCCTCCACAATAAAAAGTTCTCCACTGGATCTATCCATTTGCCTCTTGTTCTGATTCCTTCCCATCCTACTTCATTATTCTTTCTCACAGTCAGTACTCCTTTTCCTCTAAACTGTCATTGAAAGCCTTTCACTCGATCACCATTTTAATTGTAAATTTGCTGTCCTAAAAGTTTGTCCAAAAATATTAAATACCTGTCGAGAAATGTAGAAATGGGGGCATAAGAACACCTAGCGGCAAAACTCCGAACAAAATATGCATACATGAACCAAATATGGTGATATTTAGTTTATTTGTTCAGTTAGGTTAGGTTAAATAAAACATCCAGTTACAACAACCCCTAGCGCAAAATTCCTAGCAAAAGACCCATAAATGTACCAAATAGAAGGCGATATTAGTTTATTCGTTCAGTTAGATTGTCTTACATTTGTATATGTAACAAGCTTCTGCCCGCGACTTCGTCTGCGTAGGATTAGTTCTACGAGTAATCTATTTTCTTTTCCTAGGTCCCATCTACTTTTATACCAAAATTCTTAACCTATTTATTTAAAATGTGTATAATTCTTGATTCGATTCAAAGTATTAGGCGAGTACTTCAAATAAATTTACTAATTTAAATATTTTCCAAAATAGAATTTTGATTCAGCAATCATTGTTTTGCAAAATGTCATTCTCATATTTTGACGTTTTCTGTTAAACAATAATTATTATTTTCAATATATTGAAAATAAATAGCTAGCTTTATAAATTATAGCCTATATGTTATTCTGACGTATGAGCTATATTATTGTAAAGTTTCATTAAAATCCATTCATTAGATTTCGATTTAAAGAGTAACAAACTTACATACATCCATACAAACTTTCGCGTTTATAATATTAGTAAGATGAGGTTTCTAAGTTTGAATTGAAAAACCAGGTGACAGTTCATTCTCCGTCGGAATCACGTGGCAGGTGCTCGTTAGTATTCCGCGGATCCCATTTGAATATTACATAAAAAACAGTAACAGGATCTAGAAAGACAATAAGACTACAGGTAATTTAAAATTCAGCCACCAGGAGAACACCAGTCAACAATGCACTGGAGACAATCGCAGAACTTCTGTGGTTTGGTGGTCAACAATTCTACTACTGGTTGCACAATGCCACCAAATTGCAGACTACTTCTTCCAGGAATTACGTAGTTTCCAGAATCATCCATTGTTAATTACAATTACATGATACGTGCGTTTTGGCACGTATTTGTCGCATTTTCTCTTAATTAGTCACGGTGTTTACCTCCAAGCAAATAACTTTCAAAGATAACCAGAAAATAGCATGTATGGAAAGCCACTTTCCTAATATACGACGAGCAAAATCACGTGGAAGTTCTTCACCATGTCACAATTGTGCTACAATTTTATTTACATGTGTTACTATTTGAAAGCCAGTCAAAAGTTAATATTATAAAATTTTACTTCCACTACACAATGCTGGACATATTGGAAAAAATCCTTGTTTTATAAAAGCTTTTAAAGTATTTCTTAAAAAATCAATTGGGTCGTAAAAATTCCGACTTGCACTAACGAAATTTCTTTATAGTCCAATCTTGTAATGGGCTAATTTTTCACATCCAATATTTTCATTCTCTTTTAGTTAATTTCAATTTGGGAACCGGGTGGGTACCGCAGCGTCGCGTCGCCCCGGGAACCATTTACTGGATAACAAAAAAACCCTGCTTTAGGTCTCCCCAGGTGGTTCGAAAATTTTGCTGACTTGGATTCGTACGTCCGTCACTCCTGGACATATTAACCCCCAGATTCCTACCCACCCTTCATATATGTATTTTTCCTTCCCAGAACTTCCTACCCACCCCTTAGGTACGCCTTTTTTCTTCCAAGAACTAACTCTCATTCCTTTTTTCTAGATGGACCCTTCCACACAGCATCTCCGAATATGATATAGGCCCTGAGGGTTTTTTTTTTCTCAGGGTCTCCTGTTTGGAGCTAATGTAAAAAAAAATCTTCGATTATTTTTAACCATTACAATAATTTTGTGTTTTCCGGTTGTCTTCCGGTCTCTGCTATTTTTTTTTAAATTGAACACGCTTGACACCCTTAACTTTACAGTTGGTGGCTTCACTAGCGTAGATGTTGTGCATATAAAAAAGGAAATTCAGGACGTTCGTCCGTTCTTCTTTTGTCCTTCGAGCCGTACGTTCTATCGTTCGGAGTTTCGGAGAAATCATTGTTGATGAAGATGCACGTGCAGTAGATTTGACAACGAATTCATTTCAAGTTTCACGAAAAAATATAAACAATGTCAAAAAACGGTCTTCCAAAAACCGAACAATACCCTTGTATTCTATTGTTGGACTGGGTGTACATAATAAATAATATGCGTTGGTTTACTGTTGTATCTGAAAAAGAACGGCTCTCATTGAGATTCGTGGCGGAGGGTGAGGCCCAGGTGATGCACAGAATTCTAATTGTGTTGGACAGGGCTGTGATAATGATTTCTGAAGATTGTCAAAATTGTGTTAAAGACTACACCACCTATCTACACTTATTGGAGAGGTTTCTTCGCAGGTAGACGCCTCTACAAAGGTCAACGTGACCTTTTTGATTTATAAAATGTAGAATCATTTGAACATTTGAATCGGGGTATTTCAAGATTATTACAAACAAAGTGCTTCTCTTTCGAGTGGCTTTCGCTGTGCTACACAATATAATCGGCATTAAAAGTACACATTAAAATCTATGCCATACGCGCAATTCGCGCTTGCATTATTGTATGCAAAACTAATTGGATAACCCAGGCCATCCAATTTTTAATTTATATAGAAGCCAAAGCAAAGAACAATTTTAAAGAACACTGTCACCCTCGTAGAGATCTGGGATTTGGAAATTGCACCAATCTGCGGAAAGTTTTGACTCGCCAGGACACCATTGTCCGTTGGTTGGAGCGAACTTTTCATTGGGGACACTACCAGATACCAAAGGATTAGACGGGTGGGCGTTTTCCACGATAATTAGCTTTACCATAGCTAGATTAGTGTAATAACTGGTCGATCCAGGGGTAAGTTAATTATCGGTTCATTTATCAATCTCTGTAATTTAATACTTTTAATTTGTTAATATACATTATTTATTGTTCTTTGTTAATACTGGTTTTTAATTGTTTCCTTGAATACTTAAAAGTGTGCTCAGTCCCCCACGGCCTTGTAAAGAGAAGTTTTCCTGGTCATAGAGACCGGTGGCGCCCCTTTAATAAAATAAAAATAAAGCCTACAGCCACCATTAACTTTATCATTATCTGGTCTACAATTTTCCTCATAACAATTTCAACCCCTGACTCATTTGAATTATATATTATACCAGTTCATCTGATTTGTCTCAGGTCAATGTTTTATAATGAATGATGTTATCCATTGATTGTTCTTTTATTTGATCTGGATGACAATCGGTGAAATCAACTATTTTCCATTCATGTTTAGGGATAATTTTCTTTAAAAATATCACATTTTGCTCTCTAATTGTTATTTGAACCACAGAAATTATTTGTTGCAAAAATATTTTGACTCTACTGAGAATCCACTGACCATAGCAAAGTATTTTTAATGAAATTCCGCCATTGCTTTTTCTATGAATATGTTTTCGTTTTTCTCGGTCATTCAAAGTATGTATGTGGTTAATAAAGGAGAATAAATAATGCCAAATAAATAAGTGTCGGTCGTCGACCAACAAAATATTTACTAAATAATTACGAAAAAAAATTATCAAAAAGAAAGTTTATTATCTCGCAGTCCATAGATCGCAAGACGTATTACTTTTTACATTTTGTTGGTCTGCAAGGAGCAAATTTGTCTCTCATGATATTATTATGATTTCGAAATGAGGCGGTGAAATTAGATACGGAGTTTTAATATTACTCGTTAGTGGGCCGAATTATTCAACTGAATTTGTAAGACTCGCCATATCTAGAGTTTATATATCTATCGGATTGGTAGAATATATTATATTTAACTCCCATTCAAAAATAATTGATAACGTAGAAGGAAGATAAAGCAGAATCAATCTTAAAGCGTCTACAGAACAGACTATTTTTTAGGGATTTTAAGTAAATATGGATTTTTTTTTACGTCATAATTAGTATGTACTGACTAATGGAAGAATTGCATTGGCAGGCTTGAAAATAAAATGGACAAGCTACGCTGAAAGGAAAAAAATGTTTCTTCGATACTCTGTTAAACTGAACAAAAGGGAAAAAGGCCACAAAGAAGACCGAAGCGGAGATTGGACACTGATTTAAAAAAGTGACAAATCCTTGTCCAAAACGGGAATCATTGAAAAGTTAGGATCGAGTCATATACCAGGCAATAGTTGAACAAGACAAGGTTAAAGCAGAGAATACTTTGGTAAAATATGCTAATATCCGATATTCTTAGAAATAATAATTTTATACTGGGTTGCCATCTGATCTGTTCTTTGAGAATCTGTGGCCAATTTATCTAATGAAAAGTCAAGCCATATACCAGACAATAGGTTGAGCCACTCAAGGCTAAAGCATAACATCTAAAGCTACATCCTCGGAAAGAGTATATATATAATGCTGATGGGTCTGATCTATTCTACGGTCAAGTTGTAGAACAAAAGTTGAAATGGATTCAACTTTAGGTTTCTATTCCGTACAAAAACCTGTTCTCACTGATCTATTTCGTATTAGACTCTATAAAATAGATCTGGTGAGATCGCACCTTAAATCGTGTGATTAAGGAATGCCTAGTGTGATATGGGCATCCCTGTTTCTACCGGCAGACAACATCCGCAACGGAGTGCATCCTTGACCCGCCTACAGACTTCGAAACTTATCCTTATTCCCAGGATAAAAATAACAAAGGTATAATGATATATTTGAAGATGACCGTTGGGCCCAGTGCGTCCCGCTGACGGGCCGGGTCGCTGAGTGCGGGTATGGCCGCGATCGCATCGATGTAGACCGTGGAGACATCGGCGTATGTCACAGGATGAATTGGCAGAGGTGTTTACCAAACAAGCCACCGATGATGCCATCGCGTCCACATGGGTATTCAAGTAATCAAAACAAATCAGAGATGATAATATTATTTAACCAGAAAATTTTGCCTCACCAGACAAAATAAATGATAAAAGATAACTAAAACAATGTAGGTACTGTGTGAGGTCATTAGTGGCATACGAGGAATAATCAAATTCAACCACAAAACTAAATGCATGTTCAAACTTCAAACAATTCATGTTCTGATTATTCGAGCACTTTGCACAGTAAATTTATTTGTGTTGCTTAGCGCATTTATTATTTAAACTATACCGCAAACGGGTGAAAAATCACGGGAAATATGGAATTGTAGAATTTGTGCAGCTGAACATATTTATAAAATATTTGCCTTATAGGATAATTGCCTTTTAAAAACTAATATATTATCATTTTTATTTATCAGAAATTTACTTCAAATGAACACCATTAGTATCTATCTAAACTTGAAAATTCCCGAAAAGTGGTTGGAAATCTGTCAAAAATTTTAATAGATGTTTATTTTTTGTTGATTAGAAGATCAAAAGATTTTAAACTGAGATAAAGAGATACTGTCGATTTCCCAAACCAAAGTTCGAACCCGTGATACACGAACAAGAACGAGTTCAAAATTAATCCCAAATCCCATAGGTGCGTTGTGAATATCAGCACCCATGTGAAGTTCGGGAAGAATGTTGCAATCATTCATAAAGATAGCAGCCAATAAAAATATGTAATATTTTAATTAATGAAGATAATATTAGCGAAAGTCAATCGAAAATCCGAAACAGAAAAATCAGAAAAAGATACGGATACATCTGGGACTCGAACCCAGGACCTCTGGCAATCCGGGACAACGCGCTATCCACTGCGCCAACGTATCCCTATCCGATTCGGTCATTTTTAACTGTATCATACTTCGACTGAGAACCACCAATATTATTTTCATTTTTCTACGCATATTTTTATTGGCTGCTATCTTTATGTATGATTGCAAGATTCAACTCGAACTAAATGCCCTCTAGATAGTGTCAGGATAAATAATATCACTTTTTATTAATATGCGACAGCTATTGACTTTATCTGCAAGTCTAGGATGAAATATTATATGTACCAGATGTATCCGTATCTTTTTCTTATTTTTCTGTTTCGGATTTTCTATTGACTTTCGCTAATATTATCTTCATTAATTAAAATATTATACAATAAAATATATAAATTTGTTTTAGACCACTTTAATTTAATTAATTAAAGTGGTCTAAAACAAATTTATATATTTTATTGTAAATTATGGCGAGCCACAAAGTTAATGCTTATTACTTATTACGAACATGTAAAATATTATAATTTGAGGTTTAATTCTTAAAGTTAAAAAGTTAAAAATAATAATAAACAAAAATATGCTTTAAGAAAATGAATAGTTCTTAGTCGAAGATAATAATTTTATATAAAGATAAATATGACCCAAAGGGATTGGGCCGAATTAGCTCAGTGGTTAGATCAAGGCCCCGTCAAGGCTAATACTGGGTTCATTTCCTAGATGCGACCGAATATTTTTCTGTTTCATATTTTCGTTTGAGAGTCACTTATATTTTTTTCATTGATTAAATAATAGTTTTACAATTTGGGGTTTTATTCATTGCTTTATTGAAAAAAAAATTAATACATATATATTAAAAACTATAACATATAATACTAACAAGTTAGCTGTCTATATTAAACTGGTGTGTTTATTGGTTGGAATAACATCAAAATCACAATACATTAAATTTATTACAAAATTATCGAGGAAAACCATAAAATAATTTCTTATATTATTTGATGATAAGAATTCGTCCCACAAAGTAACAAATTATTGCCTAATTTGATCAATTAATTTTTTTTAAATACATATGTGTGGATGGGTACTTAACTTTGCACTTAATTTTGATCAATATTTAATATAATTTCTTCAATCTTCGCAAAATTACTTTGTGGCATTATTTTAATTAAATGAAACAAATTACTTTGTGTAAAACACTATATAACAGTGGCGATTCGTGGTCTTTTTAACCGGGGGTTCAGAAATTCAAGAGAAGAAATATCTAATCAAAATTTATTTACTAACTAAAGTTAGTGGGAGGGGTACCTACATACTATTGTTTTTAAATTAACTTCACATTCCTCGACACAATTATTAGATAACCAGAAAAGTTTTAGAGGAATTAAATTGTTTAATGGTTTTTACAGCACTCAATGTATGTTGCAAAATTTTTTTTTTTAATAAGAAAAATAACGTAGAATGTAGAATATTTAATTGATATTCTAAAACATAAAGAAACCAAAAATTAAGTGGCTCGAAATAAAATTAGAATTTTTCACTTATACAAAAAATCCATTTTACACTTATACACAAGAAAAAATAATTAATAATAATAATTTCCAATTTTTTTCATTAGTATTAGCGTTATTTTTTGTATATATAACACTGTATTCCGCCGTTGTAAAAAAATATTGCGACAGATAAAACGCAACCGCTTTCAATTTGAAAGCCGAAACAATACTGGAGAAAGCTCAACACAAAATTGCATAACTAGCGACGTTTACCGAAACTTTAATAAATGCACTCGTAACTAAGGGATATATAACTTTTCTAAAAAAAAATTTATACGAAAACAGAAGTCAAAATCAGTCTATTTCAATAGTACATTTACAATTGCCATTAGCAAAAGGTTGGAGAAATGAAGAAACAAGAAAATAAAAAATGTACCAAAATGACTACAAAGTTAAATACCATAATAAATAACATTTAACTTGCGTCCATATTATGGTGCAAAGTGCAAAGGTCAACCGTCAGCCGGTCATCCTGCGACAATCTCGGGCATCGCATCGGCGGGACTTGTCAATGTTCGGAGGTCACGTGACATCTGCGACCGCCGCACGGAGCTGGGTTAATATTGTTTAGTTTTGTTCGTTTCACCGTCACAGGGATTTGTATCGGCTATGATTTTTTTTGTATGGACGATTATGTGCGGATTGTTACGCGCGCAAATTGGGAATATGTATCGTATTTTTCGGTGGCGCGAGTTTTAAAGGCTGAATTTTAATGTCGAGCTATCTATAATGTGCTTATATTATAATACAACAAGTTTGTTTTATTTTCTAATCTTTATAATGGGGGTTCGCCGCACAAACGCACTTTAGAGAAAACCGCCACTGCTATATAATCAAATGTATGTATATCATATCTACATGTTTCAAAACCGATGGTTTCTTCGTCTGGATAATAATCATGATATTATCTTATAATTATTATATTATCTTATGTTATTATCTTGACGAAGAAACTATCGGTTTTGAAACATGTAGATATTATAAATTATAACATTTGATTATACATATAGTGGGTTACACAAAGTAATTTATTTAATTTAATTTAAATTAATTGTTATGTTATTATGAAATGGCATAGTTAAATAGTGTTTACTACAATTATTCCATATTTTTTTTATAAAAATGGCGCCATAAACCAGTTCATTGTTCTGCGACATGTTCTTCTTCTTATGTGGTTAATGCGGTTTCTTTTTCGCAGTAATCAAAAAAAGATAAATATTGAAACAAATAACCTTTCGGGATTAAGAAATTAATTGTAAATGTTGGTATAATAAATATACAGTTCTTATTAATTCATTTATTGTTTTATCAACTTATTTTCCTACTTTTGACATGTTTCAATTATATTCGGTAGGTTTATCAAATTTGGCATGTAATACAGATTTTAAAAACTTAATAAATAATGCCTTTTGAAATATATTACTGCGGTGACATAGAATAACGTGCAATATACATATTATGTAGAAATTGAACCCCAATTCTCAGGATTAAATCTCTGACAATGTTGTCGTAATGTTCCATAATAAGGGAACAAAAAAAAAACTGAAATTATCAGAAATAATATGTTGATATAAAAAAATTGTTCAAGGATGTTTTAAACATAGAAATTGTCACATTAAAAATGTCGACATCATTTGTATGTTTGTTTGCCAAACTATGTAAGCGACGAATTGGCGAGTTTGCTACATAATTTGTCTGTGAATGGTGATATTGAAATAAGTCCTTATGCCTAGTAGGTACTCGTAAATTGACTAAAATCAAGGGTTCGCAACAATCGAGCTCCGAATTTACAAATTCAAAAAAGAAACATACGTCGCGTCGCTTATCTTTCGCCGATCCTCATGTTTATTCCAAATTTAAAGGTATTTATTAAAAAAATGATAGATAATTTATTATAAGGGGATATTTATGTAAATTTAAATTAACGCCGTTCTTCTATGGAGCTACTTTCAATCGACGCGATCGCCGCTCGTCTGTACCTTCCATACTATTATTAGTGTTTGTAAACGCCGCTAGGCGCTGCACTAGCAAAATTATACCTATGACAGGTAGTCGATAGCGGCTATTTAGTCGCTTGTAAGTAGCTGCGTGAACGAAGGGCGAATATTATAAATTTTCGTTGAATTCTTTTGACATTTTTTATTTAAATTTTATAGTGTGGTGACGAATTGACGGAATTATATTCCAATAGGCTACGAACTAATGAGAAAAATATTTTTTTCATGACAGGAAGTGAATTAAAGTTTTTAATGGTTGTTCTCAGTAAATTTTTAATGATTTCGTAATATAACAGAAAAATATATATTTTTCTGTTATATTACGAAATTATTATTTTGTTTATTTGAGGCCTATTATTTATTTGGTTGATTTAGATCCCCTGACGTGTGTACGTGCGTTTTGTCTCGTGACTTGGAGAACAGCGCGGTGGGGCAGAGAAAGCGGGGGGAAGGGGTAAATCTCTGGGATTCCCAGGACACGGAGCCCTACAAGCTGAGCATCCTGGTTCGCCGTACACGGATCCTGCCATCATCACAACACATCTAATGCCTAATGGTATAAGAACAAAGAGGATGACTGACAATCTGAGGTCCGAAAGAAAATTTAAATATGATACTTTGCAAGTGCCAGCGAGAACAACACCCCCATACCTTTATTATTTTTATTTTATTAATATAAGTATGTTATTCTACTTATTAAATAAAGTACCTACCTACAGAATTTTAAATTCTTGATCGTGAAATAAAAATGTTAATTTTATAGCATTTTTGTACAAGTTTTATAGCATTGTCACGAGAGTAGCACTGTGCGGGGATCAGATTCGGTAGTTCCCGTTCGTTCGGGGTTAAATCGTTGGTCAAATTGGACTAATTGGACGTAAAAAAAATGAAACCATTTTATATCATCTAAATATAATACGTCAAGTCTCATTTTACGCAAATCAGTTACAATTTTAAAAAGGCTATTAAAATAATTTTCTGTTCAAATTATTATTTTAGGTATAAGTACCTGCTTTATCGCTTGTCTGAATTCTACAAACAAATAGTTCCATTTTGAAAATGAAACTTGAATTTAAAGCAAAAGTTTTAGAGTTCATTGAATCGAAGTTACAGCGTCACAATCAAAATGTGTATTGCTATTGGAAACTGGCGCCATCTCCTAAATTGAGTGGTGATACGCCGAACCATATTTTTTCAGTCAATTCTAAACTACTGTAGACAATGAATAACGCAGATGGTTAGTTACATGCTCTGTGTTTTTAATCGCACATTACACGAGTCAGTATTCGTAGTTGAGAGGTACTGAAAATATTACTGACGTCAGTATATTGAGATCGTGTAAAGGCATTCAAATACTGACGGCTGGTGACAGTGTACTGATCAGTAAATACCGAGACAAAATACTGACATCTGTAATCATTGAACAACTCAATGCGTGATAAGAGTGGTAGCAGATCAACAAACTAAGGCAGCAAAAGATCATTCTGTCTTTATTAGTTTTCGGGTTGAGTTTTCAATAGATATAAAGATATAATATTTGTTCATCGTTAAGTTGCGTCCTGCATTCCGTACGTGTTTATACTCTACGCACACCTCACAGACAAACACTTCTTCATTAGCACCCTGGCAGTGAACCAACTCATCAATGAAGTGATTCCCAGAGCGTAATAGGCCTAGCCACCACACGCGATTTTAAATAATTTCAGTTTGCTCGTTAGCTTTTTTAGAAATCGTTAAATATTAGCCATATTAACAATATAATTGAAAAATAGTACATTAAGGGCCGGTTTTATAAACGACGTACCAAATTTCTGTTACGTAACGAACCGTTTTTCGTTAACGGACCGCTATCCGTTCGTTATCTTATTTTGCGTACTATAAAGAAATTTGCATTACTAGCTGTCATCGGTTACGTTTACTCCGAAAGTTTTTTTACTGGCAATGTTTTAGGTAGATAATTGTCTCTGATACTGTTTTCATCTATGGCATATCGTGCATGTCCATGGGATTTAGTCAGCTGTCAATAGCGCGTTGTTTCGAAAATTGTTGGTTTAAAAGTTTTAAGTTTAAATAACTTTATAAATCTTCAATATACTTCCAAAATAATTAAGTTTATATTTATAATAAAGTGGTTACGAAAACATATAATGTTGATCAAGATTATTATGTTATATTTTTTGTGCGCATAAACTAACCTACTCATATTAATTAAAGGTTGACCTATTTTTACACTATCGTGATAAGGTTTCAATGTAATTATTGCAATTTTTCAGAAATAATCATCGATAATTGTCAATCGCCCATCTCCACTTTTATTGCTCGATGACAAATCCATTGCACAAACGCAAATTATATAATATTATCTCTTAAAAATAGTGCACGGTTCCAAATAAGCGAGAGCCGGGAACAACTACCTTCTGATAATTGCCAAAAAACGTCAGCAAACGGATCGTTATCCATTTAACCGACCAAAATCAGTCAGTTAAGCATTAACCGAAACTTAGCCTACCGATAACCTAACGAACGTTTATAAAACGGCAAAATCAGGCGGTAGACCAAATATTTGTGGCGGTAAACCAAAAATGGTATCAAGTGTAACGAACGGACGGTTATAAAACCGGCCCTTAGTCTAGTTTTTGAGACAATTTCGATAAAGTGTTGCACTGAGATTAACCCATTATATGCTAATTTGGTTGTTTTTGGGAACAGTTCATAAGGCCTCATAGATATGGATGTCTTCTTTGCTGTCATGATGAGAAATATGACTTTTCCCATAGTAGTCCATACGGACCCTACACGCGTCCTCGGGGTCATTCAAGTCCGTGGAAAATTAAAATTGATTTGGGGGTCATAAAAAAGAAGTTATAGCGGATTTCTCAATTTTGTAAACAATTATATGCGAAACAAAGCATGACAGGTATTATTACCTTTAGTTAAGTAATCAGAACCGAATAGCCACTCTTTTAAACCATAGATAGGTGAATTAAATATTTGAAAATTACATTTTAATATCACCTGATTGTTGTGACTAACTGAAAAATTAAACTAACATCAAATTAATCGTATTTTTTATTTCTTTTTTATAGTTCGTTTTGATTATTTAACCACTCGAGCGCTTTTTGCCACATTATGGCACTATTTCCAAAACCTTAGATTGCTTTGTTGCCAAAATGTGACGAATTTTCAAAAAAAAAAATTTTATTAAAAGACTATATGTACATTTAAAATATAACAAAATAAATATTCTCTAGATTCCTTAAAATGTTTTATGGTTAAAGATTTAATTATATATATTTTTTAAATCCTACAAATATGTGATAATAGACAAAAGATAGGGAATTCATTGGCTACATCGAACTTTAATCAGTTTGTATGACTCCATATTCAAATTCGGAGGTATAATTTTTTTTATGTGGGCGGAAAAATTTCCTCTAGCAATCCAAGAAAAAATATTTTAATTGCTCTGTCGCCCCAGTGGTTAACAGTTAGATTTCTTTATTATTACAAACAGTGAGTATTGATGTGGGGAGACGAAATATGCCATTTTATTCTTTAATTTTGTTCAAGTCTTAAGTGAAGCAGCACTACAAATTAACATTGTTTTATTAGGGTAGGCACGGTTTTCAGCCTTCCACATTTCTTTAACTTTTAAATATTTATTAAAAGGTTTCATAGATAGGATAAGTAAACATTGATAATTTACTTATAAAGCCACAATCAAAGCCAACCGAAAAAACACTACTTACAAATGTAAAAAAATGAGCTTTGACATTTGCCGCTGTTTACAAAGAGTAGTTAGTTAGGATAACTGCCGTATACCAAGAATATATTAAGAATGCACATGGTTCAGAATTATTAATTAGCCGAAGCCACAATAGTTCACGTTAAAGCCACAGCCTTACCCGCCAAGTAATTGTTGCTATGCTAATTCCGTTTTTATGTTTTGATTTCAAATTCCAATTGATTACGACATTATTATTAAATATGACATTCGAAAAATTGCAAAAACTGCCATCTAAGGTAAAATATTTATCGCATTGTTTCTAATAAACAAAGTAAAATAGACAAAACTTTAATTAATTAAATGAGTAACCACAAAATGTTTTATTTACTTGTGAAATATGTCACAAGTGCGATTTGATGTCCTACTGGAAGTAAAACGTTATAATATATCAAAATTCAATGATATCACAACTTGACGTGCTAAACTTTGCAGTGGTATCGTTTCAGTTTTTGAGGATAAAAAGGTCTATTTATTTATTTGTTCAAAAAATAGTACATTACAATAAAATCCCAAGCCGCTCATCTCACTAGGGAATTCCTGTGTCTAGATATGCAGCTTTACATTTATAGTAAAACAAAAATACATATAAAAATTTGTTGTATCCAAATCAGATGCACTTGTAATGTATACTAAAAATAAACAGAGAGGAAATGGTGTTTACCGAAATTACGTGATAATAATGTAGGAAAAACAAGGTATGCAAGGAAAAAGGATAACCTATCACTATGCACTGTATCTCTGCGAAGAAGCACAACACTAGTTCCTCCGCGATGCCTGGAGGTAATTATCGCCACAACAAAACGAATTAATTTGATTACGTACACGAATAACTTGTTTCCAAGGTAGTTCCAAATCTTATTCTTCTCCAGCAAGGTGATGGTTAGGGAGAGGTAGTAACTGGATAATTGGTATCCCGGTAGGAAGATTATTTTATTAAAAATATAAGTAGTACATTTATTAAAACTAATATTGCAGCTGGGCATTACATTTATATAGTTGACAACAATATATATATTATGCAATAATACTGTAAAGTAAATAAGTTTTTACAAAGTTGGTTAAGTAGGCTTATCTGTCACAATCTTAGGGTGACCACACTTTTTTTATGGTTAACACACCTAACAAGAGTCCCAACTGCTCCCGTCTGGAGCCAGTGAGACTATAGCATCCCCAATTGGGGTACGTTGTGCGGCTGACGGTAAGATGGGGAAGGGAAGGAGATGGAGAAGAGGAAGGCGAGGAAGTACCTGGCAACACGGCTAAAGTCATTATTAAGCAACGTTTCAATTCTGAATGGTAGTCTTACACCAGGGCGATACTGAGAGTATCTACTACTCTAGAGCGTGCCGCAAATATAGTACATATTATTTTTATTAATTAATTGTGAAATAACACAAATTAATCAAATAAAATTAATTTGCGCACGCCGGGTTCGAACCCGCAACCTTCCGATTGGGAGTCAAGAGTCTTACCACTCGACCACGGGCGGCCGTCTAATTAACTAAAATTAATAATAAATAAATTTCGTTTAAATCTATGTATTTACAAAATAGTTCCACTTCTGTCTACTGCAAAGTTAACTGTATTAATAGATTCGCTTGATCGTGCCATGTCTTCCAAGGTAGACCTCGAATAATTCTTCATCTATCAACTTGTGCGTTATGCATTCTCCAGATCATCCTTCAATCTCTGAATACGTCCATCGGAGCGTCCCTTTCCTAATCAGACAATATCAATTACAATGCTTACATTATATCCTCGTTCATAACTAATTTAAGTTATCATGCAAATCAAACATTTGGTGTCATACATATATATTAAAGAATACCCCTAATAGCTCCATTTTAACCTTTAGTCCCTCTTTCCAAAACCGACGCATTGAATAAAAAACTAAACACACATTTAAAAAACAAATACTTCTTCAATAAAGAAGTTTCAAAGGAGCTCTTAGTAGAAGAATCATCTCCCACAGCATACCCAAAGGTGGCATAGACCCTGGGTGGAGTCAATAAAAAATAATGAAAAGCTCACAATGGATAATGTAAAAAATAAATAAATTAACAAATATCCATAAACAATCCACAATTTTAGAAACCGGTATAGGTATCTTTTTTTTTTTATTTTCTTTTTTTTTTATTTCTCTTATATATATATATTTTTTTTTTTATTCACCAGATTTACAGGAACGGGTTTAGTTTTTCCCATAGGAAAAACTAAACCCTTTCATACACTTTTCCATATAAATGATCATCTAGTAAATCCACGTTATGCAAGTGTATTATATAAGTATAATTAATACAAAACAATACAAGAACAACACGTTAATCTACCAAACTATTAAATGGGAATATAATTCACCGTCTCCAGATATTTTCATATCAGAGGGTTCGGCTCTGTGGAATTCCTAATTTGACCGATAAATCCTACTGATCCCTCAATATAAATATTTAAAAAATCTTTCGTAATTCTACATGTATTTAAAATGACTGATTTTTGCATTTTTATATACAAATTCTTTGACAAATCTAATATGCCTAAATTTTTAATAAGAGAGCTAGGTATAATGCCAGTAGCCGAAATAACAAAAGGTCATATTTTTATAGTCTGAGAATGCCAAATTCTTTTAATTTCATTTCCTAAATCTGTATACTTTCTTATTTTTTCAGAAACAGATTTTTGAATATTACAGGAATTTGGAATAGCTACATCAATAATATAAGTTATTTTTTTAAATTTTGTCATGTAAAACTATATCAGGTCTATTATGACCAATTGGTCTATCTGTTAGTATAGTTTTATCATAGTAAATTTTAAAGAAATTATTTTCTAAAAATGAATTTGGTTCGTATTCATAATATGGTACTATATTATGACAGTCAATCAAGTTATGTTTAATTACCAAACTTTGGTGAATTATTTTTAAAACCTGATTGTGCCTAAATGTATACTCAGACGGCGCTAATATAGAACATCCTGATATAATGTGTTCTATAGTTTCCGGTGTTATATATGTGTTATATTTTTTTATTCACCAGATTTACAGGAACGGGTTTAGTTTTTCCCATAGGAAAAACTAAACCCTTTCATACACTTTTCCATATAAATGATCATCTAGTAAATCCACGTTATGCAAGTGTATTATATAAGTATAATTAATACAAAACAATACAAGAACAACACGTTAATCTACCAAACTATTAAATGGGAATATAATTCACCGTCTCCAGATATTTTCATATCAGAGGGTTCGGCTCTGTGGAATTCCTAATTTGACCGATAAATCCTACTGATCCCTCAATATAAATATTTAAAAAATCTTTCGTAATTCTACATGTATTTAAAATGACTGATTTTTGCATTTATATATACAAATTCTTTGACAAATCTAATATGCCTAAATTTTTAATAAGAGAGCTAGGTATAATGCCAGTAGCCGAAATAACAAAAGGTAATATTTTTATAGTCTGAGAATGCCAAATTCTTTTAATTTCATTTCCTAAATCTGTATACTTTCTTATTTTTTCAGAAACAGATTTTTGAATATTACAGGAATTTGGAATAGCTACATCAATAATATAAGTTATTTTTTAAATTTTGTCATGTAAAACTATATCAGGTCTATTATGACCAATTGGTCTGTCTGTTAGTATAGTTTTATCATAGTAAATTTTAAAGAAATTATTTTCTAAAAATGAATTTGGTTCGTATTCATAATATGGTACTATATTATGACAGTCAATCAAGTTATGTTTAATTACCAAACTTTGGTGAATTATTTTTAAAACCTGATTGTGCCTAAATGTATACTCAGACGGTGCTAATATAGAACATCCTGATATAATGTGTTCTATAGTTTCCGGAAAAGCCATACATTTTCTACATAAATCATCAATTTGATTTGGATCTTTGATTATATGCTTCCTATAATTTTTGGTATTCATTACTCTATCTTGAATAGCAAGCATAAAACCTTCTATTTCTGCGCTCAACTCTCCAATACTCAACCATTTGTTTGACGAAAGTTTGTCAACATACGTTTGGTTGAGATAATTGAAGTGTTTTGCGTGAATAATTTTATTTAACCGGGAATCTAATAATTCCTGGTTGGTATTTATAAAAATGTTGGCATTCTCGTCGTATAAATTTAAAGGTGAAATATTTCTATCTGCCTTGCAAATTATTTTATGCAGCTCTGAGCTATTAGCTTTTCTATGAAAAAAAATTTCTTAACATTTCTACCTGATTTTGTTTTAAAGAAGTAATTTTGACTATACCTCTACCTCCTAAATTTCTAGGTAAATTAATTCGTTCTATAGCTGAATTTGGATGATGACAATTAAACTTTGTTAACGTAGTTCTAATTAATCGTTCTAAGCTATCTAAATCTGTGTTAGACCATTTAATTATACCAAATGAGTACGTTAATAGAGGTATTGCCCAACTATTTATTGCCTTTACTAAATTTTTAGCAGATAGATTGCATTTTAAAATTTTTCTTATCCTAGTTTGAAATTTAATCCTAATATCATTTTTAATACTAGTATGATCTAATCTATTCGATTGCGGGTATCCTAAGTATTTATAAACCTCATCCCCTTTCATACTTTTAATTTTAAAATTTCTAAATATACCCTCATCTCCGTCTATAATTTTGCCTTTCTCTATATGGATCGTTCTACATTTATCTAGACCAAAAGTCATTTTAATATCATCTGAAAAAATTTTAACTACCTTAATCATTTTTTCTAAATTTGATTCAGAATTTGAAAATAATTTTATATCATCCATATATAATAGATGCGAAATTGTACTACTCTCTCCTGTATTTCCCTTAATTTTTATTCCAAATATATTATTATTATTTATAATATTATTATTGAATATATAAGAGAAATAAAAAAATTAAAATGGAGTTCTACAAAATAAACTTAATAACAATAAATAAGGTATAGGTATCATTCATTGGATAACCATCTGCCATAGGACACCCCAAGTGATTCGCGCGTCTGGCGTCTTAGCAGGGGTGCCCGAGTTCATGGAGTAAGATTTGTCCAGGAGACCCTTTGACTCCTTCAGCCTATTTGACCCCTTCGGACTCTATCGACCCATCGCATTCCACCTTTGTGCGAGGGATGGATTCATACTTTCGTCACTTCTGGACACACCACCATTTTCCTTCTTTGAACTTCCTTTCCTTCCCTGACATAGATGACATAGGCTCTCAGGCAGATTATTTTTGAGCCTCCTCTACATTTTTTTTATCCACACAGGATAATATCCCTCGGGGTCTTTGAACCTCGAGGGATATTCGAGGTAAGAAACACAGAGGCCGACATTCAAGCTGTTGGATTCAAGAACTAGTCGTAAAAGTGAGCAGTTCTCCTGTGAGAAGTGTCAACTGTGTACAAAGGTGGGATTATTGAAAATAAAATGGAATCAAAATCTACTTAAAACAAATAACAAGCGTTGATTCATTGTTTGGTACAATATAGTTCATATTTGCACGTAATTTACAATGGCATGATAGCATTTACCTCTGCCGTGAAGGCACGTATTTGAATAAATTACTTCTAACAATAGCAGGTAATAATGCAACATCGCTAGGTAGATCCCGTCCACCTCTAACAATGCTGATTCGCGGCAGCAAAACAACTGACCACTTGTATAATACGTGTAATTAATGTACGATCCGGACGTACTGTACTCTGCCGGTCATAATAGATTTTTCAGCGAAAGAGGATTCAAGCGTCGTTAGTCAGGATTCAACGCCAACTCAACAAAATGGCATTTCAATATCACTTTGAAAAGTCATTAAAAGTTACGAAAATAATCTATATACTTAATAAAATATTTAACCATTTTTAATGACTTTTCAAAGTAGGTGAGTTGCATATTATTGAGTTGTCCGCTGGCCCGACAGTTGATCCCCGACATTTAGCCCCCAAAATTATAATTATTATAAAAATATAATTTTTTGTGCACTTTGTACCAATTTCAAACCTAATATCGACTTTCTTTGATAATAAGTTATGGTATAGATATCAAACTAATTTATTTACAGTGTTGATTTTTGTACTTACTCTCTAGTATAATATACAGTATCAGCCTTACTAAAAAAAACACTCCGCGGCCGTTAAACGGTGTTTTTGTGAATCTTTAGATTTGGTAACGCTGGATTTTACTTGTTTAAATTGGAATTTTCATAATAATCCGCTAGGTGGTGTGATTGATGGGCCTGCGCATTGCTTTCCAATAAAAAAAATAGCCGCGTATGCGAACTCTACGAAAAAAAGTCGGTCGCGAATGTGTGTGTGATTAAGATAATATTTTAGTTAATGATTTCAATCTTTATGACTAATTCGCACTTATATTCATGTACTCAATATATTTACTATTAATTTGTGTTGTTTTTCGTTAGTTTAAGTCAAATTGTGGCACTAAAATCGTGTGTTCTAAATTGAACTGTCAGAAAATGGTTCTATAGGTTATATTCAGAAATAATTTGCATTTTAAGATCTTTATTTTATTATAAATTCTTGAAAGTGATATTTTTTGGTGACTATAAAATATTACTATAGTAAACGTATCAAAGAAATGAATGTCTTAAGATGTGCAAGCAATGTATTCAAACGTGAGTTTTTTTATTGCAAATTTTTGGGAATGAAAAGCGAATTTTAAGATTTTTTAATATTTTTTTATTGTGTGAAGGAGTAAAAAGTGAGGTGACATATTTATTTCAAAATCATTAAATAAAAGGACTGTGTTTTTTGAATTTTGAATTTTTCCAAATATTTCAATGTTTTAATAGAAAGTGTTTGGGGTAAGTAAGTTTTTATTTTCAACTTGATGTTTGAAGCTTAAAATACTACAGTTTTTAAACACTTAAGTATATTTTAGATATGAAAATCTTAAAGGTAATTAAATTTTGGTTCTAAGATGGTATTTGTTTTTACGACATCTCAAAAAATAATAAATAGATAGATATATAGGACATAAAAAAAATAATTCGAAATTTGTTGAAAATTACAAATGGAACAAATATATACAACAGATAAACTACCCTCCTTGGCCGTGTAAGCAATGTACATATCTTTCCATGAACAATTTTTTGTCAGTTCTAAATTAGTAAGGATTCTTCATACATGGTTGTTTGACCATTGTAAAAAAATTTCAGAAAGTTTATTAGTAAGGCTGGTAAAATACGACGTTGTGAGATCAAAACCATATATTCTGTTTAGTAAGAATTTGAAAAACGAAATGTACAGACTTTACACAACGTGCTACAGAAACACCGTTTAACGGCCGCGGAGTGTTTTTTTTAGTAAGGCTGTATATGTATAAGACAAGTAGTTTTATGCCTGATGAATTTTAATGAAAACGTGTTTTACAACGCTAGTGCATGTATGATTATTTCATTTATTGTTGTAACATTTCTGTAGACTCCTGCTGACAGCTACTTACAGTAAGTAGCTCAGCGGGTACAAATTACCGTTGTATGCCATATTTATACAATAAAAAAAAAAATATATATATATATAGAGGATGTGCCGCCGAAAAACAAAAGTACCTATATATATATATATAGTATATATAGGTACTTTTGTTTTTCGGCGGCACATCCTCTCTGCACACCCGTTCTGAGACATTTAGTTACATTTTAGGTAAGTAGATATACTTATTTTTTTCTGAACGGACTACATATTGTATATACGTTTGTATAGGGATAAACTGTCGGGAGATCAACTGTCATGGAATCGTCAGATACAGTGCAGTATTTTGCATCGCCCTGAATACAAATTGTTGTATTTTATGATAATGGTATGGTGAATCAAAAGGTTTTTTTTTAATTTTCATCAAACGTGCTCAGCCATCGCAAAAATTTACCAAAAGTACATATTTACGGAATAGTTTATTTTTATATAAACATGATCATAATTTAGCAGGTAAATTAATTTGTTATATACGCAAAAAAACAATCATATATCCTAATTCTAATTACTAATTACTAATTACGGAATTATTAATTATGTTGATATAAATATTAAACGTTAGGTGCAACTGAGACACATTTATTCTTATTACGACAAAAGAAATATTTACAAAAATATGTCTGGATGAATAATATATTGTTTTACCTTCAATCATAAAGAACGCATTCCATTGTAATGATTCAAACGCATTTTTATAATGATTTGACTTAATCACACTCCTCTTTGGGGCATAATCGAAATGTCTTGATAATATGCAAATGAATCGATTTGAAAGCCTTCAAAACATGATGACGAAAACTGCGTTGTCTTAAAATAACAACAATGACGATTTGGATGTCGAACAAAAACCTCGACATCGAAATCACAGCCCTTTTTATGACATCAAGCATATCCGATCGATTCATTCGAAACGTCATTCAATTTTGAATGAAAAGTCGTCTCATCACTACTGTATACGGAAATTGATATCAAATGAAGTTGATTTGTAGGTGTTTCTTATATCTTGCATGACTTACCTTCCTATTACCTGTTATGTTATTAATGATTTTCCTGTGAATAAATAATATCATGACGCCATCTTATCACGACCATACCATAAAAGAACGTTTGCATAGATTTTTGAGAATTATAAAGATGACTTTATGAATGCATTACAGATGAAGATGACTTATCAACATCTGAGGAATGGTACATAGGTAGAGGTATTTCAACGCCGCTTTATCTGATTACTGAATATTAATAAGCTAGCTATTCTATTGTAATAATAATTCGCAAATGTAAAGTAAACAAATAAATAAAAAAAAGGAAAATGCAAGAAAACCCAACTGAATATCCACGGGAAGATTAATCTTCTGAATATTAAATTTAGATATCATTTTGGTTTTCTTTTTTTTATTAAACTCCGATTGAGGCTTTGGAAATAATGTAGATATAGCGAAATTATAAGCGCTTTCCAAAAATACCGCGGACTCTAAAGTGGGTAAACAAAAAATTACAGTTCTTTATCGAAAGTTGAAAAATTGTGAAAATTGAAAACTTCGCGTCCAAAAGAATGTTTCTATTTTTCTGTTAGGCCCTCAGCTCACCGGAGAAATTGAAACCAAACTAAACATTCAGAGTACCAAATCGTAACACGAGGCTTCCAGAGCTGTTCTTTGTTTATCCTTCGAAAACTAATTATTCTATTAACTCCCCAATCCAAAGAATACATAGGCTTGGAAATAAATTTAGTTCAGTTGATATTTTCGTTTATTCCTTATCAAAATTTATTTCTGAAATTTCAAAAATTCTGTTTCCCTTTTACTAAACAACGATGTAACGTAATTTGTATATTATTGTTTATTTTTGTATTATTTTTGTATTATGATTGTTGTAAAAGCTCTAAGGGCGTGAATAAATAAATAAATAAATAAAACTGGCTGGTTACTATGGTTGCCATCCAAACTTCTATGGCGGCCCTTTTCAATGTTACGATTACACTAATTATCTCAACTTGTTTAACCATAGACGAAGAACAATCAGCTGTCATCGTAGCAACTAGCAAGGCGAGTTTCGAGTCACTGCTTGCGTTGCCAACTGTTTTTTTTAATTGCCTAGTCAGTGTAGGCACTAAGTTACTAAATCAAAACCAAAATTTCGACTGGATTGAAAACATTTGTAAATAGGTACTTAAATATCTTCCTACTTGATTATTAAAACAAATAATATTTCATGTAAAAAAAAAAAAATACGTCACTATCTCAATGACAATTATTTTTTTCAAAATCTCTTCAGGCAGGTAGATATCATAATATTGATTATTCCTATTCGGCATAAAGGGTAGTATTAGACACGGCCACCATCTTGAACCGGAAACAGAACACACAAACAAATTTACAAACATTAAATGCCAAATGTTCGAGTTAAAACGTCAAACGCTCGGTCAGCCAAAAGTAGAATTCGGTCCACAGCAATAATAATTCAGGGAAGATTGCTAAAAGATGCAAAAGAGAAAGATAGCTTCCTTTTTTTCTTGCCAAATGCGGTTCCGTTCAATTGTTCCGGCCAACCTACGATAGGAGAGGGCAACCGAAAAAATGTAGTTTTTTTTATATAGAAACCTCACAAGAGTCCTAACTGCTCCCTTCTGGAGCCAGTGAGACTATGGCATCCCCAATTGTGAGGCTGAAGGTAAGTGGGGAAGGGAAGGAGATGGGGAAGAGAAAGGTGGGAAAGTACCTGGCTATTCATATCTAGTCACTAAACACGGCTAGAGCCATTATTAAGCAACGTTTCATTTCTGAATGGTGGTCTTACACCAGGGCGATACTGAGAGTATCTTCCACTCTGTGCCGCAAATATAGTATATATTATTTTTATTAATTAATTGTGAAATAACACAAATTAATCAAATAAAATTTATTTGCGCACGCCGGGTTCGAACCCGCAACCTTCCGATTGGGAGTCAAGTGTCTTACCACTCGACCACGGACGGTCGTCTGGTAATAGAAGTATTTTAAATCGAAAATATGCAAGTCATTTTGTGGTTATCTACACAACAAATACCCAAGTATCTTGTTACAATCGGTTGGTTACCCAGTGACGGTTTATCCCAGACCCCGCTCTGTGTATTTGAATTCCGGACCGTTTTGTTGTATACATTTATTTGTTTCAAACGAACCTGCTTCCAGAACATCATATAATTATTTTCACCGCCCAAAAGGCGTGGGCAAAAAACGGCAAAAAGCAAAATAAATATATTTAATTATTTTGCCCTTCAGTTTTGAAATTGCTCATTAAATCAAGTTAATTTTATGGAGGACGCTGCTACCTGGATTATGGTTTACAAGTTTACAGTGGGTTTTAGAAGCGAACCCTTGAGACTAACGACCATGGTGCCAAAACAACCAATAAAAAGGAGTAATTCATCGCCATGAGCCATGAGCCTTTATTATGGATGGCGCCTCAAATACATATTTAAACCTAAGCATTTTGTTGTCATTCAGTTGAAAATAAAAGTGAATTTGGCCAAAATTCAGACTTAGAGAATTATTTTTGTAAGATACCGAACAAGGGTCCCAAGTCCCAATTATCTGGAGCCAGTGGGACAATGGCGTCGGCTTATTATTGTTATGGTTATGACTGTTATGAGGTTGAAGGAAGTGGAGTTGGGAAGGAAATGGGAAAGAAAAGATTGAAAAATAGATGTATTTATTAGCCACTCGGCTAGGATAATTATTGATAATTTCCGAGATTGGTGATCAAAAGACAATTCAGAAAAAATACGAACATTTTGAATAGGGTGGGGGGATGATGTTAGGTTAGTTTTTCAGGTGTTTCTGTCTTTATGGGTCATCATCGAATGATTTTAAAAGGAACGGCTGCGCAGCCTTTTTCATGCAATACTTAAATTTTATTTGAGGTCACAATTCTAAACTAAACTGAATAATATTTTTTTTAAGAAAAAGGTAAACTAAATATCTTTAGGGATACGTAAATTTTTTGTTTAATTATTTTATATTTCATCGTATTTACAAAGTAAGTGGAACAACTTTATTTATTTTTAAAATTATTATTATTATCTCACAAATATTTGCCAAAGTTGACTCTAAAATCTTAAACAAATTGATTTATGTAATACCCCTTATTTTATAAATAAAATCATAATTAAATAAAGTAGTACTAGATATTTGCTATACCTTTTTATTAAAAAAATGATTTAGTTTGGTTGGTTATTTTGACCTCAAATTCAAATTTAAGTTTTGTATCAAGAGGCCCGCCAGATGAATAAGGAAGTGTTTTTTACCAATGTTCACATGCAAACTTAAATACTAGTGTTTTATTTATTTTTTTAAAGTTCGTTTTCATAATTAAATTAATTCTAGAAGTTTGAATTTTATTAAGCCCCCAAAAGCGCCCGGTAAGACGCGGGAGTGTGTGTGACGTCATCCGTACGCTTGTTTGTAAGCAAAATAACGGTAAATATTTACAAAACCGGAACATGCTTAATATGGACTAAAAAAATTGTAGTAGTGAGATATTAAAGTAGTACTAATCAATTCAGTTGCCGGAATTTCGAAAAAAGTGCATTTAATGGTTATTTTTAAATTTAAAAACACGTAATGTAATTTTTCACCGAAACTTGCAAATCAAGTTCCTAACATAATTAATACCAGTATTTAAGTTTGCATGTCATCTACATGAACATATTTTTTTATACTTAAGTCAAAATATTTTTCACTCAACTTCCTTATTCCTGATATTTTACATAAAATCATCAAAAACCTGCAAAAAATCATTTATGTTTAGGTAAAAATTTATTTAAGTTCAAGTACATAAAATGTGTCGATGTTTCTAAATAATTGCAATTCATCAACACAATATTCACCGCATGCATTCTGCGAACGCAAGTAAATTATTTCACTTTTATTTCAAAATCGATTCGTGCAACTTTCCTAAAATAATTTCCTCACCAGATTCCGGGAACCGAACGAAAAACAAATATTTTAACTACTGTTTACTGCAAGTGGAAAACGCCGCCATGTCGGATTATATATAAAGCCAAATGCATTCTGAGATCACAAACAAGTTGGCACATCTTCGTCTTACTGTATCACAAAATCATAGAGCTATAAATACAATTACATCAAGTTTTCAGAATTATCTAAATCGGTTTATACCAACACGTGGATAGTTTGAGTTTAATGTACCTACGTAATATACGAGTCGTGACTACGTAGGGGGCATACATTAATTACAGGAGCAAAAAAAAAAGGGGGGGGGGCAGCAAAACCCCACCAAATCTCACTATACCGAGGGGGTTCAATAAAAATCTCATGTCAACTTTAAAAGAGTAGATATATATTATTATAGAGATAATAAAAAAATGGTTTCACTTCTTTTGAAGTGTTTTGCTTTTTAAAAAATGGCCATTACGAAAAACATTTATTTTTATTTTTTTATAGTGAATACCTCACAAGAGTCCCAACTGCTCCCGTCTGGAGCTAGTGAGACTATGGCATACCCAATTGGGGTATGTTATGAGGCTGAAGGTATGTGAGGAAGGGAAGGAGACGAGGAAGAGGAAGGTGGGGAAGTACCTGGCTATTCAGATCTAGTCACTAATCACGGCTAAAGCCATTTCAAGCAACGTTTCAATTCTGAATGGTGGTCATACATCAGGGCGATACTAAGAGTATATTCCACCCTGGAACGTGCCGCAATTCTACTATATATTATTTTAAATAATTAATTGTGAAATAACACAAATCAATTAAATAAAATTTATTTTCGCAAGCCGGGCTCGAACCCGCCGCCTTCGAAATGGGAGTCTAACGTCCTACCGCTGGACTACGCCGGCCCATTTATTTCGAGAGTAAGAAAAAATCTCACGTGGGGGGGGGGTGGGGGGGTCCCACTAAATCTCACTTAATCTCACCAAGGGGGTAAGGGGGGTCCCACTAAATCTCACTTAATCTCACCAAGGCGGGGGATGGGTCTAATTTTTTTTTTTTAACTGCTATGTCCTAAATATAACGAGGCAGAAGCTGTAAAACATTTTATTTTGATTTCTTACATATTTTCTTATTATCATCTTCAATAAACACCAATTGATTATACACTATACACTATACACCCCTCCTCTATCCCTACAACGCTCCATTCGAATTTTTCATTGTTCGAAACAGTGCTGGAAGACTTCTTATATCAGCTCCTTCGGGACGCTTGCCGCTTTCTCTTTTAAAGCTTCAACGAACTCAAATATTATCCATTTTAATGCAGATTTCACCTTCGGTAATAGATATAAGTCACACGGCACAAGATCAGGCCAATAAAGTAGTTAATAAAGAGTCAGTACAAACATTTTTGACATGTTTTTGTTGTTCAAACTAGAGAATTTTAGACACCATTTTGGCACACACCTTTTGCATGTTATAATTGTTATGTAAAATTTTCCGTCCGCATTCTTTGTCAATTTCTACAGCTTCAGCAATCGATTGAATACTTACCCGATGGTCAGATCGAAACAGATTACCGATTTTTTCGGTGTTGGCATCCGTTTTTGAAGTGGAAGGGCGTAAATAATCATCAACTTCTTCTCGGCCATCTTGAAAATGCTTAGACCACTCAAAAATACCTCCATAGCCATAGATTTCTTTAAAAAAATTATAAGTTTCAGGAGCGGTTTTTCCAAGTTGCATGTGAAATTTCACAACAATTCGTTGCTCTATTTTTACATCTTTAACATTTTTCCGGCGAAACAAAAAACAACTCTAATGCGAACGAAGGCTACGGCTATATGGATTTATTTACATTTGTTTATTTTTTGTTCTACTGCATTAGAAAGAAAAGACTTCAAACTACAAAACTGTTTGTTGCTAGCGTTTGGCGCATGCGTACTTCTTCTGTAGCAGCGTCTGTCTCTTTATGTAAGACCCCGAGAATTGAAATTTCAACTTACGATCGTGCCCTTCCAACTGTACGGGGCGGTTCCGATGAGAAAGATTGATTATTCTTCGTACCAAAGATAAATTAATATGCTACTAGGCATGTTCAGAAAGTTCAAGCAATGTTCAGCACAAGAAAAATCTGTTCAAAAGCGCTTGCGAGTTTCTTAAGCGAATTGAATTGGAAGGTTAGGATTTTCCGAGTATTTTAACTGAAAATGACATGTGGGTGGCTCATTACAGGCACGAGACAAAATATAGTGTTTATACCAACTACCCTCTGCCAAAAAATTCAAACCCAATACTTCGGGTAAAAGAATCGTGGCTTCAGTGTTTTGGGATCGAAAAGGTAACATTTTGGTCGAATTTCTGCCTCAGAGGGAGACAATCAATGCACAATGATATTGTGAGACCCTAAAAAACTCAAAAGGAGAATTCAAAACAATGGGTTGAGAGGAGTGTGCTTGTTGCACGATAAGTCCGTCCTCACAAAGCCTTAGCCAAAAGGGAGCGCTTAGACTCATTTAGTTGGGATGTTTTGAACCAACCCCTGTATTCCCCTGACTTGGCGCCTTCAGATTATCATCTTTTCATCTCCCCGAAGGCACACACCAGTGGAATTAAATTTTCAACCGACGAGCAGGGGAAGAAAGAGGTTCTGAACTGGAGAAAGGAGCTGGCGGGAGAGTTCTTCGAGGAGGGCTTAAAAAAGCTTGTGCCACGGCTGACCACATGCAATGGACGGGGTGACAATTATGTGGAAAAATATTCAACAAATTTGTAAACAATATCCTGCAAAAAATGTTCAAATACAGTTTTTCTAAAAAACTATAAAATCTAGTAAACTTACCTTCTGAACGTTCAAGTAATTAATTAAACTAGAATTTATTTTTCATCCCCCCCCCCAGGTTTCCGATCGCTGGTCTAAATGAACAAAAAACAGAAAAAAACTCTTATCTGTATTTTCACATTTAAATGGATTGGTTTGGATGTATATATTAAAGTTCCATAGCTGAAAGCTGAAAACATTTGCGTTGACCTTGATATTCCAAATATAAAAACCAAACAAATTTCATGACGGCAGAGCTCATTTTTCGCGAGTTTTTAATAAGGCGTTTAAAAAATCAGTTTTCTGCTTTATGATTGAGAATCGATGGAGAGGAAAAACCACCAACAAATTAAATATATAATTATTTATTAACTCCACCTTAACCCCGTTAAGATTTATTAGCCGAAACTAATTAGGCAGTTATCTCTTTTCTCGAAGTCATTAAAATATAAATTCATTATATATTTTATCATTGCTTCCTTACTTGACCTATACAATGGTTTCCCCGAACGTTTCGTCTTTCTTTAGAAAAGACTTGTGTTTATCTGCCAAGTCTTTCGGATACGAATTATTTACAATATGAGCTGACCTATAATATACAAGATAAGTTAGTAAATCAAAATGGTTTCTGATATTATTATGAAATCCAACCGCAATGAAATAATATTTATTTCCGTGTAACAAAAATCATATCAGAGTTTTATGATTTATGTATTTATCAGCAAACTGTTTGTAAAACGAACTACAGGCATTTGTATTTCCTCCTTCATTTAGTCCCTCTCTCAAGTCTCAATAACAAATCCCTTAATTTCAGTACTTTCATAGTTATCTAGCGATACAGTTTCCTACCTAACCTATAAAGGTTCTACTATACTCAGTGTCCGGAATCTCATGTTACAAGCGGGAAACTGTCGAATCTACTGTACCACATTTGAAGGGTTTTTATTTTATTTAAGATTTGTTTTCGAGTATTTATTTTTTAGGCCAAATTTAGCTACTTTAGCTTCGAGAAAAAAAATTTCATACACAAAAATATTGTTAAATTACGTTACATATGATTTTTGTTACAATAAAAAAAAACGCAGTTAACATATTGATATAAAACATATTTTTCCATAAACTTTTAAAGTATTGTTAATGCATGCGAATACACGTTCTAAAATGCATGTTTTTCGATTTTGTGACGTGCAAACTTCGATTAATTTTTTAAAATTAAATAACGACAACGGGTATGCTGTTTGTTTTTTAAATATAAATTGTAAAGGCTAATACATGTTCAGTAACAGAAGCCATAGACAACGCTATTTTTTTAACTTTATGCCTACTTATGCCTATTTTTTTTTAGGAATCAAAATCGGTACGGAATCGGTTACCTCACCTTTGATCGTTTTACTCATATTGTTCTACTGTGTATTGTCCACTGTACCTACATTGTTATACTGTTTATTGCAGAACTATGGATGTGTTACAATGGTGCCGCGTCTACCACATCATCACATCAATATGGGCAAGTACTCTTTTGCGTGTAGATGCTTCTATGATGCCTTTGGTTCAGTGAACTGAATCACACCAGCCACTGTATTAAATTAAATGTAATTCATACTAGGCACACGTCACCATTGATTATTTGTTGTTACTGGTGCTAACTGGGTTTATACTATTGAGTATGGAGGTACGGGGTTAGGTACCTACTAACAGAATACTAGTGAGTTTAAGTGAGTTATGGATGTGGGATTCATCTAAAATGATTTGTTTATGATATTTAATATGGAATGTTCGAGAAAAATGAAAGGGCTGAAAAGGAGCAATAAAAACCATTTATTGAACAACCAACAAGTCTGCCATATGTCACCCCAAGTGGTTCACTACGAGTGGTGAATTAGCATGGGTGCCCGAGTTCATGGGGGGGTGAGGTTGATACAAATCTTGGCGGTGGATACGTCTGTCCACATACTGTGTGGCAGGCCGGATCGAGAGAGACTGGTTAAGGGAGGCCTTTTGACCTCTCCAGCAGGTTTCTCTCGGAACAGCATCCTACACCAAACTGATCCCCAGATCCTATCCACCCCTCATACCTTTTTTCTTCCCAGATTTTCATCTATTCTATTCAACTATTTTGATAAGTATGAACTATTGAGATCTAATAATTTTGAGTGGTCATCGACCCATTGACCTAATGAAACAGCCGCCCCTGCTCCATACAAAACTATGGTATATGAAGTAAACAACGAAACATTTCTTTACATATGGCGAAAGAGAAACCTGCAAACAAAACACTTATTGACATAACTTTTTTTAATGGCATTCAATAATTTTGTTTGGTTTCATCATTAAAAAAATCACAAAGTATTATAAAAATATTTTTTTAAATATTCCTAAAAAGACTCTCCACACAGCATACACAAATATGACAATGGCCCTGAGAGGAAATACGTTTTTTAGCTGCGGCGAATTTACACAGGCAGAGAGCGAACTACGGAATATTGATGCGGAGATATTTGTGCGGTGAGGATCAATTTGTGACGTTAGGTTAAGAGATGTAAAAATACTAACACCGTGTTCAGCAGTTCACGATATATAGATGTATAATATAGGTGAAAGATAATTATAGCTGTGTATTGTGTAAAGGTCCAACCAGGCTCTAATGAAAAGTTACCATTTTGCACATCCGGCATTGTTCATTGGGACCAGTTGTGACTTATTAATTTTAATATTAAAATTTGACATTGGCTAGGTCAGTCCCTTGAAGTACATCCTGACAATCTTATTTCTATATCAATTCTTTATCCCTGCCACCAGACGGAAACAAAACGGTAAAATCATGTCTAGAATTCTTTAATCAGTTGACATTATTTATATTTACATAAATAATAATAAAATAAATTAGTGAATTGTTAAACTTCACGCTTGACCGACTTCAAGATCGAACTCATGGCTCTGGGAGTCATCGACTTTACCTTCAAAATAATACATAACTGAAAACAGTAGTGTCAACAGTAATGTCAAGTGCCAGTTGTTTATATGCGCCACATTATAATATTCGTGAATTTAGTGGATTTAAAGGAATAAAGACTTTCCTACAAAGTCGAAAATCTGTTTATTTTTTAAGTAGCGAAAAATTCTCCAACTCTAGTTAGCGTCAGTATTTTCAGTAGGAACTTCTTTTCCATCGTGTTTTTGTTACATTGACTCCACACAGGAGGCTCTGAGGAAAATGATTTCCCTCAGTGCCTATGTTATCTTTGGGGATGCTGTGTGGAGGGTCTTTTTGTGGAAAGGAAGAAGTGAACATGGGTCTTGAAGAGACCCATGTTGTAGAAGGGAGGAAACACAGAGGTCGAGAAATCGTTCCACAGCCGAGCTGTAAAACTCAAGAACAAGTCGTATAAGGGACCCGTTCTCATGTTGGGCGTGCATTTGGCGTGTTTCCCGACTGTGCACCGGTGCCGAAGGAATTAACTATGCTATTAGTTCCTCGGAGCATCTTCCATTGAAATTTTGAAATTGCAGTACGTATTTCTTATATAAATATAAAATGTAAAACATTACAATTTAAGAGTGTTCGTCGTTGGAAACCTTAGACATTTTCCTAACTAACCGTTTAGAATTTAACCTAACCTAACCTAACCTAACTACCCATATGGAATGTACACATAAATTGTTTGTAGTATCGCTTGCATTAGCAACCTGACAAGTTTAGAGGCGTTTAGCGCCGTATTTTGGTGTTTATCGTTACGACGTTGGTATCTATACATTATACAGTGATTGTAATTATAAAAAATAATTGAAATAATAATAATTCCGGATAATATATACGTTCATATTATTATAATATAATAATAATTAACGTGATAATATATTAGATTCAATATAAAACTAATTACATTTCCTGAGAAACACATCGTTTTCATATGAAACCATCAATTATCATTGCTTTAAAATGCATAACATCACAGGTAGGTATTGCGCCATCATTCTTCGAATGTTCTCGAGATGATTGCATTTTTTCCATCTCAAAAGAGTTGCGCTGGAAGAAATTCCACGGTTGATTGATTCGTGGAACATTTCCACGGATCAATCAATCCGATGATGGATTCATTCTTCCTTGCACTTTGCTCTTCTCGGTTTAAATAACACCACGTTTTGGACAAACAAAAACAGTCCAAAAATATCTACGTCTGCCAGACGTGCCCGCATAATGAATTGCATTTTTACGGTTCGTATTTTTTCATGTTGTAATGGTCGTAACGGAGTTTTGTACTCTGGGATATAAAAAAAAAACAAAACATAAAGAAAACCTTGAGGTTCAGTTATAAAATTCTTGCGGAAATAAACAGAGTAATTTCGGGTTACGTACGTGACTAGAAAGAGTTGCAATACTAAATCATTGTTATGAATTTTATACGAGACAAGAACCAGGGCCAAGGTTCTAATTTATCACACCCACAAGCTATAGATGTGGTTTAATAGGGCCATATTTGAGTTCTTCAGAAAAAGTTTATTTAAATCAAAATTTTTAATGTTTAATTGATTGTCACGTCACAAATAACTACATTATTTGTGACGTGACAATAACCCTGGACTTATTTTTTGAAGAGTTGTAAAAACTTTATTGGATCTTTATTTTTAATGTATGGAGTTAGTTTTAAATTGCAAGTACATAATAAAAATAATTAGTACAAATGATTTTATTTTATTGCACAGCGAAAATAACGAGATAAGAGATAATGCACGGAGAAAAATGTTATTCGAAAAAACGAACATTTTAATAGTAAAAACGGGACTGACGAAGAAATTAACAGTGTTTCAATTTTTATTTGCGGGAAAATGTAAGAATAATTTGTTGGTATACATACGAAATTACGTATACCAAAAAATTATTCTTACATGTTTTTTTTTAAACAGGTAAGTATATATTTAGTGTAGGTTTATTATTAATATGTTTAATTGACCATTCCTGTATCACAGGGCATAAGGAAAATGATGGAAAACACATATTATATTATTATGAGATAACAATAAACCTAAGTTTAACTTCTATTGTCAACTGGAATGACTACCTAGTGTTCTACCCTTTGATTATATAAATGTCTAGATAGAGTGATGCGCTCTAATTGCAACAAAAATAACAGGCCAGATTTGAAACACTAGTGTGCGTGACACGCACACAAGTATGCGTAACTTGTATTGTTTTACAAGCGCTGCGGGCGTGTTGAGTGATACCAGCTCCCAAATATTTCCCATAAAAGTGGGTAAAAAATATGTTTCGGTTTTGCGGGACCTATAATTCGTTAATTTTGAATTCATTTAAGGAAAATAGTTTTCTATATATAATAATGATAGTAAAAGAGATTTATTTTTATTTGATTATTTTTAACAAATAAAGACAACGAAAATCATTAGAAACGGTTTTATTTAGTTAACTAATAAAGACTTATTAAACAGTTTTAGAAATCATTGACACATTACTTTTATTATTATTATATTTTTTTCGAACAACAAATTAAAACTACAAAGAACAATAAAATTTACTTAGTAAGGTCAAAAATACGAAAATACGGTTGCAGAATTTTAGTAATAGACTTACGTTATTTGGCACCTTTTGGTACGGGCCGCTAAAAACAAAATTACAATTTTAAAAAATTACCTTACACGGGATCGCTTCCTTTTTTAACTTTCGACGCTTTTGATTGTTGACAAAATACAGGTCTTTGGCACGGAAATGATCAGAGCAAATGACAGTTGTTTTAGCTGGTTGCCAGACATCCTCTCCGCGGCTTTTTCTTATTATTTCTATTTACTTACTTCTTAATATAGGATCATTAGGTATTCTGTAAAATATGTATGAATAAAATTAAAAGTTTACTTGATACTTCACCAAACAAACCTGTCACATTTTTTGTAATTTTAATAGATAAACCAATTTTGTATTAATAACTTTTTTAAATATAGTGTCAACGTGAAGAATTAAAAAACACTAAGACAAACTTTCACATTTATATTATTATTATGTATAGTGTACCTACTTTTGGGTAATTATTAAAAACCTATTTTAAAATTAACAACGCACTCATGGGAAAATGTTATTTAAAGAACAGGCAACCCCGTAAACATGGCGTCAAATGGCGTTGTTCTAAGACCAAATTACACTATTAAAACTTAATTATTTCTTTAACTAAATGGTTATTTTAAGGTAACTTACCGATGATAGGTAACATTTTTAGTTGTTATCAACCGTCCTTTGTAATTCCTGCACACTGTTATAGCGCAAATCGTCATTTTCAAATGTCACACAACACGTGTTTACCGTACAACGATACTTTCGCATCTGAGCGGACAGGACAAGCTTTACGGCGAACAGTTAGCTGAATCTTTTTTTGGCGTTTCGTCGCTCGAGCGCTCTATCTAGACATTTATATAATCAAAGGTTCTACCATGCCATCAGTAGGTACCTACTGAAAATAATTTGTAAATTACATAACAACACAAGTAAACTGCATAATATGTTTTAAATGCTAATAATAATGATTAATGATTTATCATCGAATTTCAGAATTTTTCCAACGTATTTTAAATGTCCTTTGTTTAAAGTGATTACAAGGCATATTGAATATCTGTCACCCAATATTTATCTATATTTTTTACCGCAAGGTAGGTACTCGGCGGGCGGTAAAAAAATAATCACAACTGCGCATGCGTGAGATGCAAAATGCGATGTTGCCGGAATTAAAAAAAAAATACTTGGAAATTTTTTTATTAGTATCAAATCGAATCTAAAATTGTACGGTCGTAATACAACGTGTAACTAAAATATCGTTTAACGGTTGGGAAGTGATTTTTTTATCAGTATCTACCTAAAGCTTATGTAATGTGGATATTATGCTTAGCGATGAAGATATAGAAAAACTTCAGAATAAGTCACCTGATGGTGTATATCTAATAGTTGCGACCAGAAAATCACCATCTCATCTGCATTCATTAAAATAGGTTGGCCTTGTTAAAAAACAAGTCACTTTTATTACACAATTCTGTTTATACAGGTTGAAATAAGTTTTTTTTGTTTGGTCGTTAAATGTCGTTGATAATGCCAAAACAGTAATGTCTTTTTTGATAAATTGAAGTAGAAACATAACAATGTTATTGACAGTACCTATTATCAGAACGTAAAATGGGTCGTCAGAAGTTTGTAGAAGTAGGTATAGAAATTATGTTGTGCTATTATGAATTCTGCATATGATACCCAACTGCGATAACCATCAGTGGGATTGGATCCTCAAATGGGGATTGGGTAGATATGTTGAAATGCTGATGGCAGCAGGCAGAAAAGAAGACGTGGGAAAGGAAGGTGAGAAAGTCCCTGATTCTTAAAATCTGGTCACCAAACAGGGGCCAAAGCCATTTCACACAATGTTTCGATTCTGAAAGTTGGTCTTTCACCAGGCGATACTAAGTGTAATTATAGGTATACAACTCTAAATAAATGCTAATTTATTGTTATCAAGATTTATTTGTAGATCTCCATTTTATATTTTTTTGTGTATTCAATGATATTATTAGTTAATTTATAAATACATTTTATTTATAAGCAAGTTCTGTTATGTAATTATTATTACGCATGACAACTGTTGCGCCGTCTGAAGGCATTATCAAAAAGTTTGAAAATTCCTAGAAGGCGAAACAGCAGACGATGCATGGCTGGGGAAGAAACATGATAAGAGGTAGGTACCTACATAATGCTGCGTTCCCATATATGATAATATATTGTCGATTTGTGGAACCAAAGAACTTTGGTTTTCAACTCCATAGAAAAGCCTGCTTTATCACTGGTGTTTTACTTACATAATTTATAATCAGCTAGCTTCCTCCAGAAACTCCCTGACTCCTTCCGGGCTCATGGTGTTTCTCTCCAGTTTTCATGTATAATTTCCTGTATATTAGCATCCACAACATCCAGCCCTAAGGTTTGGCCTCCCATCAACCCTTCACCCTTAATTTAGAAGGTTTACTACACAGCCAGAAGCCTATTTTGGTATTAGCTATTTACTTTTTTTTTTAACTTTTTTATAATTAATAAATATTATCAACAAACAAGTCCTGCTAAACCATTTCAATTGGCTTGTCAACAGGTGCTTATATTTTAGTTACATATATATTTAAAAAAAATAATTCTTGCTACATGTGCTCTCATCAAAATAAAATGACGCCAAGATGAATAAATCACGGATATACCTAAAGAGAAAAAGCACAAATAAAAAGTTTGTATATAGAGTACCACCCTACTTACCTATGCTAACAAAATTAAGCTGCACCTATATTAAAATGGTTACGGTTAGTTAAGTACATTTAAATTTCCGGAAAAAAAATGTTGCAGTTAAGGAATTTCCTTTCTCCGAAGCCACTTTCGACGTCTATCTCTACTAAAATCTGTTTTTTCTTTAATATGTCGGGGGTGCAAACCCATTCTAGCTTCACGGAAAATGGGAATCCGGTGACATTTCCTCGGGATTCTGGTACCCTACACTAAAAGGGGCCTTTTCCGCGGGACTTTCCGCGTCCGTGGAACAACGGACCGGATCCCGGAAATCGGGACGGTCCGCTCCATGTGAACGTATGATCACCTTACGCCCAAGCACGCTACAAAATTATAAAAACCATTATTCCTGCAATAAAAAAAGCGATTATTTGTCATTGCAATCATTTCGATTCCATGACAGTTGATTCCCGGTCGTATTTATTTACAATATGCAGTCGGTGTTGGGAAAATACGGTAAACCTACTTACTCGAAATATAACTAAGTGTCCCCGAAGGGGTCTGCAGAGATAATGTGCCGCCGAATTAAGTATAAAATATATTTTCATTCTAATGCATCGAGGACTGAGTTTACTACCGTCTATGAGTTTTTAGTGAGCTAGAGTGAAAGATTGAAAAAACAACGTTACTGATGTTGTAGCTGAAAATGAATTTTATTTTTTTTTTCAAAATTACAACTTTTCGTATGAAGATCTTCAGGATTCTTTTAGTTTGGGGATGCGCCGTATCCATAAACTGAAAGATCTTCATACAAAAAGTTGAAGTTTTGAAATAAGATAAAATTCATTTTCAGCTACATAACAACACCAATAACGTCGGTTTTTTTCAATCTTAGCACTCTAGCTCACTGAAAAATCACGTTTATACATATATACTGTATATACCTTGCTTCATATACATCTTTAACATTTCGTACAGTGAATTCGACTTATTTAACACAGTATCTACGTAACATTTTCAAACCTAAAATTAATAAATAACACTTAGGGGGTTTCTCTCCATCCTCCCAATAGCTTTTCTGCACTAATAACAATAACGAATATTTACGATTTACGGTTTATTTATTTATTAAGATGGAGTTTATAATTCGGTACACGAACCTATGAATGGTGGCTATATATTGGATACGCTGGCCGAGTTTTCTGACCACTGCGAGTATTTTATTTTTAATAATATTCGTTATTAAGTTATTAGTGTAGATAAGCTATTGGGAGGATGGTGAGAAACCCCCTTAGCAACATACATGCGACTAATTATACAGGACAGATCTATCCCTTTTCCCTCCATCCTATCATCCCGTCCCCATCGGCTAATGTAACACTTTTTTCTTTATATTCACTAAATAATTAAGATAGGTACATCAGTGAAAACCTTTTATTGGTTAAATAATTTACACGTATTTTGACATGTATTATAAAATACTGTTGGTGTTCCCTATAAAATATAATTAAAATAAGTACAGTACGGCTAGGGTTACCAGATGACAGAAATTTTCCTGGCATGCCCGGAATTTTAGCTGTCTGTCAGGGAAACAGAAAAAATTGAAAAAAATCGGGAATTGTCAGGAATTTTTAAAAATATAAGAAAAAGTAATTTTAATAGAATTTTGTGCGTAACGGAATTTACAGGATTTCCTGGCAGAATCGAATAAACTCATTTTCGGATCTGAGGCCCTAGCACGCTTGCTCTATAACGATCGGTAGTATAACTATCGGTAACTTCTCATCATTCCCTACGACAACTGCAGATCGCAAACGAATAGGTGACAGTTCACAATGACTAAGTGTCCTTAATATATTCGATATCAACTGTCGTTTGTACGTTTGAGATCTGCAGTTGTCCTAGGGAACGATGAGAAGTTACCGACAATCGGTCGGTAACTTCATATCGAGCGACCGTGCTAGCACACCTGAGTAACTTCTCAGTCGGTAACTTCTCATCGTTCCCTAGCATGACTACAGATCTCCAACGAATAAGTGACAGTTCACAATGACTAAGTGTCCTTAACATATTCGACATCAACTGTTGTTTGTACGTTAGCGATGTGCAATTGTCCTAGGGAACGATGAGAAGTTACCGATAGTTATCCTACCGATCGATATAGAGCAAGCGTGCTAGGGCCTCTGGTAACCCTAAGTACGGCACTGTATATAAACTCGTTTGATATCCATACCAACTTATTATTAAATGTATTTTGGAAGTTGATTTTGGGTTTGAAATTGGTAAAAAATGCACAAAGATTATTATTTTATAATAATTATAAATTCGGGGGACACTGTCGGATCACCAATCATTATATTACTTTCCAACTATAAATACAATTTGATCAAATGTTCTTCTAGATCTGAATGAATTGATAATATGCTATTCAAAGACGCTTCTGCGGTTTGGCAAAAAACTTAAGTCAAGGACTGAAACTGCCGTGCTTCTGGACATCCTATTGATTCACACTCGGAACTTCGAGTCATTATAATATCCGCAATTCCGGTTCATCGCCGGTGGACAGACGGCAGACGCGAAATGGCTACGTCAGTTATTTGTCATCTCTGATCTTTGATATTACAAATAAACACATGATATAATTGTGGTAAATCAGGCAAAGGAATAGAGGCAAATGGGGCTGGCCACGAATGATTTCTATTTATGGAAAGTGACAACAGATGTGAACAGATAAATATATTTATACATTATGTGTACGTAATGTCTAAAGTGTCGACATAATGTTGTCATCCCGAAAAAACGTCATATTTCCCGTGTCGTCAAATAATGATGACCATTAAGTACCTACCTAATTAGGCCAATAATGAACCTTGCTCCTAAAATATGACTTTTTAGTCATACCTACGTGATATTTTTTTTAATATACCTAATCACAGAATAGTGTAATCTTATTTCATTTGAATATGAGTTCTTTGGGAATTTAAAAAATTTCATATTATTTTTTTCCTTTGAATTTTTTTTAATAGATTTCGCTTTTCTGTTCAACTTTGTTCAATTTTAAAAGGAAAGGAAGACTGAAAACAAACAAAAAAAATCTTCCACGTGTCGTCACTGATCATTCAGCCGAGCAACCGACCAACTCCTCTGATTTATATACCTACTAAATTTCATTTTACATTTTTTTACTCCAAATAATGGAGTCGCTGGTTTAAGTAAGTCAAGTACGTTGCTTAACACTCTGTACAGTTTTATATCATCCGTATGCCGTAATTGTAGATTTTTATAGTCAACCTGGCGATTCAAACTAAAATATTATTATGTTGCAATCACAGAATTCACTGTTCTGATTCAATAAATAATAACCATTTTAAAATCTGGTAAAACTAACACCACCCTTTTCCAGAATATTTACGTACATAAATATAGGTACTATGGCTAACGGTAATGTTGCCGGCTGCTCGGATAACTGTATAGATCTGTATCGATAATAAATTTCTGTTGCAGTTTTTTCAACGCATTCAATTTTTTTTATTTTATTGAAGAAGATAACAATAATAATCCAAATTAAAATATGAAAATGAACAAGACACAAAAAAATAATAAAACATAATGGTCGCAACTGGGACTCGAACCCAGATCTCACGTCTTACCGGGACGGCACAAAACCAATTCAGCCATTGCGTCCGATTATAAAACCGCCGTAATTGTCAAAGTCATATTTCAAATTTCAGATTTAACAATATTATCTTCGACTAATGTTTTTATTTTTCCATATTATCGGCAACTCCCTCATTTTTTCATTGGATACATGTGTTAAAAGAGCGTATTTGTTACCTAAATAGTGTCTCGGATAAATATATCCGATTTGATTTATATGGAACACTTATTGACTTTTTTATGAAAGTCTAAATGAATATTCATTTTTTTTAAGAAAAACTCTCTTTTTAACTTTGGAAGGTTTTTTCCCATCAATGTAACATATCATTGTAGAAGAAGATAACGATAATAATCTAAATTAAAATATGAAAATGAACAAGATACAGAAAAATAATAAAAGATAATGTGTTATGTTTTATTTTCTTTTTACTTCATTTTGGTAAACCGAATGCTACTGCGCCGATAGTTTGTTCTAAATACCCGCCAAGAAAACAGCTTCGTGCTACGTCACACAGTGGTCGCCCAGATTAGTTCGCAAAATGGCCGCTATTGGCCTCACAATCCGGTACAATATTGACTCGAGTATATAGGGAAGGCGGGGACGCCTCGACTTGTCAGACGAATTCTCAAATCCGAATCGGTCAGTGAGTGCTCCGGTAGTGTTGTTGAAATACCCGTTGTTGTTTTGGTGATATTATAATTATTAGCAGCTTTTTCGTTGTGCAGTGAAAATGAAGAGCTTCCAGTTTGTTTGCGTGTTCGCTCTCGTCGCCGTTGCGGCTTGTGTCCCAGGTTAGTTTGAAAATGCATCCCGTAGTTCTTCAAAATATACTTCCACATCCATCGGTTCGAATAATACAGCGGCTAATATTATTGATATTCTAGGGTACTTACTATTTTAGGTAGAAACTCAAATCTCTGTTTCATGTCCATAAAAATAAATAATAAAGTTTGTTATTATTATGAATTAATGTATAGGGGTGGTGGAACTGCCCAATTTATATGATACATTTTCTTTATTATACCATTCTAATGTGTAATTTCGTATCTTCATAATATCCATTAATCTTTGTTTTTTAATTTATATTTATCCCTCAAATCCGTATGCTTTTACAATATAAAGGTAATTTGTGAAATATCATATAAATTTAAGTTTAACTTTAGTTTTTAGTCAAACTGTAGTTTTGTAAAGTGCACTTAGGAAAAACTTACAGTTTTCATCACCTTCCAATTAGATTCTAATAATTTTCATTAATATGCAATTAGAATCCTATAAAACTCGAAATTTGGTACCTACCCACAATATTTTTTTATTAATATCCAGTAGGCTAGGTAGTTTTTTTGTTGTATTTACACTTTTTACATACCAAACCTCATATTTACATCACCTCCGGCATACAAGCCGTGATCACACCTCTTCTATTCTATAGTCTGTTCCATAGAATCTACGAAATATAACAGAATCAGAGAACTGGCTTTTCTATAGAAAAAAAACCCAGAGTTGAATAGATTTCAACTTTCATTCTATAAGTTTACCAGAGAGAGATAGACACTTGTAGAATAGATCAGGAACCCAGCGTAAGAAATTAGTTGATTCTTTTTTTTACCGAGCATCGAAGTAGGTATTTGGACCTCGCGTCCAAAAAAAGGACCTGTGTTTCTAATTTTCACTTATTTAATAAATCAAAAGTAATATTTCCTCCGAATTCATAAGATTTGTAAGTACCTAGGTAGGTACTTAAATGCCTTTTTGTAATTCTTCGGCATTAACTATGTGACAATTTCTAGACATTTTGTTTTGAAATTTTTTATTTTTCTATGTACATTTGTTACTTAAATTAATTAACAAACGTACATAGAAAAATAAAACTTTTCAAAACAAAATGATTTAAATACCTGCCTTTTACTTAATTATAAACATAAGTATTTTTCGTATAAGGACAATAATCCCTTTTTAAAACATAGGCCGGTAAGCATATAGGTAACTAGGTACCTACCTACCATAATGTTGATAATTCAGGTTTGATTGCTCGTAGTAGGAACTAGGAACGACGAAAAATGTGGACATCCAACACGGCCGCCACCTTGAACCGAAAACGGAACATAACAAATTTACAGACAGATGAACTGCCAAACGGTCGATTTAAAACATACCTAGCTTCGCTATGATCAGTAAAAATTCGCAGAAGATCCAAATGAAATTAAACCATGCATCCGCTAGCACATTCATAAGTCTACCTGCGTATGTATTCATTCTTCTCGATCATTCCAAGAATCACAATGCATAATGTTTACATTTATTTGCCGACAATGTGTTTGAATTGCAAATGAATGAGTTGTGGTTTTTATAACAAGATATTTTTAGATCTGTTTCTGTCATCTACGTTAGGGTCGTATTTTTTTTTTCATTTAATTTACCTAGGTACCTGATCAATAAACTGAAATATAGAAACCTACTATTCAAGGGGGATAAGGTAAAAAATAAATTGTACAGTAGTTACCTGCAGCGCCGGATCTGCCATACGTTCAAAAACGTGCAAAAAACCTGGCGCCCACTACGAAGGGGCGCCGTGATAAAATAAATATTGTTTTAAAATTCAATTAAAATATTCCCCGAATCGTTTAAAAATTACTCGTAATACGGAATTATTAGTTCGCGCTGGCAACACTCACTTTCCATATGCGTGAACCTAATGCGCGCGCATCGATGGTTAAAATTTAACGAAATACGGATTTGACTTACGTCAAGGAATTTTTTTCCAAATACAATATATTTCATACGAACGTAAGACCTATTTTTCCTTGTTGCTCTTACGACCATTGTATTGTTCGAAATTCAACAAACATTGTGATTGGTTCATTGATCGCTTCTCGTACGTATCTCCCTTCGTTGATTACAAGTTGCTCTTTGATGATAGTTCGTCGCTTTCGCCGCGTTATTGGTTTATTTATGTTGCCATTCGCGCGCGATTTGGTACCATATTAAACAAACTGATCAGAATATTATTATTTCTGAACTAAACTGCCTCCTGTTTTATATTATATTTTGTTATAATGTTCTTATTTTGTCCAGTGTCATATATAGCTACCGCCAGGTCACTTGGAAAAGTTACTCTTGATTCTTGTTGGCGGGATATTAATTTATTTTAAAGGTATTGCATAATTTTTTTTTGTATGTATATAAATTTTTTATCTGAATTTAAAAAAAGTTAGGGGGGGGGGCGCCATCGGTACTTCCTGCACAGGGCGCCAGATTTCGTAGAACCGGCGCTGGTTACCTGCCTATATCTACCTGCCGGCGTCTTAAATTCTGCCGATACCTATCTAACCTGCAGGTACCTATCTACCTTGAAAAAAATTATTTATACAATTATTATAAGCAATAATTATTAGCCTGAAACGCTCATCCATATTTATTTATTTGTATTTCACGCCCTGCTGGGCTTTTACATGTTTTTATTTTTTTATTAACAAAGTATATCTAAATCATAAATTACATTCAATTCACACAAAATTAGTTGGCTCTTTTTCACACAAAAGCAAAAAATAAAATTAAAAAGCAAAGTACATCTAAATAAGCATTAGAAACAATTCAAACAAAAGCAAAAAATAAAATTATAAAACTGAATCTAAAACAAAATCCAAAACAAAATCAAAAACAAAATCTATTGAAAAAACCTTCCGAGAAAAGATAGATGCCGCCGACGGGACTCGAACCCGCCGGTCAGGAGCTCCTTACCGGCAATCAGAGGGGCGCGGGTTCGAGTCCCGTCGGCGGCATGTGTCTTTTCTCGGGAGGTTTTTTCAATATGGATGAGTGTTTCAGGTTAATAATTATTGCTTATAATAATAATTAAATAATAATAATTTAATCAATTTAATAATAATTAAAATTATTTTAATTTTCCGATAAAATGTACGGCCCCCGAAAGGTCTTTGTTATAATTTTTCTCTCATTGTTTAGTAGGTAAATCAGAAAAAATTACATTCTATAATGGACCCTTTATACTTATTGTTTATTATTGAAACAAACCGCTCGTAAAGTTAGTGCGTAGCAAATTTACTAATCAATGCGCCCATTTTCTATAAATATTATTACATTTTGCAAATATCTGGGAGCCTAGTATGTACCTACCATGAAAGTATAATTAATATCCAAACTCTTATATACCTACTCACTCTTTGCTTGAATGAAGTTCGTGGGTAGATACTATTACTATTCATAACTTTGTTTGGAGTTTTCTCGTAGAATTAACTGCGAAAAAAAATACATCTATGATAGCTTACAATATTGTATATTTACGAAAATAAAATAAAATCGTACTTAAAAAATGTATCCGTTTTTGAAAATATTTATATTCAATTTTTTATTATTAAACTAAAATGGAAATATTTATATTTAAAAAATATATATTTATCAAATGTAACTTACAGTATTCTACATAAACGGTGTCATTGTCATTTTGACAGTTAATTTGGTGTTGCTGGCCCACATTTTGTTATCCGGTTTTTATATTTTCTACTCTTAGGCGCTCCGCTGACGAGGCAACTGAAATCAAACTATATGTCTTGATTGGTCAAAAAGCTTGTTTAACCACAGACGAAGAACAATCAGCTGGCAACTAGCAACGGCCGGCCAGGGCAATCAGCAGTGACAGTCGCAAGTCACCGCTTGCGTTACCATTGACAACGGGGTTTTGAGTGATTGTGTAGTGTGCGGGCCATCACATTGTCATACAAAGACAGTTGCCAGTTGAGAGTTTTTAGTTGCCTCAGTGAGCGGATCGCTTTATTTGAGAAAGTGTAAATAATAATTAGTTCGAACAACATGATTTGAACTTCGAATTCAACATTATTTTTTCTTATAGAACGTTGGATATTTCGATTGTCAGGGTCCATCTATATTAATAATATTCTTTCCTGTCTAACTTCAAATAAGTATAGTTTAGTTACTAACTTATTGCTTTTATAAATTGCTTAGTGTTCTCGACTAAGAGTATGGATATTGGAGAGACGGCATGTGAAGTGTGCCCGCGCGCTACAAGTGTGCCTTTTCGAGAATTTTACCCAAACGGCTTACATTGGCTGCTGGTTTTTGGCCGTTTAATACGTTCCGACAGCAGCCATTTTACATGGTGACAGCCAATGTCAGCTTTGTGGGTAGAATTCTCGAAAAGGCACACTTGGAGCGCGCGGGCACACTTTACATGCCGTCTCTCTAATATCCATACTCTTAGGTTCTCGACATTGAATGCAGCGGATTGTTTATATACCGGTCAGCATAACTATAGGCAATTGCAATTATGTAAGTATCCAAGCATTCGAACAATGGGGCCGGCTCCGGTGAAAAGTTATTTGCACTGTCATCATTGTCACCAACAAACCGCGTAATCACGTATCAATCGCAAAATAACAATATAATCTCCAAATTATACCTATTATTATTTCAAGCGAGTGCTCAATCAAAGTGGATTCGCGCTGGAATCATCCTCGATTCCCTGAACCATTTTAACAATGCACCGCTCGTACTGAACAATATTAATCTCGTAATTATGCCGTATATTTTATTTTGGCTGATTTTTAAATTAGCTACCATTTTGCCTGTGAGTTATTAGTTATTATAAATGCTAAAGTAAAAATGTTTCAAACAAACTCAATTAATTCGCAGTTTTCTTTTGATTTAGGCCCTTTGCTCATAGAGAAACTCAAACCAAACTAAAACAGCGTTGCTATGGTTGCCAACCAAACTTCTCACTCAATTTTACGATTTCAGTAAGGCGATCCGCTGACGAGGCAACTGAAACCAAACTAAAACCGACTGGTTTCTATGTCTTGATTGGTCAAAAAGCTTGTTTAACCATAGGCGAAGAACAATCGGCTGACAGCTGGCAACTAGCAACGGCCACGGCAATCAGCAGTGCGAGTCGCGAGTCACTACTTGCGTTACCATTGACAACGGATTATCGAGTGATTGTGTAGTGTGCGGGCCATCACATTTTCATACAAAGACAGTTGCCAGTTGATAGTTTTCAGTTGCCTCAGTGAGCGGATCGCCTAATTATCTCAGCTTTTAACCAGAGACGAAGAACACTTCAGCTGTCATCTCAGTCATCTGTCGCTGTCATATTGGCGCTGGGGAATAAAAAATAAAAATCTCGAAAACTGACAACAAAACTGGCGTAACCATGGCAACCAGGCAACCTGGCAAAAGCCGTTCGCGGCAACTAGCATGTCAAGTTGTGATTGAATGTATGCATTGCCGTTGACAACGAGTTTTTGAGAAGTTGTACACCTGGTGTGAGGACCATCACATTGAAATACACAGGACAGCGAGTTGAGTTGCAAACTGTTTTTTTTTTCAGTTGCCCCGTGAGCAAAAGCACATTTTTGGAGAGCTTTTGGGTAGGAAACTTGGTAGAAAATTATTTATATAAAAATTATTTGAATTTCATTTTGGAGTAAATCTCTACAAATCAGCACTGATCCAACATTATTAGACTAGTGGACTGATATTTTTATATCCCTACATTAGTTATTGCGTCATCCTACTAATAATACGTCGAAAATTATAATTTATTTGTCGCAATCGCTAAAATCGCTTACTCAGAGAAAAGCTATTTCCGTTTAGTCCGTTCGTGGACATTACGCAAAACCTATGTTCTGTGTACCTTGACATTATTTGACCTTTGCATTATTTACCTATAGCAAATTAATAGCAAACGTAATATATGTGAGGGGCATTCAATGGTGAACTGATTTAGTATGAGTCCATTATACATTATTGTTTACAACTTTCACGTGAATCATCGTTCTAGAAACTGTCAATAAAAATAAAATAATTACGTGCAGGTACATACTGATTACCGGTAGCAAGGCTGGCTAACCTACAATATTATTTATGTTTATCATTACACTACACCATGTTGCTTTTATTAATTTTCCTATTCTCCCGTTAAGTACACATACTAATGTTTGTAATATTAATTTAGAACAGGTGTATATACATATCGGTTATCAAATTAACACGTCATACAAAAATACACTGTTTTAAAACAAATTCTAGCTTCCTTGAAAAACCGCGGGAAAACGTATTTCGAATCTTTTATAATAATCATTTATACATATTTTTTAAATATGCCTGTAACAAGTATTACCATTTTATTATAAAACTAGCTAGTCCCCGGCGTTGCCCAGGCTTTACTAGGGAGTTTTTTTTTTCGAAATCATGTCGACACTAATTTACCTCTTATTTTGAATCAAAATTGGATTTTTTAGTACATATTTTATAAAGTCGGTCTTTAGGGGTTAATATCGGCTGTTCAACCCATATTTAACCCCTCGGGCATATTTCGTCAGAAGGTCAAAATATTTCTGCTTTGCAATAAAACCCAAATAAATTGAATATTTTTAAAAGTAAGAAAATAAGCTTTAAAATTTTGTATGTAAGTAATTCGAAATAAACATTTAATTTTTTAAAACACAATTTTTTTAAATTAAAACGTAAAAAGTTTAAAAATTGCTCACCATTTGCTTTTTCTAACTAAAATTAAGTACTGATAATGAAAAAAATAAATACACATATTTTTTTAGAAAAATGTGTTGTAAACCTTATTTATCGTCACCATGTAAAAATAATCAATAATAAAATACAAAAGTTTCATCATTTATTTTCAAATTGCAGCCAGAAACTTTGGTTTCTTAAAGGTCTACAATTTGATTATTTTGTGGTTAATTTTTTAATTTGATTATAAAGCGTGGTATTTTCTCTTTCTAACACCGTTTAGATCATATTTATTATTATGATGGTAAGGGAGACACAACGATTCCTGTGAGACCTACATGAGCTGTAAATCCGTTGGTTATGTTCTGATACAACCTGTATAACTCAATGAATAGCACCAAGTGTGTTTTCAAGTTTCTTACCTAAAATTAATTACTTATTCTAAACTCAATCTCTATTTCATATGAAGTTATTTAATTTGTAACCTAAAATTTCTTTGATAATAACCTTGTACTTCCCATTGCAGTGGACAAGAAGAGCAAGAACCCCGATGCAGAGGTGGTGATCGTCCCCCTGGAGGGCCCCCAGGACGTGTTTGACCTGGACGATGGAGTGGTGGACACCGGCTACCCCGGACCCTACTTCTTCAATCCCTTCGGAAACCCTTTCTCTGGCTTCATGACTGGCATGGACGGTATGTTCTCTTCAAAATATCTTATTATGTCTCTACACAACTCTGGAGAATTGACTACTAGACGATGTTTCAAAGAATTTGTTTGTTGAATTTGATTTTTTTATCAGTGGCTCTCCCCTGATTTTTTGCTGATTTTTTCAACCTACTAATAATCCTTTACTGTGGTAGTTTTTAAAATACAGTAGAATCCAATCCAGATATATCGACCCTCAATACGGTGATACTTTGTTGTACTAACTGGACGACACATAACGGCCGGATAATTTAAGATTGTTTTTATTATGATACATATTAATGTTATTGTTATGAAATATGTAGTATAGATAGGTAATTTTTTAAGGTAAATAAAACATTTAATACAAACTATGACCGCGCGGCAAACGAAAGGACGAATTATCATAATAGGTTGCTTTAAGCAGTTTGTCGCTAACGGAGTTGTACTAAACGGATATGTTTTCCTAGTACTTAACTATGAAACCTAACTTGAGTTTACATTGTCGTTGCTAAAAACGGTAAGCCGTTAGGGGGCATACATTAATTACGTGAGCAAAAAATAGGGGGGGAGGTCCAGTAAAATTTCACCAAATCTCTTTATACTGAGGGGGGCGTTAAAAAAAATCTCACGTCAACTTTAAAAAAGTATAATATTATTATAGAGATAATAAAAAAAAATTAAATGGTGTAACTTCATTTGAAGTGTCTCACTCATCTCAAAAGAAAAAAATCTCACGTGAGGGGGGGGGGGTTCCACTAAATCTCACTTAATCTCACCAAGGAGGGGGGAGGGGTCTAAATTTTTTTTTAAACTGCTCACGTGATTAATGTATATCCCCTTAAAGCGTAATCGTTATATCCGAATTCTACTGTATATACATAACATGTGTTAATGTTATTATGTCTTCATTATTTTTAATTCTTTGACCACTTAATTCATTAAGACAAGTAGTGTGAAAAATAAGTCGATCAGTTTAAGCGCACTTCGACAAGTCATTCTAGTGTGCCGTCTGTCTGTTGTTTCATTGAATTATGTATCAATTTTAGCGAATTAATGCTGATATCAAAAATGTGTTTAAACTGACAGGTTTTTCAGATCACATTCAAGACAAAAAATGTACGCTAGCATTGAGTACATTTGTTACCTATTTTTATAAACATTTTTCATAACAATTTTTTATTTTTTATTGTTAGAGTTGAGGTGTTCTGGCAGCACTACTAGAACATTGTAATCAATATATTCACCATCCAGTTGCTTAGTCAGACATCTCCAATTACTAATGGGGAAAGCAATATTTATAAGCTCGCCATAAATCAAATATTATTTATGTGTTTGTGGGTTTTAAAACGTCTGGTACATTAGTATGACATTTTGAAATTTCCTACTAGTTAACCAGAAAATATAATTTTTTTTAATTTCTTTCACTACGAGTTTTTTTGCATTATAATTGATTTGGTGGTGTTTAAGAGTAATCTGAGTATTGTACCAGATAGAGGGTACACCTTTACATATAACTGTATACTCAATTTAAATTTCTGAGATATCTGAGCAATCAACAGGACGATCAGTATACTCGCTAGAATGTGTTGAATTGTTTTATTAAAAAAACTTTGCCCAATTTTAAATACTTTTCTCAACTTTCAAATGATAAACTAATTTTGTATCAATTCTTAATTATGATCTTTCAGTAGAGAAATTACCCAATCTGTTCTACTGAAAGATTATCATTAAACTGCCAAAATGCCCAATCTGTTCTTGACATAAACAAAAATTAACAATATTATTTTTTTATAAGAAAAACTCTCTTTTTAACTTTTGAAGGTTATTCCTATCAATGTTATATATCATTAAACTGATGAATTCTTGAATGAAATATTAATTTCCCTTTATTTTGTTTGTAGATATGATGAAACGCCTCCACGACCAGATGAGCCAAGTCCTGCACAGGCTGCCAGTCGACAATGGTGACTGGAAGGAAGTCGCAGAGGGAAAGGGAAATACTACTTCCACCACAAAGGTAATACATACGTATAAATACTTCAAACATCTTCATCTACCTCTCTAACTTCCTGGTCTCATGGTATCCCGATTTGATTCTAATGCACTTTTCATCTAGTAATTATTTACATACCTTAAGAGGGTATTACCAGACAATACGGAAAATTTGTCCCTTTTAAATCAAATTCTAGACATATTGACTCTTTTTTACAAAAAAAAAAAACATAAATTGATTTTGAAAGATTGTTATTTTATCTGGTGAATGCACTTTTTAAATTTTGAAAAACTAAGTTTATTTTTTATATACCGTTGGTCGTTGGCAGATTTCTTAAATTTTCAAACGAAATATTGTATTATACAACACAAATTTAAAATCATATAATCATCATGCAGCAAAATATATCAATATATTCTAGTAAAGACACTTTTCAGAATTTTAATTTTAGTTCAATTAAAATCATTAAAAAATAAATCCGAGAATGTGTTTTGTGACGAAAATATCTCAGTTTTTCTATTTATTTAAGGTCTTACAAACTAAAATATTTCATTTTGTTTTGAAGAGTTTTAATTTTCAATGTACTATCGTTACTTAAATTTTAATTTTTATGCTACCGGTTTCGACACATCCGTGTCATTCACTAGCAAACTTAAAACGTTAAAAGTTTTAAGTTTGCTAGTGAATGACACGGATGTGTCGAAACCGGTAGCATAAAAATTAAAATTTAAGTAACGATAGTACATTGAAAATTAAAACTCTTCAAAACAAAATGTCTAGAAATTGTTACATATTTAATGCCCAAGAAATACATAAAATATTTCAGTTTTTTTTTTACACATTTATTTTGTTTGGACATTATTGAAAATTCATAAATACTTATGATCAAAAAATACTTACAAGAAGTATCTACATGATATTTAATAATTTATCAACATGCGTTTGAGCATTTTTATTGCTTACTTGAATGTAGGTATATATTAAAGTAAGTTTTGAATTAAATAAATCGATATAAAAATTTTAGTTTAAAAAATTTGTTACGGGGAATAATCGATCTTTCTCATCGGAACCTCTCTGTACAGTTTCAAGAATTTTGGAACTTTAATTCTCAGCCGCTGGTTAAATAAAATCAGGCTATATTATCGTTAATTGATTAACCCTTAGAGTGCCAACTAAAATGCCAAGCGGCCCGCATGCATTGGCTGACACTATTTTCGTAATAACTTAAGTACATGTTTTTTACAAATATTCTTGAGTGATTATATTTTCCACCAAATAAAAGTTTTTCACAATAAAAAAGTTATATAAGGCTACGGACCTGTAAATAAATACGACTTTCAAAAACGGAAATATTATGACATTTCATACGAAATTTACTATGCACTTTTCCACAGACAAAAAATCAGATCCACAGACAAGCTAGAATAATATTAAACTAGCAGTGAAAAACCCGCCCTGCGGGTTTTTGCTGCTAGGCCCTGCGGGCGGCTTTTCGTTCTACTTCGCCCAGTTTAAGTGTTGGTGACTATTTATAAGGTATCACCCTTTTGCAAAACTAACTACTATTATTAACATTAAACTACAGAATACTTATATTTAATAGGTAGATATATAATAGTAGACATTCTTACATTAATACCGTGAATAATGAGAGGATTATAAATCTTCTTAATATTGAATGAAAGCGAAAAATGTTTCTTCTTCTTCATACTTTTTTCCTTAAATATAGTATTATAGATGGCGCCACTTCCGTTTGAAAAACGCGTATGGGCGAGATCTAAGTGTGTATATTACGGCAGCAGCTCCGTGGAAAAATGCACGTTCACGGACGGCTCAGAACGGTGTCCATACAGTGTGTCGTTGGAGATTTACTCAGAGTCGGGTTCCTTAATTTGAACCGTACGGGCATTACCGTATTAATATACTTCGATTGCATTTTTATTTCCTTGCCAAGCCTTGTGGCATTCCAAGGGCTGATTCAACAGAACTCCTTTAGCTTTGTAAATGTTATATTTTACGTCGCTACGAATTAATTACCTTGTAAATCATTATGAAATTCCGTTTAATTGCGGCAATAAACTTGTATTGCCCTTGACACTTAATTAATCACTAAATACCGCTGTATGATGACATATTATTATATTGGTAGATGGTAAATTATGTTTTTTCTCACTGTGGCTATTTTATATTGGTCGCAATGACAATAGTATGACTCCAAATTTGTAAAAATAGCTGATAGTTTTTTGATAAAAGTTAACGTATACGTCATACTTTGAAATTTATGACACAAGTCATATATTGTTGCCGTTGAAAGCCTTAAATTATAACTTTCAATTCAATTAAATTCTTATTATTTTTTAAATATTTCATATTTTCATTTAAAATGTTGCTTTAAATGGTACACAATTATTGTATTAACTTCTATAACTTTGTAACTATTTTTTTTCTATGTACTTATGTACCGTTTGTTTCTGAAAAAATAAAATAAAAATATCACCGAGTTGTACATAAAAGTTGTCACTGCTACTTTATAAAATGGTGCATAAATATAAATAAATATGTAAATAGTTGAATTTAAATA